>JAABKJ010075445.1:116401672-117077109 GCA_011634705.1 Andricus grossulariae | reverse complement strand
GGACAAAATTCGAATAATTTTGAAAGATATGCAGAAGTTTTGAAAAGATTCAAAGATAATTCAAGTTTTTAAAAGATTAAAAAAAAATGAAAGAAAATGTAAATTTTATCCTTTAAGGAAAAATTCGAATAATTTTAAAACATATTCAGAAGTTTAAAAGAATCAAAGATAATTTAAAATTTATATAGATTGTAACAATTGGAAACAAATTGTAGATTTTTGAATACTTTGAACAAAAAATTTCGAAGCTTTTTAAGAATTTTCCAAGGTTTAAGATGAGATTTTTTTTTAAGTTCCCTAGACAAATTTCAATTGATAATTTTGTATGGTCAGAAACATTAAAAATCGAAAGATTAAATTTTTGAAACTGAACAATTTTGAAATTAGAAGTAAAATTATTTCAATTTAAGGTTTAAACAAATTTATAATTGTTTAATTGTTCCTTATTATTCGAAATTTCTTTCATAATCTATTTGAAATATTCTCTTAGAATTATTATTTCTTCAAATAAAAAATCATTCAAAACTTTTTCAGGAATCATAAGAAAATTTTTCTATTATATTGAAACCTTTTAAAATCCTTGAAAAGTTTTAAAACTTTATTTCAAAATGTTGGGAAATCTACATTTTGTTTTCAAATTTTTCAAATGCTTGAATCCTGGAAAATTAATAATATCACTCAAAATGTTCCAAATGGTTTTTTTGTAATGTTTGATGTCTTTTGAAATCATTTCAAATATTCTTTCAGAATTATTTTTTCAAAATAAAAAGTCATTTAAGATTTTCCCAGGAGCCCTAAAAAATTTTTTTTACTATTCTCAAAACTTTATTCCCTTCTATTTATACTTCCATACATATATCACGTAACACTTGTAAATATAACCCAATTAAATCATAAAGTTTTGTAATACAAACAAAAAATATCAGTTATTTTCATTGTTAACTACAGAAATATAATATATAAATTACTTCGGACAGTGTAAAATTACATGCACATAACCTGCTGCTTTCTCCATGCCTCACGTGAAGATTAAACTTACGAATTGTGATTGTTGCGTAATTTTGTGAAACAGCTAGTATTTTGTGAACACAAATACATCGGAAAATTTCTTTCCTCGAACGATGTCGATGAAAAAAGTTTTTCTGCTTGAAACAGATGTTTCGAATATTATAAATGAGCATAACTTTTCTAATCTTTAATGAAATGTATCAATATTATAGGTCAATCGATTTTCTTCGAATCAAGAAATATTTTCCGTTATTGCATCGATTTTGAATTATGTTAGTGAAGAAAGTTTTACTATAAGAACCCATGTTTTTAAATCTTACGCTTTACTGCCGCTTCGTTACGCTTCATTCAAATGTATGAATGTTAAAGGACAGTCGATTTATCTCGAAGTCATCTCGAGTCAGTTTCAAGATATTAGTGGTGAAAATAACACATCCAGACACATCTACACACACATCCCGACATTTGCTTAGAACATTGTATTAGATATTTTTAAATTGAGCAACGTTTAATTAAATCAATTGGTTGTGAACAGTTTCGAAATGTTTAACATAGTGCAGTTTTGTGGGAAAAATATGAACACCTTTCTCTTGATGTGGCCAAGTTAATTCTGAAAAGAGAAAGGGTAGATGATGAATGAAGTATTGCATTTACTGTTCAATTAATTTAACAAATCATATATTTGATTTTATTACAAAAATATCTTTTTGTATGATCAAACGTTAGTATGGATGAGCTTATCTAGTGCTAGTCATTCGGTCTTGTAAAAATCTATTTGAGGTAAAAAGCGTTAAAAGTAATTTCAAAGACTGTCCAGATGTTAAGAGAAAAATTATTTGTCTAGATTAGATTAATGCCTGAAATATCATCTACATTAGACACTTCACAGAATGCTATAACTGGACGCAAGTCTGCCCCGATAATTTTCTAATCAAAAATCAGGGGTTTTCTTATTTCAGTTTATCCAATTTTTCTAATATCTTTCTTGCATTTTTGTCTATGATAAACTATTCAAAGAATGTACATCGTTTTAGAGAAACCATGCAATTTATCAAGTAATGGTGACCGCTGACGACTTTTTGAAAAAGAAAGGTTATTCAGCATCATAGAAAATCAACTTCAAGAAAATAATTTGCCTATTAGATACAACGCACTTTAAATTATATAGGTAATTATATTTACCCATGGTATAAGGAAACATCAATAAGATGAAACGGAGAGTACAAGTCGCGGTTCTCATTTTATTCATATAAAGGAAAGCTACTTGATAAAATTTTTAATAAGATTGTAAACCAACGAATATTCTTCCAAATTTTGCCACATATACTGTATACCTATCTCATACATTGTTGTACATTATGTGTATTGTACCATGCTGCTTATCTCAAATATAAGTCGCAAATGTATTTCAGATTTATGACACTATTATGGAGTACGATTGCGAGCAAATATCATTATCTATTACGCAGTATAACGCAATATCTTTCTAACAACTATTTCATGAAACATCTCATGATGAATCTTCAACAATAATAGTTAAATTTTCAGTTAAAAAATTAATTTTCAAAAGAAAAAAAACGAATTTGCTACTAAATAGTTAAATTTTTAACAAAAGAGATTAATTTTTAAATAAAATTGTTGAATTTTGAACTAAAGATATCAATTTTCTAGCAAAAATGGAATAGCTATGTATATTTTTAGTAAAAACAAAATCATTTTCAGCAAGAAAAAAACAATGTTCAACAAAATTTGTCAAATTTTCAACAAAAGAAATGAACTTTCAAATAAAATGATGCTTCTTAAACGAAAAAATTTTTTTCAACCAAATAGTTGAATTTTTAACCAAAAAGATTAAATGACTATAAAAAAAAAAATTTGACGAAAAAAGGAGTAGTTAAATTTTTAGTTAATAAAATTAATTTTCAAAAAAAAGAAACGAATTTTGTACCAAAAAGAATAATTTTATACAAAAAAAAAGGTTTTAAAAAAATACATGAATTTTCAACCAAAAAGATTAATTTTCTACCAAAAGAGACAAATTTTTAACAAAATTGATGAATTTTCAACTAAAATAGATCAGTTTTCAACAAAAAATAGAATAGTTTAATTTTCAGTAATAGAAATAAGTTTTTAAGCAAATAAAATAAATTTTCAAAGAAATAGTTAAATTTTCAACCAAAAATATGAATATTCTACCAAAAAGGTTAAATGTATATCAAAAACAAATTTCGACAAGAAATTTAGTTAAATTTTTAATTTTAAAAATTTATTTACATAAAAAATACTAATTTTCAACAAAAGAAATGAATTTTCAACCAAAAAGATTAATTTTATAACAAGAAAGAATAACTTTTAACCAAATACATGAATTTTCAACTTAATATTTTAATTTTTAATAGAATTTTCAATCAAAAATGTGAATTAGTAACCAAGAAGATTATTATTCTACAAAAGAGAAATCTTCAACAAAATACAGAAATTTTTTAAACAATCCAAAATCGATTAATTCAGTGGAAAAATTAATTTTCAACAAAAAATAATCAATGTTTAGCATAGTAAATGACTATAAAAAAAATAACGAATAATTTTTGACAGAATATTTCAATTTTTAATAAAAAAGTATTAATTTTCAAAAAACATGGAAAAGTTAAATTTTTCACTGAAATTATTAATTTTCAACGAAAAAACGAATTTTTAACAAAATAATTAAAATTTTAAATAAAAAGATAAACGTTTCAGTAAAATAGTTTATTTTTCAGTTTAAAAAATGAATGTTCAATCAAAAAGAAACTAATTTACAACAAAATAGTTCAATTAGAATAGTTTAATTTTCAGTTAAAAAAAGAATTTCAAACCAAAAGCAAATTAATTTTCAACAGATAAGTTTTATTTTCAAGTCGAAAATATGAATTTTCACCCAAAAAATACATCAATTTGAAACAAAAAATAGAATAGTTAAAATTTCAATTAAAATAAAAATCAACTAAAAAAACATTAATTTTCAAGAAAGCAATTGAATTTTCAACGAAAAAGATTAATTTTGAACCAATGATGAATCTTTAACTAGATTAGTTAAATTTTCAGATAAAAAACTTATTTTCAACCGAAAAAAACGAATTTACAATAAATAGTTAAATTTTTAACCAAAGAGATTCATTTTTAAATAAAATGATAATTCAACAACAAAAACAGAGTTTTTGACAAACGAGTCTAAATTTCAACGAAGTGATTAATTTTTAACGAAAAAAAAAGTTTTCAACTAATAAGATTAATTAGTGCACTCTATGCAACGACAAACGTATGTAAAGTTTCACTTTTGTCGTGCGGCCCCACTACTGCACATTTTTTTTCTTATCAAATTTCATATTTTTTGGTTGAAATATGATCTATCACATTTTTTTATTGAGAATTTATCTTTTTAGGTAGAAAATTGAACTATTTTGTTGAAAATGTAATTATTTTGTTGAAAATTTAAGTATTTTGCTCTGAAGCTCTGGAGAATCTCTCCAAACATTTTTATTGGGAATGCTTTTGAAAATTAATAACAGAGGTATTTTCATATATTGACATTTTGAGATCAGGTGATGGTTATAGCAACAAATTTGGGGAAAAAATTATATTCAATCACTTGAAATCATTAAAGACATTGAATCCAATATTAAGAAAATACCTGAGAATAAAATTGATGAATTTAGATCACATTCGACACGTTTTAATATTTATAACGAGTACGAAAATATAAAAAAGCAATCGGTTGAAACTTGAATCATAATTTGCATTAATCAATGTGCTTTTTCAATAATATAATTATGATAAATATTGTAAGAATATGAAGAAAGTAATAATAAATACACTTTTATAATTTAAATTGTATCATGACTTTAATGCTTCATTTAATAATGCGTCAAGAAAATGTAAACCATCCGTACTCAATTTGAACAAATTTGAAAAAAAAAAACAATAATTAATTGTATAAACTTGACTTCTCTGGGTCAATTTTGAGAAATTTTGTGAATAAGCAATCAGTAATTGTTTAAATAATTACATAATGTTTTTTTTTTAATTTACTTCTTCAAACAATGACAAACTGATACATTTCAATCAGAAAATACGGTTATTTTTTACATTTTTGGGGAATAAATAATTGATTAAATAAGTTAAATTCGTTTAAACAATCAAAAATTGTTCAAATGGTCATAAGATGTATTAAAATTGTCCATGAGTAATTATTTTCATAAAAAAGATCACGGAAATTGGTAGAAAGTAACAATAATACGTAAAAATGTAGTTTTTGTTTTTTGGTTCATATTTGGGACGCTGTGGGGGAGAGGGGGGAGAGTAAGGGTGGGCTAAAAATAAAAGTTATTAGTATGGTTTCATTTCATAGGTACTCCTCTGCAATTCTTAACAAGATCAGCACGTTTCGATCAAACTCTAAAGTATGAGTTCAATTTTTCGATAATCCAAAATATTCCCATGTAAATTAAATAGGATTTTGAAGTGCCCGGTGGCACGTGTTAATATTCGATTTTCGTGAAAAAAAATAAGGGATTGTTTTCCTCTGGAAATGCAAACTTTTTAGGGGAGGGAGGCCCTGCCGTCTAGAGTGAAAGCAAATTTTGCAATGCATTTTTGGACATATATGTATTGTCCATATTGTCGAAAATGAGAAATGCCGCATATGGGTAATTGTCAAATTGTAGGCAAATTTAAGTACCTACAGTGGCAATCACTTTATTATTAAGAATTAGATATTTTATAACGAAAATTGATTTTATCACATCTAAAAATTAAAAATCCAAACAGGGCAGTTTTGAAAATAATAAATAATAATGAAATTCTTACATGAAATATGGAAAGTGGATTTGAGGTTAGGAGTTTCATGAAAGAGAGCGCAAGCTTTTAAAAAGTTCAAAAGCGATTGACTGGCTACATATAAAATTTGAAACCTAAAAAATTCATTAATTTGTCACAATTGTGAATAAAAATTGCATAAAGTATACAGTATATTATTAATAACAAATTTACCTACCTATGCTGTAATATAATTTGTAACACATTTCTTCCTTCTAATTAACTTATTTAGCTCAATTCTTGAGATCTGTATATTTATAAATAGAGGTCAGGAAACAAAAAACAAACCGGCTTACCTGATACACGCGCATGCGCATATAAGCATTCGTACACTCCTGTATTGAACCGTACGGGAATGATGCGAGAAAATTGATGAAGTTTAGCCTTTTTTAATATTTATAAAAATATAACAGATTTTAGTCATAAAAAGTCACCTTCTTATGAAAGAAAACACTGATGAGTAAGTAACGGAATGGTTTTTTTTTTTTTCACTCCGAAACCAGTTTTTAACTTACGTACGGTAATGATGTTTTTCTTGTCAAAATGCACTTTTCAGTTTTAATATCGAATTCACAAAAAAAAGAGTTTATATTTCAAGCTCAATTTTATAGAATTTGAAAAATGTGTACAAATCAAATTTATGTTTATCTGAAGTTTACAAACTTGATGCGTTAAGCGTTTTTTAGGTTACTGACTAAGAAAAGGAGAAAAACAGTTTACCCTTGTGCAAAGTGACGTTAAGGCGCTGTACGGTATTGAGGTTTGAGGAGTTCTTTTATTAAATTAAATTAAATGGGAACAAAAATAAAAAAAAAAGAAATGCCCATTTTGTAGAGGATGATAATGACTATTTATTAAATTTAAAAAAAAAATTAGTGCGTGTTTCTAAGTTAATGCTGTATTACTGGGACTTCAAGTTTGCCTCCAATTTAAAAATCACCCATATACTAGAACTGCATATTTTCGACAATTGTTTCTGTTGCGCACTCGAGGCCTGACATAGTTCTCCTTGACTTCGAGAAACGAACCATGTTCGTTATGTTCTATTTTAAATTAAAATCTGTTTTTTTTTTTAAATATCAACTATTACATTTACCATTGAAAATTCATCTTTTTCGACTAAAAATTGGTTGAAAGTTGAACTACTTGCTTGAAAATTCTTTCTTTTTTTTTTTTGTTGAAGATTTATAATTTTATTTAAACAAATTATTTTTTTTGTTAATAATTATTTTTTTTTAACTGAAAATTTAACTATTTTGTTGAAATTTCAACGAGTTGGTTGTAAAATAACTTTATTGTTGAAAACCATATTTGCGGGTTAAAAGTTCAACAGTTTTTATAGAAAAATCGTCTTTTTGACTTGAAAATTTCACAATTTGGTATCAAATTCAACTATTTGGTATAGAAATAAAGAGTTTTGTAGAAAAATCGACTTTTTTATTGAAAATCATACATCTTTTTTAGTTAAAAATGAATCTTTTTCAGCTTAAAAAGTCAAATATTTAGTTCAAAATTTTTAGAAACGAAAAAAATACAGACTAAAATTTAACCACATAAAATTTGGACTAACATCACATCGATTACTCAAAATATTTAGTTGCACATTTATGTAATTTGTTGAAAATTTGTATTTTTTTGGTTGAAAACTGAACTATCTGATTACAAATTTACGTATTTTAATGAAAATTCGTCTTTTCTGGTTAAAAATCAAATAGTTTAGTTTAAAATAATCTGTTTTAGATGAGGATTCAAGTATTTTCTTAAAAATTTGTCTTTGTTGGTTAAATCCAACTGTTTTTTTATTTTTAATTATAATAGTTTTTTTTTTAATATCAACTATTACATTTTTCGTTGAAAATTCATCTTTTTAGATTAAAAATTCAACTACTTCGTTGAAAGTTGAACTACTTGCTTAAAAATCCTTTTTTTGCTAAAGGTTTATAATTTTATTTAAAAAACTTTGTTTTTATTTTTGGTAAAAATGATTTTTTTAAACTGAAAATTTAACTATTTAGTTGAAAATTCAATCGATTGGTTGTAAAATAACTTTTTTGTCAAAAATTCATATTTTCGGGTTAAAAGTTCAACTGTTTTTATAGAAAAATCGTCTTTTTTATTTGAAGATTTTACAATTTGGTATAAAATTAAACAGTTTTGTAGAAAAATCGTTTTTTTTTTTAATTAAAAATTAATGCTCCTTAATAAAAATAACACTACATAATTTTAGTTCAAAATTCATCTCGTCGTTCGAAAACTTTACCATTTTCTTCAATATTCTCCTTTTGTTGTTTTAAAATTAAAGGTTTAAACTAAAAATGTAACTATTCTATTTTTTGATGAAAATTCACGTATTTTTTCGAAAATTCGTGTTTTTAGTACACAATTAATCCTCTTGGTTAAAAATTTAACTATATGTATTTTGCTAACAATTAGTATTTTTTGGTAGAAAATTAATTTTTTGTTTTGAAATGTAACTGTACGGTTGAAAATTAATTTTTTTTAGTTGAGGATTCAAAAAGTTTCTGGAAAATTCGTCTTTTTTGGTTGTCTTTAACTGTTTTTAATTAAAAATTTTAATTGTTATCGGTTTAAATATCAACTATTACATTTTTTGGTGAAAATTCAACTATTTTGTAGAGAATGTAAACTCTCTTGTAGAGAATTCGTCTGTTTCGCTTGAAAATTCAACAATCTGGTAGAAAATTCAACTGTTTTGTGGAAAATGTATGTGATTTGTTGAGAATGCATATTGTTGGTTGAAAATTTAACTATCTGGTTGGAAATTCAGCTGTTTTGTTAAAAGCTCGTCTTTTTGACTTGAAAATTCATCATTTTATCAGCCATTGAGACAATTTATAGCCAATTTTCAAATAAGTTGAAAAATAGTTTTTAAGAAAAAGTAAAGAAATAGTGGAATTAGCAGAAAAATTGTGAGAAAATATCCGAGATCACAGCGCAAAAGGAGCTCAAAAATGGGGAAATAGGGTAATTTTCTCACGAAAAAGGTGGAAAATATTTCAAATTTATTTGTTGGAAATCCATCCACATTGATATAGAAAAGTCCGAGAAAAAATAAAATTAGTTAAATACACAATTTTAATACGTTTAACATCGTTCTCGTAAATATTTCTTTCCCAGATTTGTCAATTCTTCTTTACTATAATTAATACCTTCAATGTAAATTTAAAACTACACTCTTCAGTAGAGCGAAGTAAAAATGCTAAAATTAATTCTAAACGAGGAGTGAACGGAACAAAATTTGGCAGGGGAGGACCTTCATTATCCCAAGGTTCTGGCGAAGCATTTAACTCTGTACAAAAAATAATGAAAATTGTTATTCAAAAAATACTAAACAGACTAAATTAATTTCAAATTATGTACGTTCTACACTTGAAGTCGCAAAATCTCGCGGCGACGAAATTATGATATTTGTGATTTATTTCAAGATTCTGATACCATTCATCAATTTTTTCTAACTAACCGGAATATTTACAAAAGGTTTGATAGGAGCAAACGAACTATGAATTTTTGAAACTTGTATAATTAAAAAAAGAATGTAATTTTTACGTAGGATAAAGTTACAAAAAATTCAAGAAACGAACAATTTTGCTAAATAAAAAATGCACTACGAATTTTTCAAAATGTTTTAAAATCAAATAAAAATTAAATGACTTATCCAAAATAGATCAATTTTTTTAATTTAGAAATGTTTGAATGTTTAGAAATTCTCAAAGTCTTCCAAATTTGTAAAATCCTCAACAAATTTTGTAATTTCTACAAAAAAACTTGGTGAATAAGGAATTCAACATAAATTTCCAGAAGTGTCCTACATTCATATTGAAATAAAGGAAGAGTTGAATTTTATAAAATTTGAAAAATTTCGGAAAATAAGAAGCTTACAAAAAATTATCTAAATATGTATTAAAACAAAAACACAGTTTGAAAATCATGCATCTCCAAGCATAAATATCGCATGTGGCAAGGGGCAGCAGAATTTTTACGACTTGAAATTAAATTGAAAAAAAAATTACTATTTGAAAAGTTTTCTAATATTCTTCGATTTTTTAAATTTAAAAAATGTTTGGTAATTCCTAAATACCAAAATGTTGAAATTATTAAAAATTTTTGTATGATTTTTGAATTTTTATGAACTTTCAAAAATCGTAGAGTATTGAAAACAATATTTTTATTTTCTTATGAATTTAGAAAATTTCCAAAATTATATTAAATTTGAAATAATGTGGGATTCAGAGAATTTTTAGAACTTTCCAAATTTGAGAAATCGAGGAATTTTCGTATTCTTAATTTTAATTTGATATTACTTCAGGAAATTTTTGTTAAATTAATGGTATATCTCTTATTATTCAAAATTTCCGAAATTTAATAAAATTGTTATAAAATTTCAAACATTTATCAAATTTCAACATTTTATAAAATGTAAAAAAGTCAACAAAAAAATATAAATTCATGCTCAATTAATGAACTTTCCAAATTTCAGTGATTTTCTTGATTAGGAAAGATTGGAAAATTATCGAAATTTCCAAATTTTTAAATTTAAGAAATTTCCAAATATTTTCTAAATCTATTTCACAATTTGTACATGCTTGGTAATTCACAAATTGCCAAAATATAGAAAATTTTAAAAATTTTGTAATATTTTTGAAATGTTACAAAATTTCGAAAAGAAAAGAAATTTGGGATATTTTGGAAATTTGCAAAACTTTTTTATGTTTGAAAATTCCTAAAATTTTGAAAATTTTTAATACTTTTATACTTAAGTTTTTTAAACATTTCTAATATGTTTATGCAGTTTCCGAAATTTTTATGGAATTTCAAATTTTCAAAAATCAACGAATTGTAGAAATTTCATGTTTATATTATCATAAATCTAGATTTTTTTAAAATTAAATATATACATAAATGTATACATTTATATATACGTTTATAAATTTTCAAAAATCTTGGAATAAAATCTCAAGAATTTCATACAAATTTTGAAATTTGAGGTCAATTAATCATGTTTTCAAACTTCCTACATTTATTAAATTTGAAAAGTTTGGAATTTGAAAATTTGAAAATAATACAAACATTTGAAATTTCTAAAGTTTCAAAAGATTTTGAAAATTTTGTAATCTTATAAAATTCTTAAAATGGAGACGACTGAAAAATCCCAAGAAATAAAATTTTTGACACTGTAATATTCCCGAAATTGAAAATTCCCGAATAATACAATTTCCGAATAACAAAATTCTGGACAGACAATTGCCGAATTAAATAATATCGGTTCTAAAAAATTCCCAAATATTAACAATTGAAAAAAAATTATAATTGAAAGAAATTTT
Organism: Andricus grossulariae; assembly: GCA_011634705.1. Lineage (NCBI taxonomy): Eukaryota > Metazoa > Arthropoda > Insecta > Hymenoptera > Cynipidae > Andricus > Andricus grossulariae. The sequence continues at coordinate 117,065,905 of JAABKJ010075445.1, read as the reverse complement.
ATTGCAATACAGTATGAAAAAGGATAACAAATTTTTAATGAGGTTCAAAAATTTAAAAATGTTTTGTAATAACTAAACTAAGAATGAATGTTTAACAAAATAGTTGAATTTTGTACTAAAACAAATTTGTGAGTCAAGAAAGAAAAAAAATTGGAATCAAATTGTTGAATTTTCAAGTCAGAAAGATGCATTTCAAACAAAACAGTTGAATTTTCAACCAAGATAAACGCCTTTTCAATAAAATTATTAAATTTCCAACAAAATAGTTTAATTTTCATTTAAAAAATGTATAGTCCATGAAAAAGACGCATTTTAAACAAATAAATACATTTTTAACCAAATAGTTCAATTTTCTATCGAATCGTTGAATTTTTGAGCGGAAAATACGAGTTTTCTACAAAACAATTGAATTTTTAACAAAAAAAAATAATTTTTAACTGAAACAGATTAATTGTTAACCAGGCAGTTGTAATTTTAACTAAAAATGGTGAAAATTGTACAGAAAGAGATGATTTTTCAAATAAAAAGAATGAATGTTTAACAAAATAGTTGAATTTTGTACTAAAACAAATTTGTGAGTCAAGAAAGAAAAAAAATTGGAATGAAATTGTTGAATTTTCAAGTCAGAAAGATGAATTTGCAACAAAACAGTTGAATTTTCAACCAAGATGTGTGCCTTTTGAACAAAATTGTTAAATTTTCGACAAAAAAGTTAAATTTTCAGTTCAAAAATTGATGTTCTTTGAAAAAGACGAATTTTAAACAGAATAAATTATTTCTTAACTAAATAGTTAAATTTTCTATCGAATTGTTGAATTTTTGAGCAAAAAATACGAATTTTCTACAAAACAATTGAATTAAAAAAAAAATTAATTTTCAACTGAAACAGATTAATTGTTAACCAGAAAGCTGAATTTTTAACTGTAAAAGGTGAAATTTTTACAGAAAGAGATGATTTTTCAAACCAAATAGATGAATGTTTAACAAAATTGTTGAATTTTCTACCAAAAGAAATTTGTGAGTCAAGGAAGAAAAAAAATTTCAATCAAAATATTGAATTTTCAAGTCAGAACGATGAATTTGCAACAAAACAGTTGAATTTTCAATCAAGATGTGTGCCTTTTGAACAAAATTGTTAAATTTTCGACAAAATAGTTAAATTTTGAGTTAAAAAATTGATCTGCTATGAAAAAAGACGAATTTTCAACAAAATAAATAAATTTTTAACAAAATAGTTAAATTTTGTACCAAAACAAATTTGTGAGTCAAGAAAAAAAAAAATTGCAATCAAATTGTTGAATGTTCAAGTCAGAAAGATGAATTTGCAACAAAACCGTTGAATTTTTAACCAAGATGAACGCCTTTTCAACACAATTGTTAAATTTTCAACAAAATAGATAAATTTTCAACAAAATAGTTAAATTTTTATTTAAAAAATTAATCGTCTATGGAAAAGACGAATTTCAAACAAAATAAATAAATTTTTAACCAAATGGTTAAATTTTCTATCGAATTGTTGAATTTCCGAGCGAAAAATACGACTTTTCTACCAAAAAATTTAATTTTCAACTTTCAGCAAGATTTACGTATTGGTTTCGATTAACTAAGTTCGTATTTGAGTGGGAAAATGAAAGAAGAGGGGTAGGCAAGTAAAAATATGGTATTTTTTTTTATTTTTTAAATTTGTTACAAAAAGGTACTATTTTAACAAAAAACCACAGTTATAATAATGTTGTGCTTTCTTGTGGAAATTTTTTCCGCCAGGGTGGCTAGTATTTTATTTACTATCTCGATTTCCTTTTCTTCCAAGTTTGCGAATCTTATAATTGATAAAGTTCTCTACTATTATCCCGCGTGCATTTAAATGGAACTGTTTTATTTTCTCCAAACTTCAGTTCCAGGTCTTCATTCAGAGTTAACTCAAGAGTTTAGAAAGCAAAGAGAACTACAAACTAAAACTTTTCGAGAATCATAAAGAGATCCTGTTAAACTCTAATTATAAGGGGATCCATTTGGTTGCAATTTATTTTTCAAATAAAATTAAAGGCAACTCCATTGCTCTTCACTAAACTATTAAATGCTCAGAAGCACCTGGTACACTAAAAAAAAAAGTTTTTGGATCAAAAAAAATTTCTTCGATTCAAAAAAATGGTCATACTGAATACGTCCAATCATGTATTTCTTCAATTCAAAAAAATTGTTTAATTGTATGAAAAATAAGAAATTATTGAAGCAAATAAATAATTACTTCAGCCTGTGAAATATGATTTGTAATGTTAAATTATAATTTTGTTATGTAATAACAATTTAAAATTCTAGAATTTCAGAAGCTTTGACTTTGAAAGATTAAATTTAGTTTTAAATTGTAAAATTTTAATTGTTCTGAATTTAAAATTATTCAAATTTAAAAGTTTAAAAATTTTGTATTTTGAACGCTTTTAGTTATTAATAATACAATTTCAATTCCTCTGAATTTTAAATGATCTATTTTCCAAAATTCGAATTTTAAAATATTTAATTTTTAACGTTTTGACACTGTCCTATTTTCGAAATTTTAATCCGAATTAATTTTTCCTTTTTCTAATTAAATTGACCAAAATCGTTCTATATATATATATTTTTTATTTCAGACGTTTTCAGTTAAGAATAATTAATAGTTAATTATTGTTTAAAAAATGTTTGAAACTTATTATAGAAAAATTGGTTTAATAACGGATTTTTAAATGGTTTATATGATTCAGTCAACAGATTTCTTGCAAAAAAGTTTGCTGATGCTTATTGAGTCTACTTTTTATTTTCTCAACCGGGAGAAAGCCGGGAGACAAAAATTTTAAAATTGTGGCCACCCTGATAATATAATAAAAGTATTATAAATATAAATTATATTGTGTATTTATAATTATATTACCAAAGAAAGCTTTCACAAATATTTCAAAGATTTTATCAAAATTTCACAAAGATTTTTGAAGGATTTTAAAGATTTTAAAATATTTTACAAAAATCTTAAGTGCTTCAAGAAATTTCAACGAATTCACAAAGATTTCAAGGATTTCAAAGACGACCTATGTTCGCAAAAAATTGATAATTTGTTTATTTATGGTTCTGCTTTCTTGAAAAATTATTGGCCAATAAAAAATGAAATGCTCATTTTTTTACATCTATAAAAAACGGTTATTTCATTATTTGATGTAAAAAAAGGAGACATTAATTTTTTTTTAAAGATCTCTTTTTTTCTCTGTATGTTGTCAAAATTTGATCGTTGGATTCTTAATTTTTTTTTTAATTTCCAAGAATAAGATTTATTTTGAATTGAATCTACCAAGTTTTAATGTAATATTTTGATAAATTAGATTTTAATTTTCATGTCTTGTTTTTGTCATCAGAGGACCTCCTGATCCATCAATGGCAGGACCAGGTGGACCACCAGGACCCATGGGTGGACCTCCAAGAGGTCGGGGTGCACGAGGTGGCGGTGATTTCAGAGGTGGACGAGGTGGTGGCTTTGGCCGAGGAGACAGTCGTGGAGGTGGTTTCAGAGGTCGTGGAGGAATGGACCGTGGCCGAGGTGGACCAAGGTAAACTATCCTAATCTCTACACTCACCTGGTTTAATTTCCCTAATGAAATTAGTCAAGTATTTGATACTTTATTTGAGAACGGGTAAAGATAATGACTATTTATTATGAGAATGTAGATTTAACAAGTGCATTTGTTTACAGAGGCGCACCCGGGGGTAGAGGAGCTCCAGGAGGACCAAGAGGTGGTGGCTTTGGTGACCGAGGCAGGGGCGGAAGGGGTGCACCCGCGAAACGAGGCGGAGGACCACCAGGTGCAAGTGGACCACCAAAAAGGCCGAGATTCGACAATCCGGCTGGACAGTCGGCCAATGGTTATGGTGCCGTTCCTCCTGGGTAATTATTTTTTGATTTATTGATGATTTTTGGTCTATTTTGAATTTTTGGTCACAATTTGAAAGTTCCTTCTTCTAAATCTTGGATAAAGAAAGTACTTGAAGTAGTTTTCAGAGAAGTAGTATTTCAAAGAAGAAATATTTATGAATTGTGAATTGTGTTTTTTCAACTGAAAATGTAGATATTATTCCTGTTGAAAAATGATCTTTTTTAGTTGTAAATTCGTCTTTTTTGGTAGAGATTAATCTTCTTGATCGAAAATTAATCTTTTTGGTCAAAAATTCAATTATTCTAGTTAAAGATTCATTATTTCAGTTAAAAATTCATCTTTCTGGTTTAAAATTCAACTATTGCAGTTCAACATTTACAATTTTATTTGAAAATTCATCACTTTGTTTGAAAGTGTAACTATTTTTTTAAAGTTAGATTTTTTTGTTGAAAGTCATTTTTTTAACTGCAAATTTAACTATTCCGTTTTTATTTGAAACTTGATCTTTTCTAGTTTAAAATTCAACAATTTGGAGAAAATTTGTCTTTTTTCATTGAAAATTTTTAAGGCTTCAAGTATTTTGTTGAAAATTCGTCTTTTTTATTATATTCAACTTTTTTATTTAACATTAAAATCTGTTTTTGTTTAAATATCAACTATTACACTTTTTGTTGAGAATTTGTCTCTTTGGCTGGAAAATTCAACTACTTGGTTGTAGGTTGAACTATTTTGTTAAAAACTAATGTTTTTGGTTGAAGATTCATCACTTTAGTTCAAAATTCTTCTCTTCTTTTGAAAACTTTACTATTTTGTTGAAAATTCTCCTTTTGTTGTTTTAAAATGAAAGGCTTTAACTAAAAATGTATAACTATTCCACTTTTTTTTGAAAATTTATTTGTTTTAGTAGAAAATTCAAATATTTGGTTGAAAATGCATGTATTTTGTCGAAAATTCGTGTTTATAGGTCACAATTAATCCTCTTGATTTAAAATTTAACTATATTTATTTTGTTAACAATTAGTATTTTTGGTTGTATTCAACTGTTTTTAATTTAAAATTTAAATATTTTTCGGTTTAAATATTACATTTTTTGGTGAAAATTCAACTATTTTGTAGAGAATTCAACTCTTTTGTACAAAATTCGTCCGTTTGGCTTGAAAATTCAACAATCTGGCAGAAAATTCAAATGTTTTGTGGAAAATGTATGCAATTTGTTGAGAATTCATCTTGTTGGTTGAAAATTTAACTATCTGGTTGCAAATTCAGCTGAAAATTTATAGCCAATTTGCAAATAAGTTGACAAATATTTTTAAAGAAAAAGTAAAGAAATAGTGGAATTAGCAGACCATTTTCAGAAAATAGTGTCTTAAAGTGTAATTTTGTTCGAAATCGATGTAAAATAGTGTAATCGTTCAAAAAATGTGTAAAATAGTGTTAACAGTGTGTTGAGTCCGAGGCCTGCATTTGTTATGTTCTCGAAATAAGATATTTTTTCTCAAAATGAGAATACTTCAAGTGTGAAACTGTGAGATGAATATAGATGGGACAATTCATTTCATATGAGTGCACTGCCCAAAAGAAATGTTTTTTGATTTTCTTAAAACTGTGATAAATGGTAGTACTATAGGGGCCCAATTGTTACAATTGGTTACCGTGATATGAGGGATGGTAGTTCGTACAATTATGTGTGCAGACCATGTTTCAATAAAATGTTATATTTCATCAAAACCAAATAAGGTTTGTAACTGACGAATTCGAAAGGAAATTTGACAATACTTACGAGGTAGTAACCATTTCTTGAAAAATATATGTCCCTTCTATAGTTTTTTGAAATTGGAAATTTATATTCCAAATATCTCAAAACACGTATATCCTCAGATTTTGATAGAATGCATATTAAAAGAATGCTTAGAGTATCTAATTTATATATTTCACACTCCTCGAGTTTTGTAATTATATATTAATTTTACTTGATATTTATTATATATTATATATTTATATATTATTTTTATTATTATTGATTTATTTACTATTATTATATATAATTATATATTAATTTTATTTAATACCGCGGTCATTTCCCGGTCAAGTTGTTCAATTTTCCCGCGGTCAAATAAAAGTAACATATTCATGTTTGTCGCAAAACACAAACATTTATTTTAAATCATAACGGTCATTCCAAACATTCTTTTAAATAAAAGAGCAAAAATTGCAAAATAAACGAATTTTCAAATAAAATTATGAATCTTCAATTGGAATAGTGAATTTTAAACCAAATAGATTAATTTTCTACGAAAAAAAAGAAGAATTTTCAAAAAAATAGTTTAATTTTTAAATACAAAATATCAATTTTTAACCAAATAGTTGAATTTTCATCCAAAAAAGATAAAATTTCAACCAAAAATAGAATAGTGGAATTTTCCGTTAAAAATCTAATTCTTAACCAAAAAAATATCGGATTTTCAGAAAAATAGTTAAATTTTCGACTGGAATAGTTTAATTTTGATTTGATTTTCAACAAAGTAGTTACATTTTTAAAAAGAGATGAATTTTCGTTTGAAATGATGAATCTTCCAGCAAAAAAAAATTAATTTTTAACTTTTTCTTCTAAATCCCAGTTTTAATTTATTAACAAAATTCCCGTTCCATGTCAAAAATTCCCTGTTCCAAGTGGAATTATATTTCTTTACAGAAACTCCCTGTCCTAAAATAAAAACGATAATTATTTTCACTCATATGCCCTGCAACTGTAGAAATAATATTTACAATTTTTTAAGAACTTTTGGGCTGCTTTCGTATGTTTCACCGGAAATTTGTGTTTTTATACAAAAAATTATTAGATTCATGATTTTCGTTTAAAATATTAAAATTTACAAGCTTGAAGAATTTCGGATTGTGTTAGTGTTTTTCGTCGGAAATTGAAATTTTGATTAAAAAATTATTAGAATTCAAAGAAGTTTAATCATTTTTGAACAATTATGGGTAACGTTAGCATTTTACATCGAGAATTGGTATTGTTAATAAAAAATCATTATTATTTGAACAATATTTAGAATCTTTCAACAATGTTGGATTATGCTAATTTTTCTTTGTCAGAAATTGGTATTTTTAATTGAAAAAATTATATTTTAAAGGAGATTTACAAATTTGGAACAATTTTAGGTTATGTTAACGATTTTCACACGAAATCGGTTATTTTAAGCAGAAAAAGTTTGGTTTAAAGGAATATTTACAATCTAAATAATTTTTTGTTATGTTAGTGTGTTTTATCTGAAATTGCTTTTCTTGATAAAAAACTCATTAAATTTCAAAAGACACTTACAATATTTGCACAATTATGTTAATATTTTTGTTGAAAATTGGTATTTCAGGTCAAAAATGCAACGGTTTGTTTGTCTACACAAAAAGATTATAAAATCATTCTAAAGTTCATATATTAAATTTCATAAATTTAAAAAAATATTTCCCTTGCGTTTCTTTTCTATTATTTTAAATAATAGATACTACGAAACATAAAAATGTTGTAATAATATTAATGTAATATTTTAATTTAAAAATTGCGTGAGATTACAAAATAATCGTGCTCTTCGAATTCATATGATAGTTTTTAATCATTTTTTTTTAATTTTTAGAGTCCTGGTGAACCTCCTCTCGGATTTTTCGCTCCAGGAACTTCAAAGCCTCACGAAAAAGATGAAAAAACGCCCTACAATTCTTCTTCTTTCTCGTATAATATTCCTTTGGACAACGACAATTTAAATAGACAAGTGAGTTGACTTTCATTCTGGAAATTTTATTATTTCTCTTTCGAGTCCTAAAAGAAAAATTGGCCTGACGGTACTTTCCATAAATAATGTTACGAGCCTTAGGGGGGGGGGGGCTAAAACCCCAATAAAAAAATCCAATTATATTTTTGGTTCGGAATTCACCTCGTTTGGTTAAAAATTCTATTATTTGGTTGAAAATTTTATCTTTTTGTTGAAAATGCAACTATATTATTACAACTTTATCTTTATTTTATAAAAAATTGATCTATTTTGTTAAAAATTCTCTTTTTTAGTTGAAGGTTCATCTCTTTGATTGTAAAGTCGATTATTTGACAAAAAGTTGAACTACTTTGTAAAAAAATTATTTTTTTTTTATTAAGGATTCATAATTATATATTATTTTTAATTTAAGATCGAAATAAAATGTACTTTCTTATGAATAATTTATTTAAAAGTAATCAGAGCATAACAAGATTCACAATTCAAAAATAGACTTTCAAAAACAACCTATACTGCTCATTAGAGACAAATACGTAACAAAGAAAAAAGAGGGAGAAAAAGGAAAAAGTAAAATAAAACCAACCTCTCACTTTTTCTTTATTTTTTGTTAAAAATTCAACTATTTGCTTTTAAATGAACTTTTTTATATTCTAATATTTTGTAGAAAATTCATCTTTTTGGCTTGAAAATTCAACTATTTGGTAGAAAATTAACTATTTGGTTAAAAACAACTATTTGGTTAAAAATTAAACTTTTTGATTGAAAAATCATATTTTTGGTTGGTAAATTAAACTTTTTTGTAGACAGAGCATGTTTTTGATCTTAAAATTAAATAATTTTGTAGAAAATGCATGCATTTTATTCAAAATTCGTCGTTTTTGGTAGAACATTAATTTTCTTTGTCGAAAATTCATCTTTTTGGTTGAAAATTTAATAAATTTGTTCAAAATTAACTTTTTTGTTCAAACTTATTTTTTTGTTAAAAATTATTTTGTTTATTAGAATTTTTATCTGAAAATTTAACTATTCCATTTTTTGTTGAAACTTTATCCTGTATATTGTATAAGTTAAAAATTCAACTATTTGGTAGAAAATTAAACAATTTGGTTAAAAATTAAACTTTTTGATTGAAAAATCATATTTTTGGTTGGTAAATTAAACTTTTTTGTAGACAGAGCGTTCAACAGAACAGTTAAATTTTCAACAAAATAATTGTATTTAAAACTAAAATGAGGAATCTTCGATAAAAAAAGTTTTTATCAAAGAAGTTCAACTTGAAACCTAGTAGTTGAATTTTCAATCAAAAAAGATTATTTTTCAACGGAAAGCATAAAACTTAGTAGATATTTAAACCAAGAAAAGATTTACATTTTTAACTAAAAACTTTAGAAATTAATCAAAAAAATGAATTATCTACGTATAATGCAATATTTCATACTCGAAGCAAAACATATTCTTTTTCAATTATACAATTGCATTCTTAACGAAAAAAGACCAAATTTCAATCAAATTGTTAAGTTTCAAAGTAGAAATTTGAATTCTCTAGAAAATAGTGAAGAGTTAAATTTTACTCGAATACTTGAATTTTACAGTAATAACAATGAAATAAAAAAAACGAATCTTCAACAAAGTAGGTTATGTAATTTTCAAACAAGGATTTAGACATTTAACTAATTATATTTTTGACAAAGTAGTTCAACTTTTAACTAAGTAGTTGATTTTTCAACTAACTAAGCAGGTTTTTTACAAAGAAAAAAGTCGAATTTACAAAAAAAGACATAAATTTCCAACCAAGTTGTTAATTTTTCAACACAAAAAATAATTGAATAGTTCAATTTTCAGTTGAAAAAATAATTTAAATCCGAAAAAGAATAAATATTCAACAAAATAGTCAAATCTTTAACAGATAAAATGAATTTTCAAGAAAGCAGTTCAACTTTGAACCAATAAGTTAAATTTTCTATCAAGAAGATTAATTTTCAACCAGAAATGACGAATTTACAACAAAATACATCAATATTCAGCTAAATTGTCGAATTTTTAACTAACAATGATCATTTTTCAACAACTAATGAAATGGTTAAATTTTAAGTTAAATAAATTAATTGTCCACCATAAACAAACGAATTTTGTCCCAAATGGTTAAATCTTCAACCAATAAAATGAATTTTGAAGAAAATAGTTTAATTTTCAACCAAGTAGTTGAATTTTTAACCAAATGTCGAATTTTTCAGCCAGCAGGGATGAATTATAAACCAAAAATACAATAGTTGACTTTTCAATTGAAAAGAATTAGCTTTCAACGAAAAATAGTTGGATTTTTTTATTGGATTCTAATTATTTAATTGGCATTTTAGCGAAAAGAAACGAAAAAGGGGATCTTTGTTAAGAACAGGGAAACAGAGCAACTTTCTCCAAAAAGGTGTGAAGGGAAATAAGGGCAATGGGGAAAATGTTAAGTCTGTATTTATATTTATTTATTTTATTTCTGTGCCATTTGTCAACCTCCCCCGACCCGCTTTTTGAAAGTCGGACGAAGTTTTTGAACAGAGCCCAGAGTGAAAATCGATTTAGATAAAAATTCGAGTTTCAGCTGCTCGATTTTAATTTTGATAGTTTACGACACTTCTAAAAATTTAACATCAGCAGGATCATCAAACTATACTAAAAATTAGGATGAATTGAAAAATAATGATTGATGAGGTAAGTTCTTTTTTAATATGCCATTATACTTTGATGATGTATATCTGGGGAGTTTCAACATCAAATTTTCGAAGCTTAGAGAGACATTTTGCTTGTTTGCTGGCAGGAAATTGTCATTCTTACAAAACCCGTCAATCATGATTTTCCTATGCGGATCGAGGGAGACCATGAGTTTCCTTCAACTAGAAGCTTCCCTAACAATGTTCCGTTAGTCACGTTAGTCACTAACTTGGTGTGTGCGCAGCAAGAAAGTTTACAAAGAGTGATTGAGGGATCAAACATAATAGGTGAATGTGTGAAATGTGTGTCATGTGTATGAATAGGGTGCTTTTTGACTAAACGTTGCGGGAGTCTCAGAATTTGTCCGCTATCACTGGATTACAATGACATCCTTATTTTCAGTTTCTGAATCTGAATTAGTCAGATACTAATTTACTATTTTGGATACATCTATTCACTCTTACTCACAAGAAAGAGGAAGCTAATTAGATTCTTTTACGACATCGAAGGACAACTGTTGGATAGAGTTCTCTTTGTGAGAGATCTAGGTGTCATCCTTGACTTTGCCCTGAATTTCCTTGATCTTTTATCTATTATTATTATTATTATTATATCATTAAGCCGTTTCCCTTTCGGGGTAGGCGTGAATTGCTCGGTGGTAAAGTAGGGAGAGGGAGAGGGAGAGGGAGAGGGAGAGGGAGAGGGAGAGGGAGAAATACATCAACTTTATATCAAATAGTTGAATATTCAACTTGTAAAGGATGAATTTTCGTCCAAAGATGACATAGGTCAATTTTCAGAGGAAAAAATTTATTTTTAATTTAAAAAAAATGATTTTTCAATAAAAAGGTAGATTTTCAAGCAAAGAGGTGAACAGAAAAAAAATACAAATTGGTTCAACTTACAACCAAGTAGTTGAATTTTGAGCAAAAAAAAAGAAATTTCCACAAAGAAAAATAATGTTCTACCAAAAATGAATTTTCAAGAAAAAAGTTAATTTTCAACCACATAATTTAATTTTTTACCAAATCGTTGAATTTTCAAGCAAAAAAGGTGAAGTTTCTACAAAGCTCATGAATATTGAACCAAAAAAATGATTCACGTTTTCAAATGTAGTTTAACTTTAAATCAATTAGTTGATTATTTAACTGAAAAAGATTAATTTTCAACGAAACTTGTAATAGTTGATATTTTAGCTGAAAAACATTTTATTTTGAAATAAAAGAACAGTTGTATTGAGAAAAAAAAAACTTTTAACAAAGCAGTTAAATCCTCAACCAGAACAGATTTACTTTTTACTCAAAAATCGAATAGTTACATTTTTAGTTTGAAAATTAATTCTCAATCAAAAACAAATAATTTTCAAGAAAATATTCAAATCTTCAATAAAATAGAGCATTTTCAAAAATTTTGAGACAATTTTTTTTAAGGTTCAAAAACTTTATGTACAGCTATTCGTAACTCTTGAAAATTCGAAAAATTCACCTCAAGACTTTTCTTGAAAAAAAAAATTATCAGAGTTGAAGCATTTTCAAAATTAAAAAAACGAAACAAAAGAAAATGAAAATTTTTGCCAAGCAACGTACGATGTGAAAAAAATGAAAAAAAAACCTTACTCTTTGAAAGCCCTACAAGATTATCAGAACAGATTTTTAAAATTTCTTAAAAAATCGAAAATTCAAATTTAGATCGAACAAAAAATCACGAAATATTGAACATTTCCTTCGCGGTAAAATTATGCAAGATACGGAAAAATATGAAGGGGCTGAAAATAGTGCACCCCAAAACAATAAACCATTTTTTTTATTAATTACATTTCGATAGGACGAGTAGTTTTTGTTTTATTCGTTGGAATAACATTAAAAATTCTTAAGAAATTGTTGAAAACGACACAAGGTAAGAACAAAAATTAGCAAACAGAAGTTGTTTACCCAAAAAAGATCAACAATTTTCTTAATAATTATTTTTTGTTCAAATCGCAAAAAATAACATTGATCAGATCAATATAAGTGATCAAACTATTCAATAAATTCATTGATTTCACTGCATTCGAAGAAAGTGTGAATTTATTCAAGGGTTTATTAGCTAAAGGGAAGAGAATGGAACGAACATTAAATTTCTATTAATTTTTAGCAATATAAAAAATGCTTTTAGCGGCGAAATAGGCTCTTCGTTATATAGTCATCTTAAAATTTTATAAGAAACCAACTGTGAATAAAAAATTCTTCTCTTAACTTCGCCCATTTTCTCATACGCTATGAAAATACTTTCTGTATTTTACGCTCTATCGATTGTTGACGCTTCCAGGCGGAAGACTAAAAAAGATGCAAAAGAAAAGTGCGCTTGAAAATAAGCTCGTAAAGTAAACATCTCTTCACTGGTCTTTATGGATCTTGCTTTGAATTTTAAACAGGTTTGAAATTTCTCTTCGAGCAAGTTTTATATTTTGTTTATTTAAGGGATGACACTATTTCGAAAATGTTAAGTAATGAAACTTAAATGTTGCGAAAATATATGGTAAGGAAACTAGAAAAATTTCGGAATATTTATTTAACAAAATTATAGAACCCTTCTCTCTTCTCCTCTCCTTTTCTCTCCTCTCCTCTCCTCTCCTCTCCTCACCTCTCTCAGACTTTACCTTCTCTATCCTTTTTTACCATACTTCCCCTGCCCTCACTTTCATCTCTTCTATTTTGCACCCCCTTTCCTGTTCTCCACTACTTACTTTGTCTTTCCCCATTACCCCTCCACTCACTTCCCTTTTCCTAATCCTTTTCCGATATTTAACGTCCTTCACTTTCCTTTTCATACTTCACCTTTCATCTTACTTCTACTTTCCCTTGCTTCACATCACTTATTACTTCAAAATTCGTCATTTTTGGTAGAAAATTAATCTTTATTGTTGAAAATTCATCTTTTTGGTCGAAAATTCAAGTATTTAGTTCAAAATTCATTTTTTGTTGTTAAGATTCATCAATATAGTTAAAAATTTATTTCTTTGGTTAAAAATTTAACTATTTTTTGAAACTTCTTCTTTTTTGGTTGAATATTAATTTTTGAACTGAAAATTTAACTACTCCTTGTTTCGTTGAAAATTTCTTTTCTATAGTTGAAAATTCATTTACATATTTTGTTGTAGAATATTAATCTTCTTGGCTAAAAATTCATGTTTTTTGGTTAAAGATTCCTCATTTTAGTTAAAAATTCATTGCTTTGATCAAACATTTAACTACTTTGTTGCAAATTCATGTATTTTGTTCTATTTTGAGTTGAAAATCAATATTTTTTAGTTGAAAATTCATGTATTTTGTTGAAAATTCGTCTTTCTTGGTTGAAAATTAATATTTTTGGTTAAAGATTCCTGATTTTAGTTGAAAATTCATTTCTTTGGTTAAAAATTGAATACTTTGTTGAAAATTCTTTTTTTTTGTGGTTAAAAATTTAACTATTTTGTTGAAAATTCGTTGTTTTTTTTTGTTAATTTTTTTTCCTACCTGTAAATGTAACTATTCCATTTTTTTCGTTGAAAATGTATCTTTTTTAGTTGAAAATTCATTTATTTTGTTGACAATACGTCTTTTTTGGTTGAAAATTCATCTTCTTGGTTGAAAATTCATGTTTTTGTTCCAAGAATCCTAATTTCAGTTGAAAATTCATTTTCTTGGTTAAACATTTAACCGCTTTCTTAAAAATTCATATTTTTGGTAGAAAATTAATCTTATCGGTGGAAAATTTATTTTTGTGGTAATAACGCACATTAAGTTGAATTGTATCAGGAATGGGTAAAATTAGAGGTAGAATGGGTTGAGAAGTGAGATAATGTCCTGATTTTCCGATCAATCTAGTTACCCTAAGAATAAGGTTCAAGGTGAAATTTTCTCTACTGAACAAATGTTTTTAAAATTTTTCAGGTTGCATCGCCTCACTCTGTATGTTTGTGCTCTCAACTAGGCATCTCCTAATCGTATATTTGTACCTGATATCCGTGGGAGTAATATTCATATCATATTGGTCGAACGTTAGTACAATCAAAGCAATCAGCGGCTATTTAATTGCCCGAGACGGGGAGACTAGCATCCTAGATGACATCCTATGCCTAAACCTAAAAGAACTGATGCAATACGGAACGGGTCTTATTGTGATCCAGAACTACATTCTCCAGTGTGTCCTAGCTAGCATTTTTTGCTACATCCATCTTGCTCCGAGGAATCCCTTCGTCCAGAAGCTTCTGGCTTTCAGTTTCATGGCGCCTTCAATCTTAGGAATTCATCCCATTCCAGTAAGTTTCTCAAAACTATCAAATTTCTTTTAAATCCTAGGTTTCTGAGGGACCGTACTTGAATTACGTAACGGCTCAGGGGATGGGGTCCTTCATTCATGTGCTTGAATTTTGGAAATTCGGAAAGGAAACAAATAATTCGCAGTAATTGTACATGAACAGGGTGTCCAGCGACTTCGAACACCTTGAAAAACTTTTAATCTCCTTTAATTTATCACGGGAAACTTGATTTTTTTTTTACTTTCAAAACAGTTATTTCATTGAAATGCGAATAGTAATTTAAATCTTTTAGACTATTGTGAAAATAAACAGCTCGTTTAGAAGAAATCTTGCTGCTGAACATTTTTTTATTTATCTAGATATAATTTGTATTTTGGAGAGACATTAATATTGTGATTAATTCTATAAGCTTTCAATTTATAATCCGCTAATGTAGAATTTTCAAGCATACATTTTTTTTGTGATATTCAACTTACAAATTATAGAAATTATTGGTTGCAATTTCCGATGTTAATTAAATTTGACAATTAGAATGAGTCACAGATTTTTCGAGGGGCTAACCATTCGGTGTTTGGGTATACACGAGATTTCAAAAGGTTAATAAATAACTGTATAGATTTCAAAAGATTTAAAAATGTTTAAAACAGGGTGATATGATACTTGTCAATAATATATTTATCGTCTTTAAAATTTCTATAATTTTAATTTAAAATTGTGGTTTTGAATGCGCAATTCTAAAAGTTTAATCTTTAAGTCCTTGAAACTAAAGGAAATGGCGCCTAAAGAAATGATTTCTTTGAATCAATGCATGAGTTTGTTGCTTTTAAACAATATTCAGTACAATTAAGTGAACAATTTTTTTTATCAAATAAATGGAAACAAAGAAATGCATTTCTTTGGATCCAAAAAATTTTTTTCTCAGTGCAGAAGCGAATCATTTCCTTAAAGTCGAATTATTTTGAACTCGTTTGAGTTCTCTTGAATATGAATTTCAATGACATTCAAATCAATTCAACAGAGTTAGAATGAAATGGTTCACCTTAAATGATTCGACTTAAATAATAATAAATGCTCAAATTTTTAACTGTACAGAAAGTGACGGATTCTCTACCATGCAAATCACACGAAAAAAAGTGGTTTTGAATGATTGGCACAAATTACCATTTTCATAAAGAAAATTGATTGAGATCGTTGAAAGTGTTATTTTTATTTTGAATTTTTTTCAGCTTTGTGAGATTACTAAGCAAATTGTAACTATTACCTAATACAATAAATAAAAATACGACTTACATTAAATGGTAAAATATGTCAAAAAAACCACGAATATTTCAGACAAAACAGAATTGCAAAATTTGCCATTTAAATAAATTGTAATTTCTGTCGAGAACTGAAATTTTCATATGCATTTTCAGCTATTTAGATATGTTATTTCCTAATTCCTAATAAATTGAGCAAAGTTCGCTCAGAATATTTCAATGTGTAAATTGCAAACAACAATGGTAATTTTCAGAATGTCTATATATGTTGGAAATCGAAAATGTGCGTAGTTGTTGCTATTATAAATGGTTAAATTTATTATTGAAATAGAAAAAAAAATGAATTTTGTGCATAGCAATGATTACGTTCAGGCAACAAGCCAGTGAACTGAAAAAAAAGATTTTTTGGAACCAAGAAAATGCATTTACTCGAGTCCTATTTCTTACCATCACGAAAATATTCTTTAATAGTAGTAATTTTTATTTAAACCAGACACATATCTTTTGTTGATCTAAAGAAATTATTTCTTTGGCTATATTTTTTTGATTCAAATAAATATTTCTTACATTCAAGAGAATAATTTCCTTGATCCAAAAGGTCTAGATTCCTTGAAATCTGATTAGTCGTTCAAAGAAATATTGCATTCATTCAATGAGTTCGATTCTTTGAATTGATTCGGACGCATCTGAATCAATTAATTGTGCATACTTGAATCAAGTCTTTAGGTTTATTTAAATCAAAGAAATAATTATTTAATTCAAAACAATATTAATTAAATTAAAAATATATTTATTTGTTACAAAGAGTTCATGCATTTATACCAGAGAAGCAAATTTATTTAGATGAACAAGATATTGTGTTTAAATAAATATTTATTTCTTCAGTTGAAGGAAATATTTCATTTGCTTACCAGAATTAAATTATTCATAATAAATAAACAATTATACCAACGAAGTAATTATTTTTTGAAATCAAATATTCAATAATTTGGCGTAATTTGTTTCGATTAATAACTTTTTTAGATTAAATAAATATTTGGTTAAATTCAATATCCATGTTTTTGATTTGAAGAAATATTTCTTTGACATTTATGGTGAGGGCTAAATACTGCTTTCCACCTCAGCATTTCCATGTTGCCACAGCGTCGTGGTCTTCGCTGTGGATTTTACACTCGACGGACCCAAGTTTGATTCCTGCTGGAATTTCATACCACATAGAAACGAACTTATGACATTAATTGCACCTTCATACGCGCGGGGGCCGATTTCACATGCTTATTCCGCTAAGCCCTTTGTTCTGGATCAGATTTTGATAGGATGCGTAGTTTTTGTTTTATTCGTAAAAATAACATTAAATCAGGAATGTAACTATTATTTTATATAATTTCCAAAACCCTGTTCAATATTTCGAAAGGGTAATATTCCCGATGATGCATTTAAAATGCATATTGAACATAAAATCATTTGCATTTACTTATGTATTTTGCAAGCTACATGAATTTCAAAACTGAAAACCCACTCATAATGGCAGCTATTAATTCATTTTCAACTGCATTTCTTCGAAAATGCTTCATCAACCGTTTATATATATAATTAAAAACTAAAGGTTAACAACCACCGCAGGGTACCACTGGGAGCAACTGTCATCTGAAAAATGACATCGGCTCCCAGTAGGACCGCGGTAAATCCCATTCATGGCCACGTCAGTTTTGGTTTCACTTACTGAAAATGTTACCAAAAATCGAAAATTTCGTTTCTGGTCAAAAAGTGATTGTTTTATGAAAACTTTTTATAGAAAACTATACTTAAATTTTATTACATAGAACCAATACCTTCTCATTAGGATGAGAATGTACAAATTTTATTTTTTTTAAATTTGTAATGTCATTTTTCACGAATTAAACAAAAACTACGTGTCCTATAAGAAAATGAATAACAACAGATTTGTAGATCGTACTTGGATGGATACTTTTTGTTTTATGATCTTTTTTCGTATCTTGCATAGTGTGAAAGCAAAATGGAATTTTTTATTTTATTTTTTATATGTTTCATTGGGTCAAAATTTGAATTTTTGATTTTTTCGGAAAATTCAAAAACTTGTTCTAATAATCTTGTAGGGCTTGCAAAAATCAACGTTTTACTTCTCTTGATTTTTTTTTATCTCGTGCGTTGTTTGGCTATAAATGTTGATTTCCGTTATTTTGTTGGATTTTGAAAATGCTATAACTCTGATAGTTTTCTTTTTATCGAAAAAAGTCGTGAGGAAAAATTGGTCAGATTTTTGAATAATAAGAATTGCCGTACAAAGAATTTTGAAGTGTTGCAAAGAAATGATTTCAAAAATTTTGAAATTGCTATAACTTTTTGAATTTTCATCAAAAATAGCTCGCTAACGAACTTGCCCTTTTTTTAGGGCTTAAAAAATGTGCTCAAGCTCAATCCAATCTGAGCATTTTTTTTAAAGTTATCGTGCCTACAGACAAACAGATTACACATTACAGACAGACACCTTGGTAAGCATCATTTTTTTCTAGCTCAGGAGGTCTCAATACATGGAGATTTGATGAAAACCGACTAATTCAAATTTTACATAAGACCAATACCTTCTCATTAAGATGAGAATGTAAAAAACCGCATCGAGATATTTTCAAGAGGAATGCTTTGGTATTGTCCATTTCTCAATCCGACAGTTATTTTGTTTATGACAATTGCAGAACTATCTGGCAAACTTCCATGTCGTAAAAAGAAGCGTATTGAGATCCTAAAAAAGTATGATTAATTTAGAATCAATTGATATGCCAGCTTAGTTACCTGCGCTCGAAAAAAGGTCTCAAAAATTCTGAAGTAATTCACCCCCGTTTTCAGACAATTTTATAACGCGTTTGAAAATAGGAAAAGAATTTTTCAGGGTACTTGAGAATTTTCCATTGACAAAAATGTACTAAAAAAAACCCCAGGACTCGGGAGTCAAAATTGGAAATACAGCCAATTTTTTAAATATTGAGTTTAGTATTTAGTGAAGTTATCTTCATATCTTGTGAATTAAAGATTTTTTTGAGCATGTGTGGACTTTTTGAATATAGAAATGCGATAGAAAAAAATCCACAAGACCTAGGAGTCGAAATGAGATTCACAGTCATTTTTCAAAATTTGGTATTTGACATGATAAATTTTTTCATTTGTTATTTTAGAATTTTTTTGTATGTTTGGAGTTTGTAGGCTTAGAAATACACTAGAAAAAAACGCGCAATACCCAGGAGTCGAAATTACAATTACAGTAGTTTTTAAAAATGTGGAATTTGTTATTTAATACAATTATCGTCTTCACTTGTGGTTTTATAATTTTCTTGACTTTCCTACTGCATTTTTGTCACTAAAAAGTTTTTAAGTACCCCATAAAATTCTATCATTCACAAACCTATTAAATTTTTTCCCGAAAACAGGCGCGAAGTAAATGGGAATTATTTCTCAGAAAAATGATTAATTTAAATCTGGAAAAACTTGAGAAGATCTTTCTGAAGTTCAGGTATCCAAGGTGCACGAGGATCAGTTTCAGATTAATTATACTTTTTTAGAACCCCAAAACGCTACTTTTACGCCTTGCAGCGATATCAAATTCCAAAAGTATTTATTTTTGACCCACCCTACTGAAAAATTGGAGAACAATTTAATTATTTACAGGTGCACTACCTGAGATGGCCATGTCGCCTTCACCCCGGAACCCTTCTCCCTCACCATAAACTGCAACTGAACTCTTGCACGTTCCAAAAGGAAAGACAATAGCCCTTTTGGGTACCTATTGTTTTGTTCAAGTTGAGTTCTAGCAATACAGCCTGTTTCAAACTTTCCTCAATTCGAAGTCTTATACTTTGAATTACAAAAATCGTACATTACTAGATAAATTCAAAACTCAACTGTGATCAAACCGTTTAATAAACTCGAGCAAAAGTTTTTTTCCCGAAATCGAGATTTGATACGTTTTCCTATAGACACTCTCGTTATCTGACAGTTTAACTCTTATTTTCAGTATGAATTTATTTATTTTCAATCGCATGTAAACAAGTGGAATTCATCACTCAGGAATTGCCACTCAGAACATTTTCTGTTTCGGCCATCAATATTTTATTGTTGGTTTAAACAAATTTTTCTTGGCATAGCCAAACGTTTAATTTGCCTTTTATTTGGGAGCTTAAAACGTATCTTTGTTAGGTTTCAATAATTTCATCGAAAGAGTAAGATCCTGAATGTCGGTAAATAATGAGAAAAGAATTACCCAAATAGGAAATTTGAAAAAAATACAACAAAAGAAAGCATTTATTAATCAAATTAAAATAAAGAGATTACCATTATTTATTGAACGTTGCGCATGTAGTTTTTTGGTTTGACGGGGAAAACAACTTTTAAATCAAGATACAAATTGTTGTTATGTGCTGATAACGTTCAGGGTCAGGATCACCAATCTTACCGCGTAATATATTCATATAAGCTTTATTTAAACAAGTTACGAGATGAATTACAAGTGAGTGATGACGAAGAATTGCCCGAACCAACCCGAAGGGGCGGTTTATATGGTAGCGTATCGATTAGCGCTTCCAGTACCTTCTGCTAGACATACAAGCTACAAGATGTACATGCGCAATTACAAGTGTACAATGTATTGATTATTCTATATCAAGATTCTAAAGAAAGTATTAGTTGTATTTCTCGTGCACCTGCTGTATGAGTTGCAATGTTAGGTTGATTTTCTACTTTATTTTTGATGAGAAAAAGAATAACTTTCTTAGGTATGCATTTAGTTATGTTTCTAAATATTCTATATTTAAAAATTACGTGAAGAGTTATCGATCCTATCGCTATATAGCCTCAGCACTGCAACCATTCTGAAGTAGTTTCACTCCAAACTTTTGGTTTTTTATAAGTGGACACATTATTAAGTGTACCTTGGACATCGTTTAAACTAAGTTGTGCTTTCGTAAGTACATCTATATCAATTTGCTTGGGCATTTGAATCAATCTCTTATCTAAGTTTCCTAGGTTATGTTGCATATCGTAAGTTTCGTTGACAACAATCGTTTTAGTCATATTTAAGTTTTTTGATAAATGAAGCTTATCGTGGTTGTTATATATTTCACAATTTTCGTCGGTGAATATTGTGGCAACTTTGATTAGAATTGATTCGATTTTTTCTCCACATACTAAATCTAAGTTTATGTCGGTTGTGGAAATTACAATATATCCTCCTATTACCGGTATGTAAGTTTCCTTATAGAGCAAATAAGGAGTTTGTAAACATGCTGTTTTTGCATATCTTCTCAGTAAACTTGCTTCACAAGTATTTTTTTCATGAACTCTTAGATTAGGCTAATTTCTTTTACATATTAAATGTCTATTAATTGCTTCACATTTGTTAGTTGTCTCTTTATCAGTCGGTACGTAACTGTCTTCGAAGTCAATTATTGAGTCATCATCGGGAATTAAGGAGAGGAATATTTTGCCAAATTCGGTTGGGATTGGAATTATTTTTTTTACGGATACTTTCTCGTTTTCAATAATTGGGATATTAATAATAATTATTTTCCTGAAACAAAAAATGGCATCACTTGATCAATATGAGGTTGAAGAGTTTTGCCTTCAAATTCGATTTTCAAATTATTATTCGTTGTAATTTCTGTAACAATTTCCGGACCTTTCCAGCTTGAATCCAATTTATTTTGTTTTGTATTATTTTTTCATTTGATTTCATCTCCTATTTTGTAAGCTGGGTGGTTTTAACTATGTTTTCATCCAAACGTTTCTTAGTCTTCCCTTGTTCAATTTCAATTCTTTATTTAGCTTTCTTAATGATGTTCTCATGTTTGATTTTCCATTTCTTTATTAAATCAGCATAAGTAAGCGTTGGTGATCTTGGTATTGTGGATGGGATATGAGGATCTCCTTCGAATGTCATCTCAAAGGGTGAAAAGCCTGTACTTGCATTATTCATTGTATTAATTACGAATGTAATGAATATCAGATTTTCATCCCATTGTTTACCATTATCTTCCATTGATGTTTTAATGAGATTTTTTGAAGTTGAATGCATTCTTTCCCAATTCAGGGTCGGCTTAACCAATAGGCTAAATGTAGGCTATAGCCTAGGAGCGCCGTGTGAATCGGGGGAATACCAGCTTTAGAATTTCACGAAATATGGTTTACTGCTATTTTCTATAAATAAAAAAAACAATTTCTGTGTTTCAATTGAATCGAAGGGGTGGGGGTGTAATAGCCTAGGGGTTTAATTGTATTAAAGTCGGCCCTATTTCCCATAACGCATGATTCCTGTTCAATTCTAAGTGATTTTGCATTATTATAAACCAAGATTTCATTCCGCCTGAATCCGCTCTCATTTCGAATTATTTCGTATTAGGGGCCGTAGTTAAATTACGTAACGGATTATAGGCCCTCTTCAAGACCCCCCCCCCTCATCCTGTAACAAACCGGAAGAAACTAGTTCTACCCCCTCTTACTGTACGTAATTTATGTTTTCCAGATATAATAAGATATGGGACCTGAAACTAATGGAAATGTTTTGTATTTAGAATAATACATGCTTTACAGGGAGAAAGCTTAATTTTCAAAATTCAGTGATTTTTCCTCGACCAAATTTTTTTTTCCTGAGTATTAACATTCAAATGCGAGCATTTAAATCTTGTAATATTTTTAACATAAAATCTTTTTAAAACGGAATAAAACAATATTTCAGAAACAAATTAAAAAGATGAATTCTCAAGAAAAAAGTGTCATTGTTGATATTTCAACCAAGAAAGATGAAATTTTATTTTAAAAAATGAATTTTAAAATCAGAAAGACGAATTTTCAACAAATAAAGATTTTTCAGTCATGAAAAAATAGTTCACCTAAATTGTTGAACCTTCAAGCCAAAAGACGAATTTTCTGTACAAACATTTAATTTTCAGCTAAAAAATTAATTTTTAAGAAAATAGTTAAATTTTCAACCAAAGATAAAACCTTCATTAAAAAAAAATCAACAAAGTAGGTGCACTTTTACCCACGCAGTAGAATTTTCAATTAAAAAAGATCAATTTTCAAAAAAATAGTTAAACTTTCAATCAAAGAGATGAATTTTCAACTAAAAATATGAATATTCTATAAAACAATGATTTCTTAACAAAGTGGTTCAAACAGAATTTTCACACAAAGTAGTTGAATCCTCAAACAAAGAAGATTAATTCTCAACCAAATAGTTGCATTTTTATCCAAGAAAGATGAAATTTCTACTAAAACAAACGAATTTTTAAATCAAAAAGACAAATTTTCAAAAACTCTCTCGACCCCTCCCTCCCTCTTGAACTGTTACGTAATTTAAGTACGTCCCTTGCTTCCGAATAAAGTTTTAATTTCCTCTGAATACGCATTCATGTACTTAAAAAATTCTGAATGATTAGTGCAGGTCAGATTGGATCGAAATGTATTCTTGGATAGTGCTCAAATTCATTCAGATTGGAATAGAATGAATTTCTGTCATAAAAGTCTGATTTTTGGATGGGATTGGAATTAATTTTTTGGCAGAAGTTGAATTCATTCTGATTGGGACGGACAATTTTTTCCTCATTAAAAAGCAGAGGTCAGTCAGATTGGATCGGGATGATTATCAGATTTAAAAGAAGTCAGAATGATTTCTCTGATTAGTTTTGACGGATTCAGACGAACTAATTTTCATTCCGTTTGAATTAAAAACTTTCAGAAGGGCGAGCGTAAAGTAAGTTATTTCTAAGTAAGCTTAACTTAACGAAATTTGCCGAAAAAAAACCGCGATGTAAAGTGGTTCGAATACATATTTCTTTTTCTCATATCATGATCTGCGAAAGAATAATTACAGATTCTGTACTCCTTTAACTTGAAAATGGATTGAAACCGGAAGTATCCTTAGCTGAATCGTTATGCATACCCAGCACAAAGGAGCATCCTTTTATATCTCGGGCCAATATCGTTTGTAACTTTGGACCACAACCCATGTTTACACAATTCATTTTAACTGCTGGATCTTTCTCGCTCAATTTTTTCGCATCACATACAAACTAAATCCCAAGCTGTCAGATTTTATTCTAAAAGTGGATCCAAGCGTTGCACCCTAGAGAAACAGTCTATAACTACATAACGACATGGAAAATTACACCTACATGCACGTCTTCCTATGTAGATTTCAATTCTTTTTCCACACTCAGAAAAATGTTTGTTTCTTTCAAACAAACATTTGTTTATCCCTATATCAAAGAGATCCAGTCCCTCGGTTTAACAAAATTGTATAAAGATCCATCTTCAACCGAGGGCCAGTTTTTGAAAATGTTTTTTGGACTTCAGTTTTTGAAGCCAATAGATGTAGGATACTTTTTTGCGAGCGAAATATTCGAAAATATGCCCGAAAATGAAGCAATAGCTGCATTTTGCAATTATATTGTAGAAAATTATTTGAACGACGATGCACTTTTTCCCCCGTCGATTTGGGCATGTAACAACTATGATACAATATTCCGGTCGACAAATTCATGCGAATCATTTCACTCGCGATTCAATGCATGTTTTTATTCCTCACATCCGAATATATACATATTTATAGAGACCTTATTAGGCTTTCAAACTGAAACATACGCGAAAATGAGATGCGTGAAGAAAGGACTAATGAAACAGCCGCGACCTGACGTGCTGAAAAAGCAAGCTTTTGTTAATCGCAAAATATTTGAATTGAACACGGATGTAATTACACGAAAGGAGTTTCTAATTTCGATATGTCACGGTTTTCTTCCCGTTCCAAAATAATATAAGTTAGCAATATTGCTCAAGGTGAAGCAAGTTTGTCTATTTTTAAGTATAGTATCGCAAAAGCTTACAAGCGTACGAGTTTCAGTTTCATATATTTATATAAATAATATTTTTACCACGAAGAATTTTGAAATCTTTTCAACTTTTTTATTACAATTTTAGGTTTTTGCACTGTGATACGAATTTTTTTTAGATATATCCTCATAAGCTGTGTAAAAGTTATATATGTTTATATGTAGTATAAAAATAGTGTGAATGGGACCAACACAAATAAATATTGTTATGTTATTATGTATCTGTATTATTTTTTCCCTCTTCCTAATAAGAGTCTGTATTTCGCTCCTTAATTGTACACCTCAGTCTATCTTAAAGGAGACCCCCCATCGTTGAACTTATAATCCTCCTAATCCGTCCCTTGAAGAGTATTGGTGCAACTAACCTATGGCTCACGACCTACCTGAGGGGGATTGGCGCAACTAACCTCCTCCGGTCAATTCCTACTGGATGTTCGATTTATTTTTGTTAAAAAATGGCTGTGTATCTTCCAGCCAGAACGAGTAACTGTAGATATTTCACTCTGATTAAATCAAAATTTGTTGTCAGTGAAAAAGCTTCAAGCTTTTTTTTCTAAATTTTCAGTGATACTATTTCATTTAAGACTATCAAATTCATTATAACTGGTCATAAATAAATGTAATAACTAACTATAAATATCTTCCTGAAGATTTCTTGCTGCCATATTTTTCAAATTGCAAAAAATTGGTAATTATTTAAACAATTTTTATAGACAAATGCACATTTTGACATTTTTTCGATAAGAGGCTTTTTAGTTGAGCCTGTAAAAATTAGGACTATTCATGAAAAAATTGTCAAAATGCACACAGTTATAAAAATGGTTTAAATAATTAAAAATTTTTTGAATTTGAAAAATTTGCCAGCAAGCATCCTTTGGCAAGACATTTCTAGTTTATTCCGTAAAAAATTAAGCCTGTTCATAAAAAAGATGGCTGAAATGTGTATTTGTTTCCTAAAATTGTTCAAATAATTGCTAAAAAGCATCTATTCTCGACTTATTGTAATGGCATATCAATATTTGTCATATTTTATAAAAAAGATATGGATTTCAAATAGCTAATTATTGCCGCAATCACATAAAAATTACTTTCGTTCATTAATTTGTTTATAACATTATGAAAAAATTTCTTTCTTTATACCGCTGGATATTATTTTTAGTTAGTTATTTTACATAGATTTATGACCAGTTTTAATGAATTTGAAAGACTCTTAACGAAACGATTATCACTGAAAAGTTAGACAAAAAAAGCTTACATTTTTTCATCAAACAACAAGTGTTGGTTTAGTTGCAGGTAAATATCCGCAGTTACTCGTTTTACCTAAGAGACTTACGGTCATTAAAAAACCATAAAAATTCATTAAAAATCGACCTTTTGGACATTTCTGTCCAAAGAAGGTGCTTTTTTCCACACTTTGCGACACTGGGAGAGCAGCTCAGTAGCGGCGCACGGGCCTACTGAAATCATTATTATTATTATTATATCATTAAGCCTTTTCCCTTTCGGGGTGGGCGTGAATTGCTCGGTTGGAAAGTAGTGATGTGTGGATGGGTATATAGGTATAGGGTAGATAGGCCACAGTTTTACAATCTGAGATTATGGCCATACTTCAGTGCACCTACAAGGCAAAGGAGTATGACAACGAAAGACACGTCCGTGTCTGCCCAGACAGCAGGGCTGCTATATTGGCCTTGAATGGAACAACGACCACGTCGCTATTAGTATGGGAATAAATTAAGGCACTAAATATGTTAGCGACGGAAAACCGAGTTACTCTGCTATGGATCCATGGATACAGCGGTATTAAGGGCAATGAGATATCGGATAGGCTGGCCAAACCAGCAGCAAGAAGAAATTTTCTGGACCCGAGCCAGTTGACCGTATTTATAGTAGGTCAGTCACTAAAGAAATTAACAGTTGGCTGACTGAGGAACATCAGAATGAGTGAAATTTGGTCTCTGGTTGCAGACAGGCCAAACCGCTCTTGAGCTCAAAGCCTAACTTTAACCAAGCAAGGGAAATGCTCAAGCTCTGGAGAAATGAAATCAAAGTCCCAACAGAAATTATAGGACATGGAAACCTCGGATATCACAGACATTAGATTGTGATTTCGAAAAGGCACCTCTGTCGTCTGTGCAGAAAGAATAATGAGACAGCTACACACATCCTTTGTTACTGCCCTGCGATTGCGGGGAAATGTCTAATACTTACAGGCAGTTACTGCGTCAGTAAGTCAGCGATATCAGCCAACAGTATGGCTGCTCACAAGAAGTCTGGGATCCAAGGCCTCTTTAGTGTCCATTTTAGGTCCGTAATATTTAATAATTTAATGATTCTTTTCATGATAATTTGAAGAAGTGTGATATGCACAACTTTTATCAATGATGTATGTTGATTTAATCAATATTTTTCGAGAAATACAATAAAATAGCGTTTCAATGAAAACCCATTTTCACAGTGTATTTTTTATCATTTCACGATAGGTTTTTTTTTTAATCATATAGTACTTGCCGACACGAAGACAATTTGGTTTGAAATCTTTTTAATTGGACTATTAGTTCAATTTTTACAAAATTCGAAATAAATACAAATATTGAGTAGGGTGTTTGCCTGTGTGCGCCTGTGTGCGAGGGTTCGGTCGAGGTTTCAAACCTGCAGCTTCCAAGCCTCCCGCGCTGTCACGTTTCGATGCTCTTACTAGCGCACGTACACACAGACGTGAAAAGTCTGTATTTATTTCGATTTTTGTAGCAACTAAACTAATATTCCAATTGAAAAAATTTCAAAAGAAATTGTCTTCGTCTCGGTGAGTACTATATGATGAAAAAAATAAATTACGAAATTATAAAAAATACACTGTAGAAATGGTTTTTCATTAAAACGCTATTTTATTGTTTTTCTCAAAAAATATCAATTAAATCAACATACACCATGAATAAAATTTGTGCATATCACACTTCTTTAAATGATTATGAAAAGATATTTTCAAAAATTGCATAACTTTCCGAGATATGACATTTTTTAATTAAACACAGAAAATGTCAAATAACAACGAAACGGCCGGGAATTTGCCATGTGCACCCGATATATTCGGAATCAAGAGAATATTCTGCACAAGAATCAATCATTAAATCTTACGGACCTAAAATTGACACTAACTCTTCTCTTCGGATCCCAGACTAACTGGCATTGCTCCTCGTTTCCAAATGGCGCGGTACTATGCCGTTCGTAAGATCCGACATAAGTCCGACTTTTCCGCCTGGGTTTGGCACACGCTTTTAGAGAGCAAAAAGAAATATCAGGTTCGTTTACCAGCAATTGAGCCGCCGGGTGCAAGAACCAGCCCGACGCTCGAAAACGCGTAAAAGTATTGTCCGATCGTCTCAAAAAAGAAAATTTTCAAAATTGAAAAATCAATTTTTTGAATATGTAAAATTGTAGAGAATGAGGATATGAAACTTTTTTCTATTAGAATTTTTGTTGGCAAACGTTTATTTTAAATAATAAAAACGAAATATTGGAAAAAAGTTGCTCCTTGATTTAATTAAGTTTTAAAACTTAAATCGTTCTAACTCGGCCAGTTATTATTGAAATGAGTTCATATTTGCAGGACATATATAAAATACTCTAGCGATGCCTAACAAATCATGAAAAAGTTAACAATACTTTATTGTTTAATAATAATAATAATAATAAAAACGAAATATTGGAAAAAAGTTGCTCCTTGATTTAATTAAGTTTTAAAACTTAAATCGTTCTAACTCGAATATTTCAAGATGAAAAAAATTTTCATAAGAAATAGAGATGCAATCGGGCGGGACG
This sequence comes from Andricus grossulariae, assembly GCA_011634705.1. Lineage (NCBI taxonomy): Eukaryota > Metazoa > Arthropoda > Insecta > Hymenoptera > Cynipidae > Andricus > Andricus grossulariae. The sequence goes on along the minus strand of JAABKJ010075445.1, from coordinate 117,037,285 downwards.
AGACAAGAAAACATCGATTTTCGTAACCATCCCGACTGACGATAGCGAGAAGTTATCTCGTATCTCGTGATTTTGGTCAAGAATCTCGAAAAACAAGCAAGATCGGGTAAAATTTTCGATAAAGTTTACAATTCAACATTTCCAGTTAATATAATAAATAATGCGTCAAAATTTGAAAAATATGGAAGTGGAATCACATGAAAACAAACGATGAGGCCGAAAAAGGTGATGGGAGCTTTGTGGTCATCAAAATAATAATTGAATATTAATTAAAGTTCTTACATTCTCATCCTATAATGACATGGTATTAAATTTGTGTGAAATTTTATGCCCCCCCCCCCAATCACCTTTTTAGTCAAAGGTCCACATTTAAAGATCCGCTGAAAACAAAAAAGAAAGGTTTTTCCAAAACGTCTGTCTGTTAGTCTGTAGATTTTTGTTTGTTAGCGCGATAACTTTCAAAAGAATTATCGAATTTGATTAGGCTTTCGTATACACTTTGAGTATCCTAAAATGAAGGTAAAGTTTGTTAGCTAACCATTTTGTACAAAAATTCAAAATGTGAGCACATTTAAAAAATTTTTGAGAACACTTTATTTCAACATTTAAAAATTCTATAGATGGACATTGGTAGTACTCAAAAAGGCGAACAAAATATTGGCACGACCTCCTTCAATAGAAGAAAAATAATCAAAGTGACAGCATTCAGAATATTTCAAAAAACAAACAAAAATTAACATTTTAAGTCAAACAACGCACAATATAAAAAAAATCAAGAAAAAAAAAAAAATTTTTTTAATACCCTACAGCATTGTTGTGAGACTTTCTTCAATTTTCGTAAGTTACGCAAGTTACGTAAAAAGATGAATTATCAAAAATTGTGCATTTGAAAAAGATCGACAAATTTGCTAGCAGTCAATTTTTGATAGCATGCGTAGTTTTGGTTTTAATCTAAGTAAATAAAATTTATAGAATGGAAGAATTGAATTTTTAGACAAATGATAGAAGCTAAGAAAAAAATTAATAAACAAAAATTGGTGACATAAAAAGGACCTAGAAAAACTTGTTATGGAAAATTTCTCTAAAGAAGCTCAGTTTTTGTTTAATAGTTAAAAATAGCTTTAACATTGAAAAAATCAAATTTTTGGCTGAAAGACACAAGAGACGGAAAAAAATTATTAGACAAGAGTTATTGAACGAAAATAAGTATAAATTTGTTGAAAACTTTTGTGATGACATTTTTCTTATAACCACTTTCCGCTAGAAAGCGTATTTTTGGGTGAAATCACAAAAAATAACCCTCAAAATAAGCAAATTAAATGTACGGAAAAAAGAGACTACCTGCGATAAAATGTTTAATAACAAAATTGTTTTTTTTTTGTATAGGGTGCGCACTTTTTTAAATTATAAAAACAAAACAATGGAAATACGTTTGTATGAATACAAATTCATATTATGAATTGTAATTATATAAATATTTTGAATATATTGAAATGCTAGACTTTTCAGTGTAGTTGAGAATAAAATTCAATGCAAAGTAAGAAACTAATATTAAAGTTATCATAATAAATAAAAATTTTTCTTTATTTTGCAATATCTAAATAAGCAATCCCAGGCGTTAATACCAATGCTATACCAGGTCAGAAAAATCGATACAAAAATAAAAATGTCACCCACGTGTCAAAGCATATTTTCAATTAGAATCAGTACATTTGTAATTTGCTATGTTGTTTTCACGATATATAAAGAGAACCTTTGTCCCTGTCAGGATAGTAAATTATAATACTCAGACAATTTTACTTAAAAATGTATTCCTTGACTGTCAGTCAAATGGAAGCCACCTTCAAAATAAGACGTATTTGATACAGACACTTTAAAGCTTGCAAAAGGGAATCATACTTTCTATTGAAAATTTCATAATGTATAATTATTTGACATTTAATAAAATCATTGTACTTGTAAGTTTTCTGACTTATGTGCCAGGTATCCTTAACTCGACCGAGTGTATTGGCAGAGTTACTAAATATATCAAAGAAGAATCAAGAGTGTTTCAAATAGTAGTGCTCCTACATGAAAGTGTTAGTGACGAGAAGACTTTGATAGCAAACGACATTGTCAGTAAAGTTTCAGGCAGATATGAGTCTATGTGCTGACAACGCCGTGTATGAGACTATTCCCTATGCTTATACACAGCGCATAGTCTCATACACGGCGCTGTCAGCAAATAGACTCATATTGAATGGAGGTGTCGATCTAAATGTTACTACAATGATTGGGAAGAATCAAGTGTTTTTTAAACAAAGTAGATCATTTAAAAATATTGGATTTATTATTTATTTAAATAAAACGTTGGATAGTTGAGGACAACTTTTTTCAAAACTCTATTTCTCAAGGACTCGGCACGAGAAATGGTGCCTTCGATATTATCGTTTACGAACCAATTGTCGATTATGAATGGTGAGAGCACATTTTAGATTACATGAAAATAAGGCTTCATGATTATATCTAAGGATTATTACATTGCAAATATATATTAATTTAGATATAGTGTGAGCTTATGAATCAGAGCATTACTATTTTTTCATTTTTTATGGAAAGAAAACCAGAACAAAGTCTTTCTATACTTTTTTAAATTTCAACTTCGTGTTTAATATTTCTTATTTAATTATCTAATTACCAGCTTTCTATCTTTTGAGTGGTATTTCTAGTTACTAAATGTCATTCATTAAACTTTATTCTATAATGTTATGTAGTAATTAAGAAAATTTCTCCTTTATTTGAATTTTTTTGTTATGTCCTCGACAAATGGGTCTATAGCGCTCTAGCGATTGGAGAATGCACGTCGAGAAATGGGGTTTTTGACACAGCGTCTTTCTATAGCCATTTTTATCTTAACTTTTAATTTTATGTATAAAAATACATGCAGAAATAAATATATATGAAGAGAAGTACATTTTCTGTCCAGACAAACAAGGTTCGAAGTTTTAGAAGTTTTCATTTATAAGAAAGAAAATAGTAAAATTGGAGGCTGACTTGTTCCTCGGCCTTTGCCTCCTTTATCCTATAGGTGCAAATGTATTTTTCGTATACCAACAAAGAAAAAAGTGTTAAATAAATGACGATTCACCGTACAAGCTCATGTAGTTAATTAGTAATTTAGTAATTACTGTAATATGCGAAATAAAATTGTCTATTGAAACCTTAACTGCCATCATTTTATTATAAATAATATAACGTACGAAATAGGGAGTTTGGAAAATCGTAAATATATTAATATCTAAAATTTCATCGAAAATGTAATTATTGGTCTTCTTGTTTTGGACGGAAATATATACATGTTCATCTTACAAGATCTAATTTACTTTACGAGGGGACTTGAAAATTGAGTATATATATTTGTTGTGAAACTGAAGTCTGTTTATAATTGGCAGAAAAGATTATTAATGGATTATTAAATATAATGTTTAAAAAATAATCTATTTCTTAAAATCTATAAAAACTTTGACTAAATCAATACTTAAAAGCTACTTTAGTCATTTTCTTTAATAAAATAATATAAAGTACCCCTTGCATTCACAATTTTAATTGAGATATGAAATCAAGTATTTATAAATTAGATTCTATAAATAAGTGTTTTTCTTAAGGCGTAAGTAGATAAAAATTAGAATGTATATTTTTGGAAAGGGCATTTCGTAAATTACATTGTATTTATTTAAAAACTATATTAATGACAGAGGAAACACCTTTATACGTACAATGGTAAACTTTTTTTTGCATTAGACACTACTGAAACAGTAGTATAGTGATCATTAAAAATTGATAGACTTTCAAAAATTAACTGCACTGAATTTTAATTTTAATTAATAAAATTACAATTAATAATTTGAAAAAATTAAATTAAAGATCAAGGAGAGATAAATAAAGAAGTAATGGTTCGAGAGATAAGATACTGTTATTACGGATTTAAATAAAAAATATGAGAAGAATGCTCAGTCTAGAGATAAATACATATATCAGTGTTCATCATATTTATTGCAGAAAAATTCCAGAATCTGTGATAAGGAGCACTTTATATACATTGATTATTCTTCTAGTTTTGCACATAAAGAAGTCGATAGCACCCTACAATCAAGCTAATAACACTGTGTTACAAAAAAAAACTCAATATATTTTTCACGAGACATGGTAGACATTGTAGGTCTAGTCTAGAGGAACTAAAAAAGATGTCATGCGAAATTTGTCATACACACCTAAAATCTGATGTTATGTTTAAAGAACCGTTTTTTGTTGGTGCATATATATATATATATATATATATATATATACAGTACCTGCTTGATCATCGACAATTACTTTACCACTTAACTGGAATTTGCAGGCAACCTACACAACCAAGATCCATTAGTACAGCGAGCTAAGGCATAAAGTAAAGACCATACGGAGAAATGTAAAACATGCATCCATTCATTTTTGTGATTCCCGCTACAAGTAATGTTCACGCAAGATGCACTGAACATTATTGAACATCTAGGAGACATGAGGATACTGGAAGAAGCTTGGAAAGCAGTTTTAATTAACGCCTGTCGCATTGCAAGAAACCTTCTGGACCATCAGGAAGAAGGCGACGGAAAACATGTGCAATGGTAGATGGCAGCTCTTACAAGAAAAAAGCATTGTTAAAAAGCATTCAGACGCGACTAATGTCACATTTAACGCTTGCGTCGATGTGTACAAGAGATTTCAAACATCTTATTAAATTAATTCCTATCATCCTTATCTTATCAGGTACTTAAGTTAGTTTGTGGCTGATGATGAAATACCGGGTGCACTCGAGAAAAAGTTAAATAAAGAAAATGACTAAGATTTGAAAAAAATTTCATGCATATAATAATCCAAAAATATGTATTATTATATTTAAATATTTTAGCCACTTGCCGCTGAACTGATTTCAAATAAAAGTTCAATTTAAAATCAATATTAAAATCAATTGTACGTGGCAGTATAGAACTAGATAACAAACATTCTCCCAAAAATGGGTTGTGCATTACAAATTCTTTGAAAATAAAATACACGCTGTGCTCAAAGAATTTGTTTAAAATTTCATTTTCTAATATAGTAATAAAAAATGTTTTAATTTAAATTCTAGTTGCAATTTTAACGTAGCTTATTGTAGTCAAGTATCAACATTTTTATAAAGTAGGTCGCAACAATCTTCGGTGAAATTAAATGGAATTAACCTTTAACTAGTTTATTAAAAATTAATTTTATAGGTGAATTCAACTTTTTGGTTGAAAGTTGAACTACTTTATTGAAAATAATTTTGCTTCGATCTTTAGTTAAAAATTTCAATATTTGGTTGGAAAGTAATTGTGTTCTTGTGAAAAATTGATGTGTTTGACTTGAAAACTTAATTATTAATGAAAAATTCGTCTTTTTGGTAAGATATTGATATTTCTGGTTAAAAATTCATTACATTGGGTTGAAAAAACAACTAATTGTATAAAAATTTATCTGTTTCTGTACGAGGATTCGACTATTTTGTTGAGAATTTCACTGTTTTTAGTTATAAATAAATTTTTTGTACTGATCACATCTGAATTCATTCCGGTGAAATTTTGAGTTTTCAACAGAGAATTGCATAAACGATTATAATTTTGTCTTGCAACATGTAATTATGTACATGAAATGGAAATTTTGTAAAAGAATTTCAATTCCTATCTAGGAGAAAAAAAAATCCCTGTTCCGAGTCAGAATTCGTCACAATTTGAAACTTCCCTCCTCCAAATTATAAAAAAGAGTGTTAGTATATATATGAATTATATTAGAAAATTTGGTACATAAACATAATTCTGATTAAATAAATTGAAATTTTAAAAAATCCACATTCAGAATTAAAATTTGATTTCCAAAATTCCCTTTTCCAAATCGGAAATCTTTGAAATCTTTTAATACGTTTAGAAATATTGAGAAACCTTTAAAAATCATCCGAAATCCTTCTAGGAATTCAAGCTTTCTTAAATTGGCCAGGAGACATTAAAAATTGACTGAAAATTATAGTATAATCCGTCGGGCGAACATCCTGTATTTTTTAATTAATTTATATTATATAAGGATAGAAGTGAAATTAACGCGATTGGCATGTAGTTTCTCTGCAATATGGCCGGTAAAGTGCTCATGTACAAAGTCAGTAATGAGAGAATCCTCAAAGCATGTGGTAAAAAGGAGACACTGATCCACACGTATTGGATAAGTAGGAATTTTTGCTGATTTTGGAATTTGGAAATCGTGTGATCAAAACCCTCAGAATGATTTGGGATGCGGCGATTAGCCGAATTCGATATTTGTTCGCATTCCATAGCCCAGTTTTACTAGTCTTATGATTTAAAATAATCTGAGTTTTAGCTCATTAATAAAATCATTTAAGAGTGGAATAGTTGATAAGCCTAAATGTCATGGTTATATGATTTTTTCAAATTACCTTATTTATATAGTTCCCCAAAATTTGAAAGTCAGTTGTGTAAATAATTGTGAAATTTTGTGATTTTTGTTAATTTAAATATTTGTAATTGATATGTATTTTAATATAATTTTTTAGGAATACCAGTGAATTATTCTAACCTAAAAAGCCTTCGTACTTTGTAGTTATTTTTCACTTTCAGATACATATGTATTATTATTATAAAATATTGATCAATTCAATATTTAATATCAGAAAAGCTGTTCATATGTTTTTATGTTCAATTTTGGAAAAATGTGTACTTTGTGGCAACGTACCCTTGCACTCGGCCACACTTTTTCCATTTTCTTTAAACATGAAAACTAATTCACTGTAGCTATATCATGTTTTGGCCTACCGCCTCTGCTCGTGCTCATATTTTTTTAATACAAATTATAAAAATAATATCTAGATGATCTAGATAATCACAAGTTTCAAAAGTTATGCTTGTGGAGCGAAACGAGAACTGCGGGCGCAGAACAACAGAACGTAAAGTGATAAAGTCCCATATAGGCGTAATTTATTTCGTGTAAGTAACTAGTCACGTAAAATACCTAGTAATTTACTGTAAAAAACCACGTAAATTACCTGGGGTATTTGACTTACCCATCACTGTTCGTGGGTATACATTTTTTATGGAATCGTTTGTTGCTGGTCAGCAGGGTTGCACGGTCAGGCGTAACTCGAACTTTCATACGTATAATACGTATTTACATATTATACGTACAAAATGTAATAAACGTAAAAAATGGCGGACTTGAAAGGTGGGTGGCGGTGATATGTGAGGGAAAAGAGCATAATATAACCCCACTTATTCCGCAATGCATTATTTGCGAAATTAAATGAATTATTTGTCATAAAACTTAAGAAATGAGTAAATCAAAAGATTGCACCCGGGACAAAAAGCCAAATTTTTGCCATTTTCCCTCTTTAAAATAAAATTTAACTCCTTCCAACAGGAATGTATGGGTCTGACACCTCTAAACCTTTTTTAATAAATTAAGAAGCCATCAATAGCAAGTGAGTCAGTGTCTTCGGCGTATTGAAGAATGCGGTTATGTTTATTTTCTATATAAGCGCAGTCGCCATCTGAAAAACGGAAATTACATGTAAAAAACTAGGGACGTAAATTACATAGGTAATTTGCATATAAAAAACTACGTAAATTACCTAAGGTATATTACGTGCACAACCCTGCTGGTCCGATAGCGTTTGATAGTCAACGTTGGTCGTTTTTAAGTACTATCTCTGGTACTATATTAGATGGGAATATACAAGCTGTCATCTTGGTTTCCCGCGAAATTCAAAATCGCTAACTTGAGATCGAACTTTTAAGAGATGAATTTTTGTCTAGAACCTAATTAAATAGTAATGTGTAACAAAATTGATAACACGTAGGTTTTAACTATTGATTTGAAATTTAATGTCATTTGAAATGAATATAAAAATGCATAAGCATAGTAAAAAATATTTTTTTATTAAATAAAAAAAAATACGGGTTCCTAACCTTACTTTCTTCTGAACCTTATTTCGCTAAAACATACCAAAAAAATGCTCACAGGCAATTTAATGACATTGAACCATAAGACTTAGACCCCAGATATCTAAATTATATTGTTTCAGTCATAAATATGAGTACTTGCTTCACATAATTTTGAATTAAAATTCGGTTTCCATTTGTCGCGTCTACAATTTATAATCTATGTTGACAGCCTTTCTCTTTGTCCTAGTGGAAAACAATAAAGTTTAAATCCATCTTCACTTCTATTTTTACAAGAAGGCGCACTACAGCAGACCATTTTTATTATATTCTAAATTTAATTTTAACTAAAATACAGGACATGCTCAAAGATATTATATATCTTTGACATGCTTAACACATTGTTTCCCGCAAACTGTCCAGAAACCAGTATGGCGGTTGCAAATCCCTGTCTAATATAGTACCCTAGTCGCTTGATGGACAAAATTTGAAAAGTTATGACCTTTTCAAAATTGGGGTGCCAACTTCACACTTGCGCCCCCACATCTTAATATTTTTCAAAAATTCTTTTTGGATTTGTTAGTTGTTCGCTAGATAGATTCCATAAAAAATGTATACCATTTTCCCAGGAAGGAATAGTAAGGAGTGGTATCACTAGGGTTGTAAAGTTTCATGAAACTTTGACCAAATGAAAAGTTTCATGAAACTTTGGAAACGTTTCAAAGTTTCAATCCATCAATCACTGCCGAAGAGGTGAAAAAAGCACTTAGAGGCACGAAGAACTTCTCCGGTGCTGGACCAGATTGTACCAAGAACTTCTGGTGGAAGAAGTTTACCTCTACACACCAACATCTGTCGCAATCAACAGGATTGTTTGAAGAATTGAGTATGTTTGTAGGGAGATGTACGAACATCGTGGCTCGAAAAAAGATGTAGCAAAATGCCGAGAAAACCTGCTAATTGACAGGTGCGTCTGCAAAGACGCAGCGGCCCATCAGCTCGTCCTGTCAATGGCCTGGATTGACTATCGGAAAGGTTTTGATTCAAACTCGCATAGATTTATCACCTATCTGTTGGAAAGCTTGAAGGTTCATCCACACATAGTGATTGTCTCATCTGGAAATTATCGTGTCACAACGAACAGCGTAACCTTCCAAAGGGGCGTCTTTCAGCGCGGCACCATGAGCCTTCTCCTCTTTTGCATCAAACTTCTGTTACTACCTCCCGCACTGCGCAATAAGTTTACTCATATATATTGACTTACTGCGGTTCTACTGAGACCCAGTGTCATACATGTCATAGTGTTCATAGATGGTAGTTGCTCCCAATGCACAGTGGGCCAGGAGACCCGTTTCCGTGGCCAAAAGTCCGATTTTCAAACATTCGATTTCGTACAAAAGAGTCAGGCCATTATAATCAGTGATCATTAGAATATCATTTCCGTAAATGATTGATTAATTAATGAAATTCTGATCCTTTGAGAAACACGCAAAGTTATAATTTTTTTAATTCTTCATGTTTTTTTGGTTCAAATGTTTAATATACTTATGGATCCGTTATTTACTTTTAAATGGTTCTTTTTTCTTTCTCACCCTTAGACACGCAGAAGTTGAAAAAGTTTTAGCTGAATAAAAGAAATTTAATTAAAGTTGTGCAGCATTGATGGTAGAGGTGCCTACTTTTGCCCGTTTTCGTAAATAACATTAAAGTCGCAAGTGACGGAGTCTCCATCCGAGCGCACAGTTGGCCAGGAGACCCGGTTCCGTAGTCAAAAGTCGGAAAGCACATCAAAATGTACAACAATGAATTCCAAGGATACCTATATATGGTTTTCAAGGGCGCTGATTCCGAATCTAGAGACAAAATTAAAAAAAATTAATTGACATATCCAATATGGAGGAGGAACATGTTAAAAAAGTATATATTTTTTTAATTCGTACATAAAACGAAACACTTCTGTCTGCTGTTAGCCTATACATATACTAATTATCAGAGTCTACCACGAGAATATTGCAGTGAGATTATACACATTGTATGTAATTTTTGTTTATTAAAAAATTAAATGTTTAATTAAATTTGTTTTTAGTGTATTTGTTCTGTTTAATTTTGAATTATAAACACTGCGGGATTCGGGGTGCTTTCTGCGTGAGTTAATATTTTAAGTAATAAAAAAATTAAATACATTGTTTATAATTGCACCGCAAGCTTCTCGTGGTAGGCCATGGTAACTATACTCTGTTCTCCGAGAAAAGACCCAAACTTTGCGCATGTGGAGTGGTAGTTCCTTGGCAGAGAAGTGTACTTTCACTTGTTTGTTTTTTAAACATAGTTTATTCATTTCAATTCTCAAAATTAGTCAAAGGATTGTTGCCAGATGTTGCCAATAACGATAATTTTTTTCGAAACGTTCCAGTGGAACGTTCCTGAAACGTTCTTAAGCTGCCGACATTTTAAACGTTCCTGGAACCCGAAGGTTCCCGCGGAACGTTCCAGGAAGGTTTCGTGCTATTAGGGATGGCGCTCCTACACTATAGCCTACAATAACCTATTGGTTAAGGCAGCCCTGCCTCACTGCCTCCCTGAAAAAATTTAATATGAAGATGAGCAAAGGAAACAAAAATTGCGCGCTCGCCTGCGCCTTATATCTCTCGGGGAATATGGTATATTATTATTATAGGCTAACTGCGGACAGAAGTATTTCGTCTTATGTACGCAATTTTGTTAAAATTATGTTTTAATACTTTGGTGCTCGTTATTGAAACAGCCAAATTGTTTTTAAATTTTTTTACTCCAAATTCGCAATCAGCGCCCTCGAAAACCATATATATAGGTTTCCTTGGTTGTTTAACCTATTAAAAAAAAATATATATGTATGGTTGTATGTATGTATCTATGTATGTATGTATGTATGTATGTATATATCAATGGCGAGCGTTCTGATTGTGGGGAGGTCAAGAGTGGTGTCCCTCAGGGATCCACGCTTGCACCCACTCTATTTACTATTTATACCTCTGAACTTGGTAGCGAACTTCGTCATTGCAACTACCATAAATATGCGGACGACTTTAGGCTTTACCTTTCCGGGCCTATTGCCACTCTTAAGAGCTTACATCAAAAGGTACAGGAGGATATATTGATTTGGCGGGGCAGTGAGCCTTGACAAAGGTTTCACTCTTAAGGGGGGAGTATAGTTAATTCGGACAAAAAAGGCACATTTTCAAGAATTTTTTCAAGCGACACAGCTAATGTTGGTTTATTTCTTCAATTGTTACATAATAATAGAAAATGTTAACCATATTGTCACTAATTTCCACTGCAAAATATTGATAAATAGGCCGTTGGCAGCAAATCTTCAAAGGCGCCTCGAAAAAAAGTTACTTTGCGTTGACGGATCTAACTGACCACTTTATCATTCGAAATCAAAAAATCAAAGTGTGTTAGTTAGATGAGATGTTTTTCGAGGTAATCTGGCTCTCCTTTTTTTTAGCAATTTTTTTAACACTTTTAAGTCAAAACGCGTTATTTTGCTAAAAAATCAAAGAATTTTTAATAGTTAAAATAATAATAATAATGATATTTTAAAAAATTCGGCCAGGTTACCTCATGAATTATGTATAGAAATATTATACCAAATTTCGAAAGGATCCATGCAGTAGATTTTGAGATACAACCGTCACTGACTTTGAAAACGTGGTTTCGAGAAGAACGCGTGTAAAGTTTTAAACATGAAAAAATCAAAAAATGTATTTTTTTATACTTGCACAGAATCATCGATGCCAGGTCCATACAAACTGAATGTGTAAGGGTTTCCTTATACCTGTGTAATAACTCATTGAAAAATAAAGCAATTGGGGTACCTAAATGTTGTACGTATCAATCCAATATTGCTACAATATATTGGCATTTATGTGTGAATAAAAGATTCTGCAAATGTCAATCTTGAAATTTCATTTTTTGGGAGTTACGGGGGGTTGGTGGAAATTAAAAAAGAAACAATTTTCTCCTAAACGGATGCATTGATTTTCATCAACAAAATACATGTATGAAGGCCAATGAGACTAATAAGGAAAGGAAATTTACAAAAATTCTGCCCTAAAATACCAATAACATTTTCTTTGAATAGGAAAAAAATTTGGATGTTATGTTTTATATTCACACTTCCATTTTTTCGTATTATCCTTGTATAAAAAGAGCACTTATGGTATATAGGTGTAAGGTATAGATATTTTAGATTGATCTAGAATTCTCTTGTTATTTATTTAAATAACACGTTCATTCCGCAACACTGCTCCGACCCAGGTTGCTGATCAATCTCGCTAGCGATCATCCCACGTGGAGAGCCTCACAAAATTGTTATGTGTGGTTCCTCACCTGGGCCCCTTGATATCCGAGGTCTTTGTTTCAGGCATCATTCACTCTACTTACATTCTTTTTTAAACTATTTGTCGCCAAACTTTTCTGTCCTGGCATACTATTCTAGCTTCATTCACGTCTATGCATTTTTTCATGCAAGCTCTCATGTTTCTATGGCTTCTTATGTCTCTTCGGATTGATGAACCATTCACAGATTCTAACCATTCTTTCGGCGGTCTACCTCTGGGCATTATGCCATTTGCTTGACCTTCATACACTTGTTTGGTCAGTGGTTCATCTTTCATTATTTCAAGGTGTCCGAACTACTTTAACTGATTTCTTTCCCATATATCAACTAGTGTCTCCTCTGTACCACATTCTTTGAGGATTATTTCGTTTCGGACTCTGTCATCCAGTGTTTTCCCGTGTATTGTGCGCAGAGGTTTCACGCCAATCGCGTTGATTTTACTCTTGTCCTTTTCTTGATATGCCCATGTCTCGCTACCGTATTGTATAGCAGGTACAATTAGAGATTTATATACGGTCATTTTAGTTTCTTTTGATTTGTTTTTATTTCTGAGAATGGACTTCATTGTCACAGGCTTTCTCAATTGGGGTTTCTAATTCATTATGTTTTATGTCGCAGTTCTGTGCCCTATATCGTCACCTCCTAATAACACCGACACACAAAAAAAAAAGTGGTCTGCCCGGCGGACTACACCGGCATATCTATATGTTTTTGGGGTCGCTGAATCCGAATATTTACTAGGGAATTTTCCGCATCTAGGGGAAAATCCTGACGTGCTGGGGAAAAACTGATGTCAGATTCGTGTTCAGTGGCCCAAAAAACGTATAGGTACCATACTCTGATCTCGCGCACAACCGACTTTTTTTGTGGGCCTGTGTTATCAATAGAAAGAAGTATTTTATGTATTCTAAACAATTTGCATTAAAAAAGCGCAAAAAAAATCATAATTAGCGCCAAAAAGTCGCAAAACCCAATTCCTCAGTTATGGGGGTTTTTTGGGACCCTATAAAACAGACTTATTGGAGTGATATTTAACAAATAAGTTTGGATTCGTATTCTATAGCTAATTGTAAACAGAAATGTGGAGTTTCAATTCGATTTACAAAATATTGATGATTCGGAATAAAATGTACAGAAACATCTTGTTTTCTTATGGGAAATACGTGTTAAACTTCATCGGGCTAGCGAAACCTCGAAATATCATTTAAAAAAAAACACACACATTTATTTTTTTGTAGATTCGAACAAATTTCCCGACGACATGCATGATAATTTAAAAAAAAAATTACAATGCATTTGTGGACCACCCTCCTGCACATATTTCATATGTGTAAATTTTCCACTTACATTTTTATTTGAAAGGTGTATTTTTTTGAAGTTTAGATATCCAACTGGTGCAATATCACCTTTCGTGTGAACGATGCTTTCATATTCGTCTCTAAAATAAAACCAAAGTTTTAAATTATATGCAAAAAGTGTAGTGTTGCTCATAATCCTCAATAAGTATAAACTTACATCACAATGCTTTTAATGAACAGTGGACAGTCCAGAGTGAATGTTTCATATTCACCGCCTTCTCCACATACGTTTATTCCAAATTTTTCTTTCTATATAGAACGAAAGAAAAGTTAAATTAACAGTAATAAGAAATTCGCAGACTTAATAAAACAGTAAATCTTTCAAACAGGATTTTCAATATATAAGTCGTTAGCAGGAAAACAGCACATGGAGGATAAAAAAGCTTATTTTATTGCACATTATATAACTTACACGGAGAAAAATAGAGTATGCTGTTGGATATGAACGAATCTGTTTATTGTTACCAGACTTAGCAGAAAACTTCTAAACACGGAAGGAGCATATCGCTGTGAGCTTACGTCATCACAGCGATGCACCAGGCAGAAAACTAATATTGTTCATGACAAGTTAATTTTTTGTATTATTTATTAAATTTTTTAATCATTGTATTCGCGCAATTTTTACAACTATTTTGCGCAAAAATTTTTTCACCGTCATCTAGACATTGAATATGGACCTTCAGGCCAGCCCGTAGGCTCGCCAAGCTTATTCAGCTGTCTAATTTTTACCGTCACCTGTTCAGTCAAAACTATGTCGTTATTTGTTCAAGTCTGAATCTCGGTTTCCTAAAAGCATTGCAGTCCTTCTGTATCTTTGACTTAAAGTAGATTCCGGGCTCACAGCAGCTTATCTAGCGCGTCACACAATGATGCAGGAACGGATTTTCGTTGACATGAACGTCCACAGAATGTATTTTTTAACCAACTTAGCCTCATTCGAGAAAATGTCCCTGTTGGCTTCTTTCAACGCATTAGAAAGATATGATTTGCTTTGGCGATAGTCAGGATCAAACCAAGGTTTGTCACGGTGAAATTGTTCAGTAACAATTTTTCTCACTGACCACATACCTGCTTTCTTGGTGCTGACGATAATAGCCTCGGTAAGGTTTAAATTAAGATAATCTACGTCTACTTTCTCAAAGTCAACCTCTAGTCTTTGAGACAAGTGTAATTCGTTCGAAAAGATCTCCCGTTCGTCGTCTGTCCATCTCAGAAACGGCAAGCTTTTATTTTTGTTTACATTCAGCGCACTTGAGTGACCACCTGATTAATCCACCTTCAAGTCGTCAAGTATACCTAATGCCTCAGCATTGCACCAAACCAAGTCATCGGCACTTTTACCCCCTGCATTAACAAAAGTAAAGTGGGCTGGATTGTCACTCCGCGATCTACCATTTAAAAGATAAAACTCTGAAGAGTCAAAGAACCTTCTCAAAATGCGAATTTTTAATCTTGAAGAAACAAATGTATACTTTTAAAGTACATCATTGCTGAATTATTGATGCCTGAAAAGTTAGATTGGAAAATTATATAATATTTTTAAAAAATAGTGATAATTATAAAAACACTTTCTTTCTTACAGAAAACAATATTTTCAGCGCAGGCACCTACAGAGAATTTTTTTGGAAATTTTAAAGTCCGGATTTCAGAGGAAATTCGCATTTGGCTATTGCAGCCTATGACTTTTCCATGATTTTCAGGTTTTTCCCTATCTGCGATCACTTTCTAAGATCAATTAATGATTTACTGGTTAATACTCAAAAGCGAATAACTCTCAATAATATTATTATAAAAATATTATGGTTAGATAGATAGCCTCTACTAAGGATAATTTCTTCTTATCACATGAATAATATCTTTTCACAATAGATTGTCTCCGATTTTGAGATATAAAACGGCGTTATTAGTTTTCGGTTCCTGGCCAGCATTTATTACAAAACAACTGACAGACTGTATAATATATGCCGAAATGTTGTTGCAGCCGAAGTATAACCAAGGATGCACATAACCATGCCAATTGTCTTGAATATTGTAACAAATTTGTATTTCTATTCAGTTTTTTTTTAATTAGTAAATTAAACCAGTTCGAATTTTATTTTTCCGATTTTATGTAGTAGCATTTTTAAAATAAAGTTTAGAATTGTCCTCCTCATATCACGGATCGAGTCGTAAAATTTGTTGTAAACTTAGAACACGCCGAAAACGATTTGGTTGAATCAAGAAAATTTTTGTTTAATTTGCGTTACTTGAAAAATAAATAAATCTTAAAATGAAAAACCACTCAAAGAATCTTTTAAAAATTAAGTCAATCACTTTGTTGGTACCAAAAACTTTGAACAGTTGCTTGTTTTAGATATGAAACAAGCTTCAATTCAGAAACAATCTTCCTAATTGGATGAGATATTCGAACTATGGAATTTTTTTATCCAAAAATTCCATTGGGTTTCCTTTCTTGTATTCGGGTCACCCTGATGCACAGGTTGGCCCATGTACAGCTGTAACTAATTAGATAAATTACAGATTGAAACGCAAAGAATTGAAAAATACCGGAGAAAACTTTAACTCACAATACAAAATATTACGACAGAAATATATTTTAGAATTTATAAAACCCAATAGAAAATGAAGGTTCCAGGGCATCCAGGTCGCTGAGTCTCAATTTAGCGTTGTTCGACTATTGGCAAATATAAAAATTCAACTTTAAACGCAGACTACTGTTCTCTAACACTTGAATGTTGTTAAGAATATTTATTTGTGACTAGCGTGTCCTAAGCACAGGAGGCGTGCTACCATTATCCAGTCATCCATGCTTTAACAAGATATTTTTAAGTTTTTTGCCATGCCTGAGCCACGCTGGAATTTAAATTACGTAAAAGTCTGACCACTTTGAGCTTTTCAAGATAACATATTATCAATAAGTGTTTCTAATTTTTTAACAGTATGAAAAGTATTCTTTGAACAAAGAAGTTTACTTGCAAATATTACAAAATTGTGGGAACCCTTTCTTTTAAAGAGATTATTTTTGTTTTTATATGATTTTTCAATTTATATTTATTTATATTTAATTTATATTCAATCATTACATGTTTTGAATTTTGATATTATTTTTAATTAATTCATTTTTTTTCATAGTGGATTAAAAATTCATCTACTATGGTAAACGGTGCAAGTATTCGGTTAAGAATTCAAGTACTTAGTTGAAAACATTTTTGTAGAAAATTCTACCATTTGGTTAAAAATGAACTATTATGATGAAAATTCTTGGTAATATGATATAATAATATAATAATTAATATAATTAATATAATATAATTATGATATAATATTAATATAATAAAATATCTTGGTTCTCAGGTATCCAGGAGTTAGCATCGTATTTTCGTTACTGTTCCCGCTTGTTCTAAATTTTCTTACCTTGATAAGGGTGCTGTGTAAGCACCGAAACGTTGGTGAATATTATCCATGCTTTTTTATGGTGATTTCAAAGTAATAAAAATAAAAAAGACGAAAGAAATAATAAAAAGAGAAGGAAGGGGATTTGGTTGGTTGCCTTCTCATTTTTCTTTCCTCTTTTTTATTTTTTTCGGAAGAAACAAAATTTTATTTTGTTTCCAGGAATTACGATAGGAGCATTTTGTGGTATTTGTCCAAATTTTATCGTAGGATTCTTGGTTTATTCTCAAGAATTTATACATTGACTTGAGTGTTGGACGTTAAATGGGATTTTGAATTTGATTTCAATCTAATTTAAGATTCCCCTGGAATGCTTCGCTCGATATACAACTTTATAAGTACATGTTTAAAAATTAGAGCTTTCTCTCTGTTCGAATAGTGCACTGCCCGAATTCGACCAGTATGACCTGACAACCTATTGTACATACGACATTATAACTTTTCTTTAATTTTGATATTTATCTTAATTTTATCGATTTTTGTAATAGTGGTCTGCCCTTTCCATAGAATCTTGTATTCTTAGTGACAATAAATATACATACATACATACATACATACATACCAACCCTGGATTGTGTATCACCCAAACTATAGCCACCTCTTGGAATTATCTCAATCATATTTTCTCGTAAGAAATGCTTCCGAAAGAACCGATTGCAAGCCGATGCAATAGTGGGGGCCTCTGTGAAAGGACAAAAATTTCCACACTCGAGAAATATTTTACGAAATGCGATACATGCGCAACGAAAAATATCTCTATTGTTTTTACAGTATGAAACAAGTTCTTCCCAAAAATTAGATTGATACTCTTAATCACCACTTCGTTCCTCGTACCAATTTAAAAATTCTTGTCTAGCTTTATTCAAAATTTGTACCCGGAGAATAAAATTGAATTGATGGGAGGGGTCCACAATCACTTTTATTTTTCCGGGATATTAAAAAGACGAGGAAACGTTCTTTTCTTTTCACCTATCCCCAATATTCCAAATGATGCCGCTAGTGCTATAGGGGTACTTAAAAATAATTCATACTGCCAATAAAAATGGTGTGCTTTACTCTCATTGAAATGATTTTGGTACTCGATAAAATTAAATCAGGATCTCTTTTCGGCATTTTTTATGCTCGGTTAAATGTTTCAAGCGGAATTGAGCGTCAAAAGATTCAGCATTATGAGCTATGCAGATATTTTTTTAAATTCAACATTGAAGTGGGACAAAGCGTAAAATCTACGAAATCACGTACTGGATTGTTACCCGCAAAGACAATTCTCAATTTCCTGCTCAACGATACACCACGAGCAGACTTGTTGAGCTACACAGAGATTAACCTCATGCTCTTTAATAACGTCGTCCCATTCCAGCGTTTTATTTTGCCGCGTTTCAAAATCGTAAAATGTAAATACAACGGGGTTCTTCGTATCATTAAAACCAGTATCTACAGGTGCAGGTGACATGTAGCAATTGTGATTATATTCACGCTCGCAACCGCATGTCCTACAGTAATAAAAACCATATTTGTGATTTTTATGTTTTGATAGATCAAACAAATGCAAGCACCATATAATAATAGTCTCGGGGCTTCCATAAAGCACGTTCCCTTTAGTCTATCTGTGTCTTCCCTGTTTCCCGAGTGTTCTTGGCCAAGCACTACATGGTGTGTGCCTACCTGGCAAGAGGGTACCAATGTACCCCATACGAATGTAGTATAGTAGTAATATAGTAGTTGCAGTGAGAAGATACAGATACTCAGAAACATATCTGGCGCAGTTCTCTCTCGGATATTGAAGGAGTCAAAACCAATTTTTATGTCACTATGTTCTCTGCCCATCTATTACGTGAGAAAATTTATTTACTTGGATATTACTGGTATAAAATATCTGGGAATAAATGGCCATCAAACTCAGGAAGTGAGAAACTGCATCCCAAAATTAGAATGTTTGTACCAAGAATGGAGACAAATGCAAGCACACGCTGGGAGAAAATCAAAGGCTCACAAAAAAAAGCAAATTTCAAATCGAAGCTGGAGGATCTTTTCGAAATTGCACTTCGTAAAATATTTCTATAAAAAAAGATAAGCAGTTTTTAATAAATCAAAGGTTAAAGAGTCGACAAGCGTCTATATTTGGAATCGATCAGAAAGAACTTCTAAGAGAAAGAAAACTTGCCAAACGAGAAGAGCCAGCGTTGTTGAGAAAGGAGCGAAGCAATCTTGAAATTGAACGACTAAGTGAGTAATGTATGAAAAAAATTGCAATCATGCAATACTCAGGATTAGTTTTACATTTCAGTTTTAAAATTTAATTTAGCATCATGAAATTTCTTCTTTTTCTTTTATATATGAAACTGCCGAATTGAACTCATCTACAAGCAACAGTAGTTTGGAATCAGGTACAGATATAAATGTATCAGTTGCTGGACAATCCACTGATAATATTGTGGTAGAACCTCCTCTCCCAGAAGATGCAGAATTAGAATTTTCATCACCAAAAGCAAAAATTTGTTCTTTCTCAATTTTCACGCCAAAATTTTTTCCTAGACTAGCTACTTTGGCCACATTTTCCGGTATATCAACACCTGATAGATTTTTGAACCACTTATCGTTCAACCTGGTGCTATGAAATGTGTTTCTAGCTGATTGCGCTATATATATCCGTAACTTTCAATACAGATGGTGAACTCCTTTTCGAAAGCTCAGCTTATTCCAAATGGCCCATATACATTATGATAAATGAATTGCCCATTAATGTTAGATCTAACGAAACAGTTGTTGTTGGCTTGTGGTTCGGTAGAAATAAACCGAATATTAATATTTTTTTAGAGCCCTTTGTAGACAATATGAACAAATTAATGACCAAAGGAATCGAATGCAACAAAAATAATGAAGAACAAAAAATTAAAGTTTTCACGTTAGTTTGCTGCGTCGATTCCCTTGCAAGAGCCCCAATGCAGGGTGTTGTACAGTTCAGTGGCAAAATTGGGTGCAATTCGTGCCTTCACAATGGCCATTGGGATGTAAAAGAAGGTCAAGAAAACTCTGCGAGTTACAAATGTCCTTTAATGGTAACAGTCACGTGTAGCAGAAATGAGGACATTCATCACCATATGATGCAAGGTACAATCAAAACACCGTGTTACGGTTTCAAGGGTCCATCTCAATTAATCGATTTGAAACAATTTAACATAATTGATGGTTTTTCTATGGACAGTTTGCATTTTGTTGAAGGTGTAGCTAAACAATATTCTAATATTTGGTTCGGAACTAAAAAAGAATCGTCATGTTTCTTTATGAAGCATGAGATTGATGAAATAAATGGGCTTCTAGATTCTATTAAGGTTCCAAAATCAACTTAGCCGGCTTACTCGACCATTAAATGACAGGAAATTCTGGAAAGCTGTAAAGTGGGAAAATTGGACAAGTTTTTATAGTGCACCCATTATCGCATTGTATTTTGACAAAAGATACGTCATTCATTGGCTTAGTAAGTTTGTTGAAGCTTTATACATACTTTTAAAGTCAGCAATTTCAAGTTAAGATATCAATAAGGCTAATCAATTACTATTCGCATTGGTCAGTGAAGCAGAAGTTTTGTATTCCAGGGTGTCAATGACTTATAATGTTCATATTCTTCTACATGCGGTACCAAGCGTTTTAAATTGGTGACCATTATACGCGCACTCTACATTCACATTCGAGTGGGCTAATTGTAATTTATTAAAAGGAGTTCGTGCTGCAAAAGGGGTGGGCCATCAAATCTGTCGTCACATAACTTTTCGTAAAAGCTATATTGTCTTTAAAAAACGAATTTATCCTTCTGCGTCATCGGAAACTCAAAAATTTTGCAATCAGTTTGGTATATCAATAATTTAAAAAACCACAAAACTGTCCGGACCGAGATATTTCGGTATTTCATCGACTGTAGGATCAGACTGGATTGAAAAATTGCATCTTTTAAAGTAAGCACGCTCATATAAAAAAAACTGTGAAAGATGGGTGCTTACACCTATCATCTACGTTAGAAAACAAACGCTCGGACAATACGTTCATCCAACTATATAATGGTTTTTACGTTCAAATTGTACGTTTTCTTGTTGAACGAGAAACTGATAAGGAGTTTGTAATATTTCGTGAAGTTAATACACGGAAAAGTATTTGGAACTCAGTACGTGATGATGAGCAAAATTACTTCAACTAGTGTAATGAATCTTGCAGTACCGACAGACGAAGATGAAATCTTCGTATTATTTTCGGGCGAGGAAAACACGAGGAAAAAAATTAATAAAAACTTCGCTCCTGTGTTCTTGTAATAGTTCGCAGGCTCTTATGCTACAGTATCACTTATGATCAGTACCCGTGGAAAAAACTTTAATAAGTTTTATTTCAGCCTCAAGTTCGAAACCAAAATTTAGTGCGATATGATAGGTTATGTAGCTGAACTTTTTTGAGAACCCAAAATTTTCGTGTACCCAAACTTCTTTAATAACTCGGAATTTTTTAAGTTTTTAAGACTACTCGAGCTCGGCTCGGCACGGTCGAATATCGAGCTGCGAAGTTCTTGCACAACCCTACAATTTTTAAAAATTTTATTCTTCAAATTAGAATAGAGCACTGCCCAGCTAACCTGTTACTATCATGGAAAGTTCCTAAGTGATCACATGTTATGAGAGGAAATGTTACTTGTATGTCAGTATATATATATATATATATATAATTTTTGTAAAACAGGTTTAACGACCACCGCAGGGTCCCATTGGGAGCAGCTTCCATCTATGAAAATGACACCGGCTCCCAGTAGGTCACACCTATGGTCACGTCTCACGACCGTGAGTTGGGTGGCCAGAGGGCACAACGAAATCACAACGAAAGGCTGGCGAAACCCTCGTTTGTCTTGAAAACACGGAGTGACCCAATGATGACAGCTTTCTGTATTCATCTCGCAAATGCCTTGGCATAATTTCAGCTTGCGGGTATGTTTTTGGGGTTACGAACCAGTCATAGTTTCGCACCTCCAAACGCACCGATCATAAGGACAATTACTTGAACCGATTATTTTTGGCATAGTCGCTGGAGCTCGCTTTTAAGGTCTTGATACCTCTCCTCCTTTTCTTTCTCCTTCGCAGTGATGTTGTAGTCAGCCAGAGCCTAGAATTCGATCACTAACATAGTTCGTTTCTCGAAGTCCTTGAGAACAATGTGAGGTCGCGAGTGTGCAATGGAGACTGCCGTCAGCACCGGTCGACGCCGTAAGAGCGACAAAGATGATAGTAAAGCAGTCTTTAGGCCGCATTATGTCTGTAGAGATACGTCGTTCCCGCGTTAGTGGGACACTTGGATAGTATGTGTTCTAGGTGACTCAAACTGTGCATGACACGCTCTGCACCTATCGCTGGGAACTTCTTGACGTAAAATGCGGTCACGGTATACCAAGGTGGAAATGACACCGTCCTGGAATGCAAAAAGGAAACCCTCTGTACCTGAATTAGGTCCTGATGATCTGAGGAAAGCAAGAGTTTGCTCCTTCGACAAGGACTGATTTTCTACATTTCTGTGAAAGTTTCCGTGCATTTCCTTGTCGAATGTCTATTAGCGGAATTTTTCAGCCTCTGCTGTCTTCACTTGGGCTTTTAGAAGTGAGGCATCTAGATGGAGTAATGCACTTTCCTCACTTCTGACGTTAAAATTCAGGCCAACGGTCTTGGCCGCATGCTCCGCAGCTTTGCGAAGGAACTCTCATTTGCCAATCACCTTGTGTTTTCTGACAATTTTTAGGAAAGAATCTCTTCCATTTGTACGATATACGCTGTACACAAAACAACTCGGTTATGAAGACATTGGAGATCAAGAAGTAAGCTCAGTAAGCTCAGACTTCGTCCAATATACCACCCCAACCCCAAATTTGAAGACAAAATCTGTCAAAGAAGACGCTTGTATCTGCTTTGGAGAGACTCCTTAATTGTTGTTACGTCCTGAATGCGTCTTTGAGGCACGCCCAGGTATGTATAGGTATCTCCAGTTGAATCGAAAGTTTTCCGCTAGTCAATCCAGGCCCATCGACATAGCGCGCTAGTGAGCTACTGCATCTTTGCAGACGCACCTGTCAATTAGCAGGTTCTCTCAGCAGCCTGCTACAGTTTTTTCGAGCCACGTTGTTCGTAAATCTCTCTCCACACAATCTTCACTCTTCGAACAACCCTGTCGTTTAGTATTCTTGTAAAGATCTTATACAGCGTGTTCAAACAATGACTCTAGAGTTGGACAAGTCGCCTATCTTCGGCCGGAGCATAGTGCGTCCTAACAAAATCCGCAGCTATATATATTTAAAAAAAGGTTATACAACAACCACAAGGTTCCACTGGGAGCAACTGCCATCTAAAAATGACATCGGCATTGACAATCAAGCAACACATTGTTGACAAAATACGGCTGTTATCTGACGCAAGGAGGAGAATACAGAAGAGGGAGAGATGGATCAGGGAGATTCAAAAGTTTCTCGCTGACCCATCTTGCCTCTTCAGTGATCACACTGTTTCTGTCCAAAATCCATCCAAGCCGAACGAGGTAGAGACTTTTTGGAGAGAGATATACGAGATCCCGAAAACACTAAAGTTAAAAGAAGATACTGACAATATCATCCGCTTCAAAGAATTTTGCGACAATTGCATAAAATCTGAGGAGGAATGTCCATCAATCACTGCCGAAGAGGTAAAAAAAGCACTTAGAGGCACAAAAAACATTTCCGGTGCTGGACCAGATTGTATCAACAACTTCTGGTGGGAGAAGTTTACTTCTACACACCAACATTTGGCCCGCATATTTACCTCATATTTAAAGTCGGAGACGCCCATTCCGCAGTGGCTGGTGTTAGGACGCACTATACTCTTTGGCTGCAATTTCCGGTTAGTTCGTGAGTTATAGTACTGCAATGTATGCATCTCGAGTCAGTTATTTAGAGTGCAACAGTAACGTTTGACAGTTTTTACTGATGTGTTCTTCCGGGATTATCCACAGTGAAAAGTGACTTTTTAGACCTGCTGTTAAGAGACGTGTGCATCGGACAATCTACTCTGAATTTCTGTCAACATTTGCAGCATGGAAACCTGAAAAGTAGCATCAATGCAAACCGTTTTCTGGAGGTTTCGGCAGAGTTGTTCTCATCAGTGTGCAAAAGGTTAGTACAGTGTACTTGATTCGAGACAAGCGTATGTCCTTGTGATTTGCGTGTTATGCAAAGATGTCAACAGTGCTCGTCATTCATATTCTACGATTGAACTGTATTGACAATAACAAGTGCGCGTTACTATCAAATAAAGTGACACTAAACTCTGGTTTCTCAGTCACGTTGGCTAATTTACTTGATTAATTTTCTTCGTAAAATTAGTTTACATATTTTCTGACTTTTGAATTGGTGACGTCACTTCTCACACAGAACAGTCACTTGAAATATTGAACTTGATATTGATTATTTTGGGTCGGGTATCTTTGCTTTTAATAGATTATTTTGAACGTGTCATGTTACTGTCAAATGCAGACGACGACTCTTTTAATTTTTTTAATTTTTTTAGCTTGATCTGTTTTAATTAAGGTTTGATTTTATCAATTTTATTCAAATTGACTGTTGTGTTCATTTCCAAATTCTCGTTACCAAGAAAAGAATCGTGGCTCGCAAAATGTCGAGTGCAGACGTGTGCCTCCTTGAACAGGTGCAACTCGGTGAGCGGATTCACAACTCTTTCAATTCGTTACCTGAGGAGCCCACTCGGGGTTTTCTCAAAGCGCGATTAAAAACTCCTGAATCAAACTTTTCTAAATTTCAAGCACAACATATTCAGTTGTTGAAAATTCCTTGTAAAGGAAAATTGTCTTACTTCGATGACAGATTTGACTAAAAAGTAAAGGAATGGTACCTAGATGTCGAAGGGAAATATTTTGATGCCCTTGATGCTTCACGTCCGCTTAATACAACGGCTTCCACACCTAACTCGACACAGCATGTCATCGCAACATCATTAACCAAGTCATTTCCCAAAATTGTTTTACCAACATTTTCAGGCAATTATAATGAGTGGTCAAATTTCCCGATCTATTTACGTTTCTAATTGATAGAAATACCGAAATATCGGATGTCGTAAAACTTCATCATTCAAAGACTAATCTTCCTGGAGAACGCGCACAGTTACTCAAGAACATCTTGATAACGAATGAGAACTATCAACGAGCTTGAAATCTTTTAAAAAAGCGTTATGAGAACAAGAGAATTTTTATCATTTCTGATTTAGCTCTCCTGTTTTCTTTGAAGCCAATCAAAAACGAAACTGCAGCTGATCTAAAGGGGTTAGTTAACACGGCTGTTGAAAATTTTGAAGCTCTCAGGACACTTGGATGTCTCGTAGATAGTTGGTCTCATTCTCTTGTTTTTTTCTGACTTCTTGCTTAGCTGCTCGAACACGACGTGATTGGAAAACGTCACTTGGTGACTCGACGGAATCTCCAGCGTATGGATACTTGCGCACTTTTCTTCAAAGCAAGGTTCGCACATTGAAGATTCTCGAAGCTGGTTTCGAAGCAGCTAGGGAATCGTCAGCTACAAGAACTCAATCAGCTAAGAAAAATCAAGGACAACGAGGATCTTTTAAAAACACAGCTGGATTTGCACATCTCTCAACGGATCAATCTCACGGTAGCGATCAGCAAGTTCGAAAATGCTACAACTGTGGACAGCAGCACTTTTTAATGTACTGCCATAAGTTCCGTGCAATGAATGCAACTCAAAGAAGGGAATTTGCTGCAAAGAAGAAACTTTGCCTCAATTGTTTACGTCAGCATAGTTTCAGCGATTGTTCGTCAGTGAGAACGTGTCGACTCTGTGAACAGAAGCATCATACCATGCTTCATCTGGACTCACAGGCTGTGAACTTTATTCAACAGACACTGAACAATGACGAAGTTAATCAACAGCTCTCAACTGCCAATCATCAAGTAGTGAATCATGTCACTCGCCCTAGAGCTAAAGGTCTTTTACCAACAGCTATTCTGCGAGTCAAGGCAGGCAACGGTTCTTCGGCCTTGGTTCAGTCAATAAATTACATTCTTCATAACAAATATATTAACTATATGTTTATTGCCTAGAAAAAAGTTATTTATTCCATTGAGTCCTCTCAGACGTAAATTTCGTTAACACGACATTTACCTGGTCAAAAGCCTTGACATCACAAATAAGTTATACTACTTGGTTGAAAGTTCAACTAAGCTATTGAAAATTCTTTTTTTTCCGTTAATTTTTCTCTGTTTTTTTTACCGAAAATTCAACTATTTCATTAGTGGTAGAAAATTAATCTTTATGGTGTCAACTTCATGTCAAGAATTGAATTTTCTCAATTATAATATAAACTATCACAGTTGTCGTTGAAAATGCATCCTTTTCATGGGTCCTATTCGTGGAAGACGAAGACTTCCAATTCGGGTAGGAAAAAATCTAGTACTTAAATTACGGGGAGCCAACACATCGAGGATATTCATGTGGCAGAATAATTTATAAACTCATATTCATATTCTATCATGCAAGTAGGAAAATAATCAAGAACTTGAAATTCCAGTAGCAAAATATCCTATATTTTGTTTTCAAGAAAAAAACAAAATCAAAGATTTATTAGGACTGTAGCAGAATAATCTAGAATTTAAAGTGCAAGCAGCAAACAAATTTGGCACATTATTTTAGAGAAGCAAAAAAATCGAAAATCTATTATTCATGTAGTAGATGAATCTAGAACTTCGACTTTAAATAGAAAAAAATTAATTCCTACTATTCTGAAAGAAAAAGAAATAGGGCATCTTTGATTAGAGTAGCAGAATAATATATAACTATTTCAAGTAGCAAAAAATTAACGTTCTTTCGTTTCACGTATGAAAAAAATTCGATACTTCATTTTTGAAGAGCAAACAAAATATAATCTATTATTTGTGTAGGAGAATAATGTAGAACTTTTCAATTGGATTAGCAAACAATTCAGTTCTTCAATTTCGAGTAGCAAAAGAATCCGCTACTTCATTTTCTAGGTACATTATGAGAGAGTTGAATTTTCAAGTGTTAAGTAATCAATTGAGAATTCTGAATCATCTTTATGTTGTTTAAGGTTGCTTTTACACTTTTAGAACATTAATGATCGAAAGAGGCAGGTATGTATGATTCAGGGGTAGTTTTGTGGGACACGTATTTCATGTCATCGGAGAGGAAAGAAAGGCAGAAAAATCTCCCATAATCGTTTATTTCATTATAATAATTTTTAGTGAGTTTTCATAGGTAGCGGCGCAGAGTGGACTTCGTGATAGTGCCGCCACTCTTGTCTCAAAAGTTTAAAGAGCAAGAAAAACAATTTTTAGCATGAAATTTGCAAGAAAAAAGCAAAAAAAATATGGCGTTTTCCATTTTTCATTTTGCCTTGGTGGCGGCGCTGAGTGGACGTACCTTGAACTGAGATCGCACAGTGTGGGGTTTCTTTTTGCGTATCAAGACGGCGTTATAGACACCTCAGTTTACTGCTGATCGTGCAAGCAAGAACCAGAAGCACTTGGACATGTTCTCAGGGATTGCTCACAGTATGCACGTTATAGGTGCATAGAAAGACACAATGTTGCTCCAAAAGTGTTATATTACCATCTTAGGTACTTCTATGGTGTTGATCTATCGTCTTGCCATACACCTAGGGAGAACTCGAGTACGTTGTGGAGAATGATCAGTGTAAGATCTACTGGAATTTTCCATTCTCCACCACTCAAAGCATCAATGCTACGAAGCCTGATATTGTCCTCCAAGATGTGAAGATCAAAATCATTTACGTGATAGAATTCTCGGCACCAGCCGACGGTAATATCACGGCAAAGAGGAAGAAAAACAAGCGAAATATCAAGCACTTCTTTTCGAGCTGAGTAGACTGTACCAAAACTGCAAGGTCCATCTTGTTGTTTTCATAATTGTCTGTTTCGGAGTCAT
This sequence comes from Andricus grossulariae, assembly GCA_011634705.1. Classification (NCBI taxonomy): domain Eukaryota; kingdom Metazoa; phylum Arthropoda; class Insecta; order Hymenoptera; family Cynipidae; genus Andricus; species Andricus grossulariae. The sequence continues at coordinate 117,009,133 of JAABKJ010075445.1, read as the reverse complement.
GAAAGCTTCATATCTTCGCCAACTCAATAAGATTTCGGCTTGCCAGCGTCAGGCTCATGCCAACGCGAACCGGACACAAAAGGCTGTTCTTCTGGGATAACTTCATCTGGTCAGTCAACACTGTTCCTCATAAGATTCTGCACAGATTGGTAGCTCTGAAAAAGTATCCAGAGGTGAAACCTTCATCTTGAACTGTGCCGTCTGCCGCGTAAGGTCATCAGCGGCTAGAGACCTGGCTCCAAGGAACAGTGTTGAACGATGTTGTCTCGCGTAATAAATTTTTGAAAGTGATATTTAATTATTCAAGCTGGCAAGCTACTAGCAGGACCATTTATACTGTAAGAGAATCTCCAATGCAGCAATTGGTGCCTTGAAATATTAGATTTGATGCAATAAGCAGAAAAGAATTCATTAGAAGATACGTAACATCATTCGCCAATGAACATTATAAACCACAGTCGGAAATTCCTAGAGCTATTGCTGTCATCGATGTAACTTATTCTTACATGCATAAGAGCATTAACTTTTGCGTACTTTGACAATCATTCTGCAAACATGAAGGAAGTCACTTAATGAAACATACTCTCATTGTTGCTCTAGATGTATACATACTTAAAATACAGGGAGCATATTTTTCTGACTCGCGAAACGATGACGCGCAAATGCTCATTGAAGAATTCGAAAGATATGTGGAGGTATGAGAGAATTTTTTGACATTGGCAATATTATCATAAAGGCCCGAAAATACAGAGATGTCCAACCACTTTTGAAACGCCTAAGAATTGTGTCTTAGATACCGCTGTTTCTACAACAAGGAGAGAGTCCATTGTCAATGGCAGAACCGAATGAAGCACGGCTAATAAGGAAATCGAAATGGATAGTGGAATCCACAAATATCCACATAAAGTAAATTTTTAAGTTTTTCGAGAAAACCATTTTGATGGCTCATGTAAACAATCCAAGGGACTTTTTTTGTATTGCTGGTGACATAATTAATAGATAGCAGCCTGTTTTCGGAATGCGAGGCGCTACAGCAGAACTTGCAAGAGACCATCTAGCGAACGCTCTTGAGACAAATATGATGCAAGCACACGTGAAAGTGAGAAATATGTTCTACGGAAATGCGAATTGGAATCACCGGCATGAACTTCAAGTACCACAGTTTTTTCGCTTTACATTGGAAAAACTAAGCGACTTAACAATTGGGATCTATCAAGTAGAACTTGCACCTTCTTACGTTCAAGTCATGCTGTAACGAGTAGACGATGAGGCCTTTTCACTCGATACGCGAGCTGATGAACCTCGTTTAATCAGAGTGCAAGTACTTACTCGTTTTCGAAATGCAACAAGGTACCAACTGTGGACAGCTTACAATAAGATCGATGATACAGGACCAGACAATAACAAAACAATTTTCGGTTATTACTGCACATGTAAGTCAGGGCCAGAACTCTTGGCACTTGCGAACATTTTGCAAGCGTTTTATGGTTTCTGGTTTATGCACGTCACTAGCAATACGTAAAGTATCCTCAAACGTTCTTGCTACAAAGGATTCCAGACGCTGCTAATAGAGGTGAACAAGAAAACCCAAATCAAGAGCCAGAAATTGTTTAATATTTCGCTAAAGCTACTAGGATTAGTTCTTTTTGTTGATCACAACCATCATAAGCATTCGGCCTTTTTGAGAAAGGTATACAATTTCCAGTGTCATTTTTCTTGCTTGAAACAGAAACTGAGCAACATATCAAAAAATTGTGATCTAAATATTGTTATAAACAATTTTTAAGGAAATGTGCAGTTTGACTATTTTTTAATAATATTTTTTAGCTTTGACTAAACTTTGTTGCCTCTATTCTGAAAGTGGTTTTCTAGTAAAAACCATTGCTAACAATAACTTTTTGTTGGTATGAACAAATTTTCTAACCAAATGCATATCTTGGACTTTCCATCAGAGAAAAGTAAATTGATTACAAAATATTGTTGACAACAGATCACAAATGATGCAAATCATTCTAAATATGCAAATTTTCAAAAATTGTGATTGATGTAAACACGTGAATAAACAACTATCCAAATAAAGCATTTTAAAGTAATTTTAAACTGTTTTTTTCATGCAAAATTCCAAAAACTCTCTTATTCTGATATTTCGAGAAGTGCAGCATCAGGAAATTACTGTATATTATTAAATTTTAATTATTTGAACGTCTAGTCCGCGGAAAACCCCATTGCCTAGATTGTTTATCTAAGATAAAGTTGCGACGTAAAAATCCGTGAAGCTGGTTTTACCGAATTGGGTTACTTATTTTTTTTTCTTGAAATTGTCTTATGAAATGTAAATATCTAAGAAGGCCAAGCTCGACGCTTATAATCAAAAAGATAAAGACTTTGGTCATATGATATAATCTGTAATCCTCCACTGGAATAGTTAATTTTTTTTTCTGCTCGAAAAAAAAATGATGATCGTTCTAATGAAATGTATGCAGACTTAGACGGCCAGTGCATCAAATGTTTTCTAAAATCAAAACTTTTAAACACGTCTGGAATTTATCTCGAGTCCTCGCTTGCTCGCTCGCTACTCGATACCAGAATAAGCGATAAGAATCCTGAGTACATAACCTACCATAAGAAATGCTTTATTCTTTTAGATACTCTCTGACCTATATTATTCGATTGGCTTAAAATATTTTCTCATTTAAATTTTTGTTATTCTCGTCTTTATCCTTGATTTCTAGAAGATTCTAAATTGTAATCAACACGTTTGAGATATAATTCCTGCAACGCAAAATATAATACGTCATGAAAATAACGTGGAACTTAATTACCAAAAAAAAATTGCGCAGTATAATTTAATGACGTCGTTAGGAATATTCTAGAAACTAAGCACATCGCTCCTTTCATAATCGCTTACTTTCTCTACCAAATTTCTGGAGACTTTTGCACAGTATTGTCAGATATTGCATCATATGATGTAATAAAGTTCTGGAACATTCTAGATTGTAATCAAGACGTTTGCGATATAATTTTTTGCAACGCAAAATGTAATGCGTCATGAAAATAACCTTGTACTTGTTTACCAAAAAAAATTGCGCAGTTTGATTTGACGCTGTCATCAAGAATGTTCTAGAAGAATGTTGAGTATGTTATCTACTATAAGGAAGCAATGAATCAAATTTAGATAGCCAAAACAGGATGTCATACATAGCCCTCCGTATAAAATTTCATCTGCACACCTGTATCTTTTTGCGCATTGAATAAATAAATTATATGTAAGGAAGCAATAAATCATCCTTGCAATAAATATATGCGGCAGTTTAAATTGCCAGGACCAAGCAAAATATAACCTTGAAAGTATTTACGCGAAAAAATTCTTGAGATAAGAAATAACCTTGAACCTGTTGTTACATGCATTTTGCTGGCACAATTGCGCAATATTATTTTATGACGTTATCAAGGAATGTTCTAGATGTTGGTAAAGTAGGTCCAGTACCCCTCCTGTATCAATGTTTGTAAGGTAGGAATGCATGATGACGTCATCAAGAATGTCGGTAAGGCAGGAATGCATGATGACGTGATCATGACCATCGAGAATGCTCTGGAAGCTTAGCACGGACATGAACCTCTTTTGTAGAGAAATCTAGCACCGAAACGAACCACGACAGCTAGAATATTCTCGATGTCGGTAAGGTAAGAATCTTACGTTAGAACCCGCCTAGCTCATCTACTGCTTTCTTAAAATATCTTATTTTTTTGGTTGATAGTTCATTATTTTTAATCGATAAGTCTTTTTTTATATTTTGGGGTCAGCATTCGTCTCTTTCGGTTAAAAATTCTACTATTTGGTTGAACATGTTTCATTATTTTGTTAGAAATTCAGTCATTTTCTTAAAAAGTAACCTTGTTTGTGGTTAACGATTTATTTCTTTTACTTGTAGAGTCTATTATTATATTCTTGGATCAGGATACATCTGTTTTAGTTAAAAATTCTAATATTTTATTACAAATTTAATTATTTTACTAAAGAGTCCACTCTTTATGAAAAAGTCATCTTTTTTTGGTTGAAAGTTCACTGAAAAAAATGGTAGAGCTGTTTTAGATAAAAATATATTGCTGGGGAAATATAGCTGAATTTGCAATAAAGTTTAGGTAGAACTGCAAACTAGATAGCTAAGATATAACAAAACGTCTATCTTCTACAGACAGAAAATTTGGGAGATAAATCTATCACCATTTTCTAAATATTCTAGCAGTCACGATCAAACAGCATATCTCCTATAATTGGTTTTCTCGTACAGCTAATTCGTTTAGACTCAGCAGCTATATCGCTGCACCTAAAAAGTTTAGATTCTGTGGCTATACGAGTATTTCAATATTAGGAACTTATGTTTTCAAGTAAACACAAACTCAAAGTAATTTTTTATTGATTTATATGTAAAAATATTTATTATCTGTTAAAAATTGTAACCTAAAATAATCGTAGCATCAGTTTTATGTCTATGAATTGAAATGCATCTTCAAAATTACCGCCTTGCATTAGTTCGCAGCACTAACGCTCGGCCTGTATACTTCAGATTCCGTAAATGCTATTATTTCTGAATTCATAATACCGACTTAATATTCATATAAAAGCGACTTATTCTTACAGCGTCACATTTACTTCACAGGGGTGCCTTTCCGCCCCCACGATAGGCTGGAAAGGAGGTCGTGTGTGACCTAAGTTATTTCTGTGACCTGTCGCAGGGGTGCCTTCCCTCCCCCAAAATACCTGGGAAAGGGGCTCGTGTGCGACCTAAGTTGTTTATGCGAACTGTCACTGGGATGCCTTCCCGCCCCAAAAACACCTGGGAAAGGGGGTCGTGTGTGACCTAAGTTATTTCTGTGATCTGTCGCAGGGGTGCCTTCCCTCCCCCAAAATACCTGGGAAAGGGGGTCGTGTGCGACCTAAGTTATTTATGTGACCTGGCACAGGGGTGCCTTCCCGCACCCAAAACACCTGGGAAAGGGGGTCGTGTGTGACCTAAGTTATTTGTTGTGCCCTATCACAGGGGTGCCTTCCCGCTTCTACGATAGGCTGGAAAGGAGGTCGTTTGTGACCTAAGTTATTTCCGTGGCCTGTCACAGGGGTGCCTTCCCGCCCCCACGATAGGCTGGAAAGGAGGTCGTGTGTGACTTAAGTTATTTCCGTGACCTGTCACAGGGGTGCCTTCCCGCCCCACGATAGGCTGGAAAGGAGGTTGTGTGTGACTTAAGTTATTTCTATGACTGTCACAGGGGTGCCTACCCGTCCCAAAAATACCTGGGAAAGGGGGTCGTGTGTGACCTAAGTCATTTATGTGACCTGTCACAGGGATGCCTTCCCGCCCCCAAAACACCTGGAAAAGGGGGTCGTGTGTGACCTAAGTTACTTCTGTGACCTGTCACAGGGGTGCCTTCCCGCCCCCACGCTAGGCTGGAAAGAAGGTCGTGTGTGACCAAAGTTATTTCTGTGACCTGTCACAGGGGTGCCTTTCCGCCTCCACAAAAGGCTGGAAATGAGCTCGTGTGTGACTTAAGTTATTTCTATGACCTGTCACAGGGGTGCTTTCCCGCCCCCACGATAGGCTGGAAAAGAGGTCGTGTGTGACTTAAGTTATTTCTGTGACCTGTCACAGGGGTGCCTTCCCTCCCCCAAAAGACCTGGGAAAGGGGGTCGTGTGCGACCTAAGTTGTTTATGTGAACTGTCACTGGGATGCCTTCCCGCCCCCAAAACACCTGGGAAAGGGGGTCGTGTGTGACCTAAGTTATTTCTGTGACCTGTCACAGGGGTGCCTTCCCGCCCCTACGATAGGCTGGAAAGGAGGTCGTGTGTGACTTTAGTTATTTCTGTGACCTGTCACAGGGGTGCCTTCCCGCCCCCACAACACCTGCGAAAGAAGGTCGTGTGTGACCTAAGTTATTTGTTGTGCCCTATCACAGGGGTGCCTTCCCGCCCCCAGGATAGGCTGGAAAGGGGGTCGTGTGTGACCTTATTTATTTCTGTGACCTCTCACAGGGGTGCCTTCCCGCCCCCACAACACCTGGGAAAGAAGGTCGTGTGTGACCTAAGTTATTTGTTGTGCCCTATCACAGGGGTGCCTTCCCGCCCCCACGATGGGCTGGAATGAGGTCGTTTGTGACCTAAGTTATTTCTGTGACCTGTAACAGGGATGCCTTCCCGCCCCCACAACACCTGGGAAAGGAAGTCGTGTGTGACCTAAGTTATTTATGTGACCTGTCACAGAGGTGCTTTCCCGCCCCCACGACATCTGGGAAAGGGGGCCGTGTGTAAATTAAGTTATTTATGTGACCTGCCACAGGAGTGCCTACCCGCTCCCACGATAGGATGGGAAGAAGGTCGTGTGTGACTTAAGTTATTTCTGTGACCTGTCACAAGGATGCCTTGCCGCCCCCACGATAGGCTGGAAAGGAGGACGTGTGTGACCTTAGTTATTTCTGTGACCTGTCACAGGGGTGGCTTTCCGCCCCCGAGATAGGCTGGAAAGGAGGACGTGTGTGACTTAAGTTATTTCTGTGACCTGTCACAGGTGTGCCTTCCGCCCCCACGATAGGCTGGAAAGGAGATCGTGTGTGACCGGAGTTAATTCTGTAACCTATCACAGGGAGGCCTTCCCGCCCCCATGATAGGCTCGAGAGGAGGTCCTGTGTGACCTACGTTATTTCTGTGACCTGCCACAGGGGTGCCTTCCCTCCCCCACAACACCTAGGAAAGGGGGTTGTGTGTGACGGGAATTAATTCTGTGATCTGTCAGAGGGGTGCCTTCCCGCCCCCACAACACCTAGAAAAGGGGGTCGTGTGTGACCGGAGTTAATTCTTTTTACATTTTCGAGAATATCTCAGAGAGGTCCACTTAAAGCACTCAATATTTCCAACAGTTAACTTGAAAAAAGACGTTATTGTAAACTGACCCTTGACACATGGCTACCCTTTATTCTCAAAATCAGTCGCGGGCGTGCTTGAGAAGAGAAAGGTCGGGTCTCCCAGAATTTGGGAAACAAACAAAATTTAAAATGGCAAAGTTTGATTATTTGTAACAGTGTAACCTGAAAATCGGCAGGGAACAAATCAAAGAAATAGAAAAATTTACGTGAAGAATTACATTTATCCTGACTTGGAACATGGATTTGTCGAAAAGATTTATAATCCTAAGCATCGACATGGAATTTCCGTAAAGAAATATAAATATGAGTTTGGCATTGAATTTCTTGGTAGAATTATTGTTTTTACTTTCGGACATTGAATTTGATCAAAGAATTATAATTTTTAATTTGGGATAGGAAATGTCAGTAAAGAAATATATTTTTGACAACTAAGACAGGAAATTTAGGTGAAGAATAATCATTTTTCTATTGGAACGGGAAATTTCGTAAAGAATTATAACTTTGACTTTTGGACATGGAACTTCCGCGAAGAATTAAAATTTTCACTTTGGGAGAGGGAATTTTTTCAAAAAATTTTAATTCTGTGATCAAAGTGTTAATTTCCGTAAAGAATTATCAGTTTTATTTTAGTTTCACTTTAGAATAGGAACTTTTGTTGAGAATTATAATATTTACTTTAGGACAGGGAGTTCATGTAAATAATTATAATTTTACTTGGAACATGAAATTTGATAAAAGATTTAGAATTCCGAGTTAACACAGGGAATAAATATAAAAAATAATATAAAATAATCACGGGAAGAATTACATTTATTCTGACTTAAAGCAGAAAATTTTTGTAATTAAAAGTAATTGTGACTTTTGGAACAGGCAATTTTTGTAAAGAATTATAATTTTCACTTTGGAACAGGTAATTTCCATTAAGAACTATAACTTTCATTGTGGAACAAGGAACTTCCATAAAGAATTATAATTTAAGCTTCTTGTACCGAATTCTTTGTTCCAAATCAGAATAGTAATTCTCATAACCAAAAATTATCTGATGTTCCAACTCAGAATGATAATTCTTTTCCAAAATTTCATGTTGCAAATTAGAAATCTTTGAAGTCTTTTAAAATGATTAGAAAGCTTTTAAAATCGTTTGAAATCATTCAAATATTTTTTACTCTTTTGAGCTGACCAGGAGAAAACCGGGAAATGACAGGGAATTTGAAATTATCCTTCGTGTTGACACCCTGATTACTAAGAACCCCAGAATATCAATATTTCTTATATTAAAAAAAATATTCGGTAAAGGAATTTCAGAACTTTACGAATGGTGGATGCGAAGTTGTGGAGAATACAAGCTAATCAATTAAATGTTTCAATTACAATAAATTATTTCGAAGAATCTTCACTCTTTCCGAACGGTTAAACGCTTATGGGACTAAAATCCGTGAAATCCTTTCAGCGCGATAACACGATTCACTCCGATTGTGTGAAATACCACGAAAATATTATGCACAATGTCTCGTTTCATACAACGGTATAATCATGGCCTATAGGTTTCCCGTAAACAAGTATTTTCAAACAATCGGTCATTATTCTATTCTACACAGTGAGAGCCAACTGCTAATTTGCGACCCATTCACGGGGTGACTGTGCCATCACGTAAATAATACGGGATGTCGATGGGTGCTATACTAAATGTGATATTGAACGCGTGCAACTTCAATAGAAGGCTATCATTATCCTCAAAACCACCATATGCAACCTCGTATTTCATGGCCAATCCAGGTCGAGTACATATAGAAACATCATAAACCCATAGCCAAATGCCCTATGGCCTACATATAAAAACTTGATCAACCAACCAATTATATATGTACTGGTTCTAAAAGTTCAAATGAACGTAATATTTTTTCCTAACTTCAAGTTTTCTTTAAATATTCTTCCAGTTTCCAATCAAAGTTAAGTTTTTTCAAAATTCTACTGTTTTGTGCATTGAGCAGGCTAAAAATCTTTGGTTAGTTATTCTGTATGCCTAAGCTCGTGAGGGACTGTTCATAAATTACGTAACGCTAAATTCGATTCTTTTTGAACCCTCCCTCCCCCCCATGTAACGCAGCCGTAACAACAGGTCTTAAACTAAAAAAAATATAATTTTCAACAAAGTAATTAAATTTTCATACAATGAAATAAACTTTTAATCACATAAGAATAATCTTTAAAAAACCAAAATAATTTTCTGCCAAAGAAGAAATTGTTTAAAAATATACAGAAATTTGCAACATTATAATTGAATTTTCAACTAAAGAAGATAAATTTTTAAACAATAGAAAAAAAATGTTTTATTTTAAATAAGTAAATCTTATCAAAAGAAATGATTTTTCTACCAAAAGAGATGAAATTGATATAAAATATTTTCACTTAATTAATTTTCAACAAAAAAGAAGAGAATTTTCATGAAAATTGGTAAATTTTCAATCAAAGAGATGAATTTTCAACTTGAAATAAAAAAAATTATAATTTTTCCGCAACGTTATTAAATTTTAAAACAATGAAATAAACGTTGAACCAAATTAGATTAATTTTTAAAAGAGAAAAATTATTTTCAGCCAAAAAAGAAGAATTTTAAACAAAATAGACATTTTTAATCATATATTTGAATTTTCAACCAAAGAAGACGCATTTTTAAGCAAAAGAAAAAAAAACAATTAAAATTTATAGCAATGAAATTTTTCAAACAAAAAGATGAATTTTTAACGAAGAAAAATTAATTTTCTAAAAAAAGAGATGAATTTTCAATTAAAAAAGACAAAGCTTTAATCGAAAATGCAATAGTTAAATTTTCAATTAATTAGTTTTCAACAAAAAGAAACGAATTTTCACTAAAATATTTGAATTTTCAATCAAAGAGATGAATCTTCAACAAGAAAATGCATTATTAATGAAGTAGTTCATTTTTCAACTAAAAAAAACGCATTTTCAACCAAAAATAAGAGATTTTTAACCAAAAATAGAATATAGTTAAATCTTCAGCAAAAAAATTTCATTTTCAACAGAAAGAAAAATAATTGTCCACAAAATAATTAAATTTCCAACCAAAGAAATAAATTTTCATCCAAATTAGATTAATTTAAAAAATAAATAATTTCTTACCAAAACAGAAGAATTTCAAACAAAATACAGACATTTTCAACCATATAGTTGAATTTACAAGCAAAAGAAAAATGAATTTTCAACAAAATAATTCAATTTTATAGCAAAGAAATGATTTTTTGAACAAAAAAATGAATTTTCAATAAAAGAGATTAAGCTTCAACAAAAAAATCAATTTTTAACCAAGTAGTTAATTTTTTAACCAAAAATGGAATAGTTAAATTCCCAGTAAAATGATTTAATTTTCAACCAAACAATAAATAAAATAAAGAATTTTCAACAAAATAGATCAATTTTTAACCATATAAATAAATTTTCAACCAAAACAGATTAATTTGTAAACAAGAAAATAATTTTCTACGAAAAAAAGATGAAATTCAACAAAATACAAAAATTTTCAATCATATAATTGAATTTTCAACCAAAGAAGATAATTTTTCAAGCAACAGAAAAACGAATTTAAAAAATATATATATTTAAATTGCATATAAAAAAAATGATTTTTCAAGCAAAAATATGAATTTTGAAAGAGATGTATTTTAAATAAAATACATGAATTCGCAAAAAAAAAAAAAATTAATTAATTTAATTTTAATTTAATTAATTAAATTAATTAATTTTAATTTATTTCATTAATTTATTCATTTAAATTAATTAACTTAATTTATTTGATTAATTAATAAATTTCAATTAATTAACTTAATTTAATTTAATTGATTTACATTTAAAGATGGAATACTTAAAATTTCACTTAATTAATTTTCAAACCAAAAAAAAAATCACCAAATTGTTGAATTTTCATGCCAAAAAGACGAATTTTCGACAGAGCCGTTAAATTTGATTGAAAATTCGCCTCTTTTGGTTGAAAATTAATCTTGATGCTTAACAATTAATCTTATTGGTTGAAAAATCATTTGTCGCTTGAAAATTGTACTAATTTTTTAAAAATTCGTTTTTCTTTTCTTGAAAATTGATCTTTTTAGTTGAAAATTCAACTATGTGTTTCAAAAATTACTGTTTTTAGAAAATTCTTCTTCTTTGCAAATTCATTTATTTTGTTTTAAAATTCATTCCCATGATTAAAAAATTAATTACTTTGTTAAAAATATATTTTTTTTTAGTCAACAATTAATTTTTTAGTAGAAAGCTCGACTTTTTGGAAGAAAATTAATCTTACCAAATAAAACATTATTTAAATCTTCCCAGGAATTTTAAGAAGATTTTTTTATTTTCTTGGAACCCTTTAAATGTTTAAAAAACCTTTTTCTTTGAAATTTTCAAAATCCTTCACTTTTTTTAAATTTTCTTGAAATTGTTTCAAGTTTTAAATTATTTTTGAAACCTTTTCAAAAATAATTTTTTTTTTAAATCTAGAAAAAAATTGTTTTAATATCTTATGGATATTTTTCCGATAATGTTGGGAAATCTTCTGAAATTTTCAAGTCTTTTTCAATTTTCCCTTGAAATTAATATTTTTAAATAAAAAATCATATACATTTTTTTTGCAGGAATCTTTAAAAGAAAACTTTTTGATTGGCTTGAAAGCTTTCGAAACTCTTAAAAATCTCATATTTTCGAAGTGTTCAAAAATCTACATTTTGTTTTAAATTTCTTGAGATTATTTTGGAAATTGTTCAAAATTTCTAGATATGCTTTAAAATGTGTTCGATTCTTCTTAAAAGTTTTTCAAATTCTGCAAGATACAAAAAATTGCGTTAAAATCTTCCGGATTCAATTTTGGATATATTTTGAAATAATTTTCAAATTTATCCTAAAATTAATTTTTCAACGTGAAAAATTAAAAAATTGTTGTAATCTTAAAAAATTCAAAATGGTTGCTTTAGGATCTTCTATATTCTTTTTCAAAATCATTTTTTGAAATTTATTCAAAACTTCTTAATATCTTTTAAAGTGATACGAGTTTTTTTATCGTTTTTTGTTAACTGAAAAATTTAAAAACTTGCTTTAAGATCTTGCATATTCTTTTTCCAAAATTTTAGAAATCTTTTGAAATCTAAGGAGAAAATTTTTATTTTCTAGAAACCTTTCAAAATGACTAAAAAGCATCTTTTTTGAAATCTTCGAAAATCTGCATTTTGTTTTAAATTTCTTGAAATTATTTTGGAAATTGTTCAAAATTTCTAAATATAGTTTAAAATGTGTTAGATTTTTCATAAAATGTTTTCAAAATTCTGCAAAATACAAAAAATTGCCTCAAAATCTTCCGGATACAATTTTGGAAATATTTTGAAATAATTTTTAATTTGATTTTTAAATTAATTTTCCAAAGTGAAAAATCATTTTTTGAAAAATTAAACATTTTTTGCAATCTTGAAAAACCAAAAAATTTTGCTTTAAAATCTTCTACATTCTTTTTCAAAATCATTTTTTGAAATTTATTCAAAACTTCTTAATATCTTTTAAAGTGATACGAGTTTTTCATAATTTTTTGTTAACTGAAAAATTTGAAAACTTGCTTTAAAATCTTCCATATCTTTTTTCGACAATTTTAGAAATCTTTTGAAATCTTTAAAAGAAAACTTTTGTTCTCTTGAAACCTTTCAAAATGACTGAAAAGCATCTTTTCTCGAAATCTTCAAAAATGTACATTTTGTTTTAATTTCTTGAAATCGTTCCAAATTTTGAATGATTTTTGAAATTTTTTTCAAAACTAAATATCTTTTAAAATGAGTAGCATTTTCCCTGAAAAAATTTTTTTTTTCTGCAAAATGGAAAAATTGCCTTAAAATCTTCCACATACTTTTCTGACAATTTTGGAAATCTCTCAAAACGTTTTAAAATCTTTTTCAATTTCATCTAGAAAAGTTCTTCATTCTCTTGAAACCTGTCATTCTTAAAAAGATTCTAAATTTTTTCTTGGAAATCTTTAAAAATCGATTTTTTTTTTGCAATTTTATGAAATCGAAATTTTGTTTTAAATTTTATGAAATCTTTTCGAAACTTCTTAATATTTCTCAAACTAACACGCATTTTTTGTAAAATTTTGTAAACGTGCAGAATTGAACAATTTTGCTTTAAAATTTACTAAATTATTTTTCGAAATTTTAGAAAATCATTTTTTAATATTCTCTTAAAATTAATTTACTAAATAAAACATTATTTAAATTTTACCAGGAATTTCAGAAAAACTTTTTTATTCTCTTGTAATCTAATTCTCAAGGCAAAATGTTCGGCAAAATTCTCTCCATTTTTCTCGTTTATCACAAAAAAAAACTTGATAAAATTTCAGCCTTAAAATTTAATTCCAAAGCAAAAAAAAAAAATTTAAGTCTGCACAAAATTTCACATTTTTCACACTTTCCCCATTCATTTGAATACATTTCAGATAATTGATACTATGAAATCTTTTATTATTCAGGAATTTTCCAGTTCCGGATTTTTAAAATTCGGAAATTTTTCAATTCGGGATTTTTATTTTTGGCAATTTTATTATTTTATTGTAGTCACCAAGAAACATATTATTTTCAATAATTGTTCTTTTAAATTTAAATGGGACAACTGAAAAATCCCTAAAAATAAAATTCCCGACACTGTTAAAATTCCGGGATTGGAAAATTCCCGAATAATAAAATTGCCGGAAAATAAAAATCTCGAACTGGAAAATTCCCGAATAATAAAATTCCCGAATAATAAAATTCTCGAATAATAAAATTAGCGAAACATAAAAACCGAATTGGAAAATTCCTGACAGAAAATTGCCGAATTATAAAATATCCGAACTCGAAAATTCCCGAATTTAAACAATGAAAATTTAAGAAAATATATATTTTTAATGTTTAAAATTTCAAAAATAAATATTTAAATTTAAAATAACAATTATTTAAAATAATGTATTTCTTGGTGACTACAATAAAACTAATTGTGTAAAATAATATTTCATTATTGTCTTTTTATTCCATAAAATATATTTTTTTAAAGTTTTATTTGTTTAAATTCGGGAATTTTCCAAATCAGATATTTTATAATTCGATAATTTTCTGTCGGGAATTTTATTATTCAGGAATTTTCCAATTCGGTAATATTATAAACTGTCGGGAATTTTATTATTCGGGAATTTCCCAATTCAGTAATATTATAAAATGTTCGAGAATTTTAATATTCGGGAATTTTATGATTCGGGAATTTTATTATTCAGGAATTTTCCAGTTCCGGAATTTTATTATTCGGCAATTTTATTATTCAGGAATTTTCCAGTTCCTGAATTTTATAATTCGGGAATTTTATTATTCGGGAATTTTATTATTCGGGAATTTTCCAATTCGAGATTGTTATTTTTCGGCAATTTTATTATTCGGGAATTTTATTTTCCGGTATTTTTCAGTCATCCCATTTGTACATATTTTAATATTAATCCTAATCAAATTAATTAAATAATCAATTTTACAATTAAATTCTTTGAAATTATGAATGACATTTTGAATCCCTATTGAATCCCCTGTGTAGCAAGTTATCATTGAGAGCACCGATAATGACTCAAAACCTGAGTGGCTTGGAATATAATCAGCGAGACGTTCTTTGACGCTGATCTCGTGGGACAATTTTTTTAATTTTGTATTTTTTTATTTTAATGCAGACTCTCGACGTTACCAATTCGACTCTAAAGGCACATAATACGGGAAACTCGATAGATCAACATCCCGCAAGCCAATTCCCTATTCACCTTCAACCTTACCGACAACACATTGGTAATTCGATATTCAATTCGCTAACATTATCACTCAACAAATATTGGTCTTGTGGCTTTATGGATACGAAAGAGCTATCCACAGGAGAAATTTTACATCAATAGATGTGTGAGATGATTTCGAATAATTTCTTTTTGAGAATTTTTTTCTTCGCGATGTACTTTTGTATCGCAACAAGAAGTACTTGTAAAATAAAATGTAATAATTGAAATTTCAAGAAAAACAAAATTTGAATTTTTAATCAAAAACATTTGAGAAACAATATCAGCCAAGTTGCTGGGTTTTCAAGTCAAAAAGGCGAATTCTCTACAAAAAGTTGAATTTTTAAACCAAAAAGACGAATTTCCTATAAAAGAGTTAAATTTTTAATTCAAAAATAATAATCTTTAAGAAAGAAGTTTATTTTCTATTTTTGACTAAAAATAAACGATTTTCAACCAAAAAGATCAATTTCCAACTAAAATGATGGAGTATTCAATTGGAATAGATGGATTTTAAAACAAAAAATTGAATTTTTAACAAATGAGTTTTACTTCCAGCCAAGTAGTTTTATTTTCAACCAAAAAGATGATTTTTCAACTAAAGAGATGAATTTTTAAGTGGAATACTTGAATTTTCTACACAAAAAAATGTGTTCAACCAAGAAGATTACCTTCTTACAAAGAAGACCAATTTTCAACAAAATCCATGAACCTTCAACCGAAAAAGATAAATTGTCAACCAAAATTGAATAGTTAAATTTTCAGTTCAAAAAATTAGAATTAAAAAAAATGTAAATAGTTACGTTTACAAACAAATTGATAAATTTTCAACTAAAATGATGAATCCTCAATTGGAAAAGTTGAATTTTAGTATGCGAACTAGAGCCAATGAGCACCGTTCAGTTCAAGCATGCGCAAGTATTTTGGGATCACTGTTGTGAATAATATTCGAATCGAATCGAATTGTAGTTCGAGTTCGATAATACGACAACGTGTTTCTTCGTGTGTAGTAATGTATTGCTGTTACTCTGTTAAATAGAGACAGAGTTTGTGAAACTCGTGTACGTTTTGGTTCTACTTTACCAATAGGATTAAAATCTCCATTTCCTTACAGTGACATATTCGAATAACTATTTTTTTCTGTTTTAATAGAAGTATGTCAGAGATCTCTGTACGTCTACAGATCAAACATTTTATAATTTAAAAAAAAATGTTCAAATTAAAAAAATCACCGATACTTTAAGAAATTGATTTCGATAATTTGAAGGGATCTCGAAGAAGTTTAAAGACTATAGGGTATTTTTCTTAATGGAAGGAATTTTCAAGAGCTTTAAACAATTTCAAAGAATTTAAAAAGATTTGAAATATTTTGAGGTAGTATAAAAGATTTTAAGGAATTTCTAATTTATTTCACGAATTCAATAGGATTTCAGAGGATTTAAAAAATTTCAATTGATTTTAAAATATTTTAAATTGATGTACCGGGTGTTTTTTCAAAACTTGAGACATGGAAATATCTCAAAAATGTAATTTTTCCAAAGTCGCTTTTCCCCCTCGACAATAAAAAGTTTTCATTAAGGATATTTTTTTCATAGGATCCGTATTTTTTGAGATATGTCGATGTCTCAAGTTAAAAAAGACACTCATATATTGAAGAAAATATTTGAAAGAATTTCAGAAGATTCTAAGGAATTTGATATCTATTTTCATAATTTGAAGGAATTTTGAAGGACTGGGCATATTTTAGGGGATTTGAAAAGAATCCAGGATATTTGAAAGAGGTGTCAGTAATTTCAATGAATGCCAACAAATTTTAAAGGGTTTCAAATATTTTAGGATATTTTAACAGATGTCAAGTAGTTTTCAACTGATTTTAGTAATTTAATTGCTTCAGAAGGATTTGAAATATTTTAGAGTCCTTTGAAGATTCAAATGTATTTTTGGAAGCTTCAAAAAGTTTCGAGTGAGTTTAAAGTATGTAAAATAAATTTGTAGGAAATTTTAAAAGATTGCAAGGAATTTTCAAGAGTTCTAAAAAGTTTAAAGTGATTTTAAAGAACTGAAAATATTTTTGGGAATTTTAAAGGTATTTGTTTCAACAGTTTCAAGGAATTTTGAAGAATGAGGAGAGTTTTAGATAATTTAAAAAAAAAAATGCAAGAAATTTTCAAAAGATTTACACAATTTAAAAGAGTTGAACGAAATTTCAGAAAATTTGAAAACTTTAGAGTATTTCAAAATATTCCAAGGAATTTTCATTTGATTTCAGTAATTTAATTGATTTCAAAAATTTGAAATATTTTAGGGTATTTAAAAAATCTTCACGGCATTTTCGAAAGTTTTACAACATTCTGAGGAATTGAAAAAAATGTTAAGGATTTGAAAAATTTTAGAGTATTTTAAAAGATTATATGGAATTTTTAATTGGTTTCAGTAATTTAACGAATATCAGATGATTTAAAAAGATTCTGATTCATTCTTTAAAGATTTGAAAAGTTTCAAGTGATTTTGAAGATTTCAGAGAAATTAAAAGATTTTAGGGCAAAGAATCTAAGGCTTTTTCAAGATATTTAAATAATTTCAATGAATTTTCAAAGATTTTGAAGGATTAGAGATGTTTTAGGGTGTTTTAACAGATTCTAAGGAATTTTCAATTGATTTCAGTAATTTAATTGGATTTCAGAGGATTTTAAAAATATCGAGTGATTTTACAAGATTTCAACTGAATATATATTTTAGGAAAGTATTTGAGAGAATTTCAGAAGATTTTTAGGAATTTTTTCTATTCCAATCATTTGAAGAAATTTTAATGGATTAGGCATATTGTAGTGTATTTTAAAAGAATCCAAGGCATTTTAGAAAGCTTTAAAACGTTTTAAGTGACTTTTGAAGTTTTAAAAGGTCTTGAAATATTTATTGAATTCAATGAATTTTTCCAATTGAATAATTTGAAGGAATTTCAAAGGATTTGAAATATTTAAGGCTGTTTTTAATATTTTTATTTATTTTTAAAGAGATTACAAAAATTTCAAGAGCCCAGGGAATTTTCAATTGATTTCAGGCAAGCTTGCTGAAATTGAAGGTCATCTCACTTGAAGCTATCCTCAACTACCAAGGCAAGCTGCGCTTGAAACTATCCCTGAGATCCACGGATTGCCTATTAAGCCGAATGAGGATCTTACATTGGTCTAGGAATCAATTGCCAAGACACTAAATGCTCCCTTCGATAAATATAACCTTCTGAATGTTTATCGCATTCGTGAATCCTCAACATCCAACCCACTGCTTGCACCCATCATCGTTGCCAAATTTAGCGGACAGTTGGTAAGGGATATGATAATAGATTAGAGGAAAAACGTATGAGACTTCTCTACGACTAATCCTGGCTGGACAGATAATAAGAAAAGTCTTATTTTCATACGTTAGGCTTTAACGTCCTTTGATCGAAGAATCTATGCTTCTGCACTTGATTTAATGAGACAAAAGAAGATGAAATATCTTTGGATTGCAGGAGGAAAGATCTCTTGTCGAAAGGATGATGGCACGCCTACGTCACTATGATTACACACGCAATGGTGTGATAATATTATTGTTTGACAATTTGATGCCCGGTGGTAAATATATCTTAAATATTTTTAAGTTCTTCATACCTTGTATATATTGCAAACTTGATCTCATATTCAAACTAGTAGCTTCAAATCTTAATTTTGGTCTTTTTGAAAATAATTGTATAATATTAGACTTATTGTGCACCTTGGGTACCTCAAATGTTTTAATTCAATCCCAATATTCACAGCTCTCCGGATATCCGGATATTGATTTACAGAGACGAAGGAATGGGCGATGTAGTTTGTCTTATTCTGCAAGATAGTCTGAGTGGGACTGTGATTGGTGTGATTTCAGTGGCTACTTTTCCTACGACCGAATTTCTCTTAGTTGATGTTACGTCGATTTCTGATAGTGTTTTAGTGGGAGTAGTTCATAAACCACACAATGCCTCCTATGGCACAGAGCCAACCCAAAGACTGGTGTGGAATCTCACTTAAATTGATGAACATACATTCCACGAACATCTAACGACGTATGATTGGGGGAAACTATTAATAGATACGGATACAAATAATACAATCGACGCTCTGACTAATTACATAGTCTCCATATTGAACAAATTTTCTCGGCTACACGTTCCTAAAAACTCCAATAACGCTGCCCACTGGATCACATCCAAAATTAAAAATATGATGGGAGAACGTCATGGCAAGCGCCGACATGCAAAAAGAGCAAAGTGTAGTATGTTAGTAGCTCAATTTCGTAAGCTCAGGAACCTAGTTCAGACAGAGATTAGCGATACGTTCAATCAATACAATTATAATGAGATTGCAAATAGAAACAAAAAGCAGGACAATTGGCATCTCATCCTATCATCATCATCTTCCACTATCCCTCTTAATTCAACATTTAACGACTCTGACTTCTTTTTGGATGACATCACAACTGAAATAGTTTTGGAAAAAACACTTTAAAAAAAATGGAATGCCATTGGAACTGATGGTATATCAACTAAAATGATTAAACTTGCCCTTCCAATTATCTTTCCTAATCTACTGCATATTTATAATGCTTTCTTTCAATCCGTTATATTCCCAGACATCAGGAAAAAGGCTGTTTCTTGCCCAATTCCCAAAACTTCTAAACCCACTTCCCCAAAAGACTTCCGGCCAATTTATGTTTTATATGCACGTCTAAACTGCTTCAAAAATTGTTTACCTGCAACTCTTCAAATTTATCGAAATATCTAAGGCCATTGACACAATGCAATCAGGTTTTCGGGCGAAACGTAGCACTCTTACGGCTTGCCTTAAAGTAACGACCAATCTCAAATTAGCCATAGACAATAGGGAGATTACGATTGTTCTTCTGCTTGATTTTTCAGAGACTTTCGATATGGTTAACCATAAGTTACTCCTAAAAAAATTAAAATATTTTAACGTGTCAAACTCTGTCATTAAATGGTTTAAATCTTATTTTAATGATGGGTCTCACAAAATTATTAATAGTTGTGGGGGGCTTTCCGACTGGTGGAAGGTCAAGAGTGGGCTTCCTCGAGGGTCCATTTTGGCACCCCTCCTCTTCAATTTGTTCACCTCTGACCTTAGAAGTGAACTGCAGCATTGCAGCTACCACAAATATGTTGACAATTTCAAAATTCACTTATCAGGATCAATTTCTTCACTAAGTAAATTACTTGTTCTAGAAATTGAACTCATTTCTAGTAAATTTCATCTTTTTGGATTGAAAATTCAACAATTTGGTTAAAAATTAACTTTGTTGTTGAAAATTAATAATTTTGGTTGAAAATTTCAAATATTTGGTTGAAAATGAAACAATTTTTATAAAAATTATACTATTTCGAAGAAAGTTGAACTATTTTGTAGAAAATTCTTTTTTTTGTTCTTGAAATTTCAACTTTTAGATTAAAAATTCAACTTTTTGGGTTGAAAATTCAGCCCAAAACACATTCAACAAATTTATAAAAAATTGGTGTATTTTTGATGAAAATTCGTTTATTTTTTTGGATAAAAATAAATTTTTGATCTGAAAATTTAAATTTTTCATTTTCGGTTGGAAATTTATATTTTTTCGAAAAAAATTAAATGCTTGGTTGAAAATTCAAGAACTTTGATATAAATTTAACTATTTGGAATAAAATTTAGAATGTTTATTCAAATTTATTTTAACATAAATTTGGCAGAACATTGACCTTCCTAGTGAAAAATCCAACTTTTTGATTAAAATTTGAATATTTTGTTGAAAATTCATCTTTGTTGGTAGATTTACCTCTTGACTCAAAAATTTAACTTTTTTTATCAAAATTCGTTCACTTTTTTGGTTAGAAATACATTTTTTTATCTGAAAATTTAACTTTTCCATTTTTGGTGAGAAATTTATAACTTTATGAATTGAAAATTCAAACATTTTTCAAAAATTTAATGTATTTTTATGAAAATTAATCTCTTGGGTTAGGAAATCAATCTTGTTTGCTGAAAATTCATCTTTTTGGTTGAGAATTCAACTATTTTGTTAAAGATTTATTTTTGTTTTCGCTTAATTCAATTTTTTTCGAATTCGTCATTTTATAGAAAATTCATGTTTCTTAGATTAAAATACATCTTTTTGGTTGAGAATTAAACTATTTTATTAATTTTTTTTTTAAATTTCCATCGTTACAAATTTTTAAAACTTTTTTTGGTTGAATTTGAATCTTTCAAAAACGCAACTACTTTGATGAAACTATCTTTTTGGTTGAAAACTCAAATGTTTCGTTAAAAATGTGTCCTTTTGTATGTAAAATTCATCTGTCTCGGAAATTCTTTGTGATAGGGTATTTTCAAGTCTGCCCGTGCAGTCTCAGGCGGTATTAGTGGCCGTGCGGTAGCCGACCGTAGTGTAGTGGTCGTGCGGTCATGTCGAAATATTTTCACTCGGGCATTACTGTAATGATAGCACTAAATAAAATTTGTTTTCATGGCTACTCTACTTCATATATGCGAACGCTAATGAAATCACTTGGAAAATATCTGCTTGCGAAAGTATTTCTCCTGTTACCGGCTTTCGCTATGAAAAATTCAGCAAAAATTCATTTCGGTTATAAAAGCATCCTCATGGCAGAGTTTTCTTGAGCAAGGGAGCTTTTCTTATTAAATATCGGCCATTCTTCTCTTTTCATGTTGACTATCCACCCCCTAAATTCGCATACATTATGTAACAAAGTCTACCCTTGGATAGATTATATAGGGTATATTGCTGGCTGACGGCAGCCATAAAATTGAATAGTTCAACTGCTTTACATTCATGAATTCGTCACCTTTCCTTGGCGTGACTCTCCTGCGAATTTCAAAATCTCGGCTTTCCGGTATTAAAGAGATTATGACTAAAATTATAAGAGGATAATGAAATTCGTTTAACCACAAGCCTAAAGCTTCTTAACTACTGGACGTTGCTCAGAGATAACCTGCACCTTTAGTCATACGAGTTTTGAAAGAGAAACATAATTATTAAAATTGATGGGACGAAATTCTCGAAAATCTCACATTCATTGTGAAAAACTTTTTTGATATTCAAAATACGATAATATTGCATAGAGAGTATTCGTTCGCGTCCTTGAGACGCTTTGATTGACCTATTGATCATCCTTTTATGGCCCACCAGTACCGATTTATGAGGTTTCAAAAAATGCTTAATTATCTTTATATGAGAAAAACTTTTTTGATATTCGAAATACAACAATATGATATCTAGGATATTCGTTTTCGACTATGAAACGCATCGATTGACTTATTTATGAACCTTTTATGGCCAACCAGTACCAATTTATCAAGTTTCAAAAAATGGTTTATTCTGTTTATATAAGAAAAACTTTTTTGATATTCAAAATACGATAATATTCTAAGCTACTAGAGAATCCGGAGCGAAGGAGAAATATCTTTCTCACGAACTTAAACATTTGTCATTTCTGGAAAAAGTTCTTTCTCCTTCGCTCCGGTGGGAATCGAACCTTACGTCTTCTGATTGCCGGTCGGATGTTTTAACAACTAAGCTACTAGGGAGACCGGAGCGAAGGAGAAAGATCTTTTTTCAGAACTGAAAAGTTTTTTATTTCTGGAAAAGGATCTTTCTCTTTCGCTTTGGTGGGAATCGAACCTCACGTCTTTGGATTTCCAGTCAGTTGTGTCAACCACTAAGCTACTAGAGGGACCGGAGCGAAGGAGAAATATCGTTATTCTGAACTTAAAAATTTTTCACTTCTGAAAAAAAGATCTTTCTCCTTCGCTCCGATGGGAATCGAACCTCACGTCTTCGAATTTCCGGTCCCGTGTTTCAACCGCTAAGCTTCTAGAGAGACCGGAGCGGAGGAGAAAGATCTTTTTTCATGAATGAAAAGATTTTCATTTCTGGCAAAAGATCTTTCTCCTTCTCTCCAATGGGAATCGAATCTCACGTCTTCCGATTGCCGGTCGGATGTTTTAAGCACTAAGCTACTAGATGGACCGGAGCGAAGGAGAAATATCGTTATTCTGAACTTGAACATTTTTTATTTCTGAAAAAAAGATCTTTTTCCTTCTCTCCGGTGGGAATCGAACCTCACGTCTTCGAATTGCCGGTCGCGTGTTTTAACCACAAAGCTACTAGAGAGTCCGGAGCAAAGGAGAAGGTCGTGTGTTTTAACCACTAAGCTACTAGAGAGACCGGAGCTAAGGGGAAAGATCTTTTTATATGAATGAAAAGTTTTTCATTTCTGGCAAAAGATCTTTCTCCTTCGCTCCGATGGAAATCGAACCTCACGCCTTCCGATTGCCGGTCAGCTGTTTTAAACACTAAGCTACTAGAGAATCCGGAGCGAAGGAGAAATATCTTTCCCACGAACTTAAACATTTGTCATTTCTGGAAAAAGATCTTTCTCCTTCGCTCCGGTGGGAATCGAACCTTACGTCTTCTGATTGCCGGTCAGATGTTTTAACAAGTAAGCTACTAGAGAGGCCGGAGCGAAGGAGAAATATCGTTCTTCTGAACTTAAAAATTTTTCATTTCTGAAAAAAAGATATTTCTCCTTCGCTCCGATGGGAATCGAACCTCACGTCTTCGAATTGCTGGTCGCGTGTTTTAACCACAAAGCTACTAGAGAGACCGGAGCAAAGGAGAAGGTCGTGTGTTTTAACCACTAAGCTACTAGAGAGACCGGAGCGAAGGGGGAAGATCTTTTTTCATTTTTCATTTCTTTCTCCTTGGCTCCGGTGGGAATCGAACCTTACGTCTTCTGATTGCCGGTCGGATGTTTTAACAACTAAGCTACTAGAGAGACCGGAGCGAAGGAGAAAGATCTTTTTTCAGAACTGAAAAATTGTTTATTTCTAGAAAAAGATCTTTCTCTTTCGCTCCGGTGGGATTCGAACCTCACATCTTTGGATTTCCGGTCGGGTGTTTTAACCACTAAGCTACTAGACGGACCGTAGCGAAGGAGTAATATATTTCTCCCAAACTTAAAAATCTTTCATTTCTGAAAAAAGGATCCTTCTCCTTCGCTCCACTGGGAATCGAACCTCACGTCTTCCGATTGCCGGTCGGAAGCAAAGGAGAAAGATCTTTTTCAAGAAATTAAAAATTTTGAATTTATAGCGAAGTTTTCATGCATGAGTTTATCACCATTCAACAATAATGACAAATTATAAATTTAAAAATAATTGATTGTCGTAATTTTTGCTGACTAAATTTTTTTCGTTCATTTATTCTTGTGTCATGCCAAAAATAAAGTGAGACGATTTGGAGGAGGAGGGTTCGGTGAAATCTTACTGCTTTTAATGAATTAACAAAGTTGATCAACTTTTAACCGAGTAGTTGAATTTTCAACTAAGAAAATTGAATTGTCAACGAAAATTATAAAAGTTGACATTTAAAAAAAAAATCTTTTAATTAAACCTAGATGAAGAATTTTCAACAACAGTGGAATTTTCATACCTGGAAAAATTTTTATATATGGAAAGAAAAAATTTCATCCAAAATGTTCAAATTTCTAGGAAAAAGGCTAGCTTTTTGCAGAACATTTGCATTTTCAACTAAATAATTCAGTGTGCAACCAAACAATGGCAATGTGGGTAAACTTTGGTAAGACGTATGCACTTCCAGAACCATTTCCTAATACCGACTGGAATACAGGTATATGGATGTAATTGGTATGATAGGTAGTAAGATGGTTCCGCTAGTGGAATGTCCACTAGTATGCTTAAGATTTCCTTCTTATACATGATTGTGATGGGCGGTATGGATGTAGTCGTCAAGGCTGAAGTCAACCGTCTCAAGCACGCGTGTCAGTGCTTGGGCATATTTGAGCTCTGCAACTTCCCGCGTAAGATTTTCCAACCGAAGATTGTCCTTGGTCAGTTGATTTTCATGTGGGATTTGCCTCTCCGTATTGATTCTCGGAAGCTCACGTATTCCTTCTAACTGAGCCCTGACTATGTGAGTCTGTTTACCCACCAGGTGAGACAAATTGGTTTGAGTCTGGTTCAATTCGGCGATTTCGGCTTCGAGGGTTTTTCCGTCACTGTAGGACATTAGGCCCGCTATAGGTTCAACGAGGCCTCCTAGGATTGCCAGAAGTGGTTGTACTCGGCATGCCTAGATACTTACTTCTTCAGGCCTTCGGCTATTAGGAATTGAGCATCGAGACCGTAGTTGGTGATTGTCTGTAGGAAAAATATTTCGAATCCAGGTAGAGACAGATTGGATAAATGTTGGAATTGCTGTTGGTAAGAATCTAGGAGTCCTTGGATCTTCTGCAAGTCCAGGAACACAGTGACCTTCCACGTTCCAGCGACTCGTCTTATTGGTCGCAGATGCTCGTAGTAGACTCCTGTACTGGAACTCAAAGGAGTGCTCCTATGAGTAGTGAGGTTGGAACCTTCCAAGGTGATAAAGGAAACCAGGAGGATTATCGACCATAGATTCATCATCTTTTACCTGATAGAAACACGAATTAGAGTTTCTCTTTAGGAAAGGGAGGAAGCCTAAAACCGGATAGGGTCCTAAATACTAGAGAAATTGTCAGATACGGCCAGACGTCTGAATGATTTTTGCCTTTGATAGTTGATCATAGGAGAGAATAAGAAAATTTTTTTTTTCGAAAGGGCTTATTTTGCCTTTAGATCCTTCCTTAGGGTTCGTTCGGGTTTAGCAGCGAACGATCCTTACATCATCTTTGTTTTTCGCGAATCAAACGCCGGTTTCAGTTTAGAGAACGACTTTGTTATTTTCGGTGAATCCGACTATCATTTAAGGACCAGTGGCCCTACTATCGAATTTACCGTCCCTTACTTCCTCGATAACGTAGGCTTGGTCCCATATCTTTTCGTTCAAGGGCCGGGCCTTGCGGTTATATTTTTCCTTACAAGTCCTTTTTGCTTCAATTAAATTTTCGGCCGCAAGTTTTTGGATTTACGTTATTCTCACTATTAGGTCGCGCAGACAGAAGTCTTAGGTCTCCAGTTCTTCGCCTTGAGGGAAGGTAGGTGCTCTGCGTCTTCGCCACTCGACCAAATACCAATTCGTAGAACGTGAAATTAGTCGCCTTACGTACTGACGTATTGTAAGCGACCATGGTGAAAGGGAGTAATCGGTTTCAATCATCATAATCGTCAGCATAACGCTTAATATAATCCGTCAGGACTATGTGACTTCTTTCGAGGGCTCCGTTGGTTTAAGGTCGGTACCCGGATGCAGTAAGTTGTTTTACCTGGAACAACCTCTTAAGATGTTTTATGAGCTTGCTCACAAGGTTCCTCCTCTATCGGTCAGGATACTTCGAGGAGCATCAAACTCACAAGGAAGGTTACCCAAGTGTCCGCCTCTGATTTGATTCGTTCTGAAGTATGTTTTAGAGCACTAAATATAAGGTACACATATTTTTTTATACGTGCCAGAATTCATATTTAGGAGGTGAAATCACCCTTCAAAGTTTTTGGATAATTACTTTAGAAATATACTTTACAGGGAAATTAATCATTAGAAGGCAGTGTAAATATTGTTTAAACTGTAATTATGTTATTATATTGCCTCATTCTAATTCGAAGGGGGTAAAGCACCCTCAAAGCACTTTTCACATTCATGAAGCATTTCAAGTTTGCAAATTAATTATTGTGGTATACAAAATTGTACAGAAATTTATTTTATTTACTTCCTATAATATGTTGTAGAAAATAAAATTGTTTTACGGTAGTTAGATATATTCTGCGAGATATTATTCTTCATATTTATTACACATATGGTGATCTTCAAACGGATTCGGATTCAGCGACCCCAAAAACATATAGATATGCTGGTTAAGTCCATCGGACAAGAAGATCTTTTTTTTTTGCAAAAATATACAAGAAAAATTGCTGTTTTCGTCGATTTTACGTCTATTTTTGCGTTTTTCGGAGAGATATTAGCAAACTGGATCATTTGGACCCCAGGTTCGGGTTCAGCAACCCCAAAAACATATAGATATTCTTGTTTAGTTTACCAGACATGAAGACATTTTTTGTGTGCAAAAATATACAAGAAAAATCGCTGTTTCGTCGATTTTACGTCTATTTTTGCGTTTTTGGGGAAAATACGAGCTAACTTGTGTATTTGGACCCCGGATTCGGATTCAGCGACCCCAAAACATATAGATATGCCGGTGTAGTCCGCCGGGCAGACCACTTTTTTTTGTGTGTCGGTGTTATTATTGATAGTATTTATTATTGATTTTAAATCATCCGCGCTTTTCGGCTGAAAAAGTAGCGCCCAGCGGCGCATCGATACAAGAACGGGCAGCCAATGAGCGTCGTCGATAAAAATAAACTGCAAACTCACGGTAAGAGTGGGGCTCCCTCCAGCTTAAAAATAAAAGAATCGTTTCCAATAGTTTCGTTTCAAGGTCTGGAAAAAGATGAGCTTTTATTGTAGTTGTAATTAGATGTAATTTTTTTTCGAAAATTGGGTGAATAAATCTATTTGAATAGCTTTAAACATAACTCCAATCTATTCATTTATCTTCCTCCTCTTTGAGAAAATGAGTTTTATTATTATCTAACTTTGCAATTTATTTCTTAATTAAAAGTCATTAGAGTAGAATCATAGAAGTTAATTATACTTTCAGCAGTAGTCTAGAATCTAAGAAGCCATAAGTACAGCTTTAAATATGGCGCCATACAGTCTACGGAACTTCATCAACTCTGCATTAGTCTACAACTCCCTGAAATATCATATTTGTAAATCTATTTCTTATCTTCCACTCCAAGACTTTGAACAAACACTAGCGTCGAGCGAGGCAAGGCCCAACCAGCCGCCGACTGGCGTCAGACGTCTGGGTAAACACCGAGGAGTAGGGGTAGGCTGTCAGCCGAGCCATAGTTGATCCTAACTACTGCGGTATCAATTTTTCATACGTCAAAAGCGTGAAAAGCAATGGAAAGTGAGGTTATGCGGATCAAAAATTGTTCTTTCAGTACGCATACCTTCCAAAGTATTCGCATCACAACCTGGGATTGCTAATTTTTGGAAGAAATTCATTTTCTACATCATTTTGCACGTTTTTTCACTCACTTTATCAATCAATTAATAAATCGTGTGCTACACGATATTCACTCATGCGCAGGAGCACTTTCTTCGCTAGCCAAGAAATGAAATCCCTTAGTAGTTAAAGGAATTATTTCCAATGTAAAAAGAAATCGTTCATCAGTAAAACTACTTCGGTTTTGCATTTAACGGATAAGTCTTTGAACAGTAAAACGATTCTATTGATGGAGAAAAGAAATCATCTTAATTTCAAAGGACGCATTATGAAAGGAACGTAATTTGAGTGTTAATAGACTTTTTCTTAGAGTGTAAGATTCCGTCGGGAAAATAATTCCACTTTCTATTTCCGATATCCGCTTAAAAGCCGGATAGAGCCTGATAGGAAACCATTTTCGGGCTTAGACAAGAACAGTCTCCTAAAGTAAGTTCCGATAGAATTTCAAATAGGGCCGCATGAGATTCCGTCGTGCAAATAATTCAACTTTCTATTTCCGATGTTCGCTTCAAAGTCGGATAGATCCAGATAGAAAACCGTTTTTAGACTGAAACAAAACCAGTCTTCTAATGTAAGTTCTGACATAGTTCCTGATTTGGCCGCATAAGATTCCTTCGGGCAAATAATTCAACTTTCTATTTCCGATGTTCGCTTTAAAGCTGGATATATCCAGATAGAAAACCGTTTTTAGACTGAAACGAAACCAGTCTTCCAATGTAAGTTCCGACATAGTTCCTGATTTAGCCGCATAAGATTCCTTCGGCAAATAATTCAACTTTCTATTTCCGATGTTCGCTTTAAAGCCGGATATATCCAGATGGAAAAACGTCTTTAGACCTAAATGAAAAATGTCTCCTAATGTAAGTTCCGACATAGTTCCTGATAGGGCCGCATAAGATTCCGTCAGGCAAATAATTCAACTTTCTATTTCCACGCACGCACGAAGACCATCTAGACTAAACTGAAGTTTGTCGTTGTTGGCACTATATATCAATTCCTGGAAAACTTTGAGTAGATTTTCCTTTTGAAAACCTGGCGTGACACCAGATGAACAGGGACCATCTTAGCTGAATTTGGGATCAACGTTATTTACCCTGCATATTAATTCTCAGGATACTTTCTGCGAAGTTTTATTTTGAAGATCTGATGAGAGACCTAATGCACATTAGACATCATTTGGAGCAAACTTTTGTTACCCTAGATATCACATTCTAGAAGACATCCTCTGAATTATTATTTGAGGAACCTGATGCATCAGCCCATATACAGAAGCAATTTTAACCAAATTCTGAGTTGACCCTAGTGACTATGGAATGGAAGCTTTTAATGTGTGCCATTAGGGTTTAAATTTTCTTGTAACTCTTTCCTATTTCTCGACATGCCCTTTGCACCCTTACTTGGTGGCTGGAGGGAAACCTGCAGCTTAAGTTGAGTTCCGAACCACCAAGAGCAACAGCTTCAAGTAATTGGAGAACCTTTCTCTCCAGAGGTACCGGTCTCACAACTCTCCAGAGATGAACAACTCCGTTGCTAGGCTAGTGTTCACCGCATGGGCCGCCGAGGCTCTTCCACCAGAGTGCGAGGCGGGAATCGACTTCACAAGCCGACGGAGTGGGTACAAAGTCTGCCCCTTAGCCCCTGCGACCATCGTTCCGCTTGACGCTGGTGATTATAGAAACTAATTCCTAGGAGACTTTCTGTAGAATTTTATTGTGAGGATCGGGTGCGAAAACTTGTGCACTCACGTCGTCCTGTCGCCAAGAAAGTCAACAAATTCTCCACAATTCTGCAAAGATTATGTCGTTAACCTGGCGTAACGTTTTGAAACAACCAGGTTCGACTTTCGTGCTCAGTTGCCTATTTCTGAATACAAGATATTCTTGACTATATCCTTAGTTATGTTGGCTCCTCATGCAAGCTTGTTGGGCATAATAATTAAACTGCTCCGGATATGTTGCCCTAATCGAACAATTTGAAAAAATTTCTACATAGAAAGCCGTTATGTACCTTAGAGTAACAAATTTCAGGAAGTAGGCGAAGGGAAAGCACCTGGACTCCGGAACGGTCTTTTTTCTTCAATTATTAGGGTAGGAGTCCTTCCAGATTGAACTTCCCCGTAGAAGTCGTTCAGAACTCAACAGGGTATGAGCTTTTTTCCGAATTGATCTTTGGAATGTAACAAGTAGTTTTAATAATGCTAGACATCGGACCGTGATCTTTCCTTGTGTTTTGGGTACTTTTGAAATATTGTAGATTTCATGAAAAAATTTTATAGATAGAAGACAAGATATCATGCAGAAATTCTATAGAATCATTCTCATAAAATTATATAGAATTTCTCCACTCTAAACCGGTCAAGACGAATTTTCAACTAGAAACCGAATTTCCAAGCAAGACAAATAAATGTTCATGCAGATAGTTGAATTTGATAACGAAAAAAAATGTGTGTTAAAAAATTGAATCGTTCAATTTTCAGTGAAAACAATAGTAGATCATTAAAAGCCAGTTAGAGTTAATAGACAACCAACAACTCTGGTCTAGAGCTATTTTTGAATACATTTTTATAAAAAATCATTCACTCCAATGTTTGAATATTTATTCTGAAAAAATTGAATAGATTCATGTTCCACATTCCTTCATATTGTCTTCAGTTAATGCCTTAGCTCGCTATGCTTCTGGATCTTGGTTGTATAGGTTGCATGCAAATTTCGTGTCGATTTTCTCGGATCATGATCGGAGCATCATCGCATGACTTAGGAAGTCAATGATACCGAAGGAAACGTTTTCTCGTAGTCAGTGTATGCCATGTGCAAGTTTTTTTGATGTTTACGAGCTTGCGTCATAGCAACAGGGTCAATGGTGACTAGGTCATTGCTTCCTTGAGGGTTTTTATAACGACAGGTTATCGATCAAAATTCAGATGGATTTTAAGCGTCTAGTTTTTTAGGCCACATATACTTAGTATCTTTGACCATAAAGCTTGGCATTAGATCTTGATGCTCGATGATTTTCTGAAAACACCTGATCAACGCAGGCTGCACATTTGTCAGGTACTTGTACCACAAGTTAGGCACTATGTCCGTACCTGAAGCTTTCTAGTTACTGGACATTTTCAAAGCCGCTGGTGCCCAAACGCTCCAGGCAGGGCGTCTGGCATTTATGGCTTTCGAAAGAAGGGTCATTTCCCAGATATATTCGCAAAAAACTAGGACTTATGCTCCCACTTCACGAAAAAAGTCACCAGCTCTTGGACTACTAGAGAATCTCTAGTCGGACCAAATGCTGATTTAAAAGAGTCTCCACATACGACTTCATGCACGTGATGTCTGCATGCAAGCCGGAGTAAAGTTTCCCCTATTTTATGTTCTAATAAAACGCAAGCTCCATTATGACGACCCGTATTTGTCGCTGTTGTATCAAAACTTATTCCCACTACCTCGTCTAGGAGACTCCCATCAGAGATTGTTGAAAAAGTCGCTTCTGTGATTTCTTCTCCTGTTCCTGCATTTAGTTTTGGAATTGCAAGAAGTTTTTCCGTTTTTTGACCTGAAACTAAAATCGCTAGCCGCTCCTCTTTCAGTGGTCCTCCAGAATTAGATGGAAGAAGTTTTCCATCAACATGGACAATTAGTGGTTAATTGGGTGAGAACTTATTTTTTATGTTGGTAAGATGTGGCAAACGATGATAATTCCTGGCCCTTTCAATACTGCTTCTGGATAAACTAATATCCTCCTACTCATGCCCATTAACGCTCTAACAGTAGCCGAAATAATGTGCATTGCATTTCTTCTATTAGTGTTTGTGCGATCCAAAGCATCAGCAGTCTCTTGGGAAAGTATAACAGAAGCGCAAACCTTCATCCGTTTAGTTCTTCTTTTTGAGAAGTCGTGAAAATCATCATCGCTTGCGTTGTTACCTCGAACATCAGAATTAGCTTCTGAATCAGTTAAGTAAAAATTCAATTTAATGCGGATATTGCAGAATAAATACAGATTGACAGACATGTTTGCGAAAACCTTTTTTTTTGACCCAGGGGTTCTAAATACGTCGAGAATTGAGAAAAACTGGATAGGTCAAAATTCACATGATTCTAATACCTTCTATCATAAATCATGGAAATGTGAAAATTCTAATTTCACAAACAAACTATGGGTGCTATCAAAAAACGGCTGAGAGTAATTTTGTAGGTCTTTTTAAAATCGAAAAATTTTTCTCTTAAAACTTAGGTCGAATTTTGAACTATTTAGCTATAATTTTAAATATTGGATTTTCTGATGGCATTCTTCATGTTTAAAAAAAAACATTATCCCTATAAAAAACTGTTAAGAGCGATATTGTAGAGCTTCCTAAAACTAATAAGTTTTTGCATCGACTATTTGAAGCGCTCACAGGAAAAATGTGACACAGAGAGTTTTGAGGAAAAACAGTTAAAAAAAGTTCCGAGGAAAAACAGTAACCGAAAAAGTTCAGAGGCAAAAAGGTAAACAGAATCTCGAGGTAAAAATGTGACTCGGAAATATCCGAGGAAAAACGTTATAGAAAATGTTGAGGGATAAAATGTGGTAAAAAAAGTTCTGGGGCAAACGTTACAGAAAATGTTGAGGGGAAAAATGTGATACAAAAAGTTCCGAGGAAAAACGTTACAGAAAAGCTTGAGGAGAAAAATGTAGCAGACAAAGTTCCGAGGAAAAGCGATATATGTAAAACTTGAGGAAAAATGTTTCTTCTGGAGATCCACAGGAAAAAAGTTACTCCAGCAATTCAGTTTTTTTTTGTATCATAAGTTGATCACGAACACCCTTAAAAAAACAACAAGAACGTCAATATCATCGATATTTTCAATTTACCCGAATTTGAAAAATGGACTGCGAGAATGCAAATTTTCAACTACTGAAAATATTTTTAATAATGTAAAATAATTCTGTAATAAAAAAGTGGTTGAAAAAGTCTGGTTTTCAAAATTTTTGCTCATGTTAAAAGACATTAATTTAAAGATTTAGGTTTCTTAACTAGCATAATATGTTGAATATTAAAAATAATTTTGCAATGAAGAAATTCATCAAAAAATCGGTTTTTATACTTTCACCTAAGTTTAAAGACTGTTGTTGAAAAATTCGGGGTTTTCAACGACTATAATAATTTTCAATATTGCAAAATAATTTTGGTTTAAAATATTTCCAATTTTTCCGGAGCTTCCTAATATTTCACAATAATTTCGCAATAGGCAAGTAAGTCAAAAAATTATATTTTACACAAATTTTGCTCAAGTTAAAAGATCGCAATGTGAAGAATTGGGTTTCTCAATAATTATAATGGAGACGTGGCTAGATGAAAAGGGATGGGAAAGAGTAAGGGGAAGGTTGCCAAGAGGTTACAAATAGCAAGTTCAAAATGCGAACAGGAAAGATAAAAGAGGCAGAGCAATGGGAGGAATGGTGATAAGAGTAAGGAACGAATTTATAAGAGGGAAGGATAAGAAAGGGAGGAAAGAGCAAAAAGAAGGAATAACAGGAGAAGAGGTAAATATGGGAGGAGAGAAGTGAAAGATAGTGGTAGTTTATGTAAACAGGGATATGCAGGAGAAATCAGAGTAGATGAAAGAAATGATGAAAGAACATAAAGAAGAGATTTAGGCTTATAATAAAGGGAGATTTCAATGCGAGAACAGGAGATAGAGGAGGAAGGGAATAGTAGGGGGGGGGGGTGGAGCGAGGAAGAAACTCCAAAGACAAGATACTGAATGGGGAGAGAAAGAAATTGTTAAAGACCTTGGAGGGGTTGGGATGGTTTATCTCAAATGGAAATATAGAGGAAGATGAGGAAGGGGAATATACACGCTCAGGCGGAGAAAGGGGAACGGTAATTGATTATGTAATGGTGGACGATGAGGTAAGAGAAGAGGTGAAAAAAGTAGAGGTTGGGGATTATATAGTTTCGGATCACTTTCCCGTAATAGTCACATTAGAGGGAGAAAAAAGTAATAACAATATGGATAAAAAGGTAGCGAAGGTGAAAAGAGCAGAAAAAAGGGATTGGTTAACTGAAGAAAAAGAACAGTTCAAAGAAAAGTTTAGAAATATCGAAGTGGGAGAGGGAAATTAGGACGAGGAGATGGAAATAGTGATAAGAAAAATAAAAAGGGGATTAGAAAGCACAAGCAAAAAAGAAGTTAGTAAAGGAGGGGATAAAAATGGATGGGATGAGAAATGTAAAGAGAAAAAGAAGGAGTTCAGAAAGGAATGAAGAAAATGAAGAAAAGGGAAAAGTAGTGGAGAAGAATATAGGAGCTAAAAAGGAGTACACTGAGTTGTGTGATCAAAAGAAAAGAGGACGAGAATGAAAGGTATGAGGAAGAGGCTGAGAATGCTAGGACAGAAGAAGAGGTTTGGAAAGTAGTAAATAGAGAGAGAAAAAGAAGAAAAAGAGTAAACCAGGATATTGAAATGGTAGAATGGAAAAAATATTTTATGTATTTGCTAGGAGAGGTAGAGAGAAAAGTTAGAAAAGGAGAAAAATATGGTAGAGAAAGACATGAGGAAGAGGATATAACAAGGGAAGAAGTAGTCAAGGAAAGGCACCTGGTATAGATAAGATTCCAAATGAAGTCTGGAAATATGAGGGGGCAGAACTAAAAGAATGGACATGGCTAATGTGTAATAGAATATGGAGAGGAGATGGGTGGCCAGAGTTATGGAAGGAAGGAGTAGTGATACCCGTAGTGAAGAAAGGCAAAGGGGAGGAGGTTAAAGATTATAGGGATGTGACGCTGATGCCAACATTGTATAAAGTATATGTAACGGTTTTGTCGGAGAAATTGAAGAAAGAAGTTGAGGAAAAAAAGATAGAACCATCGAATCAGACAGGGTTTAGAAAAGAGATGGGGGTGATGGACAATGTATATTTTCTGAATTATCTGATAAATAAAAAGATTGAAAGGGGCAATGATAGCAATATTCGTAGACTTAAGAGCGGCGTTTGACTCCTTGGACCGAGTCGAGATAGAAAAAGTTATGGTGGAAAAGTGTATACGAGAGGACTTAATAAAGAGAGTATCGGAAATTTTCAAAGAGATTAAAAGCAGGGTAATGGTCGGAGAACAAGTAGGAAAAAGTTTCTGGTTTGTGAGAGGAGTAAGGCAAGGTTGTCCTCAGAGCCCACTTTTATTTAATATATTAATTTCAGGTTTAGAAGAAGAAATAAAGAGAAAGGGATGGAGAGGAGTTAGGATGGGAGAGGAAAAAATATATACACTGGCATACGCGGGCGATATAGTGTTGATGGCAGAGGATAAAGAAGGAATGGTGGGCTTAATTACAGGATTGGAGAAATACTTAGATGGGAAAAAGTTAAATTTAAATGTAGAAAAGACAGAGAAAGGATAAAAAAGCGGCAGGGATAATGAAACAGATATGGGGAATAGAAAAAAGAATGTTCAAGAAAGATTGAAGAAGGAGAATGTGGTTATTTGATACGTTGGTATGGCCGGTATTAGGTTATGGAGCGGAGATTTTTTATAATGAATGTGATGTATTAAAAATAGTTTAAGATTGTTGTTGAATAAAAATTTAGATTAAACGAATAAAAGTATGTGTTTTTAATCCTAAATCCCTATCTTGTTAAAAGTTATTTTTTGATAACTTTTAAATAACCTTAATTAGTAACTTATGATTATGGCGGAAACTTCATACTGCGAAACCTTCGTTTCGAATTCTCATGCATCTCGTTGTTTGTCTCACATGGTAAAAAGAGAGTTCCTATTGACTTTAGACATCTGTGTCTCAGTGCAGGGAATCTCGGCGCGGTGTTGATGGGGAGACCCCACTTGCAGATACAGGGGAATCCCACATCTTTACAGTTTTAGGACATTCTGTTAACTTATAGTTAAATAGTTTGTACATTAAATGTTTTATCATTAAAATATGTATTCAGATTCTGATAAGAATGATAAAAAATGACCAGGTAATTAATCTCAGAGCGGTGCTTGTAGAAATAGGGGAATCCTGCGTACAAGGTAGACGCATGACACTTGCTTTAAATACCTCTGGACGTTGGGGGGAAGCCCAGTGAGCTTTGGAATGACAGATTGGGAAGGTAGGGTCCTGGTGTAGCGACGGAGGCTCGGTCTATAGCTGGGGATGTATACTATTGACGGCCGATGGTAATTACCTGATTTTGGTAGCTCAACCTGGAACAGAATCTTGCCGACTGATGGTAACTCAGCATGGAACAGAACCTTTACTTGGTCGGTAGTGCCATCTGTTGGTGTCAGTTAGTTGCGAATTTCTACCTTACCGACCTGTGGTAAAATGATAATATTAAAAAATAGCCAGCAGCATAGGAGAGAGAGAAGAAGATGGCTGAGTCAAATGATGATAAAGTACTGAGTGACCTCATCAGTTATTTACACCCGATTGATAAGGTAGGCTCCTGATATAGCGACTGAGGCTCCATCAGTGACTGGAGATGTGTATTACTGATGGCCCCTGTTTTACCGACCTACGGTAAAATGATAATATAAAAAGTTACTGACTTACCTGTTTTACCGACTGATGGTAATATTGTTTCCTGCCTTACCGGCATATAGAAATATGATAATTAAAAATTACCGATCTCCCTGTTTAATCGACTGACGGTAATATTGGTCGTTACCTTACCGACATTTAGAAAAATAATATAAAAAATTACCGACCTCCCTGTTTCACCGACTGATGGCAACATTGTTCCCTACCTTACCGACATATAAAATAATGATATAAAAAATTACCGACCCAACTATTTTACCGACTGCCGATAACTTAGCACGGAACAGAACCCTCCCTTTGTCGGTGGCGCCAACTGTTGGTACATTACTGCATTATCGATGCGCAGCTAACTTCAGAATGGAGCCACACCGGCATAGCCCTACTACTTAAATGTTCTTAGTTAGAAATTTTTTCCCTTTTGAACGTTGAAAATTAAGGTGAATTTCGTGTTTCATTAAAAATAAATAAATTCGAATAATAATAAAATAAAAATGTGTAGAATTTCAGAAGTTTTGACGTTAAAACGTTCAATGTGTAGTTTCAAATTTCAAAATGTAAAATAGTAATCGCCTCGAATTTTAATTTGTCCAAATTAAAAAATGTTCGATTTTCATTTATTGATTTTCGAATGATTTTAATTAGAAGCAATACAATTGTAATTTACTTTTTTTTTATTTATCTATTTTCGAAAATTCGATCCTAAAAATATTCAATTTTCAACGTTTGGAAATTATTCTATTTTTGAAAGCTTAATTCTGAAATCATTCTGTTTGGAGGTTCTTGAATTGAAATTAAATGAAATACATGAATTTCCAAGTAGATACTTGAATTTTAAACCAAAAATTACCAGTTTTCGATCAAAAATGAGAATAGTTGGATTTTTAGTTAAAAAATATTGTTGTATTAAATTTAATCCCTTTGAACTCAAAATCATTAATCATTATTTAAAAAAAGTTTAAATCTGAATATCAACATTTTTTTCATAGTGATTTCTTTAATTGTGAAAAATAGTACATGATTGAGTAAATAAATGAATAGAATGTAATGCGTTAGACAGCAGCGTAAGTGGGGTTCTCCGCTCTCTAATTACATATAACATCACAAAAAGAAATGATAGGACGAATTAATTATTTTGTTTAGTTTGAAATGAAGTTCGAATTCGTTAAAGTTTCAGCATGAGTATACCAAAGGCCAATCTAATAGGTCAATTCTTTCGAAAGTCATCGTGCTCACAGACAGACATACATACATACATAGATAGATACATACATTCATACAGACAGACACATTCGTAAAAACCTGTTTTTTGGGTTCAGGGGGTCTCAAAACGTGGACAATTGGCAAAAACCGGGGGGGGGGGCAAATTTTACATAAATCTAATACCTTCTCTGGATGAGAATGTAAAAAGATTGTTCAGACCTGAAAGAAACAAAATTTCAACCACATTGTTGAATTTTTCAGCGAAAAAGACGAATTTTCTATAAAACACTCGAATTTTCCACCCAAAAGTATTAATTTTCATGAAAAATATTAGTTCCGAACCGAAAAATAAAACTTTTAACCAAAAAGATTAATCTCAACCAAAAATCAGAATTATATGTAGATCTTTTCGAACATTCTCTGTTTCAAATCAGAATCATAGGTTCTTTTCAAAAATTTCCCATTCCAAGACAAAATTGTAATGCATTTGGAGAATTCACTGTTCCAAGTCAGGAAAACAATTCTTCTCGAAAATGTCCTTTTCCAAGTCAGAATTATAATTCTTTTCGAAAATTGCTTGTTCCAGGTTTAGAAGTATAGGAGGAGGTATAGGGAGGGGGGTATATATGTTTAGATCAGTCTATAATTCCCGTGTTGCGTATTAAAATAACACGTTCGTATCGTAAGACTGCATCAATCTCTCTAGCAATCACCCCAAGCGAAGAGTTTCGCAAAGTCATCATGTGTCATACATCACGAAGTAAAGCTCTACGCAGGCTAATAAGTATCCAAGGTCATTGGTTTCAGGTGCCTCTCACTCCAATGACACTCTTCAGGAAACATTTCTCATAAAATATTTTTCTCCATACTTTCCTGTCCTGGCAAGACCTTTTAGTTTCCTTTACGCTACAATTCACTTTACCTAAATATACTTTTTTCAGGTCCAGGTGTCGCTACCGTACAGCACAGTGGGTGCAAGTACAGAATTATATATTGCCAGTATTTATATTTTATTTCAAGACGTAAATATTTCTTTAATTTAAAACAATATATATGCATTTAGAATTTTAGATAAATACTACAGTGACGAGCTTGAGTGTACTCCGAATTCCAAGATTTCAAAATATAAACAAAATTTGTTAATAGTATTGTTAATTTTATTATTAAACAAACTGATTGTAATAAAATATATAAACACTTTTAATAATCAATTTAGTGCAGAAGCTATTTTTGAAAAACTTGTATATGTTCAGAGACTGGCAATCAACTTGACATATTCCGATGGAAGTATGTACGTAGTTCGCGCAGTTATTCTTGAATGAGAAATTCAATTACAACTTGTCTCGGGCAATTTCGATTAAAATCAAAGAAAACTTTCGACTAGAGCCGCAATCATGGAAAGATTTCTATCTTACAAATTAGATTCTCATACTCTGTTTTATATGTATTTTCATCACATATTATTGTAGAAGGTGTGCAACCGTCAGTTCATAAGAGTAAAAGCGTTTTAAACTCAAAAATTGAATCTTAAATCAAAGATAGGGTAAAAACATCATTAGTGGGCCACTTGAGATTAGGATCATGTTTAAAGCTGTATAAAAAATGATTTTCAAGTTCGTCAAGGATGACATGCATCTATCTGCATTCTAGAAAAGTTACATTTTCACATTCATTTATTCATGATTTATTGTAAACATTGCGGAAATTATTAAATCTAAACAGAAAAGTAAACGTGCAAAGTTATCTGAATTAAGCCACACAATTTTCACTATATTAAACACCATTTTTTATGACATATTCAATTTTCGGTAAAAAAGATACTTTTATTCCGCAATAAGAGGATTAAAATTGGATTTCATTTATTATTAAAAACATTTTATATGATACAGTTAGCTCGTGAATATTGAACGAAAGTGCCCTCTAAAAGTAGCGCCTTTTCTTTATCAAGCTTTCTAGTCATGTTTTTTTGTAAATTTTTTTGGCTAGCTTTAAAAAATCTATTGAACACTTCAGCACTTTCTACTGATAAAAACACATTACAAGAAAATGCAAGAAGATCAAAGACTAAAAACTAGATAAACAGAATTGAAAAATAGGGAGTCATCGTGGCTCAGATGGTATAGTGATTGTCCAATGTTTCAATACTGCAGCCTTGACAGCCACGCTGGCCTGTGAATGAGACATTAATTCAAAGAGACATAAGAAGCCATAGGAACACGAGAGCTTGCATGAAAAAATGCATGGACTGCGAAATTAAATATTCTAACATGAAAAATGCAAAGCCAAACGTTCAAAATTGGACCACTTGAATTTTAAATATGTGTAGGAGTGTTGAGCAGTCTCAAATTTTATTTATAAATCTTGCCAATAAAAAATGTACAAATATTTTGGTATATCATCGATTTGAAATAAAACTTCAAGTTAAAATATTGTTTCGCTGAATCTGTACAAATTAAATATTTTTGAAATACATATAAAATATTTTAGGCGCTCACACTTGAAATATTTTAAATTTGAGAGTGTAGTTTCAAATTTAAATTGAAAGTATTAATTATAGTAAGGACGAAATTACAAATCTTAACAAACAAATATTTAATTATACTTATAAGTATAACGATTAATTGATTAAAAATGGAATTTTTTAAAGAGAAAATATTCTTGATTACGAAAACAATTTAAAACATACAAAAATGGTTTATTTACCCATTTTTTGTCAGACTTTTTAGATAGCAGTCAATGGAATTTCAACGAATCTAAGGTGGTCTCTATCTCTGGTCTATCTCAAAGTGGCACTGGTGGTTGGTACTGCGCCGGTTATTGGCAGCCCTTCTAATTTTTGTTAAATATGAAGAAAATGCGAACATTTATAGTATTCTACTGATATCATTTTAATTTTAATATTATTTTTGCGCAAAATGATATATGCAACTTATGTCAAATAATGTCAAATTTAGGTGTAAAATATTTCATTCTCTTTAATGTTTAGAATGCCAAGAATTTATCGGGCTTTGTAAAGAAAACCTTTAGCTAGCGACATTTTTTAATTTTGTTATAGAAACTTTATAAACAAGTAAATCTGTTTCATTTGTTGTAGGTATTTTAAAGAAATATTTAAAATTCAATAAAAATAAGAATTAAACCTCGGTAATAATGTATTTATTAATTTTAGGGGATGTGCCAATGGAAATTAATACAAAAGGTATGGTCTCTAGTCGTTGGCACCCCAGTGCCCATGACCAGACCATGCAATTCTGGAATGGTTTCATTCATTGGCACCAATGCCTTGTAAGAAAAAAGTAAGGTTACGTAATCCCAAGATCTTTTGTTGTAACCTCCATAGTTTTGTTCATATCATTTATTCTTTTTAGGCTTTCAAGTATAGGTAGAGATTGTTTTTACTTAAATTATAAATAGACTTTTATTATCTTTATACATATTATGTTTACTAATATTGTCGTACAATGCTTTAAATTTTACGCAGGAATTAATGTTATTACAAATAACAAACATTTTTATTTAATCGGTGGGCGCTTTATTTTGACTATATTTATAAATCCATGTTCGAATTCGTTACTTGATTTTGCTACTTTAAAGCAGAAAATGAGAAAATTAGTAACATTTATGTTTTTTATTTTATTTATTGACAGAGAGTATCTCTGACGAAAGAAGACCGTATACCGAAGAACACATGTGACATGGCTAAGCTTTATCTGTCTAAGATATATTGGCTTATTCGAAAACAAAATTTATAAAATACTCAGTTTAGAGTTACTAATAGAAAAATTATTTAATATTTTCATATGCACAATTTGTGTTTAATCAATGTTTTAATGAAATTACAGAAATTTAAAGAAGTAATGTGGGTGTATTGTCAAGATCCGGTGACGGGGGGGGGGTGGCAATAACTGTGGTTAGCAGTGCCAAGCACTAAAACCCAGTGTATTCTGCGTAAAATTTGGAATGTATGTATAATTATCATTATTTCAGAATTCAATATTTTATGTGTTTATTAATTTCATAAAGTCTGAATTTCCTCTTAAGGTGCTAATATAACTGGTGCTCTTACCCTATATAGAATCGAAAATTACTGCTAAACTTATTTTGAATTTGTATGAAACGGAATTATCTAATTTTTCTAAAACTAAAGGTTAAAAACCACCGCAGAGTCCCACTGGGAGCAACTGTCATCTAAAAAAATGACATCGGCTCCCAGTAGGACCACGGTAAATTCCATTCATGGCCACGTCTCACAACCGTGAGATGGGTGGTCACAGGACACGACGTAATCACAACGACAGGTCAGCGAAACTTTCGTGTGTTTTGAGGACACGAAGCGACCCAAGAATGACAGCTTTCTGCATCCAGGTATGTAAAAAAAATTGAAACTCAATAAAATTTAAAAACTCTGCAAACGAGAAATTTTTGAAACCTTTTTTTTGATCGCGGGTAACCAAGCTGCATGACGATAGATTCCAAATTAATTATACTTTTTTAGGACCCCAATACGTTGCTTTTTGGCGCTGTAGCGATTACGAATTCCAAAAGTATTTATTTTCGACCCACCCTACTATATACCCATCCACACAATACTACTTTCCAACCGAGCAATTTACGCCTACCTCGAAAGGGAAACGGCCTAATGGTATAATAATAATTAGAATACACGTTCAATTATTTTAACTTTCCTAGAATATTTTTAATCCTGTAGAATTCAAACGAATTCTTCAGAATTAACAATTTTGTTAAATTCTCTTGGAATCTTCACCATACACCATGAATTGTTCTAAATTTCTCCAAGTCTTTTGTATTCTATGAACTCTCCTACATTATTCTAAATTCTCTTATAAATTTTGCAATGTCTGTTTTCTTTCCAATTCGCTGAAATATTTTGAATTCTAT
This sequence comes from Andricus grossulariae, assembly GCA_011634705.1. NCBI lineage: Eukaryota > Metazoa > Arthropoda > Insecta > Hymenoptera > Cynipidae > Andricus > Andricus grossulariae. The sequence goes on along the minus strand of JAABKJ010075445.1, from coordinate 116,966,677 downwards.
GAATTCTTTTGTATTGTCTTTTTTTTAATTATCTGAATTCATTTGAAATTTTCTGAACTACTTGAACTGTTTTGAATTTTCTAATTCTCACGAGACCACTGAATTCTTTTAATGATTTTTAATTATCTCCAAATTATTAGAATACATTTCAAGTTACTTTGAACTCCTTCAGATTTTTTGAATTTTCTGAATTCTCTTAAAATCTTCAGAATAAACATAGAATTATTGTACCTTCCATCGAGTATGTTGCATTCTGTAGAATTCAAACGAATTCCTAGAATCCACATATACTCATATGACTTCTTTTGAAGTTTTTTTGAACTCTCCTAAAACCTTTACAATACACCATTAATTATTTTGAATTTCTACAATTCTTTCGTATTATCTGAATTCTCCTGAATTCTTTTTCAGTTTTCTGAATTCTTTCGATATCTTTAGAATACGCGTTTAATTATTTTGAATTCTTTCACGAGTTTTGAATTCTGTAAAATTTTGTAGAATTCTACAGGATTCAAAATATTCGAAGAAAGTTAAAGTAATTCAACGTGTATTATAAAGATTTTACGTGAATTAAAAATATTCAAAAGAAGGAGTTCAAACTAACTCAAGGCGTATTCTAATGATTTCAAGATAATTGAAAAACGTTTTTAAAACATTCAGTGATATCGTGAGAATTCGACGAATTCAGAGTAGCTTAAAGAGTTCATGGAATTTCGAAACAATTCAGAGAATTCAGAAGAATTTAGAAAACTTAGAAGCATTCAGAGAATTCCGAAGCATTTTCAGATTTCTAAAGAATTCACAGAATTCAAAATTAATTTTGATAATTTTGAAAAATTTAGATAATAAAAAAGAATTCATAGAATTTAAAATACGTCACAGAATTCAAAAGAATTCAGACAATTTAACAATTATCAGAGATTTCAGAATAATTCAGGAGAGTTCATAGCCTACAACAGACTTGCAGAAACTCAGATCAATTCATGGTGTTTTATAAAGATTTCAAGAGAATTAAGGAAGAAAACTTTAAAATTTCTGTAGAATTCGTGTGAATTCTATAGAATCAATAATATTCAAAGTAAGCTAAAATAATTCAACGCGTATTCTAATGATTTCAAGATAATTAAAAAACATGTAAAAAATTCAGTGATACCGTGATTTCAACAAATTCAAAACAGTTTAGAGAGTTGAGAAAATTTAAAAACAATTCAAAGAATTCAAAAAACTTGGACGAATTCAGAGAATTTGGAATAATTCAGAGAGTAGCGGACGAATTCATAGAATTAAAAAGAATTCAAAGAATTAGGAAGAATTAAAGAATTCAGAAGAATGCACAGAGTGCAAAAGAATTTGCAAACTTCAAAAGCATTCACAGAATTAAAAAAAATTATAGAATTTCAAAAGAATTTAGAGAATATAAAGAAATTCAAAAGATTTCAGGGAATTTGAAAGAGTTCAGAGAATTCAATGAATTCAGACAAGTGAGAAGAATTCAGAAAATTCAGAAGAATTCAGAGAATTGAGTAGATTTCAGAGATTACAAAAGACTTGGAGAAATTCAATATAATTTATGGTGTACTGTAGAGGTTTCAAGATAATTGCAAAAAACTTCAAAAGAATTCAAAGGACCACAAGTGAATTCTAAGAATTCGTTTGACAAAACAACCATCATCGCAAAAACGTACAATATTTTTCCAAGAAAACATAGAGAAGCAATCGAAATCTTAAAACACCTTAATAACATTAATAGGGACAATGGATATAATACCAATCCGATTTGGCTTTCCGTCCTCACGGGCTTTTAAAAAAAAGACTTGATTGGCCAATCAAGTTCGCGCAGTCCCTACCATGGGGCGCTCTGGCCAATCACAGGCATCATAGAGAATATATGTAACAACAACATAACCTGAAACTTCAGTTTCAGGTCAGCCCTGAAGAAGTGAACTGCAATCTTCACGAAACGTCGGCAAGATTCGTAGTTTTGCACACGATTGAAACCGGAAAAAGCTTTGAATTTTAAATTTAAATTTATAATAATAGCGAATAAAATTAATCATATATCAAACAATATAAAAACCCAAAATAAAGAAATGAAATTAATTTCGTATAAGATTATGAATAATTGCATAATTATAGACCTGCTAATTATAGTGAAGAATGCAAAGATGTTTCGAAAAGCACAATAAACGCATGTACTTCTTTTTTAGATTATATTCAAAGCACTAAAATATGAATTTAAATTAGCACATTATCGTTAATTAGAACGTTCATATATACATATACAACAGTCTACATTAATTTCAAGGTAAAAACATTTAATTTTGATTTTCGAAAAAACTTATTCTGTGTTATTCAATCCAATTGTCAATGTTCATTTGTACACTGTTTTACTTCATTCATGAATTCTTTAAACCTTTCAAATGTATTTTATTTTAAAAACGGCTTTTTGAATTGATACAGCTATTCATAATTGAGTGGTGGTACGGTAGTCATTCTATTTCCACCCCGTTTTGGAAATTAAAGAAAAATCCAATTTTTTAAAACCTTAAGTCTGTACTGAAATGCTTTCATTTAGTGATTGGCCAGAATAGCACAAAATACTCATAAATATTTCCTTGATACGATAAAGGATCTCTGGGATGCACCAGGCCATGAAATAAATGGTGTTATCCAACTTGTGTTGCGAATCAGTTCATATTATCGTATCTAGACATTTCAGAACCTGAAGAATCAAAATTGTACATGTATAAAAAGAACTTGTATTAATAATAACAATAACAATTTATTATTACATACATATCATTAATATAAATGCATTTGTTTGATTCGGTTATTATATTTGTGTCCTTGTAATAATATTTTATGGTCATTTTCGTTATTTCAATCGAACACATTGGCGCTCAAAAAAGTAGTATAGGTATAATTATTATATAGTATAATTTCTTTTCTGAGACTTGTAATGAAACTTGGAATCTAGACTAATGTATATCTCTGCTTTTTGAAAGTTTTATAAAAAGTGAAGTTTATAGAAAGTTTTAATACCTTTTTAAGAATTCTGAAATACTCATATATAATTTACTGTCCTTCTGATAACTTTCAAATAATCTTCCATTTTGAAGTGTATTACTACTTTGCAACGTTAAAAATTTGTTTCCCCGTCGATTAAAAATCCGGATATGTCTATATTATGATTCTGTATGAAAACCCCGATTTTTTTAGGAAAAGCTATAATTTTTAAATATTTCATGATAACTATCCCACAATACTAACAGGAATAATTTCGGGTAAAAGAAAAACAAGAAGAAAGTGCTCAGAGGTATATATTTCCTGCAGAATTGACATTTATTTATTCAGGGGTACTTTTTGAGGCACCGAGAGGGTATATTAGGGGTGGTAAACCAATGATTGATAAATAGAATTATTGACTGGAAAGTCCTCTACGGGTCCTCGAACTTTCCCGTTACATTTGCCGAAACCCTCAGAAGTTATTCAAAAATCGCCAAAAAGTGATTTTGCCCATGTACTTTACATGGGAAAGTTCGCGTGCTCAGAGACCACGACTGAAAGAATCAAAGTTTCTACAAAACAGAAGAGAACGAGAAAAAAATTGCCAATGCATTTTTGAACCACCCTATTGTACAGTTACATCTTACCCCCGTCCCCCTGAAATTATCGTACACCTTCCACTTACCGCCCTCCGCACATTCTATATCCAATCCCTCTGACCTCTCGCCCACTCTCACGAGTACCCATTATTGACACCACTTTTAGAGTCGGAGCAAAAGCGGGTTGATTATTTCTCAGCGCAAGAACGAATTAGCCCGCGCGCTACGGGCAAAAACGAGTATGACCTTGAACCTGACGTGATGGAGGTAAATAGACCTCGGATTCGTATTCAGCGTGTCAAAATACATGAGGATAAAATGGTCTTGTCAAATAGTGCCCACGTTTTTTTTTTTGTAAACCAGTGTAATGAGAAAAGTCTCGTTTTCAGCTTCTAATAATCGCAGAGACTTGTAATAAAGCTGAATAATTTTCATAAAAATAGACAAATAAAATGGCTTTTTAAAAATATTTCTATTACTTATACTTTGTTTATTATTAAATTTCATGTTTTGGGTTCAAATGTATTGGATCCTTATTTCTGTTACAAAGGACGGTTTTACGGTGGCGGCATGTGGCCCCCATAAACCATCCCAAATTTTTTCTAAGCGAAAGGCGTAAACTTGACGCTCTAGCAAGGGGCTCTCGCATCCTGGATGCAACTAGCCCGAGCGACAATTTTACGCCTTTGACTTAGAAAAAATTTGGGATGGTTTATGGGGCCCACATGCCGTCACAGTAAAATCGTCCTTTACAACAGCAATAATTTTTTAATGAGGCTTTGGATTATCCATGTACAAATTTGCAGAAGATTTGATAAAAAATTGCTAAAGGTACAGCACTTCAAAGTATGTCCATTCTAAAATGCGCATTAATTTCTTAAATATAAACATAAGAATAAAATTTTCTCTATAAAAGTTGAAGTAGACCCAAAAAGGAGTATCTTTTATTCCTTGAACTTTCTTGATAAAATTGTTTTCTACAAAGATAACCAGATTTTTATTTCGGCTCTGAGTTTTTTATTTCTTTAATCGATGTTTTGTCGAAATTGATCACTTTTATTAAAAAATGTTCTGTTAGAAAAAAATGCTTCTCTGAGAGTAGTTCAACTTTTGTCAGAAGCTTCTTGCTGTGCATTCAATATTTTGAACAAAATAAGCACAATAGTATTTTCCCCCATTTTTCCACATAATTGTTAATGTTTTATGTTAACAATTGATTGAATCAAAAAATGATAAAGAAAATTTATCTTCGTAAATCGGTTTTCTAGCCGACCATATATTTGAACTTTCGAAAAACCTCAAATTACAACAGGACTATTTCATTAATTAAAAAATAATTAAAACGCGAATATCTCGAAACCTCCCCATTTTTCGGGGGAGGGAGCACCCTACTTTTTTGTAATCAGCACAACATTTTGCACAATATTAAGTAAAAAAATCCGACGGACCTAGAACGGCACACAGGATTACACCCAGCTCCTAGAGTATAATGGGTCTACAGTCCCCTGAACGAAATTTATAGCATCACGTACTCTCATTCAACTCTTAGGCTGCGGAGAGATCATCCGGACCTGCTATATTCGCCCCTTTGCCTAGAGGAGAGAAAAATAGCGAGCGCCAATTCGCTCTTAATCCCTGAAAAATACGTGTAATTTTGACGAAAAAGAATTCCGTCTGGCGTAAATGACAATCATGCAATCTGCTTTACCCACAGACCCGTGGAATTACGAAGTTGTCTGCTTGCTGCGATAGTGTTGCTCTGAGACAGCGGATACGTATGCTAGAGCCTTCTAATTAGCGTGCTAAAATTTCAAATCGATATCTTATTCCGTGTGGACATAAGTTTACAATGCAAAGTATCAATATGGCTTCCAGTTTTATTTTATTCGGAATTTTTTTTCTCCAAAATTTTCACCAAAAAATATCAGAGCCGTGAACTTGAGTGTCTCCTCTTTCATTTTCCAAACTTAAGGCGCGATATCTTATTTCTTTTGGACGTAAGTTTACGATGAAAAATTGAGGACTAGCTTGGTCACTTGACCCACTCGTCACATGGCCTTAAAATCTCCCAGATTCTTTTATGACAATTTTTTAATCAAAGCACCCCCAATGCACCTAGCCAGTTTACGGAATAAAATAGACGATCTGATCTTCTCTACCGTCATTATCAAACTGGAAAACGCCGCCCTGCTTGACCACTCAAGTAGCTCGTCCATCGTCTATTTTAGTTCGCAAACTGGCTAGGTGCATTGGGGGCGCTTTGATTTTAGTTCTCAAGAGCCTAGGTGCAGAGGAACTTCGGAAAAGGGGGTTATATAAGCGGAGCGCCTACTCAACCGGAGCCAGAAAAATCCGACAACAGAGAAAGAGAGGCGACACTAAGACCAACCGCGAGCAGGCATCCAATCGAGGAAGAGCGATGCTTCAGGACCCCTGCCGTTGAGTGGTGGAAACCACTACCGCAAGACTAGGTCAAGTTTAAATAAAAACACCATTGTTTATGTTCACTGAATCACAATATTTATTCAATAGTTTATTTAATGTTATTGCTTACAGGTGGTTGATGCACACTAGTGCAATAATTAATCGCGAAACGCGTTGCGTTGCAAGCTTGTATTTATTTTAGTCTTTGATTTAAATTGAAACACAAATTTTATAAGCTCAAAATAACAGAACTGAAAGTCGCAGGTTCAAAGTTGTAGTGTCAAAAAATATACATTGAACTGATATTTACATTTAAACTATAGATGATACTAAATGGACGATAAAGCACAGGTTAAATTTTCATTGAACCAACAGATGAGAAAAGCGCGCCATAGCTCTTGGATTCAGAATTGTGATTTAAATTTTATTTTAGAATTTCCGATTTCGCAATCTCTTTTATGTTCGGCAACTATTGTTTTCAATCTTCTGCCAGTTTTAAAAACAAGAATTATGCAAAACTTCTACAATACAAGCGTAAGGTAAAATTCCAAACAAGATATTGGAATAGCGAAACTGTAATACATGTATCGTAAGTGTTGTAATTGAGGGAGTCACTGTAGCACGAACTCTTCGAGATATTGTAAAATTCCAATACATTATGTATTGTAGCGTTACCTTACATTTAGGAAATAAGCTTCCAATCCATTTATTAGAAGTTTCCAACATAAATTTTTTACAGTGTATAGTATAAATGTCAATGTCAGTTCAATCCCTGGCGGACCGGCCAAATGCAAGCATTACGCTACAACATAATGCTAAAGTAATGCTAAAGTAATATGGCATTATAATTATTAAAAGAAGCTAAATAAATATGTAAAAAATTTAATATTTAATAAGTGCACCCACCTCGAAAATGAAACTTGTCCGATCAGGCTAAAAATTGGCCCAATTGTAGTCCTATTACATAGTAGTCTTCAAACCAAAAATTAATTGATTTTGATCACTATTGATCAAAGTGGAGGGGATACGTTTTTTGGGGTTTTTAAGCGAAGCCTTACTTTTAATCATTTGTAACTTTTTTCCGATTGCTTTAAACAAAATTTCACTACAAATGTTTTTGATAGATTTTTTTACAAACTTTTTGGTTATCGTAACGATTTCTAAGAAAAGTTCAAATTTGACCCTAATTTAAAAAAAAAAGACTTTTTTTCAAATTTCGACACTTTTTTTTCTTCAAAATAGTTTTGAAAGAAAGCTGAGATTCTTTCCTATAAGGCCCCCAATTTTCAGAGAGGAAAATTAATTCGTCTTTGAGTAATAGAACGATACGTAAACAAGATGCCATGATAGAGCGGGTGGCGCGTGATCTCCCCTAGTGCACTCACGCTGAGGATCATTGTGCAACGTTTTAGTGCCAGTTTTTTAAGTTAAGTAATATTTTATGCTACTAAAATAACTGTTTTCTCAAAAAGTGAGGCATGAAGCAACTAATCTTAAATTCCATGGTGTTGCCCACGACTTGCGTTTGAAATTCCCTTCATTATCAGAAGGAGGTCAGATTTGCAGTACATGTAGATACAAACTCATCAACTCAGCGGAAATATCATCCTTAAACTCTGGTGATATTGCAGAGCCTTCTGGTAGAGATAAGGTAGATACTGAGGATCCTGAAATTATATCTGACGATGATGAAGATCAGCTATATGACAGCGTGAAAGATTTAGATGTCTTAGACACCAAACTGCAGTGTGAAAAAAAATCATAAAGCTGGTGTTGAAGTACTTGGTCGAATCATCGAAAAACGCAATGCCTCTATAGATCTTCAAGAACAATTTTAACTTCTCTCGCTTGCGCCAAAATCTTAAGACGAAGAAAACTAATGCAGGTGTTCAATACATCAGAGCGAAAAACAAGAAATGTCAAAAAATTATTTTCAGAGCATGGAATTCTAACGCTTCACAATCCAACAAGAGGAAGAGCATTGACTCCTGAAACTAAAACTCTAGTGAAAAACTTTTATGAATGCGATGACATAAGTCGAATGATGCCAGGGGTGAAAGACTTTGTGTCGACCAAGAATGATGATGAAACTCGTTCACATGTTTAAAAAAGGTTACAACTGTGTAATTTCAACGAGTTATATGCTCAATTTACATCAGAACAGGCCTGAAGATCAGTATTTCGAAATTCACAAAACTCAGTTTGGAAAAATACGAGCTAACTTGGGTATTTGGACCCCGGATTCGGATTCAGCGACCCCAAAAACATATAGATATGCTGGTGTAGTCCGCTGTGTAGACCACTTTTTTGTTGTGTGCCGGTGTAGTTGAAGTTAATTTAATAAAGAAGAAGCAACTCGATTGCCTTTCGGAAACACAGCTGGTTTCTCTGATCAGATCTTTATAAAAAACGTATTGAATTGTAAGATCAAAGCAAAATAATGTGATAATCTGCATATATCATTTACGTTATTTATACATATCTGGTGAGGGAAACCAGCTATGTTTCCGAAACGTAATCGATTGGATTCTTCTTTGTTAAATAAATCTCAGCTATTAGTCTGGTAGACGTCGTATTTATCAGGTTATTTTACCTAAATTTATAAATTATCATTTTTCCAGACGTCAAAAAAGAAACTTTTATTATTGTCATAAATTGAATTTACACACATGACGAATATTACGTCTCTTATTATCATTTTTAAATATGTTTCTACGGTAAATTCTTCAAAACTTTGGCACTGAGGCCGTTTATACTGCAAAGAATATATTCTGATTATCACATTATAATGCTTTGATCATACAATTTAATACGTTTTTCATATCGATTTGATAAGGGAAAACAGCTGCGTTTCCGATCTCTTTGAGGACATAATGATCTTATTTTGCTGAATCCTCTGATTGCGAGTGTCGGGTAGAAGTGTCTCGAACGCGTAAAATTATGATATTTTATATTTGACCAGTTCCTGAAAGTTCTATATTTTGACAATGGTGGTGAATATATTAATAACGAGATAAAAGACTATCTCCCATCTCGTGGAATTCTGATGGAGAATGCGGCACCATACACGCCGGAGTAAAAATGGAAAGTCCGATCATGAAAATCGTACCATTGTTGAGTGTGCACGAATGATATTACACGCGAAAAATCTTCCATTGAATTTGTGGGCAGGGGCACTCAATATCGAAACGTCTGTTTCAATGAGAAGTCTCGGAGGCAGGCACCTATGGGAGATGAATTTGCCCTTGAAGTGAGACTTCCCATGAAAGATTCTCGAGAAGAAAACGTTCACTTGGAAACAGAGAGAGTGTTACAGGAAAATCCGGCGATGAGAGAACCTGTCAGAACCGAGGAAGCTGAGGGGTCGATGCATCTCTGGAATCGAGATACTCTTCGCAAGCCTGCTAGATATCAAGCAAGATTTGTCGAATATCATATGCCCGCTTCATATGAGGAAGCTATCACGGGAAATGATTTCGAAAAATGGATCGAGGCAATAAAGGACAAACTCGATGCTCTTCATAAGAACGAAACTTAGAAGATCGTTTCAAGGCCGAAGAATCGAAACCCTATTAATTCAAAATGGGTTTTCAATGTTCAACAAAATGCATCAGGCAAAGTACAGCACATTTCGTTGTGAGAAGTGCTTTTCTCTACAGCGAACTTAAAGAAGATATCCACATGGAGATTCCAAAGGGATTAATGATCGATGTAGCCAAAGAAGAATTTGTGTGCAAGCTTAAGAAATCTTTATACGGACTCAAGCAAGCTCCAAGATGATGGAGTGAAAAGTTCTGTAATTTTCTCAAGCAGTGCAGTTCTCTGGAGAGTGAAGCCAAGAAGTGCATTTTTCGTGGTATTGTCGATGATTGTGTTGTATTTCTGGCTCTGTATATTGATGATGGGATCATTGCAGCCAAGTCGCTGGAGATAGTTAATTTAGTTATTGATTGTTTAAAAAGTATCAAGACCTTGAAAGGGAGCTACAACGACTGCACCCAAAATATTCGGTACAAGTAATTGTCCTTGTGATAGGTGCTGTCGGTGGTGCAAAACTATCACTGATTCGTAATCTTAAAGCCATACCCGCGTGCCAAAAATATGCCACGGCACTCGCGCGATGGATCCAGATAGCTGTCATCCTTGGGTCGCTTCGTATCGTCGAAATACACGAGGGTTTCGCCGGCCTGTCATTGTGATTCCTTCGAGTCCTGTGACCACCCATCTCACGGTTGTGAGACGTGGCCATGAGTGGGATTTACCGGGGTCCTACTGGGAGCCGATGTTATTTGCATCCATCTCGAGAGATGCAGATAGACATAGCCCAAGCATTTGTTGAAAACCCACACCTTAGTTTACGTCGAGCTAGTGATGAGCGTGACGTTGCTCCTGACAATTTCTTCTTTTATTGCTCTCTCCCACTGAATTTTATCATTACGGTTTTCTATTTCCTGATATGACTTGGGAATTTCACAAACAATTGACTCTGCACATAAATGGGAACTATGCTCTTCATTATAAGAAATATCAGGCATATTTTTAATTCGTGCACTCCGTCTTAATTTGTTTTCATCTAAATCAGTTTGAGAGTTTTCGCCTGTATGTGGCATTTTACTAACTTCATCTGTTTTAGTATCAGGTTTGTTAATATTACTCTCTGCATTGTTACTGACTTCTTTTCTACTGATTTCTAAATTTTTATCAGTTTTTTGTCTTTTGGAATTTGAATTGTACTACCACAAAATTTTAAATTGCTTAATCTTGGTTTTCTACTATGACAAAGTTCGTACGGAGTTTTATTTTGTAAAATGGCTTGTGTAGGTATTAGATTTAGCAAATATGTTGCAGTCAAAATTGCCTCCCCCCACAACTCTTTGCCTAAATCTGCACCATGTATCATAGCTCGGGCCTTTTCAACTAATGTCCTGTTCATACGTTTGGCTACCGCATTCTGTTGAGGGGTATACGGTACAGTTAAGTGATATTGTATTCCCTTTTGTACACAAAAAGCTTTAAATTCATTCGACAGATATTAATTCCCGTTGTCACAATATAAATAAGCAATTTTCAAATTGAAATGTGCTTCGCTTTTATTATCAAAATCTTGAAATAGTTTAAATACTTCAGATTTATAATGAAGCAAATAAACAACCGTATAATGAGTAAACTCATCAATAAATGTCACAAAATAATTTTTGTCATCAATAGTTGAAGGTTTAATTGGCCCACTTACATCTGTATGAATAACAAATAATGGCCTTGTAACATGAGTTCTGTCTTTAAATTTTGAAAAAGGAAGATGAGCTTGTTTGTCATAAATACAAGCTTCGCATAACTCATTTATGGGATTTATCGCATTTAATTTTTGACAGTCAGAAAGTAAATTATTTCTTTTAATTTCTAGAAATTTTGACCCTTCTATGTGCCCTAAACGTTCATGCCAAATTTTGCATGTGTTTGGTAATGTGTTTTTCTCAGCACTCAGCTGATTACACATATTTTTATTTACAATAAAATTCACGCATATTAAATTGTTTAGTGACTTACCAGTGAGAATGGTTTTGCCATCCTTTTTAATCATCACTTTTCCAGTCTCGCTGAAAATAACGCACATTCCAGCTTCTTGGACTCGGCATACAGATAATAAATTGTATGGAAAATGTGATGCGTATAAAACATTTTCTAAAATCCTGGTCACTCCTAAGTTTGTTGTTACTTTTATCGTTCCTTTTTTAGTTGCAGTTATAGCTTCATTCTTCGTCGCGATGGAAATTTTGAGTGGTACTTTCAACTCTGTCATTGTTGTGAAAACATCTAACTGATTAACGTGATGATAAGTTGTACCAGAATCCAATATAAATTTTAATTTATTTGTTGAACTTGTTTCTCCATCCATCAAGGTTTCAGCTCCACTCAAAAAGGCAAAACTCCCGCTTTCTCCATCAATTTGGGCATTTTGGCAATTCTGAATTGTTCTCGGGCGTTCGTCTGGAGTTTGAAGTGACTTTTTGTAATAGAAGCAGTTTTTCTTCTCATAATTTTTTCTTACACAGTGTTCATACCTTTTTGTATTATATTTGCTGCACTGTCCTCCCTTAAAATTTTGAGTGTTTGAAGGATTGAATTCTCGTGAATGATGATTAAATGGTTTTTGTTTAAAACTTGTTCGAAAATTCTTCCATTTTTTATTAGTATGTTTTTGATTTTTGGTTGTTTGTTCCACTTCCGTTTGTAACACTTTTGCACTTGTTTCGCCACTTTCAATTCGAAGTTTTATCTCGTAGTCCAATAATCTAGTTTTCACAAAAGCAAGACTTAAGGTGTCCTCTGATAGAGTTTGCATTACAGTAACAACAGCATCGTATGAGGCTGGCAATGTTAACAGTTATCTAGCAACCTTGCTCATTTAATTTCATTTTTCACCTGCTGCCTGCAGTTCCACAACCATTTCATCGAAATTTATAAAATGCTTTGTGAGAGGAGTATCTCCTTTTAGTTTTAAGCTTAGTAATTTTTTAAATTAAGATCGAAAAGAAATCTATTTTATCATGAATAATTTTATGCAAAATAAGCATGAAAAAGATTCTACTATCCAACCGAGCAATTCACGCCTACCCCGAAAGGGAAACGGCTTAATGATATAATAATAATAATAAAAATAAAATTAAACTAATTTAAACTTACCTAAAATAACATTTTTTATCGCACGCGGCAAGAGCGAGTCTTGTTATATAAAAAATATTGGGCCATCTGACGATAACTAATACAGTGACGATTGCCAGTGCATTTACCTTATACAAAGTCGAGAAATCGTGTGCGTCGACCAAAAATTGAAAGCATCTCTTCCATTTTCACAGAACTCGATAAAATTTTCCAATACTATAATTTTTTCACTTCATTTCGGTACTATCAGTCTCTTGGGAGGATGTTTTTTGTATTTGAATTGAAAATTGGATTTTTTTATTTTTCTTGTGTAAAATCTTGAAAATTGCGCTTACGCCCTTTTCTGTGCTATTCGTAAATTTAAACTGGGAAGCGATCAAGAATTTTTTCGTTAGATTTTAGTGGTCACCCTTAATATCTGCTTACATTTTTCTTTAACCAAAATACTTTCTCGTGTACCGTAATTAATAGTTCTTCATTATATAGATCATTTGACCCCATAGGTCAACTTCACCCGCACAGTCTCTAAAAAATTCAAAGAAGCCATAAAATAAACTAGTGAAAAAACAAGCAAAAAGTGCAGTTACTGAATAAAAACATAAAAGTCGAGTGAATCGGGTGTAATAAGAGAATGCATAAAATTTGACGGGAGTCACTTTTTATTGTCGTGGGAGCCGAAGCCGTTTGGGGTCTTTCTGACCCAGGAAGGGTCCATATCCACACGTCGAACGTCCGGGCCCTCCTTCTCATACGAGTGAAGGTTCCTCGAGACGTCGAAACTCGAACGTGGAAATATTATAAATGTGCCGTGACGGTTGCTCGAGAGAGTTTGTTGGGCGTGACGGCCGCGCAAGTCGGCACAAGACGGCGCAGGTTCCATTCTCAGAAGGTCCAGCCATCAGCGAGATTCATAAAGAGGATGTTTTTGCCAACCAGGCGGTTCTTGCCTCATAAGATGAGGTACTACGGAAAAAAGGATGTACTTTGAATTTGATTCTAATCTCCGTACAATGACCTGCATAAATTAGGTTGAAAATATAAATACTAATCTTTACTCTGAAAGAAGGTACCTATCACGGTACACGGGTACACGAAACAATAGCATCAACTTCTTTTGAAGTCCATCAAACAGAATTGGGTCCTGGATACTATCTCCTGATTAAGAATATTATTATAAACTTGTTTTCATTTCTAAAGAATGTCTTATCCTATATGTGGAAATTTACAACTGGCATTATACCTATACTGGCGAATAACTGGGCTGGTACCAAGCCCAGATATAGTCACAGAATTACAGAATATAGTTATCATTACAGGTTTTGCCAGTACCGGAATGCTACTACTCGTATAATTCTGCCGTACTAAGAAAAATCGTATACATAACTGACTTTGTGATTTCCTCAGCATGGCAGAATTTCCTCCCGCGGGATATTGGTTTTGAAAAAATTATTGAAGGTTTGATAGTATAAATAAACAATATTAACAGATGATGATTCTGAGTCATTGTTTGTTGATCAGGTATCGAAAGGCTGGCACTACAATTCCAACGAGCATGTGTAATTTGGGTGTAATTAGAGGGTGAGAAAACAATCTGCTAGAGGCAAAAGGACTAATAACAGGTCTGCTCTAATAACAGACTCAGAAGTTCTATTTAAAGAATCCATTCAAGCAAAAGGAATCTCCTTTAAGTCAAGAACTAAACATCTGGAACAAACGGAATTCCTTGAATGGAATTCTTCCTGCGGGTCGACTGTGTTTCAACTTTTAACCTCTCGAGCGAATTTCAAAGTTTAAAATTTGACAAGATTCGAACTATACCTTTCTGTTTTAGAAATTAAAGTAAAGATTGTATATGCATTGTAATAGTTGGTGTTATTTTGCATCACTAATCTGACATATCGGACAAAGTTACCATGTACATGTAAGTTCCTCATATAAATAGTAAATTATATATAATTAAGAATCATATAATAGAAAAACTGATAGTTGATGAAAGTTTTGAATCACTTTAAATTTAACTCTTGAATCTACATTGGGATCATTTTTCTGCCTAATTGTAGCATTGTAAATAGCATTAAATAGCATTAATTATATATATATATATATATATATATTTCCTCGCCTTTTGCACGACCGACGGGCGTCTAATCTGCCGGACCGTTGTCCGCCCTTCGGTCGCATTCCGACTCTGTCGGCCTGACGCGTGCATTTAGTGGGCAGGTTGGTCTCTAGCCCGTCGGGCCGATCACGTGCAGGCACGTATTGTTGCTTGGGTAACGAAAAAAAATTACTCGAGACATGATCGAAACTAAATAAACGTTTTCTTATCAATCAAAGTAGAGTATATCGCAAAACCTCTAGTTATAACCTCTTACTCCATGAAAATTCTATTCATCGTGTAAAGATCTGCATTTTCTTTTAACAGATATCTTATTTACCGAAAGGTACCAAAGGCTCGAAAATTCAAAATAGGCATTGATCAATAATATTCGAAATCATATTTATTGAGTTATTGTACAACGCATGTAATTAGGACCACCCTAATAAATGAAGAGAATTGCTTGAAGTGTGTTTGAAATGAGAAATTATAATTAGGAATGGAAAAAACTTCATAACAATAAGTTTTCGTCTTTTCAGGTTATAACCTCCAAGTTTACATGCTGGTCTCTTTCAAAGGAACAAAACACGACATTGAACAGTTAAGTAAAGAGAATCCTTTCAATTATAGTTTAATAGGAAATTGTAATTAGGAATGTTAATACATTTATAACCTTTGTATCGAAAGTTTTTATATTTGTAGGTTATAATCACGAATTTCACATGACAGTCGGTATAACTATATTATTAACAACCTCGAATTTTATCAAACACTGTTACCATATCTCCACAAAATTTTACAGGCAGCATGCCCCGCATGTCGTGTTTCAATATTCTATTAATTTTAATACATTTAGAACGTTTATAAAAACAATTTATGATACCAGAAGTTTGTAGAAATACTTCACCTATTAGAATCTAATATTTTCATGCTTCAGGTACTTCAAAATATGCTGTAGGTGCTTAATTTCTGCCAAAGACTTTTACATCTGTTTCCGACAAAACCGGGTTTTTCATAATAACTCTTCTGACACGTATTTTGAAACAAAAATTTCATCACATCACTATTTTTCCAAGCACAGAAAGTCACTTTATGCAAAAAACTAATATGGAAATCAACAAACGTGGGAGTTTTTTGTAATTGACACCATGCCCCATTTTTATCTTGCAAAATTGGGGTGAGAGTCAAAGGACAGTTATCAGTTCAAAACCAGTAAGCAAAATAGTAAATTGAGGGGGCGGATGCAATAATCACCTTAGCACCTGGACATGGGTAAGAGTATTGTCCGAACGTCTGGTTGAACGGAAATTTTAAAAGGCGCAAACTTAATTTTTTTAAATATAGGCTTATAGAGAATAACGAGACAAAATTTTTGTCTATTTTCTGTTCTTGCATCAGATAAGTGTTTTTAATAATAAGCATGAAAAACTGAAAATTAAAAAATTCTGAAAATTCTCCGAATTCAATTATATTTTAAAACATAAATCGTCTTTACTCATACAAATATTATTGAAAGTGTTTGAAATTTGGTATACACACGCCAATTTTCAAGGAATCGATCTGAAAATTTCCAATAATCTTCCCTCAATAGTAAGGAACAATATCTCACTGGAAGTTGTTTTAACTCTAAAGTTCGCTCGATACTTTTTGTCGGCGAAACTAAAAAAAATCGGTTTACCGATCTGTCTTAATTTAAAATTAAAAATTATTAAAGAATTTTCAGTTTTAACTGTTTTCTTCATTTTTTAGACATCGTTAGGGTGTAGTGCGTTCGTATACCAAATTTCAAACACTTTCCATAATATTTGTATGAGTAAAGACGATTTATGCTTTAAAATATAGTTCAATTTGGGGAATACATTTTTTTAGTTTTTCATGCTTATTATTAAAAATACTTACCTGAAGAAAAAAACAGAAAATAGAAAAAAGTTCTGTCTCGTCATTCTCTACACGAATTTATTAAAAAAAATGTTGTGACTTTTAAAATTTCCGTCCAACAAGACGTTCGGACAATACCACCGGCACACAAAAAAAACACTTTTCTGTTTTACAGATAGCTACACATATATACCTATGTATTTTGACCCGCTGAGCATGAATCCGTTGTCCGTTTGACCCCAGCACATCTGATTCAAGGGCATTTGAAGGTCAAATGGACAGAAAAGTCATTTATGTGAAGATAACTACTACAATTTATGTTTTTTGGGTTATCAATTTTTGAAACGCATCACTTTTTTCCGTGTTTTGATATTGTAGAATACTAAAGTTTCAAACATTTTTATCATCTATTCAAATGGAAAGTCTCTCAGTGTAATTTTGAAAGGTTAACATGACGCGTACGACTAAATGACTACTGATACTGAGTAACTACTGAACCTCACTGATTAGACCAGTGACGCAAATCCACTAAGTGAACCAGTGAAATCTCACTGATTGTCAGTGACGCACTTCTGGCAATGAATCCTTATTGCTTTGATTTCTTACGTTCATGTCAACAAATTTGCATTGAAGCAACAATCTAAAATTCGTCGACTGAATTATTATTTATAATTGAAGTGCAACGTACTCTTGGAATTTGAATCAGTGAGATGTCACTGTTCATTCGTGAAAATCCTTACGTATTAAATTCAGTGACTTATTTCCAGATCTTCAAAACAGTGAACTTGTGTTGTGAATCAGTGGAAGTTATTATTTATGTGATTCACTGACCCATTTCTCAATGTTTCAAATATAGAAAGTATGGATAGATCTTTCGCCAAAATTCACCGTAAATATTAGAAGTTTAACTCAAGTACAGCTGCTTGTACATAAGTTTGTTAATCATTCGCTTGGTTGAGTTTATAAACTTAAAACTGTAATTTATGTTTATGTTAAATTTATGTTTAAGATAATATGTTTCATTATTTAGAATCGAAAGTTACTACCAAACCTATTTTTAATTTGTGTTAAGTGAAATATTCAGACTTTTATTACAATTCACTAACATGACTATGTATAAAATTGATAAAACTGTTAATACAACTGGCTTACACTCAAAAAAAATTTCTAGTTAAAGTTACTAGACGTGTCTGGTTTAAAAAAATTCTAGTCAGTTTAATCCGAAATTATGGATAATATGACTAGAAAATTGTAGTTAATTAACTCTGGTTGATTTTTTCTGGTTAAAACTATTCTGGTTAATATTTCCGGTAACAGAAGTGTCACGATGTTGTGTCTCTTTCCAGACATCTGTCTTTTGTCTCATGCTGTGTTGCTGGATGGGTCAAGTGACGCTTTGTCGTAAATGTCCAATTCTCGAACAATCGCGATTTGTTAACCGTATTTTCGGTTACATGAGTATAAATGATTATAGTGAACCATGAATTTATTTATAGAAAACTGTTACAGAAAACTGTGTTATAGAAAAAAGCTGCGCGTTATCTGTCTAAACACTAGTGGTACAGGGATACTTCCAAACCAAGCACATATTTTTTGGTTGTCTTTGGAAAATATTATCGAAAATATCAACATTTTAGACAAAAAATAAACAAAGTGAATGTTCGAGAATTTTGGTATTGACGAAGTGATCTAAGTGCATATTATGTAAAATCCCAAACAAAATAGTCTTAACAAATAGTTTCATAAACAGAATGCATCAACAATATACTGCTTTTGCTTCGAGTCTTGTATCAAAATTTGATAGTCGAAAATCGATGGGTACCAGAATATCTGGTTGAGCTTACCAGAACATCTAGCTAAGTTTACCAAAATATCTGGTTATGTTGACCATAACGTTGTATTCTTAAGCTACCAGATAACTGTCTAGTAAAGATTTCTCGTTATCCTTACCAGAAATTCTGGTTAAATTTGCCCGAATTTCTGGTAACATTAACCAGACAATTGCCAACCAGAAAATTCTGATACCTTTAACCAGAATTTCAGATAAGGGCATATTTAACATTTTATTCTAGTTGAATTAACCAGAATTCTGGTTGGTTCAACTAGCAGTTTTTTTGAGTGCAGTATCGATTTCATATTCACGGTCGCCTTTGATTTCTGACTCTATTTAAAACATCATCGACATTATCTAATGTTCTACCTCCTTGCAGCAATTGCTCATTATCAATCTGTTTTTAAATTGGAAGTAGTTTATCTTTGAGTAAATCTAGATCGTTACTGGTATACGGAATGGAAATATTTTTTGTATAATAGACGTGTTCGCTCAGTTCCTTACTTCGTATTAACTTAACTATGGCACCTTCGATGGTTAAAATACAATTGCTTTCTGATGATAGAAGTGATGCCTCGATAATTTTAATATCTTCAATTATTCCTTCGCAGTTCGTTGTCAAGTCGATAGATTTTTCAGGAACTATGATATATCCTTGACTTTCTGCTAAGGTAATAAAAACTAAATAATCTGGTTTCCAAGATCAGAAACCCCAGAAATACACTTTGGGACTCATATAAAGAGGAACTCAAAGGGAGGCTTGCGGAATTCCCCACAAGCTATGGCACCATTGATGAGTTAGAGCACACCGCGAATTTTCTACGAAGGACCCACCTTGAGAGACTCCGTAAAAAGACAAGAATGTTGCGCAATGGGAGAAATATAACTAAATGGCCTTCAGACTGGGACATCTATAAGACAGCCCAGTATGAACACAATAAAATTATAAGAAAGTATAAACAGGAAGATCACCTGATGAAAGTTCACTTCCCGGTTTTCCAGCGAATCCGAACTGAGCAAGAGGAGGAATGCTGGGGCCAAGAGGTGGAGAGAGCCGACTGGAATTTCGCCGCTAAGGTCGTTGATTACAAAAAGGTGAAATGGGCTGTTGGGTCTTTATGTCCCTTTAAATCATCAGGGGCGGATGGAATTTATCCAGCGCTTTTACAAAAAGGCATGGATCTAGTTGTCCCTCCTCCTGTGAAATCATTTAGGGCAAGTATTGCCCTTGAACGATGGCATCGAAGAATGGCCTAACGTCTCTTATCCTGAAGACGTTGGAGAAGCTGATCGAGAGATGCACTAGGGATGAGGTGCTCTTGGCCTACCCGCTGCATAGAAGGCAGCATGCTTTTCAGGCAGGCTGCTCGGTAGAAACTGTGCTTCATGCTGTTGTGGCAAAATTGGAGCAGTAGTTGGAACAAAAGGGGAATGGTCTGGGCACTTTCTTGAATATAGAGGGTACTTTCAGCAATATTCCTCCAGAAGTCCTCTGTCGAGAGGCTTTGAGATGTGCTGTGCCGGACCAGCTAGTATGCTGGATAGGAAGGATGCTACGCCGGAGGAAACTCGAAACCAGATGGGGTGAAGGCCTAGTAAGGAGAATAGCACAACGGGGTTGCCCACAGGGGGGTGTCCTGTCGCCCCTCCTATGGTGCATTGCAGTGGATGGTGTCCTTCGAAGGCTGAGTAAAGTGGGGTATTATACTCAGAGCTATGCGGATGACTTTGTAATCCTAGATTCAGTTAAAAATCTGGGAGTAATCCTAGATAGCAAGCTGAACTGGGCAAAGCACCTGGAGTCCTGATGCAGGAAGTTTGTCATGACTTTTTGGATGTGCAGGAGAGCCTTTGGGTTGCCGTGGGGTCTAGGGCCTGAAATGCTTGCATGGCTCTACTCTGCTGTCTTAAAACCAAGGCTCGTACTTGCGGCCGTGGGCTAGTGGCCACGGGCACAACTTAAAACAATGCAGGACAGGCTGCGAAGATTACAAACGCTAGCATTTAGGGGTTTGACTAGAGAATTGAGGACTGCGCCCACAGCGGCGATAGGATTTATGCTCTTTGAAGAACCCCTACATGTTGCGATAACTGCTAGAGCGGCGCACGCGATGGGCCGCCTGCCAATAGCAAATAGATTGACTCGGAGGGACTAGGCACACTAGGCTCCAGAGTGACGTCAGCGCACTGGCGATTCTAGAGGTGAGGCAAGATAAAATAACAAAACGATTCAACTATAAGCTTTCCGCGTCTGCATTCCAATCAGGGATTTGTGGACAGCAAATGGTAACTCGCTCCTCCAAGGTGAAATCTGGTATACGGATGGCTCCAGGAGAGAGGGAGAGTCATGAGCAGGAATCTATGACCGTAAGAGTGGGAAGGGGACAGAGATCCTACTTGGGCGACATCCTACTGTCTTTCAGGCGGTGACCCTGGCCATCCTTCGCTGTACTGAAACACTAATAGAAGCAAACGCTGCTGGCAGACAGATTACGATCCGCTCGGACAGCCAAGCGACACTAACTCCAATAGGGAAACCAGACATAACATCAGAACTGGTTTGGGATTGCAAAAAGGCATTAAACCAACTCGCAGAAAGAAAAAATATGGCTCTCATATGGGTCCCTGGTCACACAGGGATCAAGGGCAACGAAAAGGCGGACCAGTAGGGAAAATGCGTCGCAGCGATTGAGTAAATAGGACCGAAACCGCTACTGGGAATAGCGTCTTGCTGTGTCGGGATGGCCATTAAAAGCTGAATCCGAGCAAAACCCCGGGAATACTGGAACAAATCCAGAATTCCATTCAGGCGAAATCCATCCTGGGTTATACCTATAGGATGGACAGAGCCAGGGAAATCTTGGGTTTACCCAAGAAAGATATCCTGTCGTTGTGATTTCTTCGTGTCCTGTGACCACCCATCTCACGGTTGTGAGACGTGGCCATGAATGGGATTTACTACGGTCCTACTGGGAGCCGATGTCATTTTTTAGATTACAGTTGCTCCCAGTGGGACCCTGCGGTGGTTGTTAACCTGCAGTTTTTAATTAGATATATATGTGTGTATATAATTGTACAATTCTATAGACAAAAAATATATAATTATAAAAACAAGGTTTTAAACAGTTACCTGTAAAGTTACGGAGTCAAACATGTCAAACGAGTTATTTTCTCGGAGTATAACATAACTATAACATATAACGTTTTTACATGTTCTACTTCGCAATTGTACAGGTAATTGTTTAAAACCTTTGTTTTTATAATTATATCCATTGGGCAGGGCCTTAAAATAAACACTCAGCTAGTACTAAGAATCGCTGCATTTTTTTTCTATTGTTCTTTTCTTTTTGTTCATAACGCAAAATATAAACATTTTTTCAAAAAACCTAATCTAGCCGGCAAAACAGACCAATATTTAGATGAGGTATGCAAAATATCAGTCAAAAGTATTCAACCGTGCGGCCGGAAACTGGAATCCTGTTTTATAATGCTGATAAGACCCCTTGTTGCCACGCAGATGTGATTTGTCAAAAAATAATCCTTTTTACAAATTTACTTTCTAAATGGAGTTTCTGATGTTTGGGACTCGCAATTATATAGGATGAATAGAGTCTTTGATTTTTGGGCTCCTTGAAAATTCAACATCGATTTCATATATAGGCGTTTGATTTTCTAGACGTAGGGTTCGTTTTTGCAATAAAAAAAATGCAAGCATTCGAGCGCCCAAGAAAAGCCCAACACTATTTTCTATATTGTTTTTTCCAGGTTTGTGTTTTTATTCAGGGGGTGGTTTTATTGTACATAGGGGTTGTTTTTAAAATTTTCCTTCGATACATGCAAGAGCCCAAAAAAATGCCATAATTCTGTCGTGTTTCATTTTCAATTTTTTGAACTTTTTATACAGTGGAGGTACTAGCTTGGTGGGCCTTCATCTGTGCACGTTCACCTTTTAAGCAGCATAGATGCTAATCATTTTTATGAACCTCACAAAACGAAAATAATTTTTAAAGTCTTTGCTTACTATCCTAAACAATTTTTAAGCTTCTAAAAACTTTCCTGCACTCGAACTTTACCCTAAGAAAATTGAAAAAAAAAAAAAATTAATTGAGGTTTTAAATGCTCAAAAAATGAATCAGGATAGTTTTCAAAGCTTCTAAATAGAATATTTTGCACCACAGTGAAAAAGTAGGCTAGAGAGAAGCAGGAACGACCAGTTAACATTCATTGCTCTATGAAAAGTTAATGAGACGTGCAGTTTATCCATTTTTTTAAATTTCGAGTCCCATATTATTGCATATCATATTTCCATACTTTTTAATTATCTTTATAACAAAATGATTTGATGATACAATTATTTCTAACAAGCTGTATCTCGTCGGTATAGCTCCTTAGGGAGCAAAAGTGTTACGTCAGAGATAAATAATGAAAATTATGCATATATAAGCTCCCTTTTCGGGAATATCTTTTCACCTACAAGTTGGGGAAATTAAGGAATTGTGTAATCCGTAATTGTAGTTGGCCTTAATTATTTTTTTAAATTAAATTTAAATCAAATTTTGATGAAAAAAAAGGTAGGGATGAATTTATAAATTCCCTCAGAAACTACTAATGTAGTGAAGTTAATGCGAAATTGTCTCAAGGGTAGTTAATAATTTTTGCTCGTCTTCTTCTCATTTAAAATATTATAAATTATATGTTTTATATCTCACCATTTTGTGTTTCTTCTTACAGAATTAAGTTCACAGACAACTTTAAAGGAATTATTTCCTGATTACGATGGTGTAGTCTTGCCTCCTATCCAGGAACTTCCATTTGATGAACGTAATCCGCATTTGAGTAATGTACGAAGAATCGTTGATGGCGAGATAACTACATTCAGTAAAGGATCAATCTTACTCATCAGGGATCATGTCATCGTTGGATGGAGGAAGAAAGATATAGTTGCACCACTAGCTAATTTGGCTGGTAAAACTAATAATGTATTTGACACCAATGCCAACAATTTTGTAATACTGGAATTTGCCGAACTTAGGCGATTGGGTGTTGGCCGTCGTTTAAGACATATTCGTGAAGATGAAGCGTGCAACCGCCCGCATGACCGGCAGTCAAGTTTCCCACTTGGGTTCCAGTATTGTGAAAAAATTGCAGGGTGTCTTTTTCCTTTATTAAATAATTATCTAAAGTATTAGTGTTTTCGAAATAAACATTCATATTAATTTTTTTGAATGAACTTTTTAAACGTTCAGAAATACCTTGTATACAAGGTGAAGTAACTTTTAAATCAAATTTATTGTAAGTATTGTAACCCCCAAATTATAGGATATAAGCAAGAATAAAATTTTCAAAGGTCACGGTGTTATCTTTGTATTTTCGGATAATACTAGCTAAACGAAGAATTTTAATCTATCTCAAATAACTTGTATTTTATTTACTCGATTCTCTCTCAAGATTTTAGAGTAATTCTATTTATTTGTTGCTCATTGAATCAACCTACATAAGATAAATTTATATTCACTAGTCAAACCCTGGATCTACAGTCTACGTTGGAGAAATCTATCTTAATTTTTTATTAAACCGAAATGCGCTCGGATATAAAATAATTGTATTATTAAATCCTCATTTTTTTTAAAATTAAAACACTCTTTTCGAATTTTAGCTGAAGCAATTCTAACCTCTAATCTTTTACTTTTTGGAATATTCACATAAATGTCCTAATATTGACGCACAATTTTAATAATAAAAACATATTTTTACTTTCTATAAATTTCATAATTTTGCTCGAAAATATACAAGCAAAAGGGCCCGTAGGCAATATAAATCTAAGTAAATGCACAGGCGACTGAGCGCAGTGGAAAAACCCTAAAAATTTCTCTATTCACAGAGGAGGGTTAGATAAGGATTGGGTCTCGAAAATTCACCAATTTATCCCTTTTGTTAAATCCGATTTTAATATTTCTCAAAACTATTTCATATATTAAAATTTGCGTATTAATTGCCACATTCTTAACCAGAATTGAGAGTGCAACTCCGTTCTGCTTATAAGTGGTTATTAATTCTTGAACTTAATTTATTTATGGAAAAATATTCCTCGAACCAGAGTACGAAGTACACTTTGCTCTGCTTGTCAATATTTTGGTCATAAATGTAAATTTCTCGGAATAATATGAATTTTCAATATTTCTATCTCTCAAGGTCAAATCACTAAATCACAATATTTTATGTTATGTTATGTCTGCTCACAAGATATCTCTTCAAGATTCTCTTTTCCTTTGAATTGTCCTCTGAATGGAGCACGTTTAAGGTATTGGGCCTCCGCTTCTTCTGAATTTCCGGCGCCTTTTCTTGGAATGCCAGCTTACCCTCAATTACTCCGCCTAAATTCTTGAGCGTTGCATGGGGTATTGTGCAACTTGTCTGTTCATTTTCTTTGCCATTTCCTTTTTCCTTCTCCTTATTTATGATCTTCTTTTGACAGTCCCGTTTACAGTTTCTTTTAGCCTGGCGAGGGTTTCTGTCTCCGAGAATTTCTTTCAAGAGAGCATCTTGTCGATTTCTCCTGGTCCTGTATATGCCTTTCCTTGCCTGAGAATATCCTTTTTCGATCTTTTCTTATCGAGGCTGGTTGTTCGATGTTTCTTCCTCAGTTCTACCTTGGTTCATAGTTTCTGGTACTACATCATCTATAGATATGAGCCTAAGTGCTCATATTCCACAGTTTCCTTCGGTGATGTTTCAGTCTGCGCTTCTAATTGTATTTCTTGCGTGAGGGTCTTGTTGATCGCATCTGTCATAGGAGTCCCTTTTTAGGCCAACCCCTCCTCGCCAGGTACCCCTTTTCCCTCCTTTTCAATATCCGTGGTCAGTTCTTCTTGTTTTTCTACAGATCTTGAGGGTTTAGGTGAGATATCTGGTAGAAGAGCTTCCTACTGTGACGTTGAGGGTTTCGGTGACGCTTCTATTACTTCAGGTCCCTTCTCGGTACCGACGCACTTGCGACATACGCTTTTCACCAAGTCCGTGTCGCATTGGATAGCGATGCTCCATTGCAAATGCGCAGACTTGTACTCTGTGTAAACGCCCGGTATCTTCGGTTTGACAACTGTCTTTTTGCAACACCCACCTCAAAAGTTGACGTTTCCATGCTTCTAAATGATGCCTACAGAACTTTATTTGAGCAGACTTTAGACACTGTACTTTAGACACTGGCATAGGTAACTTTAAACACTGGTTTTGGTATCTTTTTGAAATAAATTTAGATTTAACTTGACGTGGCTAATAATATGGCCAAGATACGCAACCTCTTTTTGTAAGAATTCGCATTTATCGGGTTGAAGTTTAAGGTTGGCTGCTCGAAGTCGATACAGTAATCTTCTAATTTTTAAGTCATGCTCTTCCAAGTCCTTTGAATGAACCACGATGTCATCTAGGTATACAAAGACTTCAGTGCCGTGCATTCCCTTTAATACTGCATCCATCAATCGCTGGAATGTAGCAGGAGCGTTCTTGATTCCCATGGGCATTCGTAAATATTCAAAGTGCCCTCGGGGCGTAGAAAACGCTGTCTTTACCCTGTCGTCAGGGTGGGTTTCAACTTGGTGAAAACCACTAGCCAAATCAAACATAGAAAAATACTGGGCTTCTTCCAGATGGTTCAGGATGTCTGTAATGTTGGGCAGAGGGTATGTATCCCCTATGACCTTCTCGTTAAGGGCACGAAAACAATTACAACTCTCCATTTCCTTTCGCTGGATCCACCTAGTTTCTTAGGAACGATCCAAAGGGGAGAGTTATAAGGGGATTTGGAATATCCTATTATGCCACTATCGTATTGTTTCTGTAATTTGGCGGCCAATTGATCGGCTGCCTCATGAGGGTATCGATATTGCTTCCTTGCTATAATCTCATCGCCAGTGGTAGGGATTCTGTGCTGGATCACGTTCGTAGTCGAGAGTCTTTTTCCGTTCACGTGAAAGATGTCGGTGAAATCTGCTAACCATCTATGAACGTAGTCCTTCTCCTCTGGATTGAGTTCGGAGATGCGCAAGCTGTTCTTGATTTTCCTGACTCGGTCAGTGTAAGAATCTCCCATTTCCTGCTTTAGATTCTCAACCAGATATTCGGATTCAGAGTTGGTGGACTCTGCGTCAGGTGGCTTGATAAAATCATAGGGCAGGATTTCTTGAGATGGTACTTCTACCTCGACGTCCTCCTCCCGAGTATTGATAGCGAGCACGTGGCAGACTCCCTTGTGGGAGGAAACGGCTGCTTCGCCTAGGTACACTCCCTCAGGTGTTTCTATCCTGGGGAGGTAACCTTCCTTTATTTCTGGGTTAAGCACGTCTATGGTGATCGGTTGCCCTGTTCTTCACCTAATTTTCAAGATCCAGGCAAAGGGTATGATTTCACGCATGAGCGAAGTCCGGGCCGATCGAGACTTCTGGTCAACAAACGAAATGGGGTTAATTGGGTCCTAGATGGCCACTAAAGAATTATGCCTGTAGGATATTTGGGCTTGCTCCTGTCGCAGATATGGCCTGCAAATGATCCCATCAGAGGGTATTCGGAAATCATTTTTTACGATATGGAATTCGACTGGAGCACCGAATAATGTAAGATTTATGGTTCCAATCCTTTCCACGGGATCTGTGTTTATCCCTGTCAGCAAGATGGCCTTTTTAGGTTCATATTTTAATTCAAGTAACAGGTTTTTAATCTTTATTAGGTTCACGTCTGATCCGGGGTCTACTAGAAAGCTGGATTTTGGGTTCTGTAGCTCCGGGGCCGTTAATGTGACTACAGGAGAGCCTTCTATTTTGCTTCCTGCTAGTAAGACCCTATGGTTTTCTCCGGGAAGTGAACATGTTTTGGAGGGTGCTGTATGGTCGGCTGACTCCCTGCCGCGTCCGAGCGATGAGTTTGTTGTAAGTTTAAATTGGCCGCTGGTCCTGGCGAATTTGACCTTGGTGGTGTCGTGCTGTCCATCGATTTCCCATACCTCTGCCAAGGAGAGTTGGCTCTAGTGCCGCTGTCCGTGGGATATCCATGTGGGAACCTGGGAGCAGGGAAATGTGGAGGATACTGATAAGGGTAGGGAATGTTCAAGGGAAAGTGAGTTGGATAGGGATAGGGATATTGATGGGGGTAAGAGACATAAGGAGCAGGGTATTTTGCAGAAGCTGAGAGGGGGAAATCTGTCGGGCCCTTGCTTGACCCTGTCCTTTCTAATTCCTGCGTTTTCCGTCTGTCCTTTCTCTCCATTTGCCTCGAATAGGGGGCTCCAGTTGCTTCTGCCTCTCCGCAATATGTAGGGCATGGTCAAGGGCAATTGGCAATTTTGTCCCTGCGCGTTGCCTTGGCCTATTTTTAGCATTACTGCTACCCAGAAGATTAGACATCTTCCTATCGTACCATAATTGAAAATGATGGCTGTCTTACACGAGAATAATTCTGGAACCAAAACTATTTAATATATCTATTTCCGCAGTAACATTTCACAAGCCTTAGAAGCTGAGACGGGGATCGCTAAATGTAATAGAAGCGCTTCCAAAGGGTTGTTGAATATTACTATGGATATAGACATATCAACTACAGTTTTGGAAAGCTGTCTGCGGTGATTATTACTAATTCCAAATTCTTAGGCGGTTTTATTTAAAGGCAGCTGAGACTTCGTTTTTCAATGTGATCAGGGTAGTTCCGAGGGGACCTGGAATATCACTATGGTGGTAGACATATTAACTAGAGCTTTGGAGATTTGTCTGGGGTGACTATTTTTAATTTGAAACTTTGTGGCAGTTTTAGATAAAGCAAGAAAAGACTTAGTTCGCTTAATGTGATAGAGGTAGTTGCTAGGGGTCGTGGAATATTACAGTGAAGACAGATGTATTAACTAGAGTTTTGCAAAGTTGTCCGTGATGATTATTCCTAATTTAAAATTATTTAGCAGCTTTAGTTGAAGGCAGCTAATATTTGGTTCGTTAAATGTGGTAGGAGTAGTTCCTAGGTGTCCTGGAATATTCCTGTGAGGGTATGTATTTTGAATATAGGCTTTAAAAGTTGCCTATGGTGATTATTATTATAATGGTGTCTTGAGAAGTTGTCTGAGGTAAGTATTTTTGATTTGTAATTTTCGTAGCGCTCTTAGTTTCATAGAGGATGTGGAATATTACTGTGGAGATATGTATATTGACTAGAGTTTTGGAAATTTGTCTGAAGTGATTCCTTTCAATTTGAAATTTATTTGGCGGTTTTATTTTAAGGCTGCTGACACGTGGTTCGTTACATGTGATAGGGGTAGCTCTTAAGGGTTGCTGAATGTTACTGCGGAGATGAGGATATAAAAAAGAGTTTTTGTTTTCTAGTTATTACCGTAGGGTTTAGTCGTTTTTGTTAGAAATTTTCGACCTGTCGATTAAAAATTCAACTGTTTGATTACAAATTAAACTGTTCTGTAATAAATTCGTCCCTTTTGCTTGAAAGTGCTACTATTTGATTCTTAATAAAACTGTTTCGTTAAATATTAAATAATTTAACTCTTTAGTTGAAAATTTATCTTTCTTGGTCAAAAATTATATTTTTCGTGAAAATATATCTCCTTTCTGATAAAAATTTGATCTATTTTGGTTAAAAATGCAAATGTTTTGTTGAAAAATAATAATCTGTTATAAATGAGCATTTAACTGGTTTTTTAAACATTCGTCTTTCTTTTTTGGTTGAAATATTAACTATGATATTTTTTGTCGAGAATTAATCTTCTTTCGTTGAAGGTACAATTAGTTAATTCAACGATGTACTACTTTGTTTTGAGCTAATTTTTTGGTTAAGGATTTATCACTGCAGCGGAGAAAAGTTTGTCGGTTAAAAATTGAACTATTTTGTTGAAAATTCTCTTTTTTTTTGTTTTAAAATTACTTGTCTTAACTGAAAATTGAACTGCTCTATTTTTGATTGAAAACTAATATTTTTAGTAGTAAATTTAACTATTTGGTTGAGAATTCACCTCATTTGTCCAAAATTTC
The DNA here is from genome assembly GCA_011634705.1 of Andricus grossulariae. Taxonomy (NCBI): domain Eukaryota; kingdom Metazoa; phylum Arthropoda; class Insecta; order Hymenoptera; family Cynipidae; genus Andricus; species Andricus grossulariae. The sequence goes on along the minus strand of JAABKJ010075445.1, from coordinate 116,937,163 downwards.
TGTGTTTTAGTAAAGAATCAATCTTCTTGGTTGAACTTCATGTTTTGGCTTAAAATTGCAATACTTTTATTCAAAGGTACAGGAATTTAAAGCGTTTCATATTGAACTCAATATAGTACCTACATTAACTTAAGTCAAAAGAATTTATTCTTATACTTTGTAAGAAATGTGTATATTAACCCAGTCTTGAGGGAATTTCAGGCTGTAAAGTCTGCAGTATAAAAATTCATACCATCTATTATCTATTCATAAGTCTACGACTTATTTAGCTTATTGTAATTAGAGGAACAGCAATTTGTCAGCATTACTGGCAACATCCATTTTAGCAATTATGAACGTGTTTTTCACAACCAAAAAGAGATTTTTTTTCATCACCAATAGATTTACAAGACTTATTTTATGTTTTGTGATTTTTCGTATTTTCGTATGAGGACCATTTAATTTCAGGATTTTCCATTATCTATGATGGCAATATAGAGAGTTCAATCACTATCACTCTAAATTCGAGTTTATTTTTTATAGCTTCTACTTATATTACACCGGCACACAAAAAAGTGGCCTGCCCGGCGGACTACACCGGCATATCTATATGTTTTTGGGGTCGCTGAATCTGAATCCGGGGTCCAAATACCCAAGATGAATATCAATTCCTTTTTTAACTAAAACATTTTGTAAGTATCGCTGAATATCGCCTATTTCATAGCTGCCTGTGGATATAACAATTTCTTTTTTGCCTACGCAAAATTTATTGTGATCAATATCCACGTTTGGAATCGAAATGAAAGTTAGGAATTCCACAAGTCCGAGGGGATAATTTTTATTCGGTGAAAGTTCAATTGGTGTAAAATATTGTGTTTCTTATGTAGATGAATTTCCCGATAAAGTCAAAGTAAATGAATCACCCATGATGACGGTTGTCTTTTAACTGAAGTTAAAAATAACTGAAGTACTTATTTATATAGATAATAAAAACTTTTGAATTTAATTTGATTACATAAAAATTTAAGACACAAGTGATAAGTATGCAATCCAATGTGTATCTAAATTATTTTTATCAACCAGATTAACAATTGCACTTTCATATTTACGAGGAACTTTCTCGGGTAATTCATTTCGCATGAAAACTCCACGGAAGTGAGGAATTTTCATGTATTTTACATATTTAAGTAAATCAAAGTCAGTCAGTGCTCGTTGCAGTAATTTTATTTTGGATTTTTTTGCTTTATTCAGACCTTTTTTTCTTTACTTGAGATTTAATGTTAACTCCTAAGCCTTTCCTGTACGGTTTAAGATATAAACCATTTCCTACTGCTATAGCATTCATTGTTTGATTATGACGTTTGCTTTCTTCAACTTGTTTTTTAGCTGCGTTTGCATCATTGACAGCCTTAGCTATACCAGCTGCCCCACCGGCTAATGCCCCAATAACACTGAGGCCTGCGAAAAGGGGTATGAAAAAAGGTGAAACACCGCAAACTTTACTTGGTACGGGTAGATCTCGAGGCTTGTTCACGTTACACCTTGAAGAGCAGATTTGATAACTGAATAAGCGTCTTTGCTGGGAACCACTGATTTTTTAGCTGCTGTTACAACTTTTCTCAGCGGCAAAACCAATCGTTTTTTCTTTTTAATATCAGGACTTTTTTTTTAAACCCATGCCAAATTTGGACTTAACTTTCATAGCGTTCGTTACAGCCCAAGCAGTTGCCTTCTCACCTATTCCTGCGTCTTTAGCTAATACACGATTCCACGCTTTTTCAGCTAGGACTTTATCAGCTGCGTTTCTCAACTCAGTATTGTCTCTATTTTGAGAATAAGCAATATCGTGTTCCTTACAAGCTTTATCAAGAGGATTAATACCGGGATCACCACGTGCTAGTCGTTTTTCTAATTTGGTTCCAGGTCCACAGTACTGATATCCAGGAATGTGTAATTCTACAGGAATTTTATTGATAACCTTATTTAATAAAGCTTTACCACGTCTGATGTGCTTAACAGTCTTTTTGTAACTAACAAAGCCTTTTTTTGACCGCATGATTATATACGTTTTAGAATACTTTGTTAACTGAAGTGTAAACCCTTAAAAGCACATTATTTATAGTTCTAAACTCAGTCATTATCAAGATGGAGCTTAAAACACAGCCAACGAAATTGCCTGTTGCAAATTTTGATTATTTAACACAATCGTGGAAGAGAGGGCTTTGCTTACTTTACTAACGCACCCCAACGGATTGAGATTTGAGAATATCTACATCTACTCAAAATCGCTGAATCAACCTAAATACAAATTTTTAGAAAAAGTTCTATAGTCAGTGGCAGAGAATGATTATTGAAGATGTCATTCAACTGAGTGAAGCACAACCTAACTCAAGAATCGTGTTTGATGACATGGCATGTGGTAAACAAGATAATATTCGAGCATTTTTTCCATGTGACGCCACAGACTCATTGACTGTTTTTATTTCTGTCAAACGTATGCAAGAATTCCGAAACATTCAATTCGTGACAACGTTAATTTCTTAGTACTTTTTAAACAGGATGAACTGAACCTTAAACATGTCTATGATGATCACGTAAATAGAGATATGATGTATTCAAAATTTAGAGAATTATGTACAGTTTGCTGGAATTTATGATAAATTTATGATAAATATGGATTTGTCGTTATTGATAAAGATAATGAATTTAATCAAAGTAGATACAAGAAAAGCTTCGATTGTTTTCTAAATTTGAGAAAGTAGTTTTAAAAAGTATGCAAATATTCTACGAAGCTAGTTGTACTTTAGACTCTGATGAATCAAGATGTCTTTGAGAATCGATAATGTTCAAGGTTTCATGCCAATCGCGTTAATTTTACTCTTGTCCTTTTCTTGACATGTCCATGTCTCGCTACCGTACAGTACAGCCGGCACAAATAAAGTATTATATAAGGTCGTTTTAGCTTTTTTTTATTTGTTTTTATTCCTGGGAATGGACCCTGCTCTACCGATAACCTTTTTACCTTCATTAATGCGCCTATCTAACTCCCCATCTATTTTACAGTCTCTAGTGACTAGGCCACCTAGATATATGTATTTGTCAACCTGCTCTAATCTTTTATCATTCAGGACAATGTTGCACATTGTTTCCTCACTTTTTCCTTCAAAAATAATTACCTTTGTTTAATTTATGTTAATTTTGAGGCCCATGTTCTTCATGCTTGTGTTAAGTTTATTCAACATTCTTCGCATATCCTCGGTTGATTCTGCCATGTCAACCTTGTCATCTGCGAAAGCCAAACCACACAACTTCACTGTTTCGAGATCTACACCTTCATCATGGATCAAAATATCAAGACAGTCACTCAGTTTCCTATTTACCCTTACACTCGCTTTACTACCTGCATATATTGTTTGTATTGCTTGTAGGAGCTATCCATGTACTCCGTACACTTTAAGGACTTCCCAAAGTTTACTTCTATTTACCTTGTCAAATACTTTTTGTAGGTCAACAAATGCACAGAAAACTTTCTTTCCTACTCCTAAGCTTTTTTCATATCTGATCTGTACATGATCTTCCTAGCATACATCCAATCTCCAATCGCCTGGGATTTGTCCCGTCTCGATGCATAAATTTATCAGTTCGCACACCCTGTGAGGTATGTATTCGCCAACGTATTGAGGCATTTCAGCATTGATACTGTCTACACCAGCAGCCTTACCATTTTTTAAACTCTTAATTATATCAATAACCTCAGTGACGCAGACATATTCAATTGGGTTTTTTATTGTATTATTATCAATCTCGCAGCTCTGTTGCCCTGTATCTTCACCTCCTAATAATTTTTTAAAAGAGTCTTTTAAAGCGTCTACTGTCCCGTCTGTATCATATAGCATTGCGCCTTTGTTGTTTCTTATGCTCACAAACTCTGAACTTTTACTTTCCTTCATCTCTTTATATATTAGTTTCATGGTTCCTCGGATGTTTAACGTTCTCTCGTGCGCTTTTTTCTTTTCCTGTTGGGCTGCCTTAATTTCATCATTCCAGCATGCATCATCAGATTTTCTTCCTAGTACCGCCGTACCACATACTTCAATCGCAGTTTTGACAATGTTATCCCGTAACATTGTCCATGCGCCCTCTACATTTGTATAGTTTTCAAGCCCCTTTCATGTTGCCCTTATCTATGCGTTTGTTTATCTTATTCTGAAAATCTTTTCGCACTTCCGGTTTCTGTAAATTTTCAATCTTGATTCGCGTTTGTTTCGTATTTTTGTTGTTGTTTTCTTTCCTATCTATCCCCGCCCTAAGTTTATTTTCGAGACTAAAAGGTAGTGATAAGTATTGCATTCGGAACCGCTTATGACTCTTTTATCTTTAACTAGTTCTCTTAGTCTTTCATCCGCAATAACGAACTCAATAATACTGCGGTTATTTCCTTTACACCAGGTGTGCGTGTGGATCATTTTATGCCGAAACCAAGTATTTGTAACGAATAGGCTCTTTTCTAAGCATAAGCTAACTAACTTTACCCCGTTATTATTTTTTCTTGGATCCCCAAAATTACCTAGTACCTTTTCTGTATCTGTATCTTGACGTTGGACGCCAACCAATCGATTCATATCCCCTAGCACAAGTATTCTTTCACCTTGATCGCAAGTACTAATTGTGTCATATAAAGTGTCCCAGAAGGCGTCTTTGACTTCCCTCGGGTCACTATCAATTGCCCACAACAATCTGGGAGATACAAAATCATGATCTTTGAGATGCTGTCTTGCTTTTTCATTCATAAATTAAACGGCCCCTTGACTACCATCTGATTCGCTAACTACTTCTGACCAGATTTAAAAACCGCCTTTCAGTACCCCATTTTCTATGTTTCTACATTCGCGACCCTTTTTTTTCGTTTCAGGTACGCATAGAATATCTGGTTTCCTTACGTGTATAGTTTCTTGTAGTTCTCGTATCTTAAGATCATTCACTCCTCTAGCATTCCAAACACCCAGTCTCCATTCATCGCCTGAAACTCGACCTTTACGTTATTTATTCTAGGTACAGAGAGGAGTTGTCATGAAATTTCTTATTGTCAATAATTATTAATAATTATTCTGTCTAATTGTAGAGTTTTATTTCAATAAATCGGTTTACTGAATATTCCATTTTATTTGAATTAGTTTCAAATCTTTACCGCTCTTAAAAAGTACTAGCTAGTAAGTATTCAATAATAGGATTCTAGCGCCCTGGCATTCTAGTTCTAAAACAGCGCATGCTGTTACACTACGGACGTCAACGATGAACGTAAACAGTATCACTTCCTTCTGTACTCACCATTTCATTGATCAATCCCCCAATATCACTCGAAAATTGATATCGGCAACGACCCATTATAAATGGTACACCATTTTCGTCTAGAGCGGTCAAGAACCAGTTTCGAGAATACCGAAATCGCTCAAAAAATTTTAGTGCACCAAACACTAAAATAGTGCACTACAATTTTTTGAACGATTTTGGTATTGCTTATTTTGTATTAAATTTATTATTTTGTAATAAATCGGAAGTTTAATTGCGCATGTGCGGCTGCCATGTGCATCCAGCCTAGTATGAATGTTGCGCTCATATTTTGTAAAAATGTATACAATTGTACCCTTTGGCGGAGTTAAATTAAATGAAAATGAAGTTCAGGGTACAAAAATGGGCATGTGTGAAATAGAAAAACGTAGTTTTGCTCAATTGAGATGGTGGCTGAGTTGCCGGAAGCAACCTAATAGTGATAAAACAGCTGAACTTGTAAACAGGTTTGAAGGTTAAGTTTTTCATATTATTAAATTTTGATTATGTCATTGTGATTCGAATAAATACTAAAGGTAAAAGACAGGATTCAAGTATTGAAATTGTTTTAAAATAAAATTGGTGGTGTTTTGGGAAGAAAATGGTAACAAATAGTTCTTGTATAGTATGGTGTTACAAAACCGAAATTTTCGGAAAATGCCAAATCTGTTACAAAAGAATATATAATTTGGAAGCATATTCTTACATTTTTTATTTCAGTCGAAAATATGAATTAAATTAAATTAGAAAATTGATAATATGCAAAAATGTTGCAAACAAATGAAGTTCATAATACATTGAAACCGTATTACAAACAAAAATGCACATTTCGTGCTTGCATGCAACATTATTATTGTTATTGTAATTTATTATTATAAGTTGTCATAATATAAGTTAATATATAGGTTTCAAGATAAAGGAATGCGCGCATAGAAAAAGGAAGGGACATCGATCCACAAATTGATGAAGGATCATGCTTAAGTTTAAAGGAGGCAAAATTGAGAGGTTTTACATTTCAAGCAATTATTATATTCTTCAAAATGTTTCTTGAAGTCTTCTTTCCTAATACGACCACTTCTGTATTGTAAACAAGGTTTCGGGAAACGTATGAAGTAGAAGAGTTTATGTCCCTTGTGTGATGTGGTACAACTATCACTTTGATATCAGCCGTACATACAACGCATAAACGATCCCTTACTTCATTTTTCATTGAAATTCATTTTCACTTTGAATTTTTTTTTAATAACTTGTCACAAATGTTTAAAAATTAAATAAAACCGTTTACACTGTGTTCAACGAGAACAAATTATCGCAACAACTGGGTACAACAGAAAGTACATTGCACATGCGCAGTAAACTTTCCGATGTAACAGCATGCGTACTGCTGTCTATTAAATTCAATCGAATTAAATAACCTCAGTCGATAAAGAAGACACTTTCTTTAACTCAAGATATGAATTAATTAAAATTCAATCAGTAAGTAATAATTGTAGCATTAATAATTGATTATTAATTCAATTCAATAATTCGTATAAAAGTTCCATCAATACTCTCTCTCTCTCTCTTTATATTAAAATAGGATAAATCTAGCCTAGTTACTAAGGATCATAAAGGATTGTATACGTGCAGATTAAGCCCTGCTAAAAAGTCACGTAGACCAGGCCTACGTGACGAACTCCACACGTTATGGCTTACGTGAGCAATGCTCTCATTGGTCAGGCTTAATGGCAGGGCCTTGCGCTTGGCTCCCCCGCTCTAATGCCACCCTCGCACGTAAGTCAAAAAACTCGAGGTTATAAATTTGTGTAGTCTAGGGTGAAAGGACAGATCTCTTTCACTCGCGAAACCCTTAACCTGCGACGCTCATAATCTAGTTTTGAATATTTTCTAAGTGGGACTTAGAAATACGTGGAGAGAATCGTGGTTTCCAGGCTTCCTGAATAGCTTGTTTCTCGTCGTCAGGTTTGAAAATCTTATGCTTATGATTAATTGCTTTTCTATCCTTATCAATCAACCTGTTACTGTCTTGCATTGTCCATAGACCTCCAGGCACCTTTGCAATTTGGTGGAAGTCTCACCCTGCTTATGATTTTTTGCTAAGCAAAAGTATTTCTCATGTCTCTTTAAATTACCGAGTCGTGAATAAGTTCTGGAACAACTTGAACATGTGGAAGTCATCTTGTCGCTGACACAGTGAAAATGGCTGTTCATTCATGAAAGCTGAGTTTATATCCTCCTCCTCCTCATATCCTCGTCTTTCAACTCCTCCTCATGCCCTCCTCATCCTCCTCCTCATGCCCTCCTCCTCCTCCAACTCCTTCTCTTCCTTTTCATGCCCTCCTCTTCCAACTCCTCCTCCTCCTCCTTCTCATGCCCTCCTCTTCCAACTCATTCTCCTGCTCAGGCCCTCTTCATGCCCTCCTATTCCAGCTCCTCCTCATGCCCTCCTCTTCCAATTCATCCTCCTCCTTCTCATGCCCTCCTCTTCCAACTCCTCCTCCTGCTCAGGCCCTCTTCATGCCCTCCTCTTCCAACTCCTCCTCATGCCCTCCTCTTCCAATTGATCCTCCTCCTTCTCATGCCCTCCTCCTCCTCCTCATGCTCTCCTCCTCCAACTCCTCCTCCTCCTTCGCATGCCCTTCTCTTCCAACTCCTCTTCCTCCTTCTCATGCCCTCCCCTTTCAACTCCTCCTCCTGCTCATGGCCTCCTCTTTCAACTCCTCCTCCTCATGCCCTCCTCTTTCAACTCTTCCTCCTCCTTCTCATGCCCTCCTCCTCCTCATGACCTCTTCTTCCAACTCCTCCTCTTCCAGAAGAGAGAAGCATGAGGAGGAGGAGGAGTTGGAAGAGGAAGGCATGAAGAGGAGGAGTTGGAGGAGGAGTTGTAAGAGGAGGGCATGAGAAGGGCATCAACAGGTGGAGGAGTTGGAAGAGGAGGGCATGAAAAGGAGGAGGAGTTGGAGGAGGAGGAGGGCATGAGAAGGAGCAGGGCATGATGAGGAGTTGAAAGAGGAGGATATGAGGAGTTTTTTTTATTATTCGATCTTACATATATATATAGTTTTTACGTTTATTATTATAATGAAATAGGTTAAATAAATAGATATAATTTGAAATTTATGTGTTTTTCTTTATTCTTCCACCTGAATTCATTGTAGTTTTTAGGATACCAGCTTATAAAAACCTCTAACATAAGATTAGTGTATACATAATCATTGAATCTAATTTTTTTTCCAATCTCTGCTTGTCTTAACTACATCATTATCATACCCACCTCCTCTCCTGCCCTCCTCCTTCTCCTCCTCCTCCTCCATTATGTCCCCTTCTTCCACGCTTTGATAATTTATTTCATTGAGAATAATTTAAAATTCAAGGGGGAGAAACCTGGTTACAACTATAAGGAAAGCAGCGTACTCGATTCATACTTCGCTAAGCATTATTATTAACAAATTAGATTTCTTCATTAAAAGATGTTGGTCTAAGACTTACATAAAGTCAATATTAGATGAGGAAGGCGATTTATCAAGCTCAGCGCAGAGGGCAGCACCGAGAGTGTCGATACAATTCGTATGCAGGAACAAGGCATTATACCCACGGTTTCTGAAGTTTTTTTGTTATTTGGAAGGCGATGTGCTCCTTCATTTTTACATTCAAATTCCACACATACACAAAAAAATTTCAAGAAGAAAGTGTAGGAATCACAACACAGCTTTTAAAACCTGTAACAGACGATTTAGAGCATATAATAATTGAATCTAATATTTTCAGTATCTACTTAACTTAACTGTAATATTTATCGTATCCTCCTCCTCACCCTCTATTCTTTTCTCGTTCTTCCACATACATTTAAATAATTTATTTCACTTGAATCAGAATAACTCAACATTTAACAGGGCAAATGTTATCACAACGACAAGGAAAAGCAGCGTATCCGATGGTGGCGCACTCTATGATAATCTTTGGTAACCCAGGTTCCCAATTTAATGAAACAAAGTTTTATCTACTAAGTTGGAACCGTTTAATCACCTGTATATCCATTATTCTGTTAACCAGAAATCCTGGTTCCTTTAAATGAATTTATTAAACTACAATTTAAAATTTTGAAACATTACAAATGATTTCCTAAAATTTCGAAAAAGAATGTCCAAGATTTTAAACAGATTATAAAGCAAAATTAATAATTTCAAACTTGAAATAATTTCATCACTTTAAAAAAAATTTAATTTTAGAAGATTTAGGACAAAAAACTTAGAAGGTTTTTAGGAACTTTAAAACGTTTCAAGAGAATAAAAAAATTTTCGTAAGATTTCTGGGAAATTTTAAATAATTTTTCCTTTTAAAAAAATTTGGTAATACTACATTTAAAAAGATTTTAAAGCATTTCAAACAAATTTTTAAATTGTCAAAAAGAATTCGGAGATTTTAAGGCAATTTTTTTATTTTACAGAATTATAAAAAAATGTTGGAAAAATTCAAATCATTTAAATATAAATTTTGAAGGTTCAGTTTTGAAAAGTGTAAAAAATAATTCAAAGTTGAAATATTTCAGAAAGTTTTAAACAAAATGTAGATTTTTGAACATTTTAAAATAAAATTGAAAAACTTTTTGTGATTCTGAAAGAATCTAAAATATAAACTTTTCTTAACTTTTGAGGGAAAATTGAAATTGTATTTGTATTTAAAAAAATAAATTTTGTTCTAAAGAAAATTGAAAAAGATTTTAAAACATTTCAGAAGGTTACTAAAATCGTCGAAAAAATCTGGAAGATTTTAGGGAAATTTTTTTTATTTTGAATGAATTTTTTAAAAAGTTGTAGGAAAAATTCAAATAATTTTAAAATATACTTAAAAGTTTTTAAAAATATGTCGAAAAAGAATCTGAAAGATTTGAAAACATTTATTTTTTATTTTTGCAGGATTTAAAAAAATATTATAAAAAATTTGAATTCTTTCAAAGCTTTGAAAAGATTCAAAAAAGGTTCAAAATTTGAAAAGATTTCAAGACATGATAAACGAAATGTAGATTTTTTAAGATTCTGAAAAAAATGTTGAATTGTTTCTTAAGATTTTAGGGGAAATTGAAATATTTGAAATATTTCAGAAAATTTAAAACAAAATGTAGATTTTTGAAGTAAAATTTGTAAGCTTTTAGTGATTTTGAAAGAATCCATGATAATAAGCTTTTCTTAAATTTCCCGGGAAAACTGCAATTGTATTTTTATTTTAAAAAATCATTTTTTTTTAACAAATTAAAAAAGATTGTAAAACATTTCAGGAGGTTTCTAAAATCGTTGAAAAAGAATTTGGAGATTTTAAGACAATTTTTTTCATTTTACAGAATTATAAAAAAAATTTTGGAAATATTCAAATCATTTAAAAATATATTTGGAAGGTTTAGTTTTGAAAAGTTTAAAAAATAACTCAAAATTGAAATATTTTAGAAAGTTTAAAACAAACTGTAGATTTTTGAACATTTTTAAATAAAATTAAAAAACTTTCAGTGATTCTGAAAGAATCCAAGATAATAAACTTTTCTTAACTTTCGAGGGAAAATTGTAATTGTATTTGTATTTAAAAATATGAATTGATAAAGATTTTAAAACATTTCAGGAGGTTTCTAAAATCGTCGTAAAAAATCTGGAAGATTTTAGGGACATTTTTTTAATTTTGACAGAATTTTTTAAAAAGTTTTAGGAAAAATTCAAATCATTTTAAAATATACTTAAATTTTCTTAAAAATATGTTGAAAAAGAATCTGGAAGATTTTAAAACATTTATTTTTTATTTTTGCAGAATTTAAAAAGATATTAGAAAAAATTTGAATTACTCAAAAGTTTTTAAAATATTTCAAGACATTATAAACAAAATGTAGATTTTTCAAGATTTTGAAAAAAATGTTAAATTGTTTGTTAAGATTTTAGGGAAATAATTGAATTTTAATTTTCATAAATTAATTTTGATAAAATATTTAAAAATATTTTGAAACATTACAAATGATTTCCTAAAATTTGGAGAAAGAATGTCCAAGATATTAAACAGATTTTAAAGCAATCTTTTTCAATTTTGCGAGATTAAAAAATTTTAGAAAAAATTCAAATCATTTTAAAAGATACTTAAAAGATTTTTAAAAAAATTGAAAATAATTTGACATTTGAAGAAAATATATATTAAAAGTGATTCTTTCAAATTATTTAAAAAGATATTTCAAAGGTTCAGTTTTTTTATTTTTTAAATTTACTTTAATAGAATATTTAAAATTATTTTTAAAAATTTCCAAAGATTTCCAATATTTTTTTCTTTTTTCTCGAACAAAAAAATATATTAGAGAGGAATGAGAAACACAAAAAAAGGGTTTTTATAAGATCTACAACTTTTATTCAGAACACTTTTATTTCAGATCAATATTTTTTGAGGTTTTGTTAATAAAATTCGATTTTTTAAAAATAAAAATGGTTAATCATTTGATTTTTATTAAGCGGTGCCAAAAATACTCTTGAGGCTGTCAAATGGGCTGCAAAAGGAACCACGAGGCCAAGTATCAAGTCAATATTCTCATGGGATCTTTTTGGATGTGTACCGAAAATTTGAAGTAACTAACACTGAACTTTAAATTTGGAATATTTTAAACACAAAATTGTGATGTTTTCATCTTTCAGATCCTAGCTTGAAAAATATAAAATGCAAAGGTATTTATTTTGTAATATTTCAAACTTGAAGTTATGGAATATAAATTCTTAATTTAAGAACGTTTCTATTTTTACGTCTTTTTATTTCCGCATGTACAATAAGGAACGCCTTAATTGGAAATTATTACATTGAAGAATTTTATTCAAAAATGTTAAATTTCAAATGCTATTACATTCAACTCATCTAATTTATAAGGTTCCAACTAGAAATATATCATATTTCTATATATATAAATATATAATATAATAATAAATATAATTTTTAAATTATTAAGGCTTCAAATTTGAAATCATTCTTCAATACGAAGCTGTTCAATTGCAAAGCTATTATTTTTAAATTTTGTAATCTTAATTCAAAAATTATTCAATTAAAAATTGTCAATTAAAATGTTTGTTACCACAAACATTTTTTATTTAAAATTGCACGGGTTTGGAGACTCTAAATTCGCAAATAATAATTTTGAATATTCCAAACGTATAATTTTATAGTTTTTAACTTCTGAGCTTAAACTTTAAAATATTGGTTATTTTATGTAGCTCAATATCTTTTCCGGATTTTCACAATTTCACTGGCTTTTTTATTAGAATGTCTTGACTTATGCAAATTTGCACATTTTAAATGCTGTTAGTTCGGAAAATTTCAAGTTTGGAATTGTAGAGTTATAAATGCTTGATTCTGTTTTTCTATTTTAAAATCATATACATGAAAGTTTGAAGTTCAAATTATTGAATTAGAACAGTAGGTATAAAAATAATGAATTTAAAATACTATGAATTGGAAATTACCTCATTTTTAAGGATTAATTCAGAAATTATTCAATATGGAACGTATTGATTTTTAAAGATTAAAATTTGTAAATGTATAATTTTAAATGTTTAAATTCAAAATTGTTTCATCTAAAACGCAGCTTTCAACCTTTTACAATTTGAAATATGGAGTATTCAAATATGTACCTACATATTTTAATTTTGTTTTCAATAATTATGAAAAAGATTATAAAATGGAAGAAAATAGCCCCATTGTTGAACATACCAAATTATAAAAAAAAAAGAAATCGACTTTATATATCATCCACAATTAATTTCGATGGTTTTATCAAAACACAGTTTGCATAAAACAAATTGTCAATTAAGTAATTTTATGATATATCTCTCGAGCTAGCTACCTTATTTTAAATCAAATTCATCTCAATAAAATAAACCATCATTAATGAAGATTATTTTCGAGTTACGATTTTTTTCTAAAGTCCAGGAAAATCTCAAATAACTAATGTTAAATAAGAAGTGACAGATCAAAATATTGTTTTGACCAAATGTGAGTTTTTGGTATATGATAATACATTTAGTTGAGGTGAGATAGCTAGTGAATTATCGACAGTTTTTTTCTAAGGTTATTTATATTTTTTATTTGTAAGATAGAATAATCTATACTATGTTCTTAGCTTCGTTAAAGTAGACAAATTTATTTCTTTTCTTTTTGAAGTGTTTTATAGTACATTTTTTCTCAAAATTTGGACCCAAATGAAGCTAAAAAACGTAATTCAGTAACCTCTCTGGCATTTTCTAAACTTTCAGACTGACATTTTGAACCAGGGTGGAACCACGGGTGGGAGGAGGAATTTCAGATTTGGTGAAATCTTACTCTTTCTTATGAATTAACAAAGTAGTTCAACTTTCAACCGAAGAAGATTAATTGTCAACCAACAATGTAATAGTTGATATTTTGGCCAAGGAAATATTTTCAACAAAAAATAAATCAATTTTCTATATAAAAATTAAATTTTCTACAAAATTGTTGGTAATACCTAAAAAAAAACACAGATTTTAATTTAAAATAAAAAAACAGTTGGATTTAACCAATGTAGACAAAATTTCAATAAAGTACTTGAATCTTCATCTGTAGCAGATTATTCTCAACCAAAAAATTTTATTTTTAACCGAGAAATTGATTTTCTTCCAGAAGAGAAGAATTTTCAACAAGATACATCAATTATCAACCAAGTAGTTAAATTTTCTACCAAATTGTTTAACTTTGCAGCCGAAAATACGAATTTTTTACAAAGCAGTTTAATTTTTAACCTGAAAATGTGAATTTTCAACAAAAAAGTTACTTTACAACCAATCGGTTGAATTTTCGACAAAGTAGTGGAATTTTCAGTAAGACAAAAAATCATTTTTAAGAAAGTTTGCAAATTTCAACCAAGGAATTGAATTTTCGATCTAAAAAAATGAATTTTCAACGAAAAATATAATAGTTGATATTTAAAAAAAAACACAGATTTTAATTTAAAATAAAAAAAAACAGTTGGATTTAAGCAATAAAGAAATTTTTTTAACAAAATTCTTGAATTCTCATCTAAAAGAGATTATTTTCAACTAAACAATTAGATTCTTAACCAAAAAATTTACTTTCTTCCAAAAAAGACGAATTTAAAACAAAATACATCAATTATCAACCAAATATTTAAATTTTCTACAAAATTGCTTAATTTTCCAGCCGAAAATTTGAATTTTTTACAAAGCAGTTTAATTTTTAACCCAAAAAATGTGAATTTTCAACAAAAAAGTTAATTTTCAACCCAAACAGATCAATTTTTAACCAGACAGCTGCATTTTTATTCAAAAAATATTGAATTTCTACAAGAAAAATACATTATCAAACCAAAAAGATGAATGTTCAACAAAATAGTTTAGTTTTCAATAAAATAGTTGAATTTTCAATTTAAAAAAAATGTGTTTAAAAAAGAAATAAAATTTTAATCGAACTGTTGAATTTTCAACCAAGAAGTATGACTTCAACCAAATTGTTGAATTTTCAACAGAACAATTCAATTTTGATCCAAAAAATAAAATTTGTAAATAAAAAATATGAAATCTTAACGAAAAATTTAATAGTAGACTTTTCAACCGAGAAGAATCAACTTTGAACAAAAAATAGTTCGATTATCTTATCAAGTTCCATTAATTTCGCATTTTAATCGACAAATAAGAAAAAGGAGAAAGATTGTGAAGCCTACGATAAATAAATAAGAATTTTGGTAATTTATAGCCTAAAGAAAAACATTTTAAATCAACATTGAAATTAATTTTCAATGCTTGAAGCATTTTATGACACTATTTTAACACTTTTTTTTTAAATTCTTGACACTATTTACACTATTTTTTATCTCTGAAGTGAGTCCGAGGCCTGGGATGATTGAAAAAAATTGATTTGAACACTCTCTTCAGCACCAAAAAATACCCCCAGGTGTAAAATACAATGATTCCAAGCTTTTGTTGTTATTTACATATTGAAAATACACTTTATAATTTAAATCTAGTTTATGAAAAACATATTTTTCAAAACTAAGTCAACATTACAAATTTATGAGCATTCGTAAAAATTTGACCTTTCTATGGTTATGAATGTACACTACGTACAATCAATTTTAAAAGTCGCCAATCTTTAAAATGATTCATAAAGTCGAAAAAAATAGATCCATTTTTAACCTCTGCAAATATTGACGTAGGCTTTCAAGCAAACTTTGAAAAATCAAGGCCTCATTTTATTCTTTGAAGGATTCTCTAAAATTCTATTTGGGTGGAATTTATTAAAATTTAAAACATTATTATTAATAACAATAATAACGGAATGATTTCTAAATTATTACTTTTTAATAAACCCCACCCAAATAGAATTGTCGATAATTCTTGAAGGAATAAAATGAGGCCTTCATCATTAGGATTAAACAAGTATTGTAACTTTTCCCTAAAGAGAAAGACAAAAATGAAATTCTGAATAACTACTGTTAAATAAATAATTTTAACCTGAATTATTATTCCTGAATTACGCTTAGAAGCCTCCATGAAGATTTGCAAAAATTAATAATAGATCTATTTATGTCGATTTTATGAATCATTTTGAAAATAGAAGACTTTTGAGTTTGATTGTACGTAGTGTGCATCCCTAAGGGAATATGCAACTTTAAAAAACAAATTTAGTTGAAAAAAGAATAGTTGAATTTTAAACAAATAAGATGAATTTTAAACTAAAGTGATGAATCTTCAACTGGAATAGTTGAAATTTCAATTAAAGAGTTAATTTTCTACCAAAAAAGACGATTTTAAACAAAATAAATGAATTTTTAACCACAGAGTTCAATTTTTAACGTAAAAAGATCAATTTTCAATAAAAAATTGAATATTTAAATTTTCATTGGAAAAAGTAAATTTTCCACAAAACTGATGAATTTTCAACTGGAATAGTTGAATTGTAAACCAAAAAGATCAATTTTCAACAAAAACTGTAATATTACAATTTTCTGTTGAAAAAATCAATTTTTCATGAAACTGGTGAATTTTTAAATAAAATGATGAATCTCTAACTGGAAAAGTTGAAATTTCAATAAAACAAAATAATTTTCTATCAAAATAGACGATTTTAAGCAAAATAAATGATTTTTTAACTACAGAGTTGAATTTTGAACAAAAAAAGATCAATTCCCAATAAAAAATTGAATATTTAAATTTTCATTGAAAAAAGTAAATTTTCCACAAAACCGTGAATTTTCAACTGGAATAGTTGAATTTTAAACAAAAAAGATTAATTTTCAACGAAAAATAGAACACTTAAATTTTCTGTTGAAAAAATTAATTTTTCACGAAAGCGGTGAATTTTTAACTAAAATTGTGAATCTTCAACTGGAATAGTTGAATTTTAAACAAAAAAGACGATTTTAAACAAAATAAATGAATTTTTAACCACAGAGTTGAAAAAGATCAATTTTCAACAAAAAATGGAATAGTTAAATTTTCATTAAAAAAAGTACATTTTCCACAAAACTGATGAATTTCAACTGAAATAGTTGAATTTTAAACCAAAAAGATTAATTTTCAACGAAAAATGGAACACTTAAATTTTCTGTTGAAAAAATTAATTTTTCACGAAAGTGGTGAATTTTTAACTAAAATTATGAATCTTCAACTAGAATAGTTCAAATTTTGATGAAAAAATTAATTTTCTACCAAGAAAGATGATTTTAAACAAAATAAATGAATTTTTAACCACAAAGTTGAATTTTGAACTAAAAAAGATCAATTTTCAATAAAAAATGAAATATTTAAATTTGAATTGGAAAAAGTAAATTTTCCAGAAAACTGATGAATTTTGAACTGGAATTGTTGAATTTTAAACCAAAAAGATTAATTTTCAACAAAAAATGAAATATTTCAATTTTCTGTTGAAAAAATTAATCTTTCACGGAACTGATGAATTTTCAACTTAAATGATGCATCTTCAACTGGAATCGCTGAATTTTAAACAAACAAACAAAATAATTTTAAACTAAAATAATCAATTATTAACTAGAGTAGTTGAATTTTCATCCCAAAAACAAACAAATTTACCAAAAAAGACGAATTTCAAGAAAATAATTTAATTTTCAACGAAATTGTTGAATTTTCAACTGAAAAAGACAAATTTTCAATCAAGCAGTTGAATTTTTAACGTAAAAAGATCAATTTTCAATAAAAAATTGAATATTTAAATTTTCATTGGAAAAAGTAAATATTCCACAAAACTAGTGAATTTTCAACTGGAATAGTTGAATTTCAAACCAAAAAGATTAATTTTCAACCAAAAATGGAACATTTAAATTTTCTGTTGAAAAAATTAATTTTTCACGAAAGCGGTGAATTTTTAACTAAAATGATGAATCTTTAACTGGAATAGTTGAAATTTCAAAAAACAAAAAAATTAATTTTTTACCAAAAAAGACGATTTTAAACAAAATAAATGATTTTTTAACCACAGAGTTGAATTTTTAACGTAAAAAGATCAATTTTCAACAAAAAATGGAATATTTAAATTTTCATTGGGAAAAGTAAATTTTCCACAAAACTGATGAATTTTCAACTGGAATAGTAGAATTTTAAACCAAAAAGATTAATTTTCAACAAAAAATGGAACATTTAAATTTTCTGTTGAAAAAATTGATTTTTCACGAAAGTGGTGAATTTTTAACTAACATTATGAATCTTCAACTGAAATAGTTGAATTTTAAACAAAGAAGATGAATTTTCAACTGAAGTGATGAATCTTCAAACTGAAATAGTTGAAATTTTAATGAAAAAATTAATTTTCTACCAAAAAAGACGATTTTAAACAAAATAAATGAATTTTTAACCACAGAGTTGAATTTTGAATTGCAAAATCCTGTAAAATAAAAAAACTTTACTTTTTCGACATATCCGAAATCTTCAAGAATCTTTTTTAATTTCCTGAAAAATCTCACGAAAATGATATTTCTATAACCTAGAAAACAAATCAACAAATAAACCTAAAAAGGAAATATTCATTCGAAATTTTTATTTTGTATTAAAAACCATTTATCCCCTCAAATTATAATTTGGGTGAAATTTTTTTCTTTCTTGACTGAAAAACTTTTTTATGGTTAAAATTTGAACTATTCGATTGAAAATTCGTCTTTCTGGTTTATAAATTAATCTATCTTGGTTGAGAATTTCATTATTTTGTTGAAAATTCGTCTTTTCCGTCTAAAAATCCAACTGATTGAAAATAATCTTTTTTGGTCGAGGATTCAACTACTCTGTTAAAAATTCATTTTTTTTTAATCAAAGATTCATCGTTTTAGTTGAAAATTTATCTCTTTGGTTGATAATGACTATTCGATTGAAAATTGGTTTTATTAGTAGAAAATTCATCTATTTCGCTAAAAATTCATATTTTCGTGTCACAAAATTGAACTGTTTTGTAGAAAATTCGTCTTCTTTTTGAAAAAACTTGATTTGTTTTGGATTTAAAATCAGACGGGAAACCAAAAAAATGAATTTTCTATCAAATTGATAGATATTTAACTGGAATACTTGAATTTTCAACTAAAAAGTGCAATTTTCAAACAAGAAGTTTCATTTTCTACCAAAAGGCCGATTTTTCAATTAAAGATATATATTTTTAACGAAATAGTTGAATTTTCAACTAAAAAAATACACATTTTCAACCATATAGTTAAATTTTGAACTATAAGATCAATTTGCAACCAAAAATGGAATAGTTAAATTGTTAGTGAAAAAAATTGATTTTCAACAAAACTGATGAATTTTCAACTAATATTATTAATCTTCAACTGGAATAGTTCAATTTTATACAAAAAATATGAATTATTAACTCAAATGAATCTTTAACTGGAATAGATGAATTTTTTCAACGAAAAAGATGAATTTTCAACTAAGAAGATTATCTTCTACCAAAAAAGATGAATTTTCATCAAAATACATAGATTTTCAACTAAAAAGGATAAATTTTCAACCAAATATTGAATGGTTAAATTTCCAGTCAAAAAAATTAATGTTCAATCAAAGAAACACATTTTCAATTAAAATGATAGAATATTGAATTGGAATAGTTACTTTTTCAGTTAAAAAAACTTTCAACCAAAGAAAAAAGTAATTTTGAAAGCAATAGTTACATTTTTAAATAAAAAAGATGCATTTTTGACGAAAATGACGAAACTTCAACTGAAGTAGTTTAATTTTCAACCAAAAAGATTAATTTTCAACTTTCAACCAAAGAAAAAAGTAATTTTAAAAGCATTAGTTACATTTTCAAACAAAGTGATGAATTTTCAACTAAAATGATGAATCTTTAACTGGAATAGTTTAATTTTGAATCAAAATTTAAAAAAATGTTCAACAACAACAAAAATTTTAACAAAATAGTGAAAGTTTCAACTGGAATAGTAAAATTTTCAGTAAAAAAAATTAATGTTCAACCAAATAAAAGAAACGAATTTTCAACAAAATATCTCATTTAGCAACCAAGGAGATTAATTTTGAATTAAAATTATATTCAGCCAAAAAATTAAGTTTTAACAAAAGAGTTTAAGTTTGAACCAAGTAATTAAATTTTAAATAAATTTTAGGAGAAAATTGACAAAGATTTCAAAAGATTTCAAATTATTTTCTAAAATTACAAAAAAGGATGGGAAAGATTTATAAAAAAATTCGAGTAAGTTGAAGACATTTCGAAATATTCAAAATATTCAAAATTAATTTAAAAGTTGAAAATATTTCAAAAGTTTTAAAAAATTTACATTTTTGTATATTTGAAAAAAAATGTTGAAGCTTCTGAAGGATCTTGAAAGGATTCACGATAATAAACAAATTTTTCTTAGAATTCATGGGGAAATTTGTTGGAAAAATTTAAACAAAATGTAAATTGTTGAAGATTTCGAAAAAAATTACGAAGCTTTTTAACAAGTTCAAAAGGCTTCAAGAAAATATAAAAACTTTTTAAGAATTGCTGGGAAAACTTAAATTGAATTTTTATATTGAAAATAAATTTGAAGAGAAAACTGACAAAGATTTCAAAAGATTTTAATAAAAAAGATCAATTTTCAACCAGAAATGGAAATGTAAACTTTCTAGTTTAAAAAATGTATTTAATTTGTTTATTTTCAACAAAAAATTGTATTGTATCAATCCACAATGTCGACATTCCTGTCCAAATAGACGAATGTTCAACAAAATAGTTGAAATTCTTACCTGCAAAAATGAATTTTCAACAAAATATTAAAATTTTGAAACAAAAAAATCGAACATTAACCAAAAACAGTTGAATTTTCAACAAATACTTGAATTCTCAGGGCAAAATTAAATAGTTAATATTTCAGGCAAACAAAATGAATTTTCAACAAAATAGTTAAATTTTCAACCAAAGAATTGAATTTTCAACAAAATATGTGAGCTTTTATATGAATAGTTAAATTTTAAAACTTACAAAGATGAATTCTTAATCAAAACGTCGAATTTTCAACAAAATACATGAATTTTCAAATAAATAATTGAATTTTTAACGTAGAAATGAAATGAAAAAATATTGATATTCAATTTTATATTACAATTGTACAAAAAATTAGTCATGCTCTCGAAAAATAAATTCCCTGACTTTAAACGAATATTTCCTAACATTTTCACGGTTTTCCAGGTGAGAAGACACCCTGATTATTATATACATGCATCTCAAAAAAAAAAAAAACGGTTCAGTAGTCTTTTTGTTCAGCAAAGAACAAATTTGAAAACAAAATTTTTTTCTTCAAGGAAATAAAAATTCCAAGACCATGAGCAAAATTCAAGGACTTTTCCTAGTTTTTTTCAGGTAGAGAAAAATTCAAGGATTTTTCCAAATTTTTTTTTCTCAATATTTTAAAGGTATTTTAAAGGATTTCAAAGCTGGCATGGGATTTTTAACGATTTCAAGAAATTGAAAAAGATTTAAAACCTTTTAAGGGATATCAAAAGATTCAACAAAATTTTAAATATTTGACGGTTATTTTAAACTCCACGATTTTTCAATCGATTTCAATAAATTGGAGGTATTTGAAAGGATTTATAAGATTTTGTGGTATTTTTGAAGATTCCGAGGAATTTCAAAGAAATTAAAAAAATTTCGAGGGACATCAAAAGATTTTAAAGCATTTGAAATATTTTGTGGTATTTTAAAATTCTATGATTTTTTAACCGATTTCAATAAATTAAAGGAATTTTAAAGGATTTCACAGATTTTATCCTATTTTCAAAGATTCCAAGGAATCCTGAAGAGAATAAAAATATTTGGAGGGAAATCAAGAGATTTAAAAGAATTCAAAATAGTTAAAGGTATTTCAAAATACTTTCAGGATTTTTCAATAGATTTAAATAAATTGAAGCATTTTAAAGGATTTCAAAGATTTTGTGGTATTTTTAAAGATTCGGAGGAATTTCAAAGAGATTTCAAAAATTTCAAGGAATATCAGAAGATTTCAAAGAATTTGAAATATTAGAGGGTATTTTAAAAGTTCAATATTTTTCAAGCGATTTCAATATTTGGAAGGTATTTTTAAGGATTTCAAAGATTTCATCGGAGATCAAATAATTTGAAATATTTTAAGGTAATTCTAAACTTTAAGATTTTTCGATCGATTTCAATAATTTAAAGGTATTTTAAAGGATTTCATTGTATTTCTGAAGATTCCATGAAATTTTAAAACGATTTCAAAGAAATTTAAAAGATGGCAAAAAATGCCAAGGAATTTGCAACATTTAAGGGTATTTTAAAACTTTTTTCAATTTTTCAATTCGAAGGGATTTTTGAGGATTTCAAAGATTTTACGGTATTTTTAAAGATTCCAAGGAATCTTGAAGACAGAAAAATGATTTTAAGAAATATTAGGAGATTTCAAAGTATTTAAAACAATTAAGGATATTTTAAAAGACTTCAAGGATTTTTCAATAGATTTCAATAAATTTCAGGATTTTAAAGGATTTCAGAGATTTTGTTGTGTTTTTAAAGATTCCGGGGAATTTCAAAGAGATATTAAATATTTCAAGGGATATGAAAAGATTTCAAGGAATTTGAAATATTTGAGAGTATTTTAAAAGTCCAATATTTTTCAATCGACTTCAATATTTCGAAGGTATTTTCAAGGATTTCAAAGATTTCATGGCATTTTGAAACTTCAAGATTTTTCAATCGATTTCAAATTAAAGGAATTTTGAAGGATTTTAAAGATGTTACGGTATTTTTAGAGATTCAATTTTCGGGTTTAAAAATTCAAATGTTTTTTTTTAGAATATTATTATTTTGTCTTGAAAATTCAACATTTTTTAAATTGAAGATTCATAATTTTAGTTGAAAATTGATCTTTTCTGTCAAAATTTGAATATGTTGTTGAAATTATATATTTTTTTAAAACTAAATTTTTGACTGAAAATTTCACCATTTCATTTTTGTTAAGAAAATTATTTATTTTTTTTAGTTTAGCAATTCAACTATTTGGCCGAAAATTTATGTGGTTTTTTTTTAATTCATATTTTTTGGTAAAAAATTATTCTTCTTAGTTGAAAAATCAACTACTTGGTCAAAAATGTCTGTATTTTATAAGAAATATTTTTTATTTAATCAACCTAATTTTTTAAACTTAAAATTTAACTATTTGTTTGAAAATTAAATTTTTTGTTTAAACTTTCTATTTTTGGATTGAAAATTCAACTGGTTTGTATAGAAAATTTGTCTTTTTGTGTTTTTTTTTTATTGAAAAATAATTTTTTTTAATGAGAATTTATCTATTCTATTTGATTTGAAAACTAATTTTTTTAGTTTAAAAATTTGACTAGTTGGTTGAAAATGTATGTAGTTGAAGGTGGAACTACTATCCTAATTTTTTTATTTATTTGGTCAACATTTATAATTTCAGTAGAAAATTAATCTCTGGTTGAAAATTTTTTTCTTTTTTGGGGATTCAAGTATTTTGTGGAAAATTCGTCCTGTATAGTAGAAAATTATTTTTCTTGGTTGAAAATTCTGCATTTTGGATGAAATTTTTTTTTCTCTGTTGAATCAAAAATCTTTTTTTGTTGAGGATTTAAGATTTTTTTTTCAAAATTCGTCTTGTATAGTAAAAAATCAATTTTCTCGTAGGTTCTTCATGTAGATGATTTTCAAATTTTAGCTGAGGTATTTGGTATTGATAATTATTTAAAATGTAAAATGCTGAATTTTCTATTAATAAAATTTTATTAGAACAAAATACCGTTGTGAAATGCACTTGAATTAAAATTCCTTTATTCCAGGGTCAAGATTATAAAATGCTGAATAGTAAAGCAAACCTTGGTTTCCAGATTTAATTTATGGAATGGTTTTTATGGTGAAGAACGAAAACATCCTATAAAATTTTGGCAGTGCTGACAGTTTAATTTATTTTGCATGTCGTTTTTTGGTGAAAAAAAAGGTATGACGATCTGAATTTAAAATTTACGTTTCATCATTTACAGTTTTGAGATTATAAAATTTTAAGACTCAAAACAAAAAAAATACCTTAATTAGGCTAGAATTTTCAAAAAATCATGAAACTGGGTATACGTTTTTTCTGAAAAACATGTTTTTTCAGAATGAGGTACCAATTAGAAAACGCGCATTTTTTTTCTATGTTTTTTTAAATAATGTAGATAATTAACTTTTTATTTTTCTTCATATGAAAGCTTTCCTAGAATTTTCAAATCCAGAAAGATGTTCAAAATAACTGAAAAATTAATAAAATCGCCGCATTTTTTGTGAAAATTCCTTTTGAATTTAAAAGAATCCGATTCAGAAGATTTAAAAAATTGTCAAAAATTCAAGGTGAATTAGAAAAACTGAAATGAATTGAAAAGAATTCAATAATATGGGAAAATTCATTGTATTCAGTCAATTTCGAATAAATTTAGAAACATTGAAGAAAATTTTAAAAAATTGGATGAAATACCTAAGACTTTAAAGTGAAATGAAAAGACTTAAGATAAATTAAAAAAATTCTAGAGAATTTTAAATGAATTGTAAAAAAAAAAATATTGAAAATCTTTTGAAATCTTTGAAAATCTGCAAATCTTCAGAATTTGAAATCCCATTGAATTACTGAAAGCAATTGAAAATTTCTTCGGATGTTTTTAAAAATCCTGAAGTGTTTCAAATCCTTCAAAATCTCTTAAAACAATCGAAATCAATAAAAAAATGCATTGGGATCTTTTACAATTCACTAAAATATTTCAAATCCTTTAAAATCTTTTAAAATCGTCTGAAACTTTTTGAAACCCTGGAAAATGCCTTAGAATCCTTAAAAACACCCTAAAATATTTTAAATCCTTTGAAATCTTCTAAAATCAAATTAAACTTCTTAAAGCTCTTAAAAATGTTTTGAAATATTTTGAAATACCCTAAAATATTTCAAATTCTTCAAAATCCCTTCAAATGTTCAGCTTTCATCCAAATAGTTGAATTTTCAACCAAAAAAGATGAATTCTTAATGGACAATTTAATAGTTGAATTTTCAACTCAAAATGATCAATTGTCACTGTAACTAGAAAATTAATTCTACCAAAAAAAAAAACGAATTTTTAACAAAATACAATAATTTTAAACAAAAGAGTTGTATTTTCAACCAAGAAGGATGAATTTTCAAGGAAGAAAATTAATTTTCTACCAATTAGTTAAATTTTCTACTAGAATGGATCAATTTTCTATTAAAAATGTCAATTTTCAAAACAAAAGAACAACTGAATAGTCACATTTTCGGTTCAAAAAATTAATTTTTAGCCGAAAACCTGAAATATAATATTAGGCTTGTCGAATAAAAAAATGAACTTTTAACCAAAAGTTGTTGGATTAACTGTAAAAATTAATTATTAAACTAAATATTTTTAAAACATCTCCATCATCACTGGTTACCAATTCGCGACCTATTTGAGAATGATGACTTCAATGACCTTTTTTTTTGAGTTTTTTTTAGCATTACATTAAGAAAAAGAGATTAACTTCAAAACTCAATTATTACGCAAAATATGGTAAAAACATCTCTATTAATACTGATTACGAAGTCGTTTCCTATTCTAAAATGATAACTTCCATGACATTAATGCCCTTTTTTTACCATACCAAGAAGAAATAGTTACATTTTCAGTTAAAAAATTAATTAAAGAAAAGCGAATTTTCTACCAGTTTGATAGAACCAAAAAAAGCAAATTCAAATAAAATATTTTAATCCACAGCCAGAAGATTAATTTTCTACCCAAAAAGACGAATTTCCAATAAAATATATGAATTTTTCACCCGACTCCAAATAGTTGAATTTTCTACCAAAATAGTTAAATTTCCAACCAAATAGTTGATTTTTCAACTAAAAAATATGATGAACCAAAAATGGAATAGTTACATTTTTAATTGAAGAAATTATTTTTTGATAAACAAAGCGAATTTTCCAATTGGTTGGATTCTACTAAAAGACACGAATTCTTAGCAATATTGTTGAATCCTCAACGAAAAAGATGATTTTTCAAAAAAGATTAATTCTCTGCTCAAAAAGAAGACTTTCCAACAAAATAAATGAATTTTTCACCCGATAACAAATAGTTGAATTTTCTACCAAAATAGTCGAATTTCCAATCAAATATTTGAATCATCAACTAAAAAAGATAATTACCCAAAACTGGAATAGTTCCATTTTTAGTTTAAAAAATTAATTAAAAAAAAAGACGAATTTTCCAAATTGGTTGAATTCAACTAAAAAACATGAATTATGAACGAAATTGTTCAATCCTCAATCAAACTGATGATTTTTCAAAAAAAAGATTAATTATTTAATAAAAAAGACGAATTTTTAACAAAAATACAGGAATTTTCCACAAAACAGTTGAATTTTCCACCCGACACTATGAATTTTCAACTTTTTTTCACCAAGTAGTTAATTTTTCTAATAAATAGTTTAATGTTTAACCAAATAGTTGAATTATGTACTAAAATACTTACATTTTCAACGAAATAGTTGAATTTTCAACAAAAGAATACAATTTTTCAATCAAAAACGAAATAGCTAAATATTCAGTTGAAAAATAAATTTTCAACCATGAAAAAATAAATTTTCGACTAGTTGAATTCAACCAGAAAAGACGAATTTTTAACAGAATAGTTGAATCCACAGCTAAAAAGATTAATTTTCAAAAAAGAAGATTAATTTTCAAACCAAAAAGACGAATTTTTCACATGACACCAAATTGTTGAATTTTCCACCAAAATAGTTGAATTTCCAAACAAATAGTTGAATTTTCAAGTAAAAAAGGATAATCAACAAAAAATAGAACAGTTACATTTTTATTTTAAAAATTAATTGTTAACAAAAAAAAACAAGGAATATTCTACTAGTTGAAATTAATTAAAAAGAACGAATTTTGAACAGAATAGTTGAATCCACAGCTAAAAAGATTAATTTTCAAAAAAGAAGATTTATTTTCAAACCAAAAAGACGAATTTTTCACCCGACACCAAATTGTTGAATTTTCTACCAAAATAGTTGAATTTCCAAACAAATAGTTTAATTTTCAAGTAAAAAAGGATAATCAACAAAAAATAGAACAGTTACATTTTTATTTTAAAAATTAATTGTTAACAAATTAATTTATACCTCCATCTAGTCTGTATGACGAAAATGATTTTTCTGTATTAGAGGATTTAACTTTGGTCGATAATGTAGATTTTTATTATTCACAGTATGTATGATAGGATTTCTCAACAGATCGATAATTACTATCTCCGATGATAATACAGATTCCTATTTAAAAATATTATGAATGATTTGAAATTTACGTTCGTGAAAGAAATTCCTTCCTTTGAATTTAAAATCAATAATTTATTTTTGAAAAGTACAATCAGATAATATATTCACCTTGTATGTTAAAAGACTATTTTGTGATCTGAAAATGTATTATTATTAATAGTTATTGAATTAGTTATTATTTCCAAAATGATAATTTATTATGTAAAATTGATGTACACAGATAATTGTTTCAAAAAAGCGCGCCATTTAAAGTCAATGAAAGTGCCGATACAACGCATGCGCAGTGTAGTTTGGGAGCCGAATTGGTTGCACTGGAGAGCGCTGGCATTATTTCATGCCACGTTATCATTGGTCAACATGACACCATGAAAAAGCGCGGATAATTTTAAAATTTATAAAAACCTAAACAGAGGAAATAGGTATAATACACTGAGAACCATGTTTTATTAGTACAAGAAAATAATTTCAGTGGTATTTGTGCAATAAACTTTTTCATGGTTCCGCCAAATTTCGGGTTCCATAGCAAAATGTTTTTTTAAACCAACCTAATATTTAGTTCAACCATTGTAATTTTTTATTCAATCAGCAAAAGTTTTTTTGAACCAAAGAAGATTTTTAAAAAGCTTTAAAATCGGTTGAAAATATAAGCAGGAATATTATTTTGAACTTTTTTATTCAATCTTCACATCGTGCAGCGCCAACCCTGTGCAAAGTCAATCTAAGCCCTAACAAAGTGTTCATGTATAGGTGCTTTTATTATGTCAGTTTTAATAATTAGGATCAGAAAATTGCCCAAGAACTACTTGGGCAAAATTGGGCACTATTGCACACGGGAATACAGTGAAAATATTGCAAAATTGTCATTTTTCACTTGTCGTAAAGATATAACTTTTGATTGATATTTGAAAATAAAGTTACTTTTTCTCATGTGAAGTAAAAAATTTCAATTCCGCTAAATATGGTCTGGTTTTGGTTAAATAATTCAATTTGACGTTAATAATTCTCAAATTTTTGTTAGTTTTATTATGCAAACAAATGTGGCTTTTTTTGTGACTCCCCTTCAACTGATAATGAATTCTTAACTATGTGCGTGAATTTGGTATCATTCTTTCCTTCGAGTTTTTCAAATTGCCCAATCGGCATTGAGGAAGAGCGACAATACTTTCGAGATTTTCGTAACACACCTATTTTTTAGAGCAGGGCAAGTAGCAAAAACGCGCTACGCGCACACATGCATCTCTTCAAAAATATCGAAAGAAATCTTTAATTCTGTGGATCAACAATTAAACATTTTTGAAATAAAAAAGGTGAAATACGTTTAAATTTTTTATAGATTGCAGAGTGCTAGAAAATTATAAATTTTACTTTTTTTGTAATCTATAAAATATAACAAAAAGTTCGTGAAATTCGGATGTTTTCTAGATTGAGTTTATGTAGGTGAATAACTTATTTCTTCGGATCCAATAAATTTGAAATAAAGTTACCAAATTTCTCTGAACTGTTGAAAATTGCAATATGATTCCAAATCACAAAAAAAAACTAAACTCTCAATTTGTTTATAAAAATTGTTTGAATAATTAATAATATTTGGAAATTTAAAAATTATCACATAAAAAATTCATGTTGAATATATTCTTAGTTAATTATGTAAAAAAATGAAGCCTATTAGTTTTCTTTATTCGTTGTTTTCTGAACTTTCCTGTAATATAAATATTAAGGCCGTATTAATTATTATTTACATAAATATGAAATATTAAAATAATAATTTTAAATAATTTGTACTACTTACTTTGGAATTTCATGCGTTGAATCTCGATTTTGCGCTTCCCTTTTCGATCGCGGTTGTCTGTACCCTTCCATCATTGTTCTTCTTACACATTTTCTTCATTTATAAGAGTGACTGACTTCGCGGTTTCAATTGTCATGCGTAAAGCCCTCTCATAGGCAAAACTCCTTGCCTGTTCGAAGGGACAAGTATAAGTTGCATCATAGGAGGGCAACGAAAGAGCGCAGGCTCGCAGCCCCCCACATATATATATATATATATATATATATATGGTTTAAATTGTATGTATTTTATTAAAAATTATTATTTTTTGATAAAAAATCTTCAATTTTTCGTCGACATTTTTTTTGTAAGACATTTAATTTTTTGATTGAAGATGCGTAATGTTAGGTAAAAGTTCATTTCTTTGGTTAAAAATTTAACAAGTTTGGTTGAAAATTCGTCTTTTTGTCGTTAAAAAATTTTTTTTTTAAATTTCATCAAAATTTCCAGGAAAACTAAAAATGTTTTTTTTTTTTTAAATTAGGTTAAAAGAATATTTTACATAATTAAAAAAATTTCCAAAATAGAGTTTGGAAGATTTTGAAGCAATTTTTTCAATTTTGCCGAATTTTCAAAAAATTGTAACAAAAATTCAAGTTCTAAGATAATAACAAAATTTGCATTAGATTCCTGGAACATTTTTAAATGATTTTTTTAAATGAGTTAAAAATTCAACTTTTTTGACTGAAGATTGGTATATTTTAGTTTAATTAAGCAGTTTTTTTTTTATTGAAAATAAAAAAAAAAATTCATCAGTTTGATTGAAAATTTAACTATTTTGTCGTAGATTCTCTGTTTCTTGGTTGAAAATTAATTATTTTGACTGAAAATGTAATAATAAAATTTTGAATTATTAGATCTTAATTTAAACTAAATTATCCAAAAAATAAATGGTTTAATTCGCAAAGTATCAATCAAAACTTATGAATAATTTTGAATAATTTAAATTCAAACCTAAACAATTTTATTCTAGATGCGAATCACGATTTTCTACTTCAATAGGTTAAATTCGTATTTATTTTTATTATTTCCGATTTCACATTCTGCAATTTTGAGAATTGTAATTTTCAATTATTCACTTTTGAAAATTTAAATTTGAAATAATTTGTTTGCTAATTCAAATTTATAACATAACAATAAAATGCAAGCAAATAAAATAAAATTGTAAGCCAATTTTGAAGAGTAAAATGTTAAAATAGAGGAATCAATAAACAATGTCTAAATTCCACAGATTTCCAAAGTTTTAAAAATAAAATTGAGATAAGATCATAATAAGGGTGTCTATACATAGAAATACTTATGAGAATTTTTATCTATACGCTTTATCGAAAACGACAATATTGGTCGACCACGATAATAGTTTCCCTGAAAGCAGAAACTTTCCTCCAATTATTTAAACAGTATAAAATAAGAAAATTGTTTATTTTTCCAGAAATAAGTTCCCAGTACAATCTGATAACTTTGATGATGCAATTTTCTTTTTGTTTCATTTTAATTTTCCTCTAAACACTCGGTTCTTGAAATTTTTTACGAATTACTTGTATTTCATGTCAGACAACAATAAAATAAGTTTCAGGGTGTCTACTGAAATCCTGAAAAAAAAATATTAAGAATAATAATTTTTCAACAGACTGAGCCATTCAAATATTTTGAATTTTTTTAAATAATCGACTCAGAATATGTAGTCTACGGTGGTTCACATTTTTTTCTTCGAATTTTCATGCAGATGGCCCGGAAATTTGTTTAAATCCAAAAAAAAAATAATTCAAATTTTTTTTGTTTGGTAAAAAATAAATTTCTTAAAACTGATAACTAAACTTTTTCATTCTTGGTTAAAATTTTATCTTTTTTCAGTTACAAATTTAACTATTAGGTTACATTTTTTTTTCAGTTGAAGGTTCAAATTTTTGGTTGAAAGTTCATGAAAATTTGGTTGAAAATTTGTCTTTCTTGGTAGAAATTTAATCTTCTTGGTTAAAAAATTATCCTTTTTGGTTGAAAATTTAATTTTTTGGTTGAAATATGAACTAAATTTTAATCAGAAAAAAGATCTTCTCCTTTCACTCCGCTGGGATTCGAACACCAGGTCAGCGGATTTCCGGTCAGGTGCTCTAACCACTGAGCTACCGAGAGATCAGAGGAAGAATTCTTTTTTCTGAAATACGCTTCATTTAGCAAGATGTTACAATCAATTTTTAATGGAAATCTGTATTGTCATCGGAGAAGGTAACGAATCGAGAAGAGAAATCTACACATAAAACGGAAATCTACAATATCGACCAAAGTTATATTCTCTTATACAGAAAGTATTTTAACGTCATTTCAGACAAGATGGAGAATAAACATTTTTAATTAAATTTTATTGAGAAAAAAGATCTTCTCCTTTCACTCCGCAAAGGCGAGTCCCTAATACAGTAGATAGAAAAATATATCTTAATGTATAATAGCAACAGTTTGCAACAATAACAAAACATTTTCATATTCAAATAAAGCCTGTATATTCAGTTAGCTATTGCTGCGGAAAAATATCATGCAATTAGTTAATGAGTGCTACTAAACATTTTGATTACACGTCGTCAAAACTACGATAAATAGATATCCAGCAGAAAATTCCTGTACAGGAATCTTGTAGGAACCTGCACATGTTTCTGTATGCGAAACGGCACACAAACCTGTACAGGTAATCGTGACAGTTCGTAGGCAGGAATTTGGTGAAGGAAACTGTACAGGATCCTACGAAATAACCTGTATACAAGCTAAACTTTAAAGGATCTTCAAGGGTTTCATATAATTTTATTTGTGGCAGTTATAGCCAGTTATTATCTTAGAAGTGTATAAATGATTTGTTTTTGATAAGTTTAACTTGTGTGAAACTTCTGTTCTATTGAAACTACCACAAATTGTATTCATTGTAGAGAATATTATCAGAAACAAAATAAGCCGCGTCAATGATGAATATATTAAATCTAAAATTATAATTGTTATCTACAACGAATAAAAATCGCAAACACCAACGAAGCTCATTTATATGTGCGGTCAACTATTCAATGTTCAACTGTTAATGAAAATAAGTACTGACTACAAATTGATTTCGAATTTATTTTGGAATATTTCATTTTGCATATTAGGGTTTCATTATTCATTTTTTTATAATTCTGGAAAACACTATCCTCGTCGCCTTGAGTTCCCTTTTGAACACATTTTTCCAGTACATATTTAAAGTGTCAAAAGTTTTTGATCGTTTCTCATAAAAATGGATTTTTAGAATTCAATCATACGCTGTTTTAAATACAGAATAACTTCACTTAAGTTCATGTATAAATTTTTGCTTAATTTAAGTTCATCTCTGAATTCAAATATGTCACTGTAAAAAGGAAGTATTATTTCAGGAATAGTTACAGGTATTACAAGAATACTCAGAAAAAAAGTTTCGAGTGGTACTAAAATGATACTACTGGTGGGAACCCAGATTCATTTGTTTTAAATTGAAAATAACAGCATGAAATTATTATGTTCAAAAACAGGACACGAAAAAAATTATACCATAAGAGAGATTTCTAGTTTTTACAGCGCATTTGTCAATTTAAGATGTCACGTATTTATGTTTAATAACATAAGAAATTGTAATGATAAACTTGTTGAATGGTAGAATTATATCTTTATTGAATAAACTTTAATTCAAAGTACATTTAAAAAACTAATTTAATAACCTTTCTTCTAAATGAAATAAAAGTTATTTTGAAAGATATATACAATACAAAAATTACCAGCTCGAAAATTTACTTTTTATATTTAAACGTCATTAAACATGGTATAAAAGAAAAAATATTTTCCTAATCGACTTCAGGAATTAGTTTTGACTCTGAAGCATCCTGCAATGTGTTACAAATACTATTCGAAAATCAATTTTGCGTTAAGTATTAATTTTAATTATTAGTTGAATAATTAATTAGTCATCGTACATGTAAAAGAGCTTAGTTGGTGTTTGCGATGTGTATTCGTTGTAGATAACAAGTATAATTTTAGATTTAATCTTAGTCATTAACGCGACTTATTTTGTTGCAAAAAATATTCTCTACAATGAATACAATTCGTGGGAGTTTCATTGAAACAGAAGTTTTTACACGAGTTAAACTTATCAAAAACAAATGAGTTATACGTTTCTAAAATAATCACTAGCTATAACTCCCACAAATGAAATTATATGAAAATGTTCTTAGTAATAAAAGAATGATAAAGTAAATGTGAAAGAAAATATAAAATCGGAAACATCAAATATCAAATTTCCAATAAAGAATTACATATGCAAGCGTGTAAAAAAATTTAAATCATATTCTTGCAAAATATACAATACAGTATACAAATATACAAACAGTAGAGATAAAAATGTAAAAAATATTTATCGCAGCTCTAGATCAAGGCTTGAAGCTGAAATATAGCGAAAAAGAATCTGCTTAATTCAGCAGTTTCAGATCAAAAGTTGAAAGGTGAATAAAGTGAATGATAGATTCTTCGTAGTTGATGTTGTAATTGGCTTTAGGATCCAGAAATAAGAAATGCTTGATTTTTTTACAAGTCAAACAGACGTAAATCCAGAGACTCGGAACTATTTTGTCTCTCTCCTGTTTCTCTCTCTGTTTTGTCACGCCTGAGTGCACATCGCAAATCCCTCCGCAAACGCCTCACACGCATCCCCACTACGCGGCGTCAATTCTCGAAAGGGCACAATCCAGGGGAGCTAAATCCGGGTTTCACTGTAATAAATAGAAAATACTAGATAGTAAATAATAATAAAAATAAAATAACCACCCTAATTAAAATAATTATCGATTTTATTTATTGTTTTTTTTTACAAAATTTGTCATAAAACTAAGAACTGATTTGAATTTTCAGGAAAGGGTACAAGCAAAGGATCCACCATCGCACTATCTTACAAAACTACGAACTTACTTGGATCCGAAAGCATCCAGAAGTCATCGAGTAAGTTTATAATTGTTTTTCAGAGTATTTTTCAATATTATTTCAAATAAAATTTTTTTCAAATTCGAAAATAAGAGCAACAAAATAATTTATAACAACAAATGTATTCAATTATTCATTCTTAAAATTCTATTGTTTTTAATTAATATTTTTTTAACAAATTTTTTTCGTTTCGTTTTACATTAGTATCCCCAGCTTTTGAAACACGGATACTAATGATTACACAGTCGTATCGTTTCCTTACTTTCTTTCAGAAAAGGAAAATGGTTGGAGAATCTACATCAACACAAGTTCTTCGGGATCTGGAAATTTCTTTGCGGACGAATCACATAGAGTAAATAAAGCAATTTAAAAAAAAATATTGAGCATTAGATCATAGCATAAAGTACAAATTTCAGAAAATAAAATATCTTTAATTTCCCTTCATTTCCCCTCAAACAATTCCCCTACTTCCTCTCCGCTCTCTCCCCTCTCTTAAACTACTGATCCTACTTCCCCTTACTTCCCCTACTTCTCCCCTCACTTTCCCTACTTCTCCTCTCGCCATTTCCATTCACTTCCTCTACTCTTCTTCTCACTTCCCCAGAATCCCCCTACTCCTCTCCTCATTTCCCCCTACTTCCTCTACTTCCACTCACCTCACTTCTTCTCATTTCCCCTCCCAGCATTACCCCTCGCCTCCCCTAATTTACAGTCCTGGGACTCACTACACTATTGATACTATTTGACACTTTTTTTTAGCGATTACACTATTTTACTACTATTTTGAAAGAAATTACACTAAATACACTATTTCTTCACAATTCTCCTCTAATGCGGATGATGGGGGGGGGGGGGGGAGTAAATCTTACTATTTTTTATGAATTGGCAAAATTATTTTAACTTTCGACTAAGTAGTTGAATTTTAAACAAAAAAGATAAATTCTCAAGGAAAAATGCAATAGTTTATATTTTAACCAAAAACAAAAATTTTAAATCAAAAACACTATAATTTAACCGAAAAAGATGAATTTCTAACAAAATTGTTGAATCCCCAAACCAACAGAGATAAATTTTCAACTATAAATTTGCATTTTCAATAAAAAATGGTATTTTTAATAAAAATAATTATTTTTTCACCGGAAGAGATGAATTTTCATATAAAAAGGCGCGTTTTCAACAAAGATTAATTTTGTACCAAAAAAGATGAATTTTGAACAAAATCCATAAATTTTTTATCAAATAATTAAATTTGCAAACAAGAAGATTAATTTTCCACTAAACTGATGAATTTTCAACTAAACTGATGAATTCCCAACTTAAATATTTAAATTTTAAACAAAAAAGATGAATTTCCAACTAAAATGATGAATCTTCGACTTGATAAATGAATTTTCAACAACAACAAATTATTTTCTACCGTAAATGACGATTTTCAACAAAATAAATGAATTTTCAACGAAATAGTTAAATTTTCAACTAAAAAAGACAAATTTTCAACCAAGTAGTTGAATTTTGAACTTAAAAAGATAATTTTCCGCCAAACTGATGAATTTTCAACTTAAATAATTAAATTTTAAACAAAAAGATGAATTTTTAACTAAAATTATCAATCTTTAACTGGAATAGTTGAATTTTCAACCAAAAAGATTAATTTTCCGACAAAAAAAGGCATTTTTCAACAAAATAAATGAATTTCCAACGAAATAGTTGAATTTTCAACTAAAAAAGATAAATTTTCAACCAAAAATGGAATAGTTTAATTTTCAGTTGAAAAAATTAATTTTCCGCTAAACTGACGAATTTTCAACTAAAATGATGAAATGTTCATTTTTCTTACACTAAATTTGACAAAGTTATGCATTCTTTTTTTTAAATAGATAATGTTAAACAAGAATATCGTGAGAAACAAGATTTTTAAAAAACATTTCACAAAGATTTTTGTATGATATTTTTGTTTAAATTTATCTGTGCATTTTTAAGTGCTACAAAAGTTTATCACATTTTTAATTGTTAAAAAACTATCACGTTTTTAAGCATTAAAAATTATCAAATCTTTAATCATATTTATTGAGAAAAAAACTTACCGCATCTTTTATTTGGGAAATTCGAATAATCCCACACATATTTAGAGGGGATGTTATCCCAGACATCGTCGTGAACAGTCTCACTAAGGAACCATCTTCTCGTACCATTATTTTTATCCTCCTTATCAATCTCGTCCTGAGAAAACTCTTCTTCCTCATATTTTCTATGTTCATCCTGTTCGTCCTCCTCCTCCTGTACAACAACCTCGTCTTCACCTTGATCTTCTTGTTCTTCTTCTTCATCGTCCTCATCCTCCGCAATTGAACGATAATTCATGTTATCGTCATGATCACCAAATCCTTGTAAGTAGCCTGCATGATTTGGCTCAGGATGATTTGGCTGAATAGTTGTCGCCAATGCTTCATTGAGCACTGTAATTTTAAATATAAACAAAATCACTACATATTCACAAAACATCATAAATAAGCTTGAACTCAAACACACGCACGCGCGCGCGCGCATACACACATGTTCACAGGAGCACTAAAAACGATGAAAAGCCACTTAGTGATATTTTGCAGAAATATATCAGCAAATTTTCCACTTCATTCAATGTAACTATTGTATGCGAGCCTTAAGGCATTGTTTGAGGCTAGCAAATGCGATATGCGGAATACCTCGTCTAAATTACATGTATGGACAATATTCCGCATATAACACATGCAATCTACACCTGTCAAACGACCACTGATTTCGATTAAAGCGCGGATTAATTCTTTCACAAGAACCATTTTGAAATCTTTAATTTTCGGATATGTCAAAAACTGAGACGACCAAGGGGATTGAGCCAAACCTGAGAAAAGAGTACTAGGGCTTGACTATTTGAGGGCAAGGGATATTTACCCCTCCACCTGCACGGTTTGTATTGCAACGCCTCCTTAATTTTGGAAGCTCGTCCACTGCGTCTCATTCATTGGTTACAGAGCTATGAATTCTTCGGATAATGAGTCAGTAGTACCTGCTTCAATACATTCTTCCTGTGTAAGGGAAACATTTTTGAGAACCTTTTCATGGTGATATTTTACTATTTCCATTTCCGAAACATTTACCAGAATTATAGGTTGCAGGTGTTCAAAATCTGTCGTGACATTCAGATAAAATTAGAATATGTGTGATTTATAGTACACTTGTGTTCTTTTGTGTGATTTTCTTGGAGAATACGAACTCTTTTGTCTGATTTACATACACCACATATTATTTTGTCCTCTTTTCATGACATATGAATTCTTTTGTATGACTTCAGTGGAACACCTGGTCTATTGTGTAATTTTAAAGAAATACGGTGCTATATACTTTCTTTACATGTGTGATCTAACGGTTATTCCCACGCTTGCTACATATGGTCATCCCCACTCAACTAAAAATACTATCCCCCACGCCTCAAATATTTCAGATATATAAAAAGATTTCTGGAACCTTTTTGAATCAGTTGAGTTTTTATATATGAGCGAGTCACTATGTCGCAAGTTAACATCGAATCTGTAGAGGTAGAATCGTCGCACGTCTTTGATTTTTCAAAGTCCACGGCAACTCAAACTATTCGAAGTTTTGTCTGACACACATATCAATAAAACTGTTCCTGAGACACCAAAAATAAAAAGGATCAAACCCAAATTAACACCTGTTAAGCAAATACTCACTAAGGCTGCTCTTAAACGATTGGTCATGATGTTTAAAAATGTCACGAAGAGAACCACGTAACAAATTATTCTGCCAACTGTTTACGGGCTTAATCATTCATTTTCCAAGACGATTCTAATTGGACTAGAGGTTCAATCGTATGGAAAATTTCAAGCGGTCATTTAAGTTATGAACAGTTCAGGCCTTCGACTCAGCAACTTGGGAAAATCTCCAACAACACTTGGATATAATAGAATCATACTTCTGTTTCGGGAATTCACCTTTATACCTGCAAACCATTGAATTGAAATTGAGAACTTTTTCTGATTGGTTCAGATAGATTCGGATTGGTTCGGTTACAGATTTCGGAATGATTCAGATTGATTCGGATTGTTTCGAAATAAATCCGAATGAATCCGAGTTCGGATTGAATTGGATTTATTAGGATTGAAAATCGGTTTAGGTCATTCCGAGTTCGGATTCATTCGAATTGAAAATTTGGATCGGATTGGAAGTTCGGATTGAACTGGATTGAGTCGGATTATTTTTTAACCGATTTAAATCGAAAGAAATTGAGAAATTTTTTCGGATTGGTTCGGATATAGATTTCGGAATGATTCGGATTGTTTCGTATTGAATCCGAATGAACCCGAGTTCGGATTGAATTGGATTCGTTAGGATTGAAAATCGGTTCAGGTAATTGCGAGTTCGGATTCATTCGGATTGAAAATTTGGATCGGATTGGAAGTTTGGATTGAACCAGATTGAATCGGATTAATTTTTAACCGATTTAAATTGAACGAAATTAAGAAATTTTTTCGGATTGGTTCGGATATAGATTTCGGAATGATTCGGATTGTTTCGGATTGAATCCGAATGAACCCGAGTTCGGATTGAATTGGATTCGTTAGGATTGAAAATCGGTTTAGGTCATTCCGAGTTCGGATTCATTCGGATTGTAAATTTGGATCGGATTAGAAGTTCGGATTGAACCGGATGAAGTCGGATTCATTTTTAAACGATTTGGAACTAACGAAATTAAGAAATTTTTATGGATTGGTTCAGATAGATTCGGATTGGCTCGGATACAGATTTCGGAATGATTTTGATTATTTCGGAATGAATCCGAGTTTGAATCGAATTGTAATCATTAGGATTGAAAATCGGTTTAGGTCATTCCGAGTTCGGATTCATTCGGATTAAAAATTTGGTTCGGACTGATTCAAATTGGAAGTTCGGATTCAACCGGATTGAGTCGAATTAATTTTTAACCGATTTGGATCGAACGAAATTGAGAACTTTCTTCGGATTGGTTCAGATAGATTCGGATTGTTTCAGATATATTCGGATTGGTTCGGATACAGATTTCGGAATGATTTGGATTGTTTCGGAATGAATCCGAATGAATCCGAGTTCGGATTAAATTGGATTCATTAGGATTGAAAATCGGTTTAGGCCATTTCGAGTTCGGATTAATTCGGATTGAAAATTTGGATCGGATTGGAAGTTCAGATTGGAAGTTCGGATTGAAACGGATTGAGTCGGATTAATTTTCAATCGATTTTGGTCGAACGAAAATGAGAAATTTTTTCGGATTGGTTGAGATAGATTCTGATTGTTTCGGATACAGATTTCGGAATGATTCGGCTGGTTTCGGAATGAATTCGAGTTTCGATTAAATTGGATTCATTAGGACTGAAAATCGGCTTAGGTCATTCCGGGTTCGGATTAATTCGGATTGAACATTTGGATCGGCTTGGAAGTTCGGACTGAATCGGATTGAGTCGGAATCATTTTTAATCGATTCGGATCGAACGAAATTGAGAACTTTTTTCGGATTTGTTCAGATAGATTCGGATTGTTTCAGATAGATTCAGATTGGTTCAGATAGATTCGGATTGGTTAAGATATATTCGGATTAGTTCGGATACAGACTTCGGAATCATTCGGTTGGTTTCGGAATGAATTCGAGTTTGGATTGAATTGGATGCATTAGGATTGAAAATCGGTTCAGGCAATTGCGAGTTCGGATTCATTCGGATTGAACATTTGGATCGGATTGGAAGTTCGGATTGAATCGGATTGAGTCGAAATCATTTTTAATCGATTTGGATTGAACGAAATTGAGAACTTTTTTCGGATTGGTTCAGATAGTTTCGGATTGTTTCAGATAGATTCGGATTGGTTCAGATAGATTCGGATTGCTTCAGATAGATTCGGATTAGTTCGAATACAGATTTCGGAATGATTCGGATTGTTTCGGAATGAATCCAAGTTTGGATTGAATTGGATTCATTAAGATTGAAAATCGGTTCAGGTCATTCCGAGTTTGGATTCATTCGGATTGAACATTTTGATCGGATTGGAAGTTCGGATTGAACCGGCTTGAGTCAGAATGATTTGTAACCGATTTGGATCGAACGAAATTGAGAACTTTTTCTGATTGGTTCAGATAGATTCGGATTGGTTCGGTTACAGATTTCGGAATGATTCAGATTGTTATACGTTAGACTTGGTCGCGAGATCGCTGTGTAGATCCACATGAGTGTCTCTGGTTTCAAGCCCCAGTTCTTTCCGATGGCTCTCCTACAGAGCCATAGAGTCGCTACTGGCTTCTTGCACATGTTTTCCAGGTGTTCGTTCCATAAGAGCTACTTATCAAGAAATTCTCCTAGATATTTAGCTCGTCCTTGAGCAATGGCGATAAAACTCCTCCCTGCGAATATCCCGAGTCAACGGTTCCACACAAAGTGGTATGACCCTTAGTCGTAGCTAGATTCCTGTAGGCCAACATGTCGCACGTCCATTCCAGGACTGCAGTAGGCTCAGGGCCATCTCCGTCGAGTGACCAGCCCTATAGGCGTGTTTCTCTCTGTGAAGTAGTCTCCTTGACAAGAGCTTATCACGGATATATCTATCCACATGTCTTTTTACTGTTTTCAGTAGGAAAGATGTTAGGCTAATGGGACGAAAATCATTGGGTAAGGTATAACCGATCCTACCTGCTTTCGGAATAGAGACTGCTCTCGTACACCTGAATGCCGCTGGGATATGTCCCAACGTCAGACTGGCCCTAGCAAGTCTCACTATCCGCCCTATGATGGTCTCTCCAGACCTTTGTAAGAGGACTGGATATAGGCCATCTGGGCAGGGGTGACAATCTCGTTGGCAATTTCCGAGTGCCGAGAATAGCGTTCGGATTTCGAGAAAACAGCTTATCCAGTCAAGCGGCCTCAGCTCCCTTCTAAATGTCTGTGCAAAAGTTGGCTCAGCTCTCTCGCTTTGCCTTACGTATTGCACCCCAGTATTCATCCCCCATCGTTGTTAATGAGGTCCATAGTCCCTTTGTTTTGCCATTACTGGCACGTCTGAACCTCTCTCTGTTTTTCCTGCGAAGCTCTTCGAGTTTCCCATTCCACCAGTGTGTCTGCCCAGCCTTTCAGACTCTTGTAGGTCGACAATTACTCCTAAAAGTAGCTTTGATGGCTTCCGTGAAAGTGTTGACTGCCATGTCCAGGGTATTCACGTATCGAATTGGCCTGGGAACCTCTGAAAGTGCACATCTCAGCTCCGTGGAAAGCTGATACCAGTCCGTTCTTCCTGAATTCCTGATCCAATTGGGGCCAGCGGGTACAATGGATTTCAACGCAAACTCTATCTGTCAGTGACCTGAGAGA
The DNA here is from genome assembly GCA_011634705.1 of Andricus grossulariae. Lineage (NCBI taxonomy): Eukaryota > Metazoa > Arthropoda > Insecta > Hymenoptera > Cynipidae > Andricus > Andricus grossulariae. The sequence continues at coordinate 116,895,879 of JAABKJ010075445.1, read as the reverse complement.
GTGGGTTCAACTAAAACTCTCCACCACTTGATCACTAAAACTACTGGTACAGGGGCTGATGTCAATGACTTCCTTTCTGATCGAGCCCCACAAATTATGGTGGGAATTAGCATCGCATTCCAGCAGTAGAGAAATACTCCTTACCCTACAATATTCCACCAGCGTACATGTCTCCACTGATGGGTTGGTTAAGCTGTCATGAGGAAAAGAAGCCGATTACAGAACTAGCCTTTTCATTCCTTTGAAATCCGTGGCTATCACAATCCGGTCTCTCGTACATAGCTCAAGCAGCAGGACAGCGTTAACTTCCTTCGCCAGTATGCAGGCCGTTGGTTTGGCTGCCTTGAGGCCCTGTAACAAAAAAGATCAGCCCCCCCCTTAATCCCCTTATGGTATCTCAAACTTACCAAGGTTCTTGGATTAGCGAAATACCTGTGTGCCTCACAGCCATGTCCGTCTGCAAAACTGCAGAGGCTCCTTTGCTGTGATGAAAGTTAATTTGGGTAATGGTGCGACCAGAAGCAGTCATTTGGGTGTGCTCCCGATCTTCCTGTGTTCCAACAGGCTCCATCTGGGACTCAGGCATCTGCACATCTAGAAGATGTTTGATGCCTCTTACTGTGTCCTCTTCCTGAGGCCTATCGTGCCTGACGATTCGCAAAGACGCTGTCTTGAGTAAGGGGTTGAAACCCTCTAGCCGCTGGAGTACCTCTGACTGGTCTTCCGGTTAACGCGTAAACCACGCCGTAGCCCACAACATCTTCTGGAGCAACTCAACCCCACCCACCTTAAGCGCTGCACCTTCCCATGGCTTTGTCTTGGCCGCTGCTTTGAGTAGCTAAGCTTCAGCCGCTAGGTCAGCTGTCCCAAATACGAAGACCCCTCCCCTGCAGAATTAGGTCACGAATCTTGACCAATGATCTCGGGACGCCCTTTTGAGTGCCCTCCAGGTAGCCTGCCTGAAGAGCTCGTACTGCTACGTAGTGAGCATTGAGGCCGGGTAATTGCCATCGGCGAACTTTTTTACTGTATCTTCAATACTATTATATCGAATGTATATTACGTTTATTTCTGCACCTCGGCCTGGGATTGCTTACTGAGATATTGCAAAATAAAGTATAAATTTTATTTATCGTGATTACTTTGATACTTTTTTCTTATTTTGCATTGAATTTTGTTCTCACCTCACATGAAGAAAGTATCATTTCAACAAATTTATATCATAACAATTCATAATATGCATTGGCATTGAATTGTATATATTTTCATTTTCTTGTTTGTATAATTAATAAAATGTGCGCATGCAATAAAAAAAAACGATTTTGTTATCAAACATTTTATTGAAACTTGCGTTGTTTTTCTATGAATTTAATTTGTTTATTCTCAATCTTATTTATGGATGAAAAACTTTTTCAAATTATATTTTTCATTGCTTGTGTCGTTTGTCCAAGAAATTAATTTTTTATTTTTAATGTTGTTTCTTACAAACAAAAAAAAAACATGCGTTCAGGAAATGATTTTTAACAAATTTGTCGATCTTTCTTGTGAGCATAATTTTTGTCGAATTATTTTTCTTTCTTAGCCTCTGTCGTTTGTCCAAACATTTCATTTTTTTTCATTTTCTATCTTATGCCTGACGATTTGACCCAAAACTATGCGCTCCATAACAAATTATTATCAACGAGTTTGTAGCTCTTTTCTGGGTGAACAACTTTTAGCTTATTATTTTTGTTTTTCGTAGCATGTGTGATTTGTCCAAAGTTTAATTTTTGTTGATTTCTCTTTTTTTCATATCTGACCGTGAAATGGAATTTTTGATTTTTCATGATATGTTGTGCGATCCAAATTTGAATTTTCTATTTTTCAATAAAAATTCAAAAAGTTGTTTCATGTTTTTACTAATGTGTCTGCATGTCTGTCTGTCTGCATTTATGTATGCCTGTATATCTGTCTGTATGTATGTATGTCTGTCTATGAGCATGACAACTTTCTTGTTTTAAAAACAAATTACCAGAGTGACTGCATTTACAAAATTAAAAAAAAAAACAAGGGGAAATTAAAATCTAAAGCCACACAAGGCATGATCTGAAAATGAGACAGGGCAATTTGTTTCATTTTAATTTTAAATTTAAAATCAAATTGTTCCACCTGACGCGGCTTGGGTCAAAGCTGTCAGGGCACAAAATGCGTAATTTTAATAATGCTGGATGCCATTCAGTTTACTGACAACTAGCAAACAAATAAATAACCTATATATCCATTTTAAGCAATAAGACTAATAATAATTTGTATGATTTATTTTTTGATAGCATGCGTGGTTTTTGTTTTATTCATAAGAAACAACATTGAAAAGTAGAAAATTTAATTTTTGGACAAACGACACGAGCTATCAAAAAATGAATCATCAAAATTTGCTTATCCAAAAAAAAGCTACAAATTTGTCATTACTAATTTTTTGATAGGACTCACAGTTATCGTTTCAATCGTAAAAGGTAAAATCAAAGATAAAAAAAAATAAAATTTTTTGTAAAACGACATAAGGCATGTTAAAAGACTAATAGACATAAGTTGCTCACCCAAAAAGAATCTATAAACGCATTATTATTATTTATTCTCATAGATAGAACAAGTAGATTGTATTTTAATCGTAAAAAACAAGTCTAAAAATAAAAAAATTTAACTTTTGGAAAAAGACACAAGATACGAGAGAAATGAAAAGACAAAAGTTGTTAAACCCCAAAAGAATTCACGAATTTTCCATAAACTCTTGTTATGAAAATAAAAAAATTAACCTTTTGGAAAAAGGACATCCGTCCTGAAAGAATTTGGCTAACTAAAAAGAAAGCACAGATGGAAGTGCAACTTTGTGTCATCTTGTTTACGTATCGTTCTATTACTTCGAGAAATATTAATTTGCCACTCTGAAAATTGGGGGCCTTATAGGAAAAAATCAGCAGCTTTCTTTCAAAACTATTTTGATGAAAAAAAGTGTCGAAATTTGAAAAAAAGTCAAATTTATTTCTGATTTTCAAAAATTAGGGTCAAATTGAGAGTTTTTTGGAAATCGTTCTAATCACCAGAAATTTTGAGAAAAAAGCTATCAAAAATATCTGTAGTAAAATTTTGTTTAAGGCAATAGGAAAAAAGTTGCTAATGTTTGAAAGTAAGGCTTTGCTTCAAAAACCCAAAAATTGTACCTCCTCTACTTCAAAAGTGGTTCAAGTCAGTATCCAGAGTCCGTCTTGTAATTCATATCCAGACTCCGTCTTACTTTTTGGTCCAGAAACCCCCCTATACATCTACTGTATTGCTCCCACATTTGTGCACAGACTTTTCGAAATTAAAGATCAAAGCATCGACAACTAACTTTTCTACGTTATGTTCAACACTTTTGTAACAAATGTATATTTCATTTATTCATATTCTTCGGCCTGGGATTCTTTATTATTCAGATATGGAAATAGAAAGTGCAAATTTTATTTATCATGATTACTTTGATATTTATTTCTTATTTTGCATTAAAGTTTATTCTCAACTATCCTGAAAAATGTGTAATTTCAATAAATTTATATATTATTACAATTCATAATATGCACTGTCATTGAAACATACGTATTTTCACTGTGTTGTTTTTATAATTGAAAAAAAGCACGAATCCTATCAGAAAAACACAGTTTTGTTATTAAATATTTTATTGAAACTTGTGTCTTTTTTCTATAAATTTAATTTGTTTCTTTTTAATGTTATTTTTTACGATTTAAATTGAAATTACGCATCCTAGCCTAAAGTTGTTTCGAGAAAATTTGTAGATATAATTTAGGCGACAAATTTTGTTAAATAAAATGTTATTGTAGCTTTTGTCCTTTTTCTAAACAGGTAATTTTTTATTTCCAATATATTTTAATAACGCGAGTTTATAACAAATTTGCAGGTCATTTTTGGTTGAACAACTTTTGTCTTTACATTTTTTTCGTCTCTTGTTGTCATTTTTCCAAAAGTTTAATTTGTTAATTTTTAATCTTGTTTTTTACGATTAAAATAAAATCTACTCGTTCTATCTCAAAATTATTGATAACAAATTTGTAGATCCTTTTTGGGTTAATAACTTTTGTTTCTTTTTTTTCGTACATTGTGTCGTTTTCCAAAAAAGGACCCCGCACTAAATGTACAGTAAATGGCTTTTTGTGAAAAATTCTAAATCTAATTTTTTTTGTGTTTTCGAACCTGCAAAGCAATAATCCGAAAGAAAACATTAAGAAAAATTGACAGTTTTTTAAAAGATTGTCAAAGTTAAAATTTTTACATTTATTTTAATAGAAAAATGCTTATTTCAGTGAAAAGTTTTTTTTCTCCTAAACTCTTCGTTAGATTTTGCTAACAGTTTCACATTTTGACTATCAGTCTTACCGAAACAAAAGGTTCATATCTAAGATCTAGAAAGTTTAACGGTATGAAATCACTTTCAAATGAGTAAAGAAAGCGTGCATAGCAGGGATATTACGTATGTGCATTTACTTCAAGAGTTTGTTTAGCATCCCTTGAATATTTAATCCGGAATATCGGCATTTCCTAATGACTAAAATCACAAGTTTTCTGATTAATCTATGAGGACAGGAGTCATATTAAAGTAGAAAGGGAAGGTGTAGAACGACAAGGATATCTTTGAATTTTTCTAGAGGGTTGTTTAATTATCCCTTACTCAGAGAAGCAGAGAAGTGTATGTGTATGTATGTTTTAAAGTGATTTTGTTGATTAATAGTATGGTCATAAAAAAATCTGTGTTGCGTTATCTCGTATAAAATATCTATTTCTTTGTTTCAATAATTAAGGGATGATTAAGCTACCCTGAAAATAAATTATAATGCAAGTCCTCCAAAAGACACTTCCTATATGTATGTTTTAAAGTGATAGTGTAGGCCTGATCTTTCGTGATTTATTCCTTACGTAAAGTTAATTTATCTGCTTCTCTAAGTAAGGGATGTTTAAACAACCCTCTAGAAAAATTCAAATACATCCTTGTTCTACATCTTCCCTATTTACTTTAATATGATTCCTATCCTCATAGATTACACTGTAAAACAAATTGGTTTAAAATTACCGCATTAATCAGTGGACATAAAAATACCAGTGATTAACGTGATAATCTTACTGCAATAGTTGAAAATTAATGTGCTACTTTAAAATCACATGCATAAAGGAAAATTCCCGTAACGTCACTTTCAGACAGTGTACTTTTACATTCCTCTTGTAAAATTCAACTGTCAGTGTAAAATGGCATAACCTCAAAATTGACATAATATGAAAACTGTTTAATTGAAGAAGTACATTTATAAATATTATAGTTTCAGCTAGTCTAAAGGACGTTTTTTCTCTATTTCTACACAAATACCACACTAAAGGATCCTCCCTCCTTCATCTTTCTACCTTCCCCCCTCACCTTGCTATCCACCCCTCCTAGCAATTTCTTGAAATATACCGAAAATACATTCATTTCAAATTGATTTTAACTGTTTTTAATTAAAAATTAGAATATTTGTATTAAAATAGCAATTATTACATTTTTCGTTGAAATTTCAGCTTTTTTCGTTGAAATATCATCTTTTCTTGGTTGAAAATTCGACTGCTTAGTTACAACTTTTCTTGCTATTGAAATTCTCATTGACATACAGAAATATTAAAAAATCTTTGCAAATTTTCTGGGGAATCTCATGAAAAATATATTTATACAAACTTAAAAATAAATACACCTAAAAATAAATAGTTATTCGAAATTTTTATTTTTCTTACAAAAATATTTTTCGCCTTAAATTATAATTTTGCTGCAATTTTCCTTTTTTCTTCACTACAAAATTGTTTGATTTCAAAATTTACTGTTTTGTTTGAAAATACATTCCTTTCAAATTGATTTTAACTGTTTTCAAATTAAAAAATAGAATATTTTTATTAAAATAGCAATTATTACATTTTTCCTTGGAAATTCAGCTTTTTTCGTTGAAATATCATCATTTTTTTTTGGGTGAAAATTGGACTGTTTATTTAAAACTTTTTTCGCTGTTGAAATTTTCACTTGAAATATCTGAAATAATGAAAAATTTGTGAAATTTCGTCAAGAATCATGTGAAAATTATATTTATATAACCTTAAAATAAGCAAATAAACAATTATCACATTTTTCGTTGAGAATTAACCTTTTTGTTGACAATTAACCTTTTTTGCCTGAAAATTAAACTATTAGGCTGAAAATGTTTTTTTGTTGTTCAAATTTTGATATGAAATACCTGAAATCTTAAAAAACTTATATATTGTATTCGTAGCCGAGGAGGCGCATGCATATAAGGCAGGGTGAAGATTGAGATTAAAAAAATTCCTACTTTTTGAATCATTAATTCAATTTAATTAAGATTTTTTAGAAAACTTATTTTAACCTTAATAACAAAATTCGCCTAAAATTCTACTTCTAAGGTGATGTGGAAATGATTTTTATTTAAAAATGTGTGGGACTTTCTGACAAACAACTGCATGAAACTTGACCCTAAAGCCAAACATGGTACAAAAATGTCGTAAAAATTATAAAATGACCAACCATTTACAAGAATCTTTCAAATAAAAATCAATGTGTATCATATTCAACTAACATTTAGGAATATTCATAAAAGATATTAATATTTTCCGTTTTTAAAATTAATGTGTACAGAGTACAGTTTTATTTGAAATTTCACGACAGTTTCTTGTACCATATTTGAGCGTAAAGTAGAATCAAGGAAAAATATTCTAAAAATTAAATTTACTTTACAATTATTCACAATTAATTTTGAATTAAAATTATTTCAAACTTTAAATAAAATTGTAAAAATAAAAATATAAGTTTTCTGAGATTCTTGAGAAAAATTCGAAATATTTTCTAAGATTTCTGATATTTCAAATCAAAATTTAAACCAAAGAAAAGAAAACATTTTCAACCTAATTGTTTAATTTTTAGCAAAAAAAGGTTAACTGTCAACAAAAAGGTTAATTCTCAACAAAATATGTGAGAATTGCTATTTCAATAAATAAAATTTATATTATATAAAAAAACAAATAAATTTTCAAGTCAAACAATTTTTTAGTGAAGAAAAAAGGAAAATCGCAACAAAATTATAATTTAAGGCGAAAAATATTTTTGTATTAAAAATAAAAATTTCCAATAACTATTTATTTTTACGTGTATTCATTTTTAAGTTTGTATAAATATATTTTTCCTAAGATTCTTAAGAAAATTTTCAAATATTTTTTAATATTTCTGTATGTCAATGAAATTTTCAACCAAAAAAAGATGATATTTCAACGAAAAAGATGAATTTTCAACGAAAAATGTAATAATTGCTATTTTAATGAAAATATTCAAATTTTTAATTAAAAACAGTTAAAATCAATTTGAAAAAAATGTATTTTCGACAAAATAAAAAAAAATTTTAATCAAAAATTTGGTTAGTGAAGAAAACAGGAAAATTGAATCAAAATTATAATTTGAGGCGAAAGTTCTCACTTGCGGGGTGCAGTGTATGTGTAGCGGGCGTAAAGTTTTATGTAGCGGGCGTAAAGTTGCATGTAGCGGGTCCAATTAGACCAATGTTTAACAAAATAGTTGAATTTCCTACCTACAAAAATGAATTTTCAACCAAATATTCGAATTTTGAAACAAAAAAATCAAACATTAACAAAAAACAGTTGAATTTGCAACAAATACATGAATTATCAGCGCAAAATTAAATAGTTAATATTTCCGCCAAACAAAATGAATTTTCAACAAAATAGCTAAATTTTCAACAAAATATGTGAGCTTTTAACCAAATAGTTTTATTTTCAACCTGCAAAGATAAATTATCAATCAAAACGTCGAATTTTCAACAAAACACATGAATTTTCAAATGAATAGTTGAATTTTTTTCTAAAAAAAAAAAATATTCATATTGAATTTTATATTAAAATTATACAAAAAATTAGTCATGCTCTCGAAAAACAAATTCCCTGACTTTAAATAAAAATTCCCTAACATTTTCAGGTTTTTCCAGGTGAGTCTTTTTCTGTTCAGCAGAGAACGCATTTGAAAACAAATTGTTTTTTCTTTAAGGGCACGTGACGAGTGGTTCACGTGACCTGCTTCCTACCTTACCGACACTTTTTTTATTTGGAAACTTATTTTCACACGAATAGCCACATTGATTTGAAAATTTAGGATAATAAATAAGAAGCACTAAGAAACGCGGCTCTGTTTCTCAATTTTTATAATTATGAAAATAGTTTTTTTTTTAAATAACTTTTTTTTTTGCTTCTTTCATAATTATAAAAATGTATGACTAGAGCCGCGTTTCTTAGTGCTTTTTATTTATTATCCCAAATTTTCAACTCGATGTGGCTTTTCGTGTTAAAATCAGTTTACAAATAAAAAAAGTGTCGATAAGGTAGGAAGCCGGTCACGTGACCCACTCGTCACAAGGCCTTAAGGGAATAAAAATTCCAGGACCATGAGCAAAATTCAAGGACTTTTCCAGGTTTTCAAGGATAAACTGGATAAACTATTTTGTTAAAAATTCATCTATTTGACTTAAAATGTACCTACTCAAGCTGAAGATTCATCTACTTCAGTAAAAGACTGATCATTTTACTAAAAAAATTTATCGCATTGGCTGAAAATTTGTTTTTCTTTTTTTGTAGGAAATTTTTTTGTTGAAAATTAATTTTTTTAACTGGAAATTAAACTATTTGGTTGAAAGTTTGTCTTTTTTAGTTAAAAATTCATCTCTTTTCATGACAAAAACGTATTTTTTAGTAGAAAATTATTCTGTTAATCTGTTAAATTATTCTGTTATTTTATATTATTCTGTTATTATTTTGTATGTTTTTTTCTGGAAAATTAATTTATCAACTGAAAATTTAACTATTCTATTTTTTGTTGAAAACTGATATTTTTAGTTCAAAATTCAACTATTCTCTTCATTCTAAAATAATTTTTTGAATTTACTTGAAGATAAAGAATTTTACCAATGCACAGATATTTGAGTTAAAAATTGTACAAATATTTTTAACGATCTTTTCATGGTTGCTACAAAAATACTTTATTTAAATGATAAAAAGTTAATTTAAAAACTAAAAGTACCTCTCATTCCATTAATGTTAATAATTATCTAAACCTTAAATTTAATTTAGTTCAGTCTAAATATTTAACAAACAAAATATACATTAAAAAATAATTAACGAGAACAATAAAAACTTCTTTATTAGTCAGCTTTCGATTATTATTGATTGTATACTTATGTAGTTCCAAAAAATATATTTTTTTTATAGAAAAATTATTTTCACTTACTCAAAAGTTGTTAACAAATAGAAGAAACTGAAGACACAAATTCCGGAGATTTTCATCTTGCTGGTTATCAACGTGGCGAACGAACAAACTGTGTATTCGAGTCGAACAGATCAGTGAACGACAGAAAAAACGAAGAGTAGGGATCAGGTATCCTCAACCATTCTACTTTCCTTCATGTGTTAGTATACGCCTGACGCTGATATTTTTTTTTCCAGAAAAAAAAAAAAATTTAATCTAAAATGATGAATCTTCAACTGTAATAGATGAATTCTGATCCAAAAGGACGCATTTTTAACAAAAGAATAACTTTCAACCAAGTAGATTTTATCTTCAATCTAAAAGATGAAATTTCAGCTAAAATGATGAATACCCAGTAAAAAAAGTTGAATAGATATAACGTGAAAACGAATTCAGGTTAGGTTTGGTGTATTCGATTTGCTGCCAAATCTAAAATATCTATACCTTAAACCTATATACCTATATACCCTTCACCTATATACCCATCCACACATCACTACTTTCCAACCGAGAAATTCACGCCTACCCCGAAAGGGAAACAACTCAATGATATAATAATAATAATAATAATAATAATAAAAGATTTGTAGAAAAAGATTAAAATACACTGTACTGCCCAAAATGTTGTTTAAAAAATTGAAAAACGATACAAGTAGGGTTTGATTGTTCCAAAAAGAATTATACGACTGCTAGTAGGATACGGATTTTAAAACAGCACTGTTTTTGGTACACCCTGATATTTTTATCCTATTTAACCAAAGAATCTTTCTCCAAAAGTCCAAAATTTTTGGCAGAAGAGTCCTCTTTTTCTCTATTTTACAAGAAATAGAGACTGTGATCCCTGTAATGTGTACTATTGGAACATAAATTAACTATATAAGTTAGCCATAAAGAGCTTCTCAGAAAATTAAAACTTTGCACCTTGTGATTTCATTATGACCGACTTCTTTACAATAAGATTTATCTTACTTTATAATTACGTAAAAGAGCCATTAGTCGCACTCTCGTGAAACCATTGTTACGACTCCGCAGCGCGTAAACTGAATGAATTGGAATTTTATTCAAATTATTAAAAAAAAACTGTTAGAATTCTCATATATGCAATTACATTAGTTCCATTAGCTTCCGTCTTTTAGCTCATAAAAACAATTTAATTCGTTAGAATTTCCATTGTATATTTCATTCGAATCAAGTTTGAGAAATAATCATAACATTTTTTCTTGATTAGAAAAAAAACCTCTTCCTATACGAATTTTTACAAAGAAAGTTAACGTATTTCCTTTCAGTGACAATCCAGGGCGGATCCGGAAAATTTTTTAGAGGGGGCGATTGTGAATTTTCGTCAATGAATATATGTGAAATTATTTGAAAGAACTTTTTCAATTGAATACAATAATGCGACAAATTTCACTTTATTTATGTTTTTTAATTATAGTGTTCACATTCATAAGAAACCTGAAAGGGCATGTATATTTGGTGCGGTTGGAGGAGGGGGGGGCAACGATTTTTCTACATTGGGTGCATTTTTTGTTAAAAATTCATCTCTTTAGCTTGAAATTTCATCAAATTGGCTAAAATTTGAACTACTTTATTAAAAATTCATTTTTTTGTTCAAAGATTCACAATTTTGGATAAAAATTCAACTGTTTATGGAGAATTCGTTTTTTTGCTTGCAAATTCAACAAGTTGGTCAAAATTCATCTATTCGGTAGAAAATTCAACTTTTTTTAATACAAAATTTTTTTCAATTAATATTTAACTATTTCATTTCTGGTTAAAAAGTTTAAAATTCGTCATTTTGGTGAAAATCAATTTTTTGGTCGAAAATTATCGGTTTTGATTAAGGATTCAAGCACTCTGTTGAAAAATTGCCTTTTCTCGTTAAATCGATTTGTTTTTCATTTACAATTAGAATTTTTTCTTGATTAATATATAAACTATTACATTTTTGGTTGATGGTCAATCTCTTTTCGTTGAAGATTCATAATTTCAGAATAAAATTTATCTCTTCGGTTGAAAATTGAACTGTTTTATTGAAACCTCTCTTTTATGAGATAAAAATTAATTTTTCAAACTCAAAATTTAAATATTTGGTTGAAAATGAACTTTTTTGTTGAAATTTCATACTTTTGGGTTAAAAATTCAACTGCTTCATAGAAGACTCGCTTTTTTAAATTGAGAATTATTTTTTAAATGATAATTTAGCTATTCCATTTTTGTTTGAATATTTATTTTTTTAGTTTAACAAATAAACTATTTGGTTAAAAATCTATTTTTTGGTAGAAAATTAATCTTCTTTGTTGAAAATTGAACTATTTGGTTAAAAATGTATATATTTTTGAAAATTTCTTTTTTGGGTTGAGAACTAATTTTTTTTAATCGTAATTTAATTATTTGGTCTGTAATTAACTTTTTTTCGAAATTTAATATTTTTGGGTTGAAAATTCAAATATTTTGTATAGAAAATTCGTCTTATCGTTTTCAAAATTCAACAGTTTGTAAATAAATGGGTAGAGTTTTGACCATCAATATATATGTGTTAATATAGTCTTCGCAGTTTCCAGGTCAAAATTAAATGAAAAATTAAAAAATTAAAAATTTTGAAACGTTTCGGCCAAAGTAATCATTTTCAAGTCTATTTCTCTCCTCATCGCTAAGACCTGTCATGTTTAGCGTTCTGTCATACGCTTCTTTCTATTTGATTACAATAAAGCAAGGATTGGCCTGTATTCAACGGATTTTTACATTATCGAGAGTATATCCGAAAAATTCTTAAATCACTCTAAACTGCCGATACCTAAAGTCGAAATGCGACGAAATTTCAAACGAACTCGCAGCGCATGGGCATTCTTTGCCTCTAAAAAAACAAGAAAATAGTCTCGCGTCAGTGTTTGAACGAGCTGGTCTATATTTGAAATGTGAAAGAAACCAAAAATAAAATTCTAAAATTTTACTAGTTTTCATTTGAAGTCTGTTTATGTATATAGAAATTTTGATGAAAGATTGCTAATCTCGTCTATCAAGTGCAATTTGGAGAACGGAAAGAAAATAGAGAGATCCGAAGCCTTTGATACAGCTGATCTTTTTTATACCAATTTATATCAATTAATTTTCTGTTGAGATATAAGTTTTCAATGCCAAAAGGTTCAAATAATACAGCAATTCTCTTTTTAGATGCAAATTTGTTTGAGTCCAGCTCCTCATGTGATCATTTAGTATGTGGGTGGGGGGGAGATATATATGGTTTTTTTTTCAGTCAAACCATTTTCTAATATTTCAAAGGTTTTTGCCTCTCTCAATTCTTATGATTCTGCATTATTTTTGAGGCACCCAGGGGAATTTCCCATTGATTTTCATGGTTATGAAGGGAAGTTCAATGATCAAGCAATAACAAATTTTATTTTTACTGAAAATTCCAGACACGTTGAGGGTCGTGTTTTGTGCCTAAACGATTACAGGGATTAATTATAATGATCTTTCACTGAATTTTATAATAATATTTCAACACTTTTTCAAATGATTGGATTACAATAAATCAAGAATTGCACAGTATTTCTCAGATTTTTACATTATCGAGGGTATATCCGAAAAATTCTTAAATCACTGGGAACTGCCGATACTTAAAGTTGGAATGCGACGAAATTTGAAACGAACTGACAGCACATGGGCATTCTTTGTCATTTAAAAAAAAAAAAATTTAGTCTTGCGCCAGTGTTTGGACGAGCTGGTCGATATTTGAACTATGAAAGAAAACAAACATGAAATTCTAAAATTTGACTAGGTTTCGTTTGAAATCTATTTACGTATACAGAAATTCTCATAAAAGATTGCTAACCGCGCCTATCAAGTGCAATTTGGAGATCGTAAAGAAAATAGAAAGATCCTGAAGCCTTTGATACAGATGAGCTTTTTTATACCAATTTGTATCAATTAAATCTCTTGGTTTCCTATCCTTACCCCCCCCCACCCCAGTAACAGAAGTTTGGTGGGACTGACGTTACAATAAGTCTCTCCACCATACGACGATGGCTTCTTAACTTGTACATGATTTTCGACTCGCAAAAAAAAATTCACGCATTGAGGTGGTAGTTGAGTATATAATTTAAACAATGAATAATACAAACAATAAGATAGCCTCGGGATGCACTGAAACTCTGATTGAAGAAATGCATACACACGGTAAACGTGAAAGCCGAGTTTCAGGCGATGAATGGAGACTGGGTGTTTGGAATGCTAGAGGAGTGAATTATCTTAAGGTAAGAGAATAACGAGAAACTATGCACGTAAGGAAACTAGATGTCTTATGTGTACCTGAGACGAAGAAAATGGGTCGCGAATGTAGAAACATAGAAAATGGGGTGTTGAATGGCGGTTTTGAAATCTTGTCAGGAGTAGGTAATCAATCACATGGTAGTCAAGGGGTCGGTTTAATTATGAATGAAAAAGCAAGACAGCATCTCAAGAATCACGATTTTGTATCTCCAAGGTGAAAGAATAATTTTGTTAGGTGATATGAACGGATGGGTCGGCGTCCAACATCAAGACACAGATACAGAGAGGGTACTAGGTAAATTCAGTGATCCGAAACGAGATAATCCTCAAAGTATGTGGTACAGGAGAGACACTAGTTAATATAGGGGAAAGAAATCAATTAAGGTGGTTCGGACATGTTGAAAGAATAAAAAGATGAACGATTGACCAAACAGGTGTATAAAGGTAAAGTAAATGGCAGAACGCCCAGAGGTAGACCGCCGAAAGAATGGTTAGAATCTGTGAATGAGACATTAATTCAAAGAGACATAAGAAGCCATACCACTTTTTTGCATCCATTCTTTCAATCTTTCTCATTCGCTCTCCTAGCCTCCTCTAACTCCTTCATCCACTCTTCCTCCAAACCCTCCTCTCCTAGAATCTTTATCACATTCTCTTGCCAGCTTCCTTTATCTTCCATCCTTCTCCTACATTCTTCCCATACATGCAAAATTACAATATTTTTATTAAAATAGCAATAATTACATTTTTCGTTGAAAATTCAGCTTTTATCGTTGCAATATCATCTTTTTTTGGTTGAAAATTCTACTGTTTGGTTGAAACTTATTTTGCTGTTGAAATTTTGATTGACATACAGAAATATTAAAAAATCTTTGGAAATTTTCTTAAGAATCTTAGGAAAATTACATTTATACGAACTTAAAAATAGTTATTTGAAATTTGTATTTTTTATACAAAAATATTTTTCGCCTTAAAATTATAATTTTGTTGCATTTTTCCTTTTTTCTTCACTGAAAAATTGTTTGATTTGAAAATTTATTTTTTTAGTAGAATATTCATTCTTTTAAAGTTGATTTTTTGAAGTCTTTCTTCAAGGTGACAGTGTTTGCAAACAGAAATCAACTAAAACCTTCTAATAGCCGCCGAAAGAGAATCATGAAGTTGGGGATTCGTTAATGCTTGCCACGAATGGAAACTTGGGAGCAATATCATGCACATGCGCACTGGCGGTTGCCATGTAAACTTCCTCATTTTAATCCTGTAACACAATATTCGAATATTCTCTGAATATTCAGAGAAATAATACGTCTTCAATATGAATCAAGAACTATATAACCAGACGTTCAAAAGTGTATATTATTTTTTACATTTTCATTATTATAAAATAATAATAACATGCAATTATTTAATGCTCATAAAATATAAAAAATTTTGATCATAAGGACCTACAATATTTTGTTCACTGAAATTAACTTTATCCCTTACTTACGTAATCCATAAATGATTATCATAATGTTATTGTAGTCCCATTTTGCTTCTGGTTTTTAATTCAGGAACGTGATATACACCCAACAAAATAAAAACATAAAGGAACATAACCTACATATGCATCGAGATGTGAAAATATAACATGGGGGAGTGTGTATAACACGTGACTGCAAAAACAGTTCTGCGCACGTGCACGATTTTGCTCACAAGTTTCCATTCGTGGCAAAAATTAACGAATTCTTGGACGTCGCTCGTCTCACCTCTGCTCACCAAACACATAGGGTGGTAATCTTTAAGATTCGATTAATATATATGTCATGAACTCTTTATGGATACAACATTGAATTATGCAGACATAATAATCTCGGATAGAAAAGCTAAACATTTATTGCCAAAGTGACCTTGACATTTTCCGATGTAAGGAAATTATCATGGCAAAAAAGTTATCCGCAGGTACATTATGACATAACATTATTGTACATTATTTCTGTGACTAGTCACAGGCGTACCTTCCCGACCCCCACTAGGCCTTGCAAAGGGGTAGTATTTTGACAAACGTAATTTCTGTGTCCAGGTACAGGGGTGCTTTTCCGCCCCCACACGAGACTCCGGAAAGGGGTAGGAGTTTGACCATAATTATTTCTGTGACCAGTCACAGGTGTGCCGTTGCGCCCTCACGAGACGTTGGAAAGGGGAAGAGGTTTGACCAACACTATTTCTGTGATCAGTCACAGGGGTGCCTTCCTGCCTTCAAGAGAAGTTGGAAAGGGGAAAGGGTTTGACCAACACTATTTCTGCGACCAGTCACAGGGGTGCCTTTCCGTCCCCACGAGACGTTGGAAATAGGTAGAGTCTTTACTACCATCATTTCTGTGACCAGTCACAAGGATGCCTTGGAATCCTACGAGACGTTGGAAAGGGGTAGGGGTTTGACCAACATTATTTCTGTGACCAGTTACAGGGGGACCTTTTTGCCCCCACGTGAGACTCCTGAGAGAAGCAGGGGTTTGACCAACTTTATTTCCATGACCAGTCACAGCTTGCCTTCCCGTCCCTATGAGACATTGGAAAGGGGTAGGCATGCGACCAACATTATTACTGTGCTCAGTTACGGGGGTCCCATCTCGCTCCCATTAATCGTTAATCGTAATCTTTAGTTGCAAATCCCCGATAAAGTGCGATATATACATAAAGCTGTCCATCTAAAGCGTCAAAAGCCAAAATATGACATAATAACTCGTAAATTTAAATGCTTCTTATTTTGTGAACTGATTAATTAATTATTAGCTGATTCATTTTTTTCACAATATTAATTTACATAACGAATAAATTTGAACTTTTCTCTACCGAGTGATATAAATGTATTATTTATTTCAAGGTTATGTAATTGAATATCGGCTATAATTTGTGTAATGGAAGTTTATTCATATTTATAATACCCCTATTCCAATTGAATAATTTTTTAAATGTTTTTTATGTTGTGAAATGAGTATCTGAATTGAATTTTCAAAGTTATGTGTACATATGTTTTAATTTTTGTTGGAAATAACTTAAAAGGTTATTAATAATTCGAATTTTCAGAAAAATATAAGGTGAATGTGAATATGTTTTAATTTTTACTCAAAATACTGTAAAAGGTTACGTATAAATCAATTTTTCCGAAATTGAAGTGAAAATTTAAAAAAAATGAAACATAAAAATTATTTAAATGTCCGAATAAATATGATAGTTTAATGCTTTTTATGTTGTGAACAGATTAATTACTTATTAGCTGATTTTTTTCAATATTAAATTACATAAAGATTAAAGTTTAATTTGTTTGAATTAAGTACATAAATTGATTTTTGAATTGATGGCTATGTAATTGGATATTGACTCTGATTTGTATAATAAAGGATTATTTATTTTTAAAATACCTCTATTCCAATTATATAATTTTTGTAAATTTTTTGATGTAGTGAAATAAGTATCTGAAATCTGCTTTTAATATTATATGTACATATTTTTTACTTTTACTTGAAATTAATTAAAAAATTAATTCAAATTTTCAGAAAAATATGAAGTAAAAATTATTTGAATGTTTTTATTAAGATAACTGTTTATTGTTTTTTATGTTGCGAACTGATGGATTAACTATTATTAACTATTGACTGATTAATTTTTTTTTAATTGTATCACATGAGGATTAAATTTGAATAGTTTTCAATTAAGTCACATAAATTGATTATTTACATTAAGGTTATGTGATTTAATATTGGCTGTTATTTTTATGGTAAACATTTATTTTTGCCATAAAAATCTCCATTACGATTAAATATTTTTTTTAGTTATAATTAATTTAAATTTTCGGATAAATATTAAGTACAAGTTATTTTAATATTTCGCAATGAAAATCATTATTAAATGCTTTCTATTGTGTGAACTCATTAATTATATATTAACTGATTCTGTTGAAAATCACATTTTCTGGAATTAGTTGGAAGATGAATTATAAATTAAATTTAATAAAAGAAAAATTCAAATTTAAAAAATATATATACATAAAGTAAAAATTATTTGAAAGTTTCAATGAAAATAATTTTTTCGTGCTTTAATGCTGTGATCTGTTTAATTAAGTATTAGCTGATTAATTTTTGTTCACAATACAAAATTGCATAAAAATTGAACTTTGATATTCTTTAATTAGGTAACATGCATTGATTATTCACTTTGAGATTATGTAATTGAATATTGGCCAAAACTTGTACTATAAAAGTTTATTTATATTTAAAATAGCCCAATTCCAGTGACATAAATGTCTAATTGTTTCTGTGGTTGCGAAATGAGTATCTGAATTCAATTTTCAAAATTATATGTATACATGCTTTAATTCTTCTTGGAATTAGTTTAAAAGGTTATTAATAATTCAAACTTTCATAATAATATAAAATAAAAATTATTTGAATGTTTCATTTAAAATAATTATTTGATACTTTTCATGTTCTAAACTGTCTAATTAATTATTAGTCGATTAGGTTTTTTTACTATAATAAATTAAATAAAGATTGAATTTCAATTAATTCTAATTAGGTAACATAAATTCATTACTCACTTAAAGGTAATGTAATCGAAGATTGGCTATAATTTTTATAATAAAAGTTTTTTTTAAATACATTAATTATAATTATATAATTTTTTCACATGTTTGCGATGGTCTGAAATGATTATCTGAATTAAATTTAAAAAATCATATGTACATATGTTTTGATTCTTTCTAAAACTTGTATAAAAAGTTATTAATAATTTAAATTTTAAGTAATGCAATTACAAATTTTAAAAATATGAATTGAAAATTAATTGAATATTTAAATGAAAATATTTGTGTAATGCTTTTTATGTTTTGAAATGATTGATTAATTATTGAATCTACTAGAACTTAAATTTTCTGGAATTTTTTCAATGCTCTAACTTTTCGAATTTTTATCCAAAATGGCTGGCTAACGAACTTGACCTTTAGTTTAGGAGACTTAAAGAGTTTACGAAAGGAAAATCGAATCGATCAATTCTTTCGGAAGTTATCGTGCTAACAAACTAAAAATCTACAGACACATTCGTAAAAACCTGTTTTTTGGGTTCGAGGGATCTCAAAACGTGGACATTTGACAAAAATCGTGGACGTCAAATTTTACACAAATCTAATACCTTCTCTAGATAAGAATGTAAACAATCAGATATCTTTAAGAAAATAATAAAAAGTAAATGAATGTATATTGTAAATAAAGTGGATAGAAATGAATCCCAATGACTTTTAAAATTGTTTATTCTATTATATTTTATTTTAAATTTTTAAAATCTTGAAATTTGCACTACTTTTTTAATATCTTTTTAAAAACATTGACAAAATGACTTCATCCAGGCTCATTTTAGCGAGAATTCCGTGCAGCTTTCAACCTATTGAGGGACCGTGCATAAATTACGTAGTTTTTAAGGGGGGGGGGGGTACGTCAATGATTTGTCTATGCTGTCTTATATGAGGAAAGATTAATCTGTTTTAGTTGAAGATTCAAGTCTTTCGTTAAAAATTCGTCTTTATTGGTTAAATTTAAGTTTATTTTATTTTAAATTGAAATCATGTTTGGTTGAAATAAGAACTATTACATTTTTTGTTGAAAATTCATCTTTTTATCTTCAAAATTAATTTTTTTAACTAGAAATTTAACTGTTTGGTTGAAAATTATCTTTTTTTGTCGAAACTTCATATTTTTCGGTTGAAAATTCAAACTTTTTCGTAGAAACTTCCATTTTTTGTTAAAAGTTGATCTTTTCAAGTTTAAAAATTCGACTGTTTGGCTGATATGGATTTTGTTGTTGTTAAGGATTCAACTATTTTGTTTAAAATTCGGCCTTTTTGGTTCAATTCAACTGTTTTATATTTAAAATTAAAATCTTTTCTTGGTTAAAATATCAACTACTACATTTTATTTCGAGAATTCACTTAATTTGGTTGAAAGTTGAACTACTTTGTCAATTAATAAGAAACCGTATGATTTTACCAAAAACCTCCTCTCCGCCCAAGTTCAAAAAAAAAGTTTAGCACGGCTACTTAAGAGAAATGTTACCTCGTATAATTAACATTAAAAGAACTTGAGCAATCATCCATAAACAGGTGGTGCCATACTCCTGATCGGCAATGTTGTTTCGATTAATATTCAACACTTTAGTCTATGATTGAGGATAAGTTTGGCGCGTGTAAATAAATAATTATTTTCCTGACCATTGTACATCCTGAAAACCTTACCTATTTTCCTTAAATGTCACTTGATATTACATGGAATTATGTCAATGTGTGACTTCTTTTATGAATTTTAACCTCTTCAGTTACGAAACTTTCTATTTAGATTTAGAACATTTTCAACTTTGCAATATTTCAGATTTAAAAAGTCTAATTCCAAATCATCTGATTTTTATTTTTTATTGTTTGATTCGGAACCTTTACGAGTTTAAAAAAAATGTACACCTTAAAATTTTTATTTTTGTATACCTGCTATTGAGCCACGTTATCCCTTTTTAACAAATAAAAATTTCCTGAATTTGCTTATATGTTATCTTTCGGCTTTCCAAATTGTTTGTATAATATTTTTAAATTAAAACCGTTTAAAATTCAGCAGTTTTAAATTGATTCCTCTAATTCAATTAAACCCGTTGAAATTCAAACTTACAGTATTGACTGCAGGTAAATCACTGTATTAAACAATTCTATATTAAATCCCTTTAAGAACATTTATAAGCTAAATGATTTAGTTTGCAGTTTATGTTTAAATACTTCAAATTTAAAATTCCTAAGTTTATGAAAAAGTTAAATTTAAAATAGACGAGAACAATGTTTGCAAGTCAGGAACAGAACTTACATTTTTTTATAGTTGAGCTCGGATTTGAGTGACCAGTGACCACTCTGATCTTAATTTAGAATACCAATTTTCCAGAATGATGATCTTTTTTATTTACATTAATTTACGACAGAACGCTAAACATGACAGGTCCTAGCGACGAGGAGAGAAGTAGACTTGAAAATGAATACAGACACAAAAAGAGGAAAGTTAAACGACTAGTCAAGGAAAGTAAATATAAAATCAGAACAGAAGAAGAAAAGAAAGCCGATGTCATTTTTTGGATGACAGTTGCTCCCAGTGGGACCCTGCGGTGGTTGTTAACCTTTAGTTTTTAATTATTTATATAGTATTATCCTTGCTATATTATAAAGTGAAAAGTGAATTAAGATAATAAAAAAATCGGTTGATATCTTCAATCTCATTTGAGAATTATTGTACTTACTTTTGTCTGCAATTCAAGATTTCCATTATTACTGTAAATATAAACCGATTTAATCATTTTTAAATTACTTTTCGAATCATTCACGAAAAATGAAAAATTACAAGTTCAAATCAACTGCATTTTTATATCATTCTACTAGCAGTAAATGCACACGTGCACGTTTAAGTCTCTCGATTTTAATTTTCTAACATTGTAAATATAAGCAGTTTTAAAATCCTATCAAACCAATTAAATCATATTAAACGATTTTCGATTGAAAACTTTCCAAATCGA
The DNA here is from genome assembly GCA_011634705.1 of Andricus grossulariae. Classification (NCBI taxonomy): domain Eukaryota; kingdom Metazoa; phylum Arthropoda; class Insecta; order Hymenoptera; family Cynipidae; genus Andricus; species Andricus grossulariae. Next base: position 116,874,674 of record JAABKJ010075445.1, on the reverse strand, counting down.
AGAATTTTAGATTAGTTAACATTAAAAATAAAAAAGACAATATTTGGAATGGAATGAAAGGAATTGAACCTGCATAATTTCTAAATGAAAGCGTTAAAAATTTAATAACATGAAATTGCAAGCATGTGAAATTGAAATGCTTTTAAGCAGAAGCTCTCAAAATTGAAAATTTGTGGAAAATTGCAGAATTTCATTATAAAGGAGTTGAAATTGTATCATTTCTAACTCAAAGGGTTCAAAATTGAACAATTTTATTTTGTATGAAAGACTCTCGAAATTCAATAATTTCATATTGAAATTTAGAAAATAGGGTAACTTCTAGGCATTAAGATCAAATATGATTAGGCTCATCAATTTTCGATAATTCACGTAGGCCTTGCAAAAGGCATTGCAACTGGACACCAGACAAGCGATAAGGCCTATTGCAAAATTCTAAACCTTGCAGTAGGGCGTTTGGTATGAAGCCACACACATCTAAATGTTTAGGCAAGAACGAGTTGATTCCAGTACGTCAATATTTTTTTTACAGAAACATTAACCCTACATTTCACCGAAATCCGAGTCACATTTTGCATTCTGTTACAAATTATACAAGAACTATTTCTTCTTTGTTTTGAAACATTGAGTGTCAGACAATTAGGATCAAGTGCTAATTCATTCATCTCCATATCAATGCTTCGATTGATGCTCAGGCATATCCTCGTATTTTCATTAATCTCTTGAGGAGCGATTTCATATTTATCAAGACAATAAATTGCGTTGTTTTGTTGGCTCGTTTTCTGCATCAGATATGTGTACTATCGCTCGTGGCTGTCAGGCGATTGTACCTACCAAGTAACTTATTCTGACAGGCGACATGACTAAATTCCAGGTATCGGAAAATTCTTCAGAGTTCCTTTTTATAAACTTAACTGCCACATCAAACAAACATTGTCCCAGGCGAAGAAAATAGAAGGTTAATGCAGATTTTGTGTCAAGAGTAAACGACAAAGATTCTTTAAAAAAAAGGACATACGCCCTAATAGAACGGAACGTTCCATGGGCACCTTCGGAACGTTCCAGCGGAACGTTCGCGGGAGATGTAAAATGTCCGCCGTTTGGGAAAATTTCAATGGAACGTTCCACTGGAACGTTTCAAACATAAATTACCGTTATTGTTATCATTATCAATAAATATCGCGTAAACCGTAAGAGATAGGTCAAACTCGATGTCAGTTTATGATATGGATATTATATTATAAGTAGTATATGCGGTACTCAAACTATGGTTCATAAATAAAATAGCACTTGCATATTTAGTAATCAAATTCAAAATTTGAGAAGATTGTGGATGGAATGTAGGGCTGATGTTTTTGTAAAAACAAACTATACGTAAGGGTATCAAGTCACTCTTATCCTACCACAAATTTGTTATGTGTAGTAGTTAAACTACCCCCACATACAGGGCCGCCGCGTAATAGTGTGAAATGTGTGCGGGGCACACGGGCGGCCAAGCTTGTCTCTTGGGGGGGGGGGGGCAAACTGCACTGAATATAAACGGCATCAATAAGGGTTTAGTGATCTAATCAAGCCCATTTCCTCCTGGTAATAAAATATTTCAAGGTTCAGGAATATTTTAATGTAGATTTTATGATGTTCAATATTTATATACACACACACTAACTCTTGAGGTCCTTTAAAAATGTATCCATAATCCTCCAGCAAGAAGTATTTCTTGGACAAATAATTGCTGCGAATTTATACAGGGACCCTCTATCCGCAACCCGAGGACGCGTTCGGTGGCTTTGTCATAGGCCCTTCAGTTCTATTCAAAAGGAGTAGAAACCAAAACCAAAATATATATATGTATGTATGTATATATATATATATATATATTATTTCTATGTAATGATTATAGATTTTACATTTTTGAATTTCTGAGTTTATAAAGTAAACAAATGTTTTTTAGAATAAGTTAGTTTAGTTTTTTTGGATAAAATTGCAAATTTTAAGAACTTATTTTGAAATATTTCTCTTTTTATTTTTTTAATCTTCACCTAATAATTATTACGAAATTTTCCATAACGTTAGTCCTGAACGAGCTGGAAAAGGGGTTAGTCTTATGGGAAATTTCGTAACGGTAGACAGATTTTGAAGTTTTTTTATTTCTGAAATTTTAAAGTAATGTACATTTTTGTAGAATAATTTAGGTTAGTTTTTTATATATAAATTTGACAAACTGATTGTGAAAGATTTATCTTTTTAATCTCTTTTGCAACAAAATTTTCTTTTTTTTATTCTCTTTTCTTTCACCATTCCCCTAGCTATGTCGCTGTTTGAAATAGATTTAAAAAATCAATATTAATAATCAAGATAAAACTCTTGTATACCCAGGTCCCTGTACAATCCTATAATTCATATGACCATAGAAAATATTGTAAAAAGCTTAGAATCTATAAATTGGTACCTATGTTACAAACAGTATTTGAAATAAATGTTTTCTATAAAAGTATTAGGAATATACAAGAATACCATACCTAGTTCTAGTCGCTTTTGCCAAATTGGATGGACCCAAAATTCTCGATTTCTTTTTGCCTTTCTTTTTCGTTTTATACGCAATAGAAGAAGAAGTGACAGTGCCTCATCATCTGAGGAATCACCCGAAGACGAAGTGTTATCCATTTCATATGTAAAGTTGTTTAATGATGAAAACAACTGAAATTTTCAAGACAATTTGTAAATATTTGAGGTTAGGTGTAACTCCCGCGGAAACCCATGGATAGAAAATCAATAAAGTGTACTCAATACATTTATATTATTACTCACTCGTTAAATTCAATAAATTTCCAGTTCAAAGCAAGTGATCGAAGAGAAATTCAATTAAAAATATAAACGACCGCACATCAAAATAGCGTAAACTTGTTTGGCAGTTCCCAGCATAATATGTTACGTCTTCGATAGAAAACTAAATTTAACTAAAAACAAAACATTTCTCTTGAATCTGCTCACACTTAATTCTTCTGGCATAATTTTCCATTTTTTAATAAAAACTTTACAAAATCTTTGGAATAATTTCACATTTTAAGTACTTGAAAAATAATAAAGTTCAAATTTACAGCTGGAAATACATTTTCCGCGATCATTTCCTTGCGAGCGGGAAAAGCAGGTTGGAACGGCCGCTTGCAGATGCATGCGTACGCGCGCGCAAGCTTGCAAAGGTGTAAAAGCACCTTAAGGGCCCTGGAAATCGAGTGTAAATCGCCCTTTTGGATTCAGGCCAAACGGTAAACCCATTTTGTCTAATTTTTTGTATACATACTCTAAAGAATATAGAAAGTCTCGGCAAAGTTTTTCTTTTTAAAAAAAAATTCTATTTTTCATGCAAAAATTGAAAGAAATGAATTGTCGTCGATAGAATCGTTGTGATAATGTGTTCTACTATTTAGCGATGCAGGGAGCAGTAACTTTTCTCGAATTTTCTTTTGCGCGCTTCAAGCGAGAAAGAGAAAAACTACCATCCCTTATGACTCAAGTTGGCCGGTAATGAAACACCCAATGTGACCATTCAGGGGCGAACACACCGTATACGATAACTAGGGGCCCCGACCCAAATGAGTGGGTGAATTTCCAAAAGGTTGGATTGGTGTAGTTGAGGGGGGGGGCATATCATTAAATGCATGCCGTGGAAGAAAACCGTAAACAGTATAGGTAGGGAATCGATTTCCAGAACTCGAATTTGCCAGAATGAAATTTTGTCAGAAGAATTCTAATTTCAGAGCGTGCAACTTCGGGCAGACAATTTATAAATACAAGAGCGGTGTTTCTTTATGAAATAGCGCAAAGATCGGTAAAAGGAGGTGGTTTCTGTACATAATCCAGCAACAGATGGCGATATGCGTATATTATTACTGAGGATGCCAAATGAAACCCCCAAAGAGAACTTTGTTTTAAATACATTTAAATATGTCGCTACAAAAATTTCTTATAACAATTGTTTATTGTTTATTTTTTATGAAAATAGTTATTGAAAAATTTTCTCCCACAAACGTGAAGCAGTTTGAGTTAAAAAAATATTTTTTCAGGCCAAAATGCCAAAACTTGGAATTGTGCGGAATGAAAGTTTCATTCACACGTAAGATATTGGAACTTTTGTTAAAATTAATCTTTTTTAAATAAAAACTGAACGACAGTTGGTTCAAAATTCATTCCTTCGGTGAAAATTAAAATAAGTCGTTGAAAATTTGACTCACTGCAGATTAATTTTCAAAGATTTTTTGCAAAGAATTTAAAAAGATTAATTTTCAACAACAAATGTAATAGTTAAATTTTCTATTAAAAAATGTATTTCCAAACAAAAGAAGAAAAAAGAATTTTCAACTAAGAAGACGAATTTTTAACAAACAGTTGACTTTTCAATGAAAAAGAATACATATTAACAACAATTTTTAATCTTAACAAAATATTCAAATTTTCAAGCAAGAGGATTAATTTCCTACTATATAACACGAATTTGTAACAAATTACGTTAATTTCTAAGGTCCTGAAAATACACATTCAGCTAGCATTGAGCATCGCTAAACTTTTTTCTATTGTTCTTTTCTTTTTGTTTATAACGTAATATATAAAATTTTTTTCATAAACCCGAATCTAGCTGGCAAAACAGACCAATATTTAGATGAGGTATGCAAAATATCAGACAAAAGTATTGAACCGTGTGGCCGGAAACTAGAATCCCGTTTTATAATGCTGATAAATCCCCTTAAGGCAGGATTCTACTTTCAAACGCCCGAAAAAAATGGTATTTTTGTAAATTTTTGTTTAAAAACATTGAGAAAGATATTGATGTAAGGTTTTTTATGCTTAATAAATGTACTCCTAAAATACATTAAAAAAAAATTTAGTTCATTTTATGCGCTCTATATACATTTAAATGGCACTTTCTCGAAACCACGTTTTTTACAGTTTGTTAAAAAAATCTCCGAAGCTACCTAATTGATTGGTCTGAATTTTTCACCACATATTCCATACATATACATCAACCGATGGTAGCAGATTCATATGAAAAATATTATTTTTACAATTTTTTTTTTTTTTTTTTGCAAAAAAATAAGCAAAACATATGAGATTTTTTTTTTTTTTGAAATGACGCCATCTTGTTTTTTTCGCATGGAAAAAATCTGCTACCACCGGTTGATGTATATGTATAGAATATGTGGTAAAAATTTCAGACCAATCGATTCGGTAGTATCGGAGATTTTTTTAACAAGCGGTCAAAAACGTGGTTTCGAGAAAGTGTCATTTAAATGTATATAGAGCGCATAAAATTGACTGAAAAATTTTTTTAATGTATTTTAAGAGTATTTTATCAAGCATAACAAGCCCTACATCAACATCTTTCTTAATGTTTTGAAACAAATTTACAAAAATAGCATTTTTTTCGCGCGTTCGAAAGTAAAATCTTGCCTTAAAATATTTGGCCAAGATTTTGTAACCAAGATCCACTTGCATCGATAGCGAAATGAGTTGGAGCACGCAGTAGAACACACAAGTTAGGTAGTATAGGTTTAGTTCGAATCCTCAGCGAGTGTGATTTTTCAAAGCGTTTAACCGTGCGATTATATGTGTAAGCGATGGTATTGGCGTATTGTGTACTTAACAACTATGTAAAATGAATATTATATAACAATAAGTTAAGAAGTAACTTTTTTTTCGTTGAGAAATCGTACCGAATACAAAGCCCCGTATAAAACCAATTAGAAAGTTCACAAATACCTGATAGAACACCACATACACGGAAAGTAATTTAGGACAGCTGTTGCGTTCGGTGTAGTAGGGCATCACAACCACAATTTTAACGCGACAGTGGCGTCATGTTTCTTGCATCGGCGGCCTTAAAATGTGGTACAACGTTGCTCCCTTACATCTGGGAACACTGCTGTCCCAAACGAGAGAACGCAAACGTGCTACAGACTGCTACGGTAGTCGATCCGACTTCTACATTTTTATGCTCGGAATGAGAAGAGAAACCCTATTAGAATCAAAAGTTTTCACGAAATTGGAGTCTTGCTATTATATATATAATTAAAAACTAAAGGTTAACAACCACCGCAGGGTCCCGCTGGGAGCAACTGTCATCTAAAAAATGACTAGTATGAAATGGAATTTCAATTAATTCAAAGTAGACAGAAAAAAAGAAAATTGGTGTCTCCATTACTGGTACTAAGGTCATGATTACTGGGATGTTTACCCAATTAGGGGTCGTGCACATAATACGTCACACGTTTTCCTTTTGTTTATGTCCTTGTGTCCTTTTGGCTTCGAGGCAATTTTATTCTCGTCTTTATTAAAAGAAAGGAAAAACCTGTGACGTAAAATATGTACGATCCCTTATTACATTTTTTAATGCAAAGAATTCAAAAGAACTCGCAGAATTCAAAAGAATTCAAGGAATTCAAAAGAATTCGAGAAATTCAAAAGAATTCAAGAAATTCAAAAGTATTCAAAATAATTCTATGAATATAAAGAATTTATAAGAATTCTGAAGAATTCTTATTGTTCTTATTATAATTTTAAGTAAGGTAAGTGTCACAGTAATCGTGAAGGTCCCAATAATGGTTTAGGTTCCAATAATTGTGTAACTTGGTTAATGTATTGGTAAAACACCTGATAAAAGTAAAATTAAGAAGAAAGAGATAACATTTTTTTTCAACATTTTATAGTATGAAATGGAATTTCCATAATTTCAAAGTGGACAGAAAAGAATAAAATTGGCGTCACCATTACCGGTACTAAGATCACGACTACTGGGATACTTATCCAATTAGAGGTCGTGCACATAAGATGATACACGTTTTTCTTTTTTTTTTTGTCTTTGTATCCTCTTGGTTTCGAGGTAATTTTATTCTCGTCTTTATTTAAATACAGGAAAAACGTGTGACCTAACATGTGCACGATCTCTTATTACATTTTTTAATGCAAAGAATTCAATGAATTCAAAAGAATTCAAGGAATTCGAAGAATTCAAAAGAACTCGCAGAATTCAAGGAATTCGAAGAATTCAAAAGAACTCGCAGAATTCAAGGAATTCAAAAGAATGAAAATGATTCAAAAGAATTCAAACGAATTCAAGAAACTGAAAAGAATTAAAAGAATTCGAAGAATTCAACAAATTCAAAAGGTTTAAAATAATTCAAGAGAATTCGAAGAATTCAAGGAATTCAAAAGAATTGAAGAAATTCAAAAGTATTCAAGAAATTCAAAATAATTCTAGGAATTCAAAGAATTTATAAGAATTCTGAAGAGTTCTTGTTGTTCTTATTGTAATTTTAAGGAAGGTAAGTGTCCCAGTAATCGGGAAGGTCCCAATAATGGTGTAGGTTCCAATAATCGTGTAACTTGGTTAATGTATTGTTAAAAAATCTGATTAAAGTTACATTTAGATTTAGAAGAAAGAGATAACCTTTATTTTTGCATTTTATAATATGAAATGGAATTTCCATTGATTCAAAGTGGACAGTAAAGAAGAAAATTGGCGTCACCATTACTCGTGCTAAGATCACGATTACTGCGATGTTTATCCAATTAGGGGTCGTGCACATAAGACGACACACGTTTTTCTTTTTTTTTTGTCTTTGTATCCTCTTGGCTTTAAGGCAATTTTATTTTCGTCTTTATGCAAACAAAGGAAAAACGTGAGATGTAACATGTGCACGATCCCTTATTACATTTTTTAATACAAAGAATTCAAAGCATTCAAAAGAATTCAAGGAATTCAAAAAAATTCGAAGAATTCAAAAGAACTCGCAGAATTCAAGGAATTCAAAAGAATTAAAATGATTCAAAGGAATTCAAACGAATTCAAGAAATTCAAAACTATTCAAGAAATTGAAAAGAATTCAAGGAATTCAAGAAATTCAAAGAATTTATAAGAATTTTGAAGAATTCTTATTCTTATCATAATTTTAAGTAAGGTAAGTGACCCAGTAATCGTGAAAGTCCCAATAATGGTATAGTTTCCAATAATTGTAACATTTAGAGGAAGAAAAACATTTATTTTTAGCATTTTATAGTATGAAATCAAATTTCAATTAATTCAAAGTAGACACAAAAAAAGAAATATGGCTTCACCATTACTGGTACTAAGATCACGATTACTGGGATGCTTACCCAATTACTTAATTTCTTAATGCAAAGAATTCAAAGCATTCAAAAGAATTTCGAAAATTCGAAGAAAGCAAAAAATTCAAAAGTATTCAAAGAAATCAAAAGTCTTCAAAGAATCCAAAAGTATTCAAAGAATTGAAATTAATTTTTAATTTTAGGTCGTTTGTTTTAATCTTGACGCTACCGCAGGGCCAGCGCCGCTGGCTGAAGAATTTCCCGCGTGACTGATACTAGTGTATCAGTGAAGGTAGCCGAAATTTCAAAACATTAATATTTAAAAAACTAGGGTCCACTTACAAAAAAGCCGTGACACGTGTCGAATGCAATTCGATAATCTTTCGAATTATTGTCATGCGAACTCGATTTGAGTTTCATACTTGAGGCCTTCCCCTTGTCAGTGATGAATTTCGTGAAGGTCGACCACCAACTGCTGTTGTTCCAGCTAACATCGATGCTGTACGTCGATAGAAATGATTGAAATGGATCGGCATGTAACATACGTTGAAATTCAGTCATCCTTGGGCATTGGTAACAATGCAATTCGTTGGATTCTGCATGATAATTGGTGTGTGAAAAAATGGTGTGCACGTTGGATCCCTCACACTTTGTCGGACGCTCAAAAAACGGCTGGTGTCAAATGGTGCAAGGAAACATTGAAACGATTCAAATCAGGTTCATCAAATCTCGTTTATAACATTGTATGTGATAACGAATCATGGATATATAGCATATGAACCCGAGAACAAAAATCAATCGGCTGTTTGGGTGTTTCGAAATAAAGTAAAAACAACAAAAGTTGTTCGTCCTCCCTGTGTTTCAAAAAAGATGATTGTTTCGTTTGTATCTGAAACTGGTCATATAGCAACAGTGACTCTTGAATATCGCCGTACTGTTAATGCTGATTGGTATAGAACCATTTGTTTGCCTGATGTAATTGCTGAATTGAGCAAAAATCAACAACAATCGTCGCATCATTCTTCACCATGACAGCGCAAGCTCATACACAGCACGTCTAACAATTGAATTTTTGTAGGAACAAAAAGTCGAATTATTGGACAATCCAGCGTACGGCCCAGACTTATCGCCAAATGACTTTTTTACGTTCCCGCAAATCAAACACACATTTTGAGCGTACCATTTTCAGAATGAAATAAGTACTTTACTAATTGGCTCCAACGAATGCAGAGGTGTATAGAATGCACAGGCCAATATTTTGACAAACAATGAAGCAATTTGTTTGAATCAAAAAATTTTTGTTCAATTACTTCGACAAAACTTTCGCAGTGCTCCTCGTAGGTTGACAGAGTTTTAAGTTAATCGAAGGTATACGTTTTTTGGAAGTGCACCCGAAAAGAAATCAATCAACCCTGTTGCACTTACTAAATTTCAATAGCAATTTTCTCAGAAACTATGAATCTTGGGGAAAAGTGTGCTAAATAAGAAATGTATATTTTGATTGGATTCACAAATTTTATCTGAAAACTTTTCCAAAATTTGTTTTATTTACCGAGATATGTTCGAAAAACCATGACTTTTATGGGTTTTCATCATGAAAATCAAATCTTCGGGTATTTTCACTATCATATTCGTAAGCAGCGCGTCAAAATACATAGGTATACAGAGTTTCAAATTAATCAGAGGTATGTCCTTTTTGGAAGTGCATCCCAAAATAGGATTTCTAAACTACAGTCAGACCCTTTATGTGCAGTGTCGTTGACTCAACTAAAGCCTACATCGAAAATCCGCGTCCCCTATTTGCAAGTCTTCTTAAGCACCCCTTGTGGTGAACTTTTCCTCATTCTCGACAAAATCAAAATAGCTGCAGGACCTCGAATCATTTTAACGATTCCCGGTCGTTTACCCAGTGACTTGCACTCCATTTTTGCGTCTCTCCTGCATTGCCCTCTGTGTCCTTTTTTATTTTCAAATCCGCACACCGATTTCACCCGTGCCGCGTTGAATTTGAATCGACGACTAAAGTGCAGCGTCACCATTCGTTAATATGTTAGCTGTTGCTACGCGGCAAACGACGAAGGTTGACTCGTATACGCGTTTATTCTTGCGACGGTAATACCTTCATGGAAGAATATACACCCTCGGAATGTAAAATTTTCCAAATTGCATCTAGTCCCTTCTCGCGGTTGAGATTTGCTTCTCCTTTTTCAAGGTAATGGATTTTGGCCATCGGTGTACCTGAAGCAACATTGCTCGATCAGGGAGGCGATTACGTAACTTTTTCAGTTTCACTTATACTTCCACTTCCAATTTTTCGAAATTCACGTCGATTGTCTTTTTTCGCACATTTTAATTGTTTTGTAAAATGTATTCTAAATGGTTGCATGTATATATATATATATATATATATATATACGAAAATTTAATTTATGCATTATTTTGCGAGTGTTTTGGCAGAAACTGATCTGAGGAAGTTACCGTTTCACCTTAATCACTACTGTTACTTTTCTCATCATTAATCACTACTCCTGGGTCTCTCATGCACTTGTGTATCTATAACTAATCAATATTTTTAAAAGTCTTTTTTTCAATTTAGAGCTTGTTATTTTGCGAATTAATTCCTGTAAACTAAAATTTATTTTGTAAATTTTTAATAAAAATATAAACAATAAACAAAAGCAGGATTTGGGAAAAATCTATTTAACAACAAAAAAGTGTATCTAATACTTAAACTGAATATTCACGAAAACGCTGTTACCATCTTAAAGTATACATTTGAAACTATGCAAAAAAAGTTACTTTAGTTAAAAAACAAATGTCTATTAGAGAACTGCAAGGGGTTAAGATAGCAAATTTTAAAGTCTTAAGTTTTGGGGCAAAGTACATAAAAAAAGTTATTTTTCATACAAAAGCTGTTTTTATTGTCAAAGCATACATGAAAATCATCAAATTATTATTAATCGAAGCAAAGAACTAAATTTAGGTTAAATAAGAATTATTCGAGTTTCGCAGGTAACGAAGCACAAGAAGCACATCACAGCGACCTGACCTTTTTGTCCAATTTGATCAGGTGCAACAGATAATGTACCACTAATATTCATACTTTCGTCGGTGCAACGTATACACTACTGCCGGAACTGGCGAGCACTGCTGTGGCCTATACTTCTTCTTTGATATCTGAATCAAAAATAACACATTGAGAAACGTTCCGTTAGATTAAGTAGGAAAATTGATTTTATTTTTTACTAACTTTTGTATAAAAATAGGTAACAATTTCAGCTGCAACCACGTCCGACGACTGTGAGATAGTCTGCGATAGTCTGCGACGGATTCAATACGATGATCCAGCAAAAGACTCGTGCACCCCAAGGAAACGGAGCGACCCAAGGACGACCGCCTTCTGCATCTTCCCCGCAAGCGCCTTAGAATTTTGTTGACACGCAGGGATGCTTTTCAGGCTAATGACCAGTGAAAGCTTGGCACCTCCAGGAGCAGCGATGATCAGGACGATTAGCCGAACAGAATATTCTGAGTATAACTGTCGCAACACCCTTACAAGGTCTTTATACCTTGCTTTCTTTTCACTCTCATTGTCTATGATTTTTTTGTCAGCTGGTGTCGAAAATTCGACAAGGAACACGGTTCGCTTCTCGAAGTCAAGGAGAATCATTTAAGGCCTTGAGTCCGCAACAGAAACAATTGTCGCAAATATGAAGTTCCAGTATATGCGGAACTTCTCATTTTCGACAGTTGACTATATTTCCCTAGGAGTGTTCAGCGGAGGGGTATTAGGGCTAATACCGTAAGAGTCACAGATATGGTAATAAAGCAATCTTAGCGCCACATTGTGCCTTTGGACGTAGGTCGTTCCTGCATGAGTTGGACAACTAGGTAGTATATGCCCCAGATGCTCGAGCTGTGCATGACACACTCTGCAGCTATAATCGGAAATGTCTTTGCTTAAAATGTGACGACGGTATGCTAGAGTGGAAATAAGACCGTCTTGACATTCCAAAATGAAACACTCCGTGCCCGACTTCAATCCCGGTGATTTAAGGAAAGCAAACGTTAGCTTATACGAAATCGACTGATCCTCTACATTTCTGTGGAAGATGCCGTGCATCCTCTTGTCGAGGAGCTGTTCCGGGAAGTTGTTCTTCTATGATATCTTATTCCGGGCTTACAGGCGTGAGTATTCGAGATGGATATGATTTGATGCACTTTGCTCACCCCTGATATTGAAGTCAAGGCTAAGTATTTCAGCAGCCTTCTCCGCTGCTTTGTCCAGAAACGCTCCTTTGTCCACTTGCTCCGCTTGCTCCGCGGCTTTGTAAAGGAACGCTCCTTCACCAATCATTCTGTGGTTCCTGACCATTTTTAGGAGAGGATCTCTATCATTGGCAACGATATAAGCTGTACTTAGAACGATTCGATTATAAAGACACTGGAGATTCAGAAGTCCGCGTCCGCCTTGACGTTGTGAAATGTAGAATAGCGGAACTGACGAATTGATATGCGAGCTTTTATGCATATATGCATGATCTTACGTGTGGTGACATCAAGGGCCTTAAGTTCGTTCTTCGTCCATTGAATCACCCCAAACGAGTACTGAGTGGATGCTCAAAGTATGCACGTTACGGGTACATAGAGAGACACAATGCGGCTCTAAAAGTGTTATATTACCACCTTAGACACTTCTATGGTGTTGATCTATTGTCCGTCTTGCCATACTACAAAGTACATCTTGTAGTTCACATAATCGGCTGTCTTGGAGGTATGAAAGCTTCATTTCTTAGTCAACTCAACAAGATTTCGGCTTGCCAGCATCAGGCTCATTCCATCGCGAACCGGATGCAAAAGGCTGTTCTTCTGGGATCACTTAATCTGGTCCATCAACACTGTTCCTAGTAACATTCTACAAACATTGGTAGATTTAAAAAAGTATCCAGAGATGAAACCTTCATCTCCAACTGTCCCGTCTGCCGCGTAAGGTCATCCGCGGCTAAAGACCTGACTCCAAGGAACAGTGTTGCGCGATGTTATCTAGCGTAAATTTGCCGCTCTTGCTTATCTTGTAGGACATAAGGAGCAGAAGTAGATGACGTACACGTTCTAGTTGTGTCCGGATTGGTTGCTTTAAGGAACCATGATCGTAGCTTCCGGAGCCTACAACTTCTCATACAAATAAATACACCCGAAATTCCTAGAACTGCTGGCCCACGCAGTTTCTCAGCTCAAGGGGTGAAAGATGGTTGCGACTCTCCGCCTCGAAAGGGTCGCCGCGAGCGAGTACTCAGTCGAGTGCATTGCGCAATATTATGGAAACGGTTCAGGCGAGTGGATATCCGGCTTATTGCATAGTTGAAAAAGTCGCGGTCCGTTGATCTGCATGCATCTATCAGTGTTTTTGTTGGCGTGTGCGACAACATGCCAACTAAAAATCAATATTATAGAAGCAAAAAACGACGCAAATATTTCGCGGAATAGTGAGTTTTGTGGCATGCCGTCGATAGGTGGAAATGTCAGCCGTCAGGAAGGTATAGTACATGGTACTGCAACTGCATACGACTTCATGGAGAAAATCTCCGACACGTATAGGTGAGTGTCCCATTCTTTTGTCGATTTACGCACCCTTTCAGTGTCACGAAATACAATCAACTTTCCGAAATTTGTGGTCAGTGGCACTCTAACCTCAACTTTCGAAAAGTTGCTTTTATTTCATGATACTGAAAGGTCGTGAATCGACAAAAGAATGGAATATGGCTGAGAAAACCTATTCTACACTTGAGAAATATTACTGTTTGTAAATTTATGACTTTTTCGTTTAGAAAATTTTATCGAAAAAGTTATCTGCATTCCCATGACGGCATGTCAAAATACTCAATTCAAGGCTTCCCGCTCTTCGGGCCTCTTTAATTGGTACCCACTATGCGTGCGTGACCGTAAAGCCCGTGCAGGGACCGTGGTGGGAGATTCCGAAATGCGCAAATTAGAATAAGCGTGAATAGGTGGTGTAGTATAGGTAGACTGTAGAATAAAAGGAAGTGGACTGTAAATACGTTCAGAGGTAAGTGTTGAATAGAAAAATTAAATGCAGAATAAATCAAAATTTAATCCTCTTTACCGTCCAACGTTCAAATACAAATAAAAAGAAGTCATGAGTCTAAGAGGTTGCCTTTGTCTTTTCTCATTTTTGATTTTTTTTTTAAATTTTAATGGAGACATTTGAGAGCGTGTTGTCCAAAGGACCTCGCACAAAAAAGTTAGACATAACTGGTCCAAGTCCTTTTGAAAAATTGAAATTTCTAAAAATTTGACATTTTTTGCCCAATTTGACGATGGACAATTTCAAATCTAATAGATTCAAAATTAGATTCGTACAAAATTGAACAATTAAAAACTTAAATGTTTAATTTTTTAAGAAGAAAATTAGAAACACAACATTATAAAGTCAATCTGTGCAAAAAAAATTTATTTTCGAAAAAGAAAGGCTCAGAAACATTGTGAATCCAAAAATCAGTTGTTTTGGAAAATACACATTCAAAAAGTTCATTACATGCAAATTAAACAAAAATTCTGCATAGAAAGGCCCTAAAATATGTTGATCGGCTCGATCCACACAAGTATATCACAAGAGGAAAAAAGAGGGAGAGAATTGGAAAAGAGACAACCCAGCCATCCTCACTCTCTTTTCCTTTCTCTTTCTCAGTCTTTTTTATACTACTTTTGGGACCAACATGTTTCGAGATCACTTTAGATCTCCTCATCAGGGTATAATTTTATAGGAAACTACGAATATATAGCTTTTGGACAGATTCGATATTGATTTGAAGCAAAAACGACCGCATTTGTCGAAGAAAAAAGTGCTGTTCCATCAGTACAATTCAAGGGTGCACACGTGTGTAGTCACGATGGCAAAAATCCATGAATTGAGCTATGAACTGCTACCTCATCCAGCACATGCTCCAGATTTAACCCCCTGCGACTATTTCCTGTTTCCAAACCTGAAGAAATGCGCGGGTGGTAAGAGGTTTGGGTCGAATGAAGAGTTCATCACCGAAACAAACGCCTATTTTGAGGGCCTTGAGAAAACATATTATTTGGAAGGAATACAAAAATTGGAAAAACGCTAGACTAAATGTTTCGAGCTAAAAGGAGATTATGTTGGGAAGTAGAACGCTCATTTGCCGAAAAAAAAGATTTTATTCGAAAAGTCACTGACTTATCAAACAGCCCTCGTATTTTTAATTTCAAATTTGCCACCATTGCAAAGCATTTTCGGACATTTTCCGTTTTCGGAAAAACCTTCGCGTGAACAGGAATTTGGATGTGTTGGCTGGCTGACCACCAGGGATGTGTAAGTAAAATACTCGTGGTAATTTACTTGGTTTTCTATGGTAATTTACCTGGTATTTTATGTCATCAGTTTTCTACATGATGTAAATTACATCAGAGATATTATAAACCCAGATGCGGTGCGGGTGTAGTTACCCGCGATAAATATAGACGGCGCGTCCGGCGAAAATGGTCAGTTCCCCTCTAGCCTAGGGTTTTAAAGTTTCATGAAACTTTGACCAAATGAAATGTTTCATGAAACTTTAGAAACGTTTCAAAGTTTCAAACATTAGGGCGGGAAAATTCAAAATATAAAAACATATAATAGTATCCTTTATGTTTTAAAGCAAATCGTTTCAACTAATTTGAATGAATAATTTACGTACTAATTGTTAATAACATTTATTTTTTGCAATATTTTATTTTAAAAATTTGAAAATTGATTTCAATAAAATGTAAATAAATGTCGTATTTAATACATATTCAATTTTTAGAGTGTTTCGTTTTAAAAACGAGTTCATTGAAAATGTAGAATCCTCGAATAGAAATGAATAAAATAAAATCCTGCTATTTCATTAAACTATTATCTTTATTTTTATAAATTGTTTTCTTTCAAAAACATCTTTTAATTTTTATCGGTGCTATATCTCTGAATATTTTAAATAAATATTTGATATAAAAATACATATTTGCATAAGAAAGATCTACTATATATCGGGATTAGGAGTACACGTTTCTGTACTCATTTCTGGTTTAACTACTGCCGGGTACTTTTTGCATAAATCTTTTATATGAAGAATCTTTCTCGTCGTATTTCTTCGATTCGTCCACGTGTAAAAATTGCATTTAAATTTTACAACACGTCCTTCAGTAACGTGTTGCGTAAAGTATACTTGTGCACACAGTGCTTGTAACGAACCATTTTTCAAATCTTACCCAGTAGCGCCGGTGGTTCAGCACTCGGTAAACTAGCCTGTACTCGTATATGTTCCTATTATCAAGCTTTCAAGTTTCAGCACGATTATTCGATTGAACAACGACATAAAATTACTCAACCTTAACCTGACAGGAGTGCGCAAGCGCATACGAGTTTGTGAAACTTTCAAACGTTCAGAAACTTTAGTCCCATGAAACGTTTCATTGTTTCATGAAACTTTCAATGTTGCAATGAAACGTTTTATGGACTTACAACCCTACTCTAGCTAGTCTCCACTACTCCCCAGGGATGTGCAGTTACGCGTAACTGGAGGTTTTTGACGTAAAATACCTAATAGCGAATTCGGTTATCCTGCACTGGCGCACTCCAGAGCACTCCGACCTGCTCCGAAGTGGGTCGAACGGAGAAGGAAGAACGTGAGAAGAAGTAAGAAGGAGCAGTTAGGAGTGCTCTGGCGTGCACCAGTGCAAGATGGCGGACCTGCAGAAATGTGCATAACCTCACTATTTTGAAATTCTGGTATTGGCATTTGTGAGAGTTTTTTTCAATGCCTATATTGTTGATTAAAAAATAATAATATCAACTAAAGCGAAACAACAGCAAAAAAAAACACTCCGGGCTTCCATACATTCCACCAGGGACGTACAGTTACGCGTAACTGGAAGTTTTTTACGTACAATACCTAAAGGAGGTATTTTACGTAAAATACCTCGAATATGTAACTTTATTTTAACTAATAGTTATTAGTTCAACTTTAAATTCTTATTTGAATTTAAACAAACATCGATCAATCGATATAACGAATCGATACCTCGCTAGTCGATACTAGTTTCTGAAATACACTTCATGTAACTAAACGTATATATTTTGAGAGCTCTAAGACCCTAAAATCTATATCCTTACAGGTGGGACTCCGATGCCTTAAGTCAAACGGAGCTCTCATTCTACCTTGTGAGATAGACAACGAGGCGCGATCGAAAACAAGACGCTGGTTTCGAAAGCTCTCTTTCTATCGTATATGGTAGACAGAAAGGGTGTCATCGTTTGAAACGAGAAGTACAACTTGTCGTCGGAACACCATCAGATCCTCTCAGTCTACCATATACGATAGAAAGAGAGTTTTCGAAGCGATCGTTTCAACTTTGATCGCACCTCATTGTCTATCGCACATGGTAGAAAGAGAGGTCCGTTCGACTTGAAGCATCTGAGTCCCACCCCAGCAGCGGAACTCCGATGCTGTTTCGAAATCGAACATTGAATAAACGTCTCTTTCTATCTCCACACGTTAGAGACGCTTGCAAATATAGGCGTACGCGCGTGCATGCATGCAGAGATGTAAAGGCACCTTTATACGAGAGGAAGAGTGTTACGTCCCAAGCGCTGCAATCGATTAATATATGTTTGGAACAATGGCGCTGATACATTGAAGGAGAGGATTCGTTACCTGTCGTTGAGTGGTTGAAACCATTAGCCGCGAAAAATAGGTCAGGTTTAAATAAATGAAGACTCTCAACACTGTATTTATCCTGGTAATAAAATCAATCGTTTTATTGTGAAGTTCTGGTAGGCGTGGCAGATATTTGAAGGCTCATCCCTGCCGATTAAGCGGCATTGAAACGGCACTTCCCAGTGCCGTTTCAGTGCTGCTCGTTTAAAGCTACTCAGATTCCAGATTAAAATGCCTGCAGAAGTTCCCTTCATACCTGCGACTAGGCTACCAAGTAGACCAGTTGAAAGAGATTAAAAATTAGAAATTAAAATTTTGAAATTACCGCTGCGACAGTTAGAAATTCAGGATCGACGGGATTCGATAATTTCAGATATCTAACTTTTTTCTTTTTAGAAGTATCGATGAACAAACACACGAGTAAGCTTAGCACTTCACATTCTGGCACAACCGAACGCAAACGCACGCATCGCAATCACGAAAGTGAGGTTACGTTACTTCCGAGATTCCAAAACTTTTCCAAGTCCGAAACTGTACAATAAACGAAGATACAAGAGTCGCAGGTTCAAACTTGAAAGGCGAGCGCCGAAATACAATATTCTGGCGTTTTCGTGCTCTGCATCTATATTTAAAATCTCTTTTAAGGCGGAATTTATGCTTACTTTAAGCGTTACCCAATCGGAATGCTGACGTCACTCAATTTTAGTGCTGAATAACTAATCATTAATAATTGCTCATTTCTTGCGTATTCTGATTTTACTTTAAGCTATTTGAACTTTTCCACTCCAGAAATTACTAGTATAGAGAGTATTTAGTAAAAGGGTCCTAGCGCTGTGAAACTTTAGTTATCAACCCTGGCGGACCGACAGAACGCACGCATTACGCTGTAGCGTAATGCTAAAGTAATGCTAAAGTAATATGGCATTATAATCATTAAAAGAAGCAAAATAAATATGTAAACTGTTGCAATTATGATAATACGTTGAAATTTACGTTAAATGGTCATCCCGTAATTACGTGACACGATGGCGGACCTGCAGAAATGTGCATAATCTCACTTTTTTGAAATTTTGGTATCGGCATTCGTAAGAGTTTTTTTTCAATGCCTATATTGTTAATTAAAAAATAATGTCAAATAAAGAGAAACAACAGCAAAAAATACGCCGGGCTTCCATACATTCCATCAGGGGTGTGCAGTTACCCGTAACAGGAAGTTTTTTACGTGCAATACCTAAAGGAGGTATTTTACGTAAAATACCTCGAATATGTAAAATACATGTAGAAAACCCCTGATTCGCTGTCTGACTCCAGTTTTCAATTTTCCGCCTCAGAGGTGGCGCCCTCATATATAGAATGAGATGTAATTTCACGAAGGAATACCCTAACAGCATCGAAACTTGGGTCAAGCTTGGGTGAAGATTGTGTCCAAGTCTCCCAAGCTTGGTGCCAAGCTTGAGTGAAGCTTGGGCCATGTTTACTAATTGATATTAGTAAAACTTATACTAATTTATTAGTAAAATACTTACTATTTTAAAAGTCAAACCTTAAAATATTACTATTTTGTGAGTGAACCATACATCTACTAATTTAATTAGTGAAATTTTCACTAATTCAGATTTAAAGAGGCCCTACTCTGTAAAATGTATGCAAATGTGCAGTATTTTAAAACACTTTTTTAAACGATAGTAATGCATTTTGTATAAATCTATTGAAGAATAATATACAAGAACTTAAATATGATCAATTAAGAAAATTATTACTTAGTGAGAATCATCGGATTAACGATAGCAAAATATTTAGAGGCAGAGTGCAAGAGTGCGAGGTTATGATTTCCATATATGTGGGCGTCCGCATGAAAAGGGCCCTTTTGGCCGGTTCTAAAGTTGGGGACAAATATTGAGGCCCCTCACTTCTTTTGATTGCAAATCAGACAAAAAATCTCAGAATTGCCTAATAAAAAGCATCTGAAAGCTTAAGGTTTTTTTATCAATAGTTAGAGGGCAAAACATCCCAAAAAACAGGATTTTTCGGCCTCCTTTTTCAAGCGTCCATTTTTATCTCTTCCCAGAAGGAGGGCGACGTTAGGAAAAATTTGAAAAAATTCACAGATATTCTTTCAACATTCTTTAATGCAATACATTTTTGCAAACTCTGAAATATTCAATAATTTACTTTGTACGGTGATTTATTTACAAAAACTTTATTTTGAGAACGACTGAAGATAGGAAGCCGTGTAACTGCTCCAAATGTTCAGTTTTGTGATGCGAGTAAAGTGCAATAATTAAATTTATGATAAAATCATTTTTACGCAAGAAATATAATTTTTAATATTTCTGACTTTAATCAGTGCAGTGCGGGCGTGTGGCCAGCACAGCGAACAAGTGGCTTTGCTTCTGGAGTTCCTAGGGTAAGTGTGGGTATTACTGCGGAAAAAAATCAAGACGACATTTGAAGATAAAAAACAAGTGTTTGAATGAGAAATTCGTTACCCATTAATTCGTGAAGCAATATTTGGTATTCAGTTAGTAGAATACAGTCGTTAAAACGTAAAAAGAAATTAGATTTACGTGAAAAATGTGAATCTAAAAAAAAATGTTCCATGCAGATATTACTACGGGTTTGCATGAATTACTGCGCGCCAACTACTGCGGTACCCAATTACTGGGCTTTTTATACTCCTGTTTTATTTTAAGGGAAGTTACAAATAATTCAGGAAATTTAAACCTTGAAATTCATGTAAATTAGGCTTGACTTAGATATACTAATTAATTTCACGTAATTGAGGTTTCGTAACGGGAAACCCAGATTTGCAGCAATGGCATATCCAGCTGAGTAGATCGTTTTCCTCTTCGGTACTTAGTACTGTTGCAGGCCCAGGCTTCTTGTCTGCATATTTATTGCATTTTTTTGCTCTTATAGTTGACTCAGGAACTTTGTATTTCCTAGAGATTTCAGCAACAGATTGTCCTCTCTTAACCCCCTCTAATGCGAGAAAAAAAACGTCTTCTTTCGAATACTGAAGTCTTACATTTTTCTTTTTTCCGGTTGCTCGCACTTTTTTTTGCATAGATTTCTTTCTTTCAGGTTTCACCGTTTTTTATCACATAAATTCAAAATCATTTAGGTAAAAGACACACTGTGACACTGACAGGCATTATCACAGTTAACTAAGTAAGGTTAGTCTTGATGGTATGATATAGTGACTGGAAAACCGCAGTAATACATGCAACAAGACAAATCGTGTGCCAAATACTGATTTGGTAAAAAATTTATAGAAATACGTATTTCTTGTTTTTTAGCATGCATTTTGAGAAAAGTTATATTTTTTCTTTATTTAAAAAAATATTGTAATAAATATTTAGTTTCCCGAGACGAAATCAGAATTAGTTTTTCAGAACGTATTCATGAACCGCCTACAAATCGAAGCAGTAAAACTATCAGTATCGGAAGCATGCTAGATTCAAATTGCAACAAATTAGTTAAAAAGATAGTAACTGGAGTTGATTCATTGATGATAATTAAAAATATATCACATAATAATGTTCTGAATTGTTTCAAATCATTATATATAGGGATGTGAACTGTATGCAAGCGCATAATCGCATAATTTTCCAGAAGTGGTAGGAATGATTAAATATCAATCGTTTATCATATTTTGGGAGGTACGTGATAAGAATGTGTTTGTTAAAGCCGAACGAGCTTTAAAAAAAGAGAATTCACAATCATCAAATTACAGTTATTAACGCTTTGACTTTTAATTTTAAAAGGTTTGTGCACAAATGTGTGGAAAATACAAAGACCGAGCGCGAGGTAAATACATTATTGAGCGCAAAGTGCGAGATGAATATATTATCGAGCGCGAAGCGCGAGAACCAACAGTCGCGCGCCCTAGGCGCGCTCAAATTTGCGAGCGAAGCGAGCCGCGCGCATAGCGCGCGATGAGAATGTGCCCGCACGGCGGGCAGATTTTTTAATCTACATTTTTCTATCTTATTCTATCCTTCATTTATCCATGTCAATATTTTTCTATTTCTGTGTCAATATAAATTGCGATCTATCTTTTTCAATCTCCTCTTCTTTATCTCAACCTATCCTACAACTATCAACGTCTATCTTTTTCTATCTCTTTTTTAATCTGAATTCACTTCTATCTTTTTCAATTCCCTCTTCTCTATCCCACCCTTCAACTATCCACTTCAATCTTTTACTATCTATAAGTGAATATAAATTTCCATATATCTTTTTTAATCTCCTCTTTTCTATCTTGTCCTATACTTTATCTATCCAGGTCAATGTTTTTCTATTTCTTTGTCAATCTAAATTCCCATCCATCTTTTTTATTCTCCTCTTTTCTATCTAATCGTATCCTACATCTATCAACGTCTATCCTTTTCTATCTCTTTGCGAATCTAAATTCACGTTTATCTTTTTCCATGCCGTCTTTTATATGCCATTTTACCATGTATGTATCCACGCCAACCTTTTTTTATTTCTCCATCAATCTAAATTCCCGTATATCTTTTTTAATCTTAATTTTTCTATCTTATCCTATCCTTTATCTATCCATGTCAATATTTTTCTATTTCTCTGTCAATCTAAATTTTCATCTATCTTTTTCAATCTCCTCTTTTTTATCTCAACCTATCCTACGTCTATCAACGTCTATTTTTTTCTATCTCTTTGTTAATATAAATTCAAGTATATCTTTTTCAATCCCCTATTCTCTTTCTCACCCTACCCTTCATCTATCCACGTCAATATTTTACTATCTCTCAGTGAATATACATTTCCATCTATCTTTTTTAATCTCCTATTTCCTATCTTGTCCTATACTTTATCTATCCAGGTAAATATTTTTATATTTCTCTGTCAATCTAAGTTCCCATCCATCTTTCTTATTCTCCTCTTCTCTATCTAATCGTACCCTACATCTTTCAACGTGTATCCTTTTCTACCTTTTTGTCAATCTAAATTCACGTTTATATTTTTCAATACCCTCTTCACTAACTCATTCTATCCTTTATCTATCCACGTCAATCTTTTTCTATCTCTTTGACAATCTAAATTCATCTCTATCTTTTTCAATATCCTCTTCCCTATCTCATCCTATCCTTTATCTATTTATGTCAATCTTTTTCTATATCTGTTAATCTAAATTCCCGTCTATCTTTTTCCATCTTCTCTCCTCTATCTCATCCGATACTACATCTATCAAAGTCAATCTTTTTATATCTATTTTTCGATCTTAATTCACGCCTATCTTTTTCAATACCGTCTTTTCTATTTCATTCAATCATTTATGTATCCACGTCAATCTTTTTAAATTTCTCTGTCAATCTAAATTCACGTCTATCTTTCTCAATACCCTCTTATCTATCTCATCCTATCCTTTATCTATGCATGTCAACATTTTTATATTTCTCTGTAAATCTAAATTCCCCTCTATCTTTTTTTACATCCTCTTCTCTTTTTCATCGTATCCTACATCTATAATCGTCTATATTTTTCTATCTCTTTGCTAATCTAAATTCACGTCTATCTTTTTGAATCCCCTCTTCTCTATCTCACCCTACCCTTCATCTATCCACATCAATCTTTTACTATCTTTCTGTGGAGGTGGGGAGGGGATTTCGGAGGGATTCTGGATGGATAGGGGGTTAAGGTAAGGGTGTCCGCTTAGCCCAATGCTTTTTGCGATTTTAATTGCGAATATGGAAAGAAAGTTGGAAGCCGGGGTGGTAGGAGGAGTCAGGATAGGAGGGGTTAGAATTTGGTCTCTAGCGTATGCAGATGACATAGTGTTGCTGGCTAGAAGTGAGGGGGCGTTAAAGGAGATGATGAAGAGGTTGAGAAGTTGACATTTTGGTAATATAATTTGTTTATAACAATTAGATTCGATATCCTGTAAATTATTTATATTCTTTGGATACTCCGTCATTCATTTTCGTCGAGAATGGGATAATTTAAGTTATTGATTTGAAAATAAAAAATAATAATTAAAAAATGTCTCATTTTCGCTCGTTGTTTATTTATATAAAAAAAATAAAATGACAAAAATAAAAAAATCGAGTCCATAGACGCTCTTGTGCAACTATCGCTGATCACTTCTAAACAAAAAAATTTAAAATCGGCTAAACTATGCATTTGTTTACATAGTTTGTTTATAAAATAAACAAATTATACCATACAACGAATTTTCATGATCAAACGTTATCCTGTTGATAAAATCAAGCAATTTCAACTCACAAATATACTTTTCTTTTTTGTTAAAATAATTTGTTTATAATAATTAGATTGCATATCCTGTGAATTATTTATATTCTTTGGATACTTTGTCATATATTTTCGTTAAAAATATGCTCAATTTAGTTACTGATTTGAAGATAAAAAATAATTATTAAAAAATGTCTCATTTTCGATCCTTTTTTATTTATATAAAAAATTAAAAATTACAAAAATTAAAAAATCGAATCCATAGACGCTCTTGCGCAACTATCGCTGATCACTTCTTGACAAAAAAATTGGAAATCGGTTGAGAATTTTGGGCTGTAGGTGATTTTGAATAGTAAATTCCCGATTCAGCCCACTGTACGTTCTTGTGATCTTCCCTAATCTACATTTTCTTTTACGTGTCATTTGGAAACTTCTAATTGGACGACCTGATAAACACCGTCTTATGTATTTTTCCTCCTACGCATTTACTAGAAGGTTAAAAACTAAAAAAATGGTAGTAATCGTCTAAGCAGACTGTCTTCTATTAACCCCATGAAATAAAATCTGATTATTTCGCTGATCCGATAAACACCGTTTAATGTATGAATGCGACCCAATAAACACCGTTAAATATCTTCAACATTCAAACATACAATACCTTTGTTTATTATTATTTCTTCGAATTTCGGAAACGTTTATCAGATTGGGGTTCTGATTTTCTTCATGCTGAATAAGTTTCAGTGTTCTATATTTTCTTTCACATGTAATTTTGAAGCTTTTCATTTGCCGACCTGATAAACACAGTTTGATGTATCTTTCCTCCCACGCATTTACTAGAAGGTTTGAAACTAAAAAAAAAGATAGGAAACATCTCAGGAGACTGTCCTCTATCAATTCCATGAAACAAAATCTGATTATCTCGCCGACCCGATAAACCCCGTTTAATGTATGAATGCGACCTAATAAACACCGTTAAGACGCTTGAAAATTCAACCTCAGGATAACTTTGTTTATTATCATTTTTTCGACTCTTGAACACGTGAATTAGATTGGCGTTCTTGTGTTCTTCGTGCTAAATAAGTTTGACTGTTCTGCATATTCTTTTACGTGTCATTTTGAAGCTTCTAATTTCACGACATGATAAACACCGTTTTATGTATTTTTCCTTCCACGCATTTGCAAGAAGGTTCAAAACTAAAACAGAAGGTAACAAACATCTCAGGAGACTGTCCTCTATTAATCCCATTAAACAAAATCTCATTATCTCGCCGACCCGATAAACACCGATTAATGTATGCACGCGACCCAATAAACACCATTAAATTTCTTAAACATTCAACCTTACAAAATCTTTGTATATTATTATTTCTACGACTTTTCAAAACGTTGATAAGATTGGCGTTCTTGTGTTTTTCGTGCTAAATAACTTTCACTGTTCTACATTTTCTTTTACGTGTCATTATGTCGCTGACCCGATAAACACCGTTTAATGTAAGAATGCGACCTAATAAACACCGTTACATCTATGAAAAAATGTAATCTCTCAAAAACTTTGTTTATTATTATTTTTTCGACTTTTGAAAACTTTGATTAGATTGGCGTTCTTGTGTTCTTCATGCTACATAATTTTCACAGTTCTACATTTTCTTTTACATTTCATTTTGAAGCTTTTAATTTAACGACCTGATAAGCACCGCTTTATGCAATTTTCCTCCCACGCATTCACTAAGAGATTAAAAAAAAAGGTAGTAAATATCTCAGGAGACTGCCCTCTATTAATCCCATTAAACAAAATCTCATTTCCTCGCCGACCCGATAAACACCGTTTTATGTAAATTCGGTTATGAAGACATTGGAGATTCGGAAGTCCGCGTCCGCCTTGACGGCGTGAGATGTATAATCGCGGAACAGGTGAATTGATATGTAAGCTTTTATGCATATGCATGACCTTACGTGTGGTGATATCAAGGGCTGTAACCTCGTTCAATGTCAAGTGAACCACCCCAAACGAGTAGAGTAGAACCGGGATGGCAAGCAGATACCTTGTTTAACGCCGACAGATGTAAAGACCAAATCTGCCGAAGAATATGCTTGCATCTGCTTCGGAGAGACTCTCTAACTGATGTTACGTCCTGAATGCGGCTTTGAAGCACATTTATCCAATCCAGTTTTCCAAAGGGGCATCAATCTCTATGCATCTCACTATGCGTGGATGCACCTTCAAGCTTTCCAACAGACAGGTAATAAGTCTATGAGAGGTTGAATCGAAAGCTTTCCGGTGGTCAATCCAGGCCATTGACAGGGCGCGCTGATGCTCTACAGCGTCTTTACAGACGCACCTGTCAATTGCCAGGTTCGGACAATGCTGTTGTTCAGGACAGCTGTAAAGATCTTACACACTATTTTCAAAAAATGTATAGGCTTGTAATTCTCTGGGCTGAACAAGTTGCCTTTTTTCGGTAGGAGTATAGTGCGTCCTAACACCAGCCACTGCGGAATGGGGGTTCCAGACTTTAAATATGAGGTGAATATGCGGGCCAAATGTTGGTGTGTAGAAGTAAAATTCTTCCACCTGAAGTTCTTGATATCATCTGGTCCTGCACCGGAGAAGTTCTTTGTGCCTCTAAGTGCTTTTTTCACCTCTTCGGCAGTGATTGATGGACATTCCTCCTCAGATTTTATGAGGTCGCAAAATTCCTTGAAGCGGATAATATTGTCAGTATCTTCTTTCAACTTTAGTGTTTTCGGGATCCTGTATACCTCTCTCCAAAAAGTCTCTATCTCATTGGGCTTGGGTGGATTTTTGACAGAAACATGGTGGTCACTGACGATTTGAGATGGGCCAGCGAGAAGCTTGTGGTTCTCCCTGATCCACCCGTCCCTCTTCTGTATTCTCCTCCTTGCGCCATACAACAGCCTATTTTGTCAACTATATGCTGCTTGATTGTCAGCAGCTTTGACTTGTTCAGTGTGTGATTCAAGATCCTCAGTTCTGGGGCGAACTTTGGAACCCTTTCCGTAAACGGTCTACCCGATGTTATGTAGTCAATCACACATTGAACATGGGACGCATTCTGTCTTGCCCATACAATCTTCTTATTCAGTTGATGCAAGCGCCGTTTGGTCTTTTGATCCATCGTCGATTTGAGCCTTCGATTTGAATCGGCCAAAGCTCTTGCAGCACCGTAAACTGAGCAATTGATGGTCCAGAGGTCGGACTCTTGCGAGATTTCTCCAGGACGGGAGGCATCCGTTTCAGCCAGATCTTGGAACTTAGGAGGAACTTGCATGTTAATGTTCCTTCTTGTCCTGAAATCGTGATAATCTCTCAGAATGTGCCTGCTTTCCGCGGTTGGTCCTAATGTCGCTTCCTTATCTTCGGCTGCAGCATCAAGCAGCGGTTGAGGAAGCGCTCCGCGTACATGTCCATTTTTCGAAAGGTAGGCACGTTGATTTCGCAACAATTGAATCGAGACGTGCTGAAGCTCTGGGTGTTTCTGGCACCACAGTGTATGCGTACGTGCCATAAAGCCTCGATGAACAGTGATAATGCGGGCATCGTAGCAGTCTAGCAAGTGATCCATGAGTTGATTCGTCCACTCAATGCGGGAGTTTTGCTGGTTCGTCGTCCTGTTTCCATCTAAATGATTTTTAGCACCCCGAACTCTAGGATGATCGGTATTGTTTGCCGACCCATTGTCGGGCGGTCTTTGCGTTTGATGGCGTTGAACCCCATCT
Source organism: Andricus grossulariae (assembly GCA_011634705.1). Taxonomy (NCBI): domain Eukaryota; kingdom Metazoa; phylum Arthropoda; class Insecta; order Hymenoptera; family Cynipidae; genus Andricus; species Andricus grossulariae. Next base: position 116,846,907 of record JAABKJ010075445.1, on the reverse strand, counting down.
ACAACTTTTTGGTGTGTTGGTGGTGTCATTGTTGTTCCCACGAGCAGCTATGGAGAGGGTTCGTACATCCTTGTAGAGCCCCGCGTGCAAGGATAAGGCTGCATACACTGAGAGGTCGCTCGTTATCCCAGAGTCACCGCTTAAGACACCTCACCCAGGTAGCATTCAGCTTTCGGCACGGTTGTTACGCTGCCGCTGTAACCATATTCAAAAGAAACCCTTGATACAGGGACCCTCTATCCGCAACCCGTGGATGCGTTCGGTGGCTTTATCATAGGCCCTTCAGTTCAATTCAAATATTAGCTATTGCATTATTTTCTTGTGAATTCAACTTTTTTTTATTGAACATTTTACTACTTGGTTAAAATTCGAAGGATTTATTAAAAAAATTTGGTTGAAAATTTAACCATTTTGTTAAAAATTTCTTTTTTATTGAAGACTTATCATTTTAGTTGAAAATTCATCCTTTTGGTTGAAAATTTAACTATTTTATTCAAAATTATTTTCTTTCGTTAAAAATGTAACTTTTCGAAATAAACTTTTTGGTTGACAATTCGTCTTTTTTGGTACAAAATTAATCTTTCTACCTAAAAATTAATCTTTTTTGGTTAAAAATTGAAATACTTAATTGGACTATTTTGTTCAAAATTGTCCTATTCAAAAATTTAACTACACCATTTTTTGTTAAAAATTGATCTTTTTAGTTGAAAATTCAACTATTTTCTTCAAATTTTGTTGTTGTTGAAAATTAATTTTTTTTTTAGTTAAAAATTAAAATTTCTGGGTGAAAATTCCTATATTTTGTTGAAAATTCGTATTTGTTAGTAAAAAATTAATCTTCTTGGTGGAAAACTGATCTTTTTTCGTTGAAAACTCAACTATTTTGTTCGAGTTTTTTTTTTTTTGTAAAAAATCTATCTCTTATTTTTTAGTTCAAAATTAAACTTTTTGGTTGGAAATTCTTATATTTTGTAGAAAATTCGTATGTTTCAGCATAAAATTAATCTTTTCGGTTTAAAATTCATCTTTTTGGTTGAAAATTCAAGCATTTGGTGAAACAAATCATTTTTTTATTACAAATTTAACTCTTTTGTTAAAATTTCAAAACACGTTTTTGTTCGAATTTTTTTTTTAATTAAAAATTCCACTATTTTATTTTTGGTTGACATTTTATATTTGTTGGTTAAGAATTCATGTACTTTGTTGAAAATTCGTGTTTTTTGGAAGAAAATTAATTTTCCTAATTGAAAATTTAACTACACTATTTTTGGTTAAAAATTGATCTTTTTTAGTTGGAAGTTCAACTATTTTGTTCGAAACTTTGTTTGTTTGTTTTTTTTTTTTTTTTTTAAATCAATCTCTTTTTTTTAGTTCGAAATTAAACTTTTTGGTTGGAAATTGTTATATTTTGTAGAAAATTCGTATGTTTTAACATAAAATTAATCTTTTCGGTTGAAAATTCATCTTTTTGGTTGAAAATTTAACCATTTGGTGAAAAAATCATTTTTTTATTACAAATTTAACTATTTTGTTAAAATTTCAAAAACCATTTTTGTTACCATTTTTTTTTTTTTTAATTAAAAATTCAACTATTTTATTTTTGGTTGAAGTTGTATATTTGTTGGTTAACAATTCATGCATTTTGTTGAAAACTCGTATTTTTTGGTACAAAATAGACTTCTTGGTTAAAAATTTATTTCTTTGATTAAAAATATAACTACTTTGTTCAATATTTTTTAAACGGTAAATTTATCTATTATTTCATTTTTGGTTGAAAGTTTATATTTTTTCGTTGAAAATTCATGTACTTTGTTGAAAATTCGTCTTTTTTGGAAGAAAATTAATCTTCTTGGTTGAAAATTGAACTACGTGGTTGTAAATTGACTTATATTGTTAAAAATTAGTTTTTTGGTTACAAATTAGTTTTTTGGTTGAAAATTAATTTTCTTAACTGAAAATTTAACCACACCATTTTTGGGTGAAAATTGATCTTTTTTAGATGAAAATGTAACTATTTTGTTCAAAAATTCGTTTTTTTTTTTGGTTGAAAATTGATTTTTTTATTTTTTTATTTTAATTTAACTACCAGGTTAAAAATTGAACTAATTTGTTAGAAATTCATTTCTTAAAAATTAAATTTGTCAATTAAAAATTAAACCATACCATTTTTGGTTGAAAACTGACCTTTCTTAGTTTTAAATTCAAAGAGATTGAATGATTTAAAATGACTGATTTATTCAGCTAGACCAATTGACTGATATGAAAAGTCACTTTTGACTGATTTTCCAGTCGTCTCCGCATTATTTGAATCAGTCAAAATTGATTACGAATCAGTCACTTTTGACTGATTCAAATTTATAGTCTATGTAATGTAAATCAAGTATGAAAATTGTATAATGCAATTAAAAATTTTTAATTTCTGAAAAAAGATATTTCTCCTTCGCTCCGGTGGGAATCGAACCTCACGTCTTCCGATTGCCGGTATTTTCAACTACAAAATATAAATTTTTAGCAAATAATTTACCAGTTCAATTTTCGGTTAGAAAACTTAATTTTAAAACTAAATTTTTTTTCAATAAAACAGTTAAATTTTCAACTAAAGAAATAAGTTTTTACCTGAAAAATATAAGAAATAGTTTTAAAAATAGTTGAATTATCAACTAAAAAAGATCAATTTTTTAACCAAAAATGGAATAATTCAATTTTAAGTTTAAAAAATTGACTTCCAACAAGAACAAAACGGCTTTTTTACAAAATAGATCAACTTTCAAACATAAGAATGAATTTTCAATTGAATTGATGGATCTTCAAACAAAAACATGAATTCTTAACCAAATAGTTACATTTTCAACCAAAAAAAAAAGGTTTTTAATTTTAATTAATTTTCTATAAAAAAAATGACTTTTCAATCAACAAGATTAATTTTATACTGAAATAAATGAATTTTAAACTAAAAAAGATGAATTTTCAACAACAAAATAATGAAAAAATAATAATTTTCAACAAAAAAAGAAACGAGTTTTCATGAAAAAGTTAAATTTTCATTCAAGAAGATTAATTTTCTATCAAACAAGATAAATTTTCAACTAAAAATGAAACAGTCTAATTTTTAAACAAATGGATGAATTTTCTACAAAATATATGAATTTGTTAGCAAATAGTTGAATTTTTAACTAAAAAAGATACATTTTTAGTCAAAAATTGAATAGTTAAAATTTCGTTTCGTAAAATTAATTTTCAAGAAAAAAAATGTTAAATAAAATAGTTAAATTTTTAGCAAGAAAAAAAGAGTTTTTAACTAATATTATGAATCTTCAACCAAATGAATGCATCTTTAACCAAATAGTTGAATTTTTGAAATAAAAGATAAATCTTCAACCAAGGAGCTTAGTTTTCGAAAAAAATACAAATTTTCAACAAAATACCATAATTTTCAACCAAATAGTTGATTTTTTTAACAACAAAAATTCGATTTCTTAAAAAAATATTCGAATTTTCAATTAAAGGAAAGAATTCGCAACTAAAATTATGAATCTTCAAACAAAGAAATGAATTTTTAACCACATAGCTAAATTTTTAACCAAAAAGACCCTTTTTTAAGCAAGTAGATTAATATTCTACCAAAGAAGACGAATTTTCAAATAAGAAAGATAAATTTTCGACCAGAAATAGAATAGCTGAATTTTCAATTTAAAAAATGAATTTGTAACAAAGAATAAAACAAATTTTCAACAAAATAGATCAATTTTCAACCAATTAAAATAATTTTCAACTAAACAGATGAATCTTCAACCAAAAAGGTTTTTTTTCAACCAACAAAATCAATTTTATTCCAAAATATACGCCTTTTTAACCAAAAATGGAGTTGTTTAATTTTCAGTTTAAAAAATAAATTTTCAACAACAACAAAACGTTTTTTTAACAAAATAGTTAAATTTTCAAACAAACGAATGAATTTTCAACTCAAATGATAAATATTCAAACAAAAACATGAATTTTTAACCAAATAGTTACATTTTCAAATAAAAAAAGATACATTTTTAACCAATGAAATGAATTTTCAACTAAAAAGATTAATCTCTTACCCAAAAAATTACTTTTCAACCAACAAGATTAATTTTCTACCAAAATAAACGAATTTTAAACTAAAAAAGATCAATTTAAACAACAACAAAATAAATTTTAACAAAAAAAGAAACAATTTTTCATAAAAAAGTTGAATTTTCATTCAAGAAAATTAATTTTTTACCAAACACGATAAATTTTCAACTAAAAATGAAACAGTTGAATTTTCAACCAAATAGATGAATTTTCTAGCACAATTTTCCACTAAAAAGACGAATTTTCAACTACAAAGAGTAATTTGCTACCAAAAAATATGAATTTAAAACAAAATGTACGATTTTTTAACCAAATAGTTTAATTTTGAACGAAAAAAGATACAGTTTAAGTCAAAAATTGAATAGTTAAATTTTCAGTAAGAATAATTAATTTTCAAGAAAAAATGTTCAGTAAAATAGTTAAATTTACCACCAAAGAAATAAGTTTTTAACTAATATCATGAATCTTCAATCAAATGAATGGATCTTTAACCAAATAGTTGAATTTTTTTAATAAAGGATGAATCTTCAGCCAAGGAGCTTAGTTTTCTGAAAAAATACAAATTTCCCATACAATAAATTATAATGATTTTTGTTTTAAAATACCAATTTTTGGTGTAAAACGCTAAAATAACCAACTATTCTTAAAAGTTGTGAATCTTATTTCAAATCTAATTTTTCATAAAAATACTAATTTGTGACGATAAACGGTAATTTAATCCGAAATTGTTAAAAGAATCTATAGCTTGTTAAAATTATAATCATTTTTTTTAAATTATAATGTTTAATGTAAAACGCTTCCGTCATCTAAAATTCTTCAAACATTTGAGTCTTTTTTTAAATCTACTTTTTTTTTATCAAAAATATCAATTTTTGATGAAAAGGACTAATATAATCCAAGATTTTCAAAAAATTCGAAATCTTATTCTAATTATAATGATTTTTGTTTTAAAATACTAATTTCTTGTGTAGAATGTTAATGTAAGCTAAAATTGTTCAAAAATTATAAATATGTAACATGTAATAATTTTGGTTTAAAATCACTCATTTCCTGTAAAAAAACATTGATATAACCTGAAGCTATGAAAAAATTACAAATCTTGTTGAAACTATAATGATTTTTATTTTGAAATATTAATTTTTACCGTAAAACGCTAACCTAACTGAAAATTGTTCAAATTTGTGATTTCTGTTTAAAGTATAATTTTTTAATTAAAAATACAAATTTCCAGTAAAATACAATAACCTAATCCAAAATTTTGAAAATATTCTAAATATTGTTCAGATTATAATAATTTTTGTCTCAAAATATGAATTTTTGGTGTAAAACGCTAACATAACCGAAAGTTCTTAAAAGTTGTGAATCTTGTTTAAAATATAATTTTCTTATTAAAAATACTAACTTTCGGTGTAAAACGCTAACATAACTGAAAATTCTCAAAAGTTGTGAATCTTGATTAAAGTATGATTTTCTGATTAAAAATACCATTGCCAATAAAGAACACTAAACTGATCTAAAATTGTGAAAATATTCTAAATCTTGTTTAGATTATAATAATTTTTGTTTTAAAGTGCCAATGGTTGGTGTAAAACGCTAACGTAACCTAAAATTGCTCAAACATTTGAATCTTTTTTGAAATATATTTTTTGTATCAAAAATATCAACTTCGGATGAAAAAGACTAATACAATCCAAAATAATTTAAAAATTCTAAATCTTGTTCGAATTATAATGATTATTGTTTTAAAATACCGATGTTTGGTGTAAAACGCTACCGTTATATAAAATTGTTCCAAAATTTGAGTCTTTCTTGAAATCATTTTTTTTTTTATCAAAAATATCAATTTTTGATGAAAAGGACTGATGCAATCCAAGATTATTGAAGAATTCTAAATCTTGTTCGAATTATAATGATTTTTGTTTAAAAGAACCAATTTTTTGCGTAAAACGCTAAAATAACCAACTATTCTTTCAAATATAATTTTTCATAAAAATACTCATTTCTGACGAAAAACGAAAATTTAATCCGAAATTGTTAAAAGAATCTATAGCTTGTTAAAATTATAATAATTTGTTTTGAATAACAATGTTTAATGTAAAACGCTACCGTCATCTAAAATTGTTCAAAAATTATAAATATCTAACATCTAATAATTTTGGTTTAAAATCACTCACTACCTGTAAAAAACATCAATATAATCTGAAGCTATGAAAAAATTAAAAATCTTGTTGAAACTATAATGATTTTTATTTTGAAATAATAATTTTTAGCGTAAAACGCTAACCTAACTAAAAATTGTTCAAATTTGTGAGTTCTGTTTAAAGTATAATTTTTCAATCAAAAATACCAATTTCCAGTAAAATACACTAACCTAATCCAAAATTGTGAAAATATTCTAAATCTTGTTCAGATTATAATGATTTTTGTTTTAAAATACCAATTTTTTGTGTAAAACGCTAACATAACCGAAAATTCCTAAAAGTTGTGAATCTTGTTTAAAGTATAATTTCCTTATTAAAAATACCATCGCCAATAAAAAACACTTAGCTAATCTAAAATTGTGAAAATATTTTTAATCTTGCTCAGATTATAATCATTTTTGTTTTAAAATACCAATGGTTAGTGTGAAACACTAACGTAACTTAAATTGTTTAAACATTTGAATCTTTCTTGAAATCTATTTTTTGTATCATAAATATCAACTTCGGATGAAAAAGACTAATACAATCCAAAATTATTGAAAAATTATAAACTTTTTTCGAATTATAATCTACATCTGTCCTGTAAAGCCGAATTCGAATAAGCAACTGGAACAATGTTCATAGGTATAGAATTATATATACATACGTACCTAGTTTGCACTATTAGACTAAATAGAATAGCACAGCGTCAGAGCGTCATCGACAACGACCAGAGGTCGTTAATTAGCCACACTTAACTGACTGATTGATTGATCATTCGAGATTCAACCTAATAGAGACATAAGAGAGGAACCTGGGAAACTGGGTAGCTGAGGGCTTTCCTCAAGGACAGCTGACTGACTTATTTAGTCAACTAATTGGTCATTACAATTTGCACGTCATCAGGTCATGTAATTCACGATCGACTAGTGCATTTCTAATTCTAATATCGCTTATGGGCTGCAATTTACAAATTATTTTTTGATTTGTATTTTATCGCCAAATAAAAAAAAATAAAAACAATAAATTCCTGCGGGGCTATTTATTATTTTATTTACCAACAAGAATGAGGAAATTTTTTTCAGCTTTTCAATATTACCGTAGAAAGTAGTGCATAAAAATGGATTCGTGGTGATTGGCTGTGTTTTGTCACATTATTCGCACTGCATTTGAACAATTCAGAGACAAAAAGAGTTTTTCTATTGTGTTATGAAAGTTGTTAAATAATAAGTTGTTATTTTTTGAAACAATCATGTGTAAAGCTAGGAAGAATAAGTAAAAATAGTCTAGCTTTATAATCCGGCAGGGCCTCGGCCCCAAAGGCTGACTGCTATGGCGTCTACTAAAGTTGGCGTCAAAAGTACGCGACCCTCACTTTGATCACTCACAACTCGTTGAAAAAAAATCGCATAAAATTCAAGCTAGTACACGTGAAAGCTCAAGGTCTCTCGAATTAAACGATATACTGTTGTTCCAAAAAAATTATGTCAAACGTTCCGAAAAAGAAGGTTTTTGAGGCACTTTCATTCAACCTTGACTTTCGAGGCTTCCCAAAACGTGCTGGACGTCTTGAAAAATTTGAAAAAATTCACAGGGACATCGGTATCACTTTCCTTTTGAGGTCCCTGTTGTTGTAAAATGGATACTTCTTTTTTAACGCTCTTTATACGGTGGCTACTATCATTAAATCTTGAAATATTCGTAAAGCATTATTTTGAGAAATATTGATCTAATTTTATTTTTGTGATGTGATATTTAATTACGTTACAAAACTGTAAGCTTTAAGCGAAGAACAACTTCCTATGATTATTTATTTCCAAGATGATATGTTTGTCGAAAACGGTCTGTAATTAGTGAACAATTTCATATTTCAAAATTTGGAAAACTGCGTTACATTCTAGACACCTTAAGGAGCGCCTGTGAATTTTTTCTAATTTTTAGAGACGTCCAGCTCGTTTTGGAAAGTCTCGAAAGTCAAGGTTTGAAAAAGATACTTCCAAAGCCTTGTTTTCCAACACGTGTTACATCTTTTTTTCACAACAACAATATACATATCGTTTAATTCGGGAGACCTTAAGGTTTCACGTGTACTTGACTAGAATTGTACTGTATAATGTAGTATATTTATATAAATTCGATATAATTACAAATATGATCGAACCCCTTTTCCAAGTCTTCCTTTAAAAAATACGAGTGTCAGTGAGTGGTCACAGAAGACTGATCGTGAGGATTCGTGATTCAAATCTGAAGTGCTGCCATCTGCTAGACAATTCGCAAATTAGTGATAAAGTATATTATTATAGGAATAGTGAAGTGATGAGCAACTCTTAAGTGTGATTTTAGTGTGTAACAGCCCCTGACGCTTGGTTAATCCCGTTGCGTCGCCTTGTGAGCCTAAGCGCGATCCCAAAAATCTCTCCATGGGAAGAGGACAGCAGCCACGCTGTTGGCTGATATCTGTGACTCACTGATACAGTAATTGCCTGTGAGTATTAGACGTTTCTCCACAATCGCAGGGCAGTGACAAAGGATGTAAGTAGTTGTCTCATTATCCTTTCCGCACAGTTGACAGAGGGTACTTTCCGCAAGCCCTATCTAATGTATGTGATATCCGAAGTTCCCATGTCCTATAAACATTTCTGTTAGGACTTTGATTTCGTTTTTCCCGAGCTTGAGTATTTCCCTTGCTCGGTTAGAGTTAAGCTTAGAGCCCAAGAATGTTTTGGCCTGTCTGCAACCAGAGACCAAATCCCACTCATTCTGATGTTCCTCAGTCAGCCAACTTTAGTATACGTAAGTATACTAAAATTACAAAGTGTAATGAATTTAGTAAACACATAGGAAATTTAATATGCCCATGTTTACTAAAATTGCAAACATTTCTAACAGTGTAGTGTTTTTCGTTTTTATTTTAGCAGACATTGAATCTCAAACTGAATTTAGATCAAATGAATCAATGGAATTTCGAAAAAGTACTCATTTTGACGATGAATGGCAGTGCAAAAATCCAAAAATACTGGAAATGTTTCTAAGAGTTCAAATGATAATAAATCAATCTATTACTTCCCTTAATCTTACGTATAAGTCAAAGATTATCAAAGACAATTTGACCACTTTAAACACCTACACTATATTCTGTAAAACTCTTGGAAAAATCTCGTACAATTTTTGAAATTCTTTGAAATCTCTTAAAATCCTTTGACATGTTGTAACTTCTTTCATGTTCGTTCAAATAAAGTTTATTTTATCTTGGGGACTTACCCTACAGTTTTGTTGTTGTTAAATAAATATATATTTTTGGTCAACATATTACTATTTTCAGAATTTTTAAATTTGACAATTTACTATGTTCGGGAATTCAAAAATTTGGTCTTTCGGAATTTTTAAATTCGGCAATTTACGATTTTCGGTAGTTTGAAAATTCGGCAAATCAACTATTTTCGAGAATTTGAAAATTCGGCAATTTAGTATTTTTGGGAATTAAAAAATTTACTATTTTCGGAATTTTTAAATCTGGCGATTCACTATTTTAGTGAGTTTCAAATTTTGTCAAATTAACTATTTTCGGGACTTTAAAAATTTACTATTTTTGAAATTTTGAAATTCGACAAATTACTATTTTCGGGAATTTGAAAAGTTGGCAAATTAACTATTTTCTTTAATTTGAAAATTTCGCAATTTAGTATTTTCGGGAATTTAAACATTTACTATTTTCGGAATTTTAAAATTCAACAATTCACTATTTTCGGGAGTTTGAAAATTCGACAAATTAACTATTTTCTGGAATTTGAAAATTTTGTAATTTAGTATTTTCGGGAGTTTGAAATCTCGGCAAATTAACTATTTTTGAGAATTTCAAAATTCGGCAATTTACTATTTTCGATAGTTTGAAAATTTACTATTTTCGGACATTTAGAATTCGGCAATTTACTGTTTTCAGAGTTTGAAAATTCGGCAAATTAACTATTTTCTGGAATTTGAAAATTCGGCAATTTAGTATTTTTGGGAATTACAAAATTTTCTATCTTCGGACTTTTGAAATTTGATAGTTCACTATTTTCGGGAGTTTCAAAATTTGGAAAATTAACTATTTTCTGGAATTTGAAAATTCGATAATTTAGTATTTTTGGGAATTAAAAAATTTACTATTTTCGATCTTTTTAAATTTGGTGATTCACTATTTTCGGGAGTTTCAAAATTTGGAAAATTAATTATTTTCTGGAATTTGAAAACTCGGCAATTTAGTATTTTTGGGAATTAAAAAATTTACTATTTTCGGAATTATTTAATTTGGTAATTCACTATTTTCGGGAGTTTCTAAATTTGTAAAATTAACTATTTTCTGGAATTGAAATATTTGACAATTTAGTATTTTCGGTTCTTTTAAAATGTACTTTTTTGAAATTTTTAAATTCGGCAATTTACTATTTTTGTAGAGTTTGAAAATTCGACAAATTAACTATTTTCTTGAATTTGAAAATTTGGCAATTTAATATTTTTGGGAATTAAAAAATTTACTATTTTCGGAATTTTTAAATTTGGTAATTCACTATTTTTGGGAGTTTCAAAAATTGGGAAAATTAACCATTTTCTGGAATTTGAAAACTCGGCAATTTAGTATTTTTGGGAATTAAAAAATTTACTATTTTCGGAATTTTTAAATTTGGTAATTCACTATTTTCGGGAGTTTCAAAATTTGAAAAATTAACTATTTTCTAGAATTTAAATATTTGACAATTTAGTATTTTCGGGATTTTTAAAATGTACTTTTTTGAAATTTTTAAATTCGGCAATTTACTATTTTTGAAGAGTTTGAAAATTCGGTAAATTAACTATTTTCTGGAATCTGAAAATTCGGCAATTTAATATTTTTGGGAATTGAAAAATTTTTTTTTTTCGTAATTTTTAAATTTGGCAATTTACTATTTTCGGGAGTTTGAAAATTCGCCAAATTTACTATTTTAGAAAATTTCAAAATCAATAACTTTATAAAGATTTCGAAAAATTTATAAAGATTACAGAAAGATTTTAAATATTTCAATAATTTCACAAAGATTTCGATTTTTTTTTTTAACATTTCACAAATATTTCAATCATTTCATAAAGATTTCGCAAAATTTGTCAAGATTTCAAAGATTTCAATAATTTTATAAATATTTCGCAAAGATTTAAGAAAGGTTTAAAAAGATTTCATAATGATTTCATAAAGATTTCAATAATTTTACCAAAATTTTTAAAAATTTCACCAAAATTTAAAGATTTTATTAATTTCACCAAGATTTCGCAACATTTTTAAAGATTTCACAAATATTTTAATAATTTTACAAATATTTCGCAAAGATTTCAAATTTTTTTTTAATTTAGAAAGATTTCAAAAGATTTGAAAGATTTCGCAAAACTTTTAAATATATCAACTTATTTCACAAAGATTTCGCAAAATTTTTGAACACTGCGAAAATTTCATAAATATTTCAATAATTTTACAAATACAGTCCTCGAACTCACTTCCGAGATCAAAAATAGTTTAGTGTCACAAATTTGAAAAAATAGTGTTAAATTAGTGTCATAAAATTTTGGTTGCATTAAACTTATGTGTTATTATTTTTAGATCAAAATTTTCAGTTTTCTATCCTAATATTTGGAAAGTATTCAAAATGAATGACAATTTTTATTAAAAATATTATTCTTCCCACCCAATAAGAAAAAGTTGAAAGTTCATTTTTTCGGTTGAAAATTAAATTTTTTGTTAAAATTCAACTGTTTTGTAGAAACTTCATATTTTTGGCTAGAAAAATCAACAATTTTGTAGAAAATTGATCTATTTGATTGAAAATTAACGTATTTTGTCGACAATTCGTCTGTTTTGGTACAAAATAAGTTTTTTGGTAAAATATACAACTGCTTTTTATTTTTAATTAAAGTATTTTTTGTTAAAATATCATCTATTACATTTTTCGTTGAAAACACATCCTTTAGATTGAAAATTCCACTCCATGGTTGAAAGTTAAACAACTTTCTTAAAAGATCATTTTTTTGTTTGAAAAATTATAATTTTAGTTAAAAATTAGTTTTTTTCTTCTAAAAATTAAATTTTTCAAGTAAAAATATGACTATTTTGTTGTAAATTCAACTGATGGTTGCAAATTAACTTTTTCATTAAAAATTATTTTCTAGTAGAAAATTAATCTTTTTGCTTAAAAATTCAACAATTTGATTGCAATTTTTTTTCTTTCTTGACTAACAAATTTTTATTTGATTAAAAATTCAATTATTTTGTTAAACATTCATCTTTTTGGTTTGAAAATTCATCTCTTTTTGTACAAATGCTACCTATTTTAGTTAAAAATGTAACTGCCTGATTAAATATTAATCTGTTTCGGTTGAAAATTAAATTTCTGGTTAAAAATTCAACTGTTTTGTAAAAAAAATTAATATTTTTGGCTAGAAAAATCAACAATTTTGTAGAAAATTGATCTACTTGGTTGAAAATTAACGTATTTTGTTGACAATTCGTCTGTTTTGGTAAAAAATCAGTTCAATTCAACTCCATGGTTGAAAGTTGAACTACTTTCTTAAAAGTTCATTTTTTTGTTTGAAAAATCATAATTTTAGTTAAAAATGCGTTTTTTTTAATTAAATTTTTCAACTAAAAATATGACTATTAATTAAAACTAAAAATTAATCTTCTTGCTTGAAAATTCAACAATTTAATTGCATTTTTTTTTCTATCTTGACTAACAAATTTTTATTTGATTGAAAATTCAACTATGTTGTTAAAAATTCATCTTTTTGGTTTTAAAATTCATCTTTTTATGTAGAAATGTTATATTTTTTGGTTATAAATGCAACTGTCTGGTTAAAAATGAACTTTTTTGTTGGAAATTCATATTTTCGGGTTGAAAATTCAACTGTTTTGTAGAAAATTCAACAATCTGATAGAGAAATTAACTATTTGGTTGAATATTTATATATTTTGTTGAAAATTTGCCTTTTTTGTATTAATCCAACTGCTTTTTATTTTTAATTTAAAAATATGACTATTAATTAAAACTAAAAATTAATCTTCTTGCTTGAAAATTCAACAATTTGATTGCATTTTTTTTCTATCTTGACTAACAAATTTTTATTTGATTGAAAATTCAACTATGTTGTTAAAAATTCATCTTTTTGGTATAAAATACAGAAATTTTCAAACAAATGACTGAATTTTCAACGAAAGAAGATAAATATTAAACCAAATATGGAATAGTTGAATTTTCAGTTAAAAAAGTTCACTTTCAAAAACAAAAAACTAGTTTTCAAGAAAATAGTTCAATTTTTGAACAAAGAAATTAATTTTCAACTAAAATAATGAATCTTCAACCAAAAAGATGAATTGTGAACCCAATAGTTTAATTTTCAACCCAAAAGATGAATTTTCCATAAAAAAAGAGAAATTTTCAACTAAACAGATGAATTTTTAACCAAAAGGATTAAATTTCTATAAAAAAAGAAAAATTTTCGACAAAAAATTGAATAGTTAAATTTTCAGTTGAAAAAATTAATTTTCAATAAAAAAATTAATTTTCAATAAAAAAGTAATTTTCAATAAAAAAATGTTCTACAAAAAAAGACAAACAAATTTTCAGCCAAAGTGATAACTTTTTTTGATGAAATGATGAGTCTTTTACTGGAACAGATGAATCTTTAACTGGAGTAGATAAATTTTAAGTCAAGTAGATGCATTTTCAACAAAAGAGTTTATCTCTCAACCAAGTAGTTGTATTTTCAACCAAAAAATTGAATTTTCAACTAAAAATGTACATTTTTAACTGGAATACATAAATTTCCAACCAAAAAGAAGAACAAGAAAACAAACAAGAAAATTAATTTTTATACAAAAAGATTTATTTTCTACCAAAAAAGATGATTTTTCAACAAAATACATGAATTTTCAACAAAATACATAAATTTTCAACGAAATATTTGATTTTTTAACAAAAAAATCAGTTTTCAACATAAAAATTCAATTTTTCAGTTTCAATTTTCGGTTAAGAAAATTGATTTTCAACCAAGCTTATAAATTTTCTACTAAAATGATAAATCATTGACTGGAATAGTTTAATTTTTAACTAAAAATGGCAATTTTTCAACATGAAATTGGAGGGTTAAATTTAAAAATTGTTATTATATTCAACTAGAGAGATTAATTTTTAACTACAATGTTAGAATATTTAATTAGAATAATTACATTTTCAGTTAAAAAAAATTAATTTTCTGTTAAAGAAAAAATGAATTTACAACAAAATAGCTCACTTTTCAACCAAAGAGATACATTTTTTATTGAAATGATGAATTTTGAACCAACAAAAATTAATGTTTAACAAAAGAGTTTAACTTTCAACTCAAAAAATTAAATTTGTATTCCAAAAAAGATGACTTCTAAACTAAAAATCTAGTAGTTGTTATCCCAACCAGAAAAATTAATTTTTAATCAGAAACAGTTGAATTCAACCAAAAAAAGCTACTTTTCGACATGAGTTTAATTTTCAACTTAAAAAGATTTTTCAGTCGTCAAGGGAGAGAAACAATTGCAAACAAGCTATTGATTTTTCAAGCAAAGAAATGAATAATTGAATTTTCAACTAAGAACGATCAATCATCAAACATAATAGTTCAATTCTTACTTTAAAAATTAAATAAACTAAATTAAAATTCTCGGGCTTTAAAGTATGTAGATACTTTTATTTTAACTTATCCAAAGTTTACCAATGCGGTGGCTCAAAACAGGCTTTTTTGAAGACAAAATAGTTTTTAATTCTGTTTAAAATTTAGGTTAAATAATCATTTTTGTCGCTTAGGAAAACTGGATCTGATGATTGTAAGTGCTGCCTCAAAAGTTATAAGTGTGAAACATGAAAAAAGACTTAAAAATCATCGATACAATGATTTCATGACAACCCAATTGTTTGTTTACTTTGAACAAATGATTAAAATTGTAACAAAAATCTCATTTTATTTTCCATCAAAGATTTTATAAAATAATAATAATTTAAATATTTCAATTTCTGAGGACGCTGTTATTCTACCTAATTTTACGAGTTCACATTTTGGCCGCACTGAAAAAATAGACGGTGTATTGCAGCGCATCGGATCCCAATACCGTTTCAGTTTTTAATATTGCATCCTTCATACACAATTATTATTATTATAACTATATAAACTTAGAATATAAATTATGAGAACATTACCGTTTCTCAATTAAAATTCAAAAACCAGAAGCGGTTAGTAGAATACCCTTACTAATTCGTTTAGTAACATAAATCTTACCATTTCATTTAGTAGAAACTGATAAAATTACTAATTTAACAGTCAGATACAATGCTAATATTAAGAGGATTTTTCTATTTTGTTTAAACCTTTCAAAATGCTTGAATACTTTTTTGGGAAATTTTTAATAATCGACATTTTGAAAATTTCGAAATCTTCACAAGTTTCAAATTATTTTTTAATCCTTTAAAAACTTTTAAATATCTTTTCAATTTGTTTGAATTTTTTCTAAAATTTTTAATTCTTCTGAATTGAAAAATTTTGCTTTTTTAAACTCTTTTTCAAAATTTTAGGAAATCTTATTAGTCTCAGCAGTTTTTTAATTTTCTCTTAAAATAAAAAATAAAAAAAAAATTAAAATAAAAAAAAAAGTTAAAATAAAAGAATCATTTTAAATTTTCCCAGGAATCTTAAGAAAATTCTTTTATTTTCTTTAAACGTCTCAGAATTCTGAAAAATCTTATTTTTTCTAAATCTTCAAAAATCTATATCAGGAAAAATATTCAGAATCTTTACAAGAGAATTGTTTCTAATCTTTTGAAAACACTCAAATTTAAAACTTTTTTTCAATTTCCCATAAAATAATTTAAAAAATTAAAAGATCATTTAAAATGTTCCCAGGAATCTTAAAAAACGAAGCTTTCATTTATACGCGTAAATTATTGGGCGTTTGAATAAACATGGTTTTACAATTTAATTTTAAAAGTTTAAAATTCAAAAGTATTTCACTCTGAGTGTTTTGATTTGCGGTTCAGTTTTTATAACTTCGGAAGAAAAAAAATTTATCATCAAGAGTTTGAATCTTTTAATTTCAATGAGCGTGATCATTTCTTTCTCAATTGTTCAATTTTTATTTGCAGCACAAAATTGAAACTACAAGAAAATACAATAATATACAAATAAATGAAAAAAAGTAGAAAATTCGTCTCACTTATGGAAAAAAGTTGCACTTTCCTCAGAAGGAATCTGTATTATCATCGGAGATGGTAACAATCAATAATTTGCAGATAACTTTCACGAACTGTGAAACTAGAAATCAACTATATCGATTTAAGGTAACTTCTTAAATAACAGAAATTCCTAACGTCATTGCAGACTAGATGGAGTTTGAAAATTTATGAATTAAAAATTTGTAATTTCTGAAAAAAAATCTTTTTCCTTCCTCCGGTGGGAATCGAACCTCACGGCTTCCGATTGCCGGTCAGGTGCTTTAACTAAGCTAGTAGAGAGATCCAAGGCAGATACTTTTTTCAGATAAACGCTTTTCATGGCTTCACAGTTCGTGAAAGTTATCTACATATTATCGATCATTACCAACTCCGATGATAATACAGATTCCTTCTAATTTCACTTATTGAAAACATAACAACCTAGCTATGAAAAGCGTATATCTGAAAAAAGTATCTGCCTCCGATCTCTCTAGTGGCTTACTTAAAGCACCCGATCGGCAATCGTAAGACGCGAGGTTCGATTCCCACCGGAGCGAAGGAGAAAGATCTTTTTTTCATAAATTAAAAATTTTTTATTCGTACTTTCCCATAATGTTGGTTGTTATTTATTGTATTTATTTGTAGATTCCTGTAAAAATAGTTTTTGTTTTCTGTACTTTTTTATAAAAATTTTGCCACCAGGAAAATTACTTGTTCGTCCGATACTGTAGCATTGTACAGCATCCAAGATTCATAAAATGACCCTCGGGCAATTTTCGTCGCCACCTGCAAGACTATTTTTAAATTTTTACGCAGCGTGGGTGGAAAAAAAAAATTGCTGCTCTTTGTCACAAATGAGGTAGAGCGTGGGCGTATTCGGCCGTAGAAACTTTACGATAAATGCCACATGTCGACACTTGTCTTGGAAATCATGGTCACATGATAGCTTTGATTACAACCTGTGTTACACGTAGTGGTGCATTCGATCGAGTCGATACGAGAAACGATCGAGATTTTTTTAATTCTCGATTCAATATACGAGACGATAATATCGTCTCGTAATAGTTGAACGAGATTCTCGATAAGATGAGCGAAAGAATCGAGATTCTCGAATATAACATAAAATGAATCTGTCAATACTGAATTTGAAAATAGTGTCCTGTCATTTTTATTTCACATATGTGACGTGGAGCGAAAAAATCAGCCTCAGGATTTTTTCATTCTATAGGGGAAATCTTCATTATTCGTGCGGGAAAACACTGATGGACAAAGTCCGAAACGAGATAATCCTCAAAGAATGTGGTGCAGGGGAGACACTAGTTGGGGGGGGGGTCTTGCTCTCTAGGGTAAAAAGTGTTTTTTGGACCACCCTAGTCAGCACGCATTAATCGACCCCCTGGCCGTGAAAACTGTGGTACCGAAACTTTCCCAACATTTTGAAAATTTTTTTATCATCCAAATTTCTGTATATTTTCAAAATTTTTTAAGAATTTCAAAATTTCTGAAATGTTCAAATTTTCTGAATTTTACAAAATGTTCAATTTTCTAAAACCATCTAAATTTTTTAAATGTTTCAAATTTCTCAAATTATCAAAATTTTTAAAATGTTTCCAATTTTTTAAATTATTAAATTTTCTAAAATATTCGAAAACGATAAAATAGTTAACATTTCTAAAATCATAGAAACGTCTGAAAATTTCTGAAATTATAAAATCGTTTCCAATTTTCAAAAATTAATAAAACTACGAAAATTTCTAAAAAATCTCTAAAATATCTAAAATTTTTAAAATTTCAAAAATGTTTCAAATTTTCAAAATTTTTCAAATTCTCAAAATTTCTAAAATGTTAAAAACTGATAAAGTTATCAAAATTTATCAAATGTTCAAAAGTTTTGAAATGATCAAAGTTTCTAAAATTATAAAAATGCTCTTTTGAATTTAAAAATAATTCGATTTATAAGACTTCAAAACGATTTGATTTTAAAATATCCTCAAGTCTTTTTAATTCTTTAAAATTTTTGTTAATACCTTGAAATATTTGAAAATCTTTGAAATCCCACGAAATCCCTACATACTTGTAATTCTTGTAATTGATGATTGCAGACGTTTTTTATCACACAGGCATAATTTCTGCTCATATATGGAGGAATTTTGGAAGCGTTATTTCTTTTTTTGTATACATTTAGGAAATTTTGCGGAATTCAATAATTTTGAAAATCTACGGCAAATATAAATAATAGAAAAATTTCAATCATTAGAACTTTTAAAAATTTGAGTTTCAAAATATTTTTAGAAAGTGAGAAAATTTAATAAGTCTTACAGATCTTGATAATTTAAAAAATTTTAAACATTTCAGAAATTATTTTAATTTTAGAAATTTTGAACATTGGATACACTTCAGAGATATTAGAAATTCGGGCTAATTCAAAAATCTTGAACATTTTACAAATTTGGGAATTTTAGAAAATTTGAAAGTTCTGTAAAATTTAGGAATTTTGATCTTTTTTCAATTTTTATAATTTTGGATTTTTATAAATTCCGGAAAATTTTTACAACGTTTAAAAATTTGAGAAAATTGAACATTTTTTAAAATTCAGACATTTTTATAATTTCCGAAATTTTGAAATTTTTAGAAATTTTGAACTTTTTAGGAATTTTGAAAATACATGGAAGAATAGATGGGTAAAATATTTTCAAAATTTTTGAAAAGTCTTAGTACCACAGTTTTCGCGGTGTCTGACTGATCATATTATATTCAGGGACACGGCTGACCAAAGAAGGTCACTACCACTTGAAAAGGCGCCGCTCGCGAGTATGGTTCTAATGACTTTTTTATTCGATAACTCACACAATTTCCTCGTCCAAACGTCAAAAGTGAGATTCCAAATGCGACGAAAAGACATTCAAATAATTGATAAAACAATTTTTGAAAAAATTCTCATTTGTTCCGCAGCGTGAAGTTAGCACTTCAATTTTGAACACTCAATATCTCTTTGAGTTTTGCCGTCCAAACGACAAAATTTGGTTTCCAAACATGGCCGAACGATTCCATTGAACAAAAGTTGGATATTTAATTTCTGGTGTGCTCACTTTACAGACATCAATCTGGCGGAGTTTCAATAAGATAGGCGACAACCAAATTTTTAGGCGGGGACAGTAGGCAAAGTTTACACCATATATAAAGAATGATAAGAATTTCAACAAATAAATCTTCGCTGTCATTTTTACTACTCATAATTGGAGACTTTTCAATTGCACATCTATAAAAGTGGGTAAATTTTAATTTTTAATCTTTTAAATTGATCTATTGAAAAGAATACATCCAAAATTGCATCATTTTCTATTGTGTACATTAAATTTTAGAGAATTTCAAATTGCAAATCTTCCAAATTGAAGAATTTCAATCTTTAAAATTGAACTACATATTTCTAAGAAACATTCTTGAAGCTCGGTTCCTCTAGGTTTTCGCACTTCGTGTACTCGCTATTACGCGCTTCGCCGGCAAATACTCTCTTAAGGTTGTAAATTCAATTTTTTGGTAAAAACTATTTTGTGGACAATTTTTTGTTACAAATTCATTTTTTCATCTAAAAATTTGACTATTCTATTTTCGATTGAAAATCTCATTTATAAGTTAAAAATTGCACTATTTAGTAGACAATTCCTCATTCTTGGTCGAAAATTAATCTTCTTGGTTAAAAATCCACTATTTGATTAAATGCTAAACTCTTTTGTTAAAAATGTATTTATGTGGTTGAAAATTTAACTATTTTGTTGAAAATTTGTTTTTCTGTTTTGTTTACAGGTAATTTTTTTAGCTGAATATGTAACTACTAGATTTTTGATTTCGAATTAATATTTTTAATGGAAAAGTGATATTTTCTAGTTGAAAATTCAACTATTTCATTGAAAATTCCTCTTTTCTAGTTGAACTCAACTGTTTTTGATTTTAAATTAAAATCTTCTTAGGTTGAAAATTCAACAGTTTGGGAGAAAATTAAACTATTTAGTTCAGAATTACCTTTTTCTTGAAAAATAATATTTTTGGTTGAAAATTCAACTATTTTTTATAAATAATTTATTTTTTTGATTTTAAAATTCAACAATTTTGTTAACAATTATACTATTTGATGAAAAATTAAACTCTTTTGTTGAAAATTTCTTTTTTTAAATTGAGTCTATTTTTGGTTGAAAATTTATTCTTTCCAAGCTGAAAATTCAACTATATGGTGGAAAACTGATGTACTTGGTTGAAAAATCAACTATTTCGTTGAATGTTAAAGTCTGTTGTTGAAAATTACTTTCTATAGTTAAAAATTCGTTTTCTTTTTTTTATGTTGAGAGTTCATTTTTTCTAACATATTTTAAAATTGATAATTTAAATGCAAGAATAACACTTTCGTGTTAATAATTCCCACTGTTTTGAAGGAAATTCGTTTTTCAGACTTAAACTTTCAACAATTTGATTGAAACTACTATTTGAACGAAAATTAATTTCGTTGTTGAGAAATAATATTTTTGGTTAAAAATTTCACTATTTTGGTAGAAATATTAACTGTTTGGTTAAAAATTAAATTCTTTTTTTGAAAATTCCTTTTTTTTGTTTCAAAATTAGTCTTATTTTATTAATTATAACAGGGAGAATCTGCAAGGATAATAGATTTAACATCAATACCCTTAAAGCCGCAGAGCAACGATTTTACCCATAGAGAAAGAGTGGAGGAAGGTAGTACGAAGTGGGCAGCAGCTACGGACCGCACGGAAGTAGTTGCTATATATATTGTTCCCCACTCCGCCGCCACTTGCCGTATCTAGGTGTATAATATCTTTGCTTTCGCATTACGCTGTAGCGTAATGCTTGCGTTCGGCCGGTCCGCCAGGGGTGAACAAAAAAAAAGAAGAAAAAAAGAGGAACTTTTGGCCGGAAATAGCGGTCGTAAGTGTAACTAAACAATGCATGCCCCTGCCATCTCACCCAAAGCTCACTGGTGAGCGCGACATTCGAAATGTCAAAAAGACGGTCACTGACCGCCCACGCGAACGAATGAAGGTTAAGACTTTTATTTTTGAAAAAACAAAAAAAAATTCTTGCCTACGAATCTGTTATTTCTGGAGATTTTTTTGAATTTCCCACGACGGCCAAATAAGTAAATTTTCTACAGAAAAATGATTCATGCACCTAACAAATTTGTCTATATTTATATTTGTTCTCTTGTTTCACTTAATTTCACTGATTTAGTATTACGTATAATCACCGCTAATATTGTTCGGTAATTTCAGTTTTTTTTCGTAATTACGTAAATTTATCCCTACACTTTCCATCACTAATTTGACTAAAGTTGTTTGTTGCCCCTTTTCATGGCCTTCACTGTAGAAAAGGTCCTCGAAATTTCACATATTCTGTCGTGGTAGAATTGCACAGAATTGTTATTTTTCCAGTTATATATAAGTCTGAGAAATTTAGATTTCTCACATGTTGTTAACAAGACTATTTGCAATATCTATACAAAAATCGACATTATTGAGATTTTTTTCTGAACCCAAAAAACAACTTTTGGGATTCGGAGTTGACCGAGTCTACTATGAAATACGCTGACGAACTCAACAGAATTGAGCGGTTGGGTGCAAGAACGACCTACTTGCATTTTACGTAAGGTCGTAAGTCCAGTGCAGACTAGTCACGTGAGTAAGCTGCTCGCGAGATAAAACAGTTCAACGGCTTCGTTACTTAGGGGGTGAGATGGGGAGGGTTGGGGGGGGGGTAAAAATATCCGAAAATTGGTAACGTAGTTTATGGATGATCCCTCATTAATTTCATATCATGTTATTTGATTCATGCACTTGAAATGTGTTGAGTAATAATAGAATTATTAACAATTTGATTAATGAATAATTATTAATAATTAATTATTCGTTATTCTTTAAATATATTCTGATAGAATCGCGTCGTATTTAGTGAAGGCCAAAAGCTACAACAATTCACATAAAGTTCATAACGAGAAAAATAGAAATTAAATTATTAAAATTGGTCAAAAATATTCCTTCGCCTGGTTGACCGAATACAAGTTCCAAAATTTTCATTTGCGTGCTGCGACAGCTAAATTTTTTGAAGCCACCTTTCATGAATAGAGGAGGTGTAAGTTCAAATCCGGTTGAAAGCGAAATATTTTTTAACTTGTTTTGCGCGTTTTTTGACCAAATTTGAAAGAATCAGTTTGAAAAAAAATATTTATCATGACTCAGATTGGGAGATGCAAGCATAAATATTAGTAAGCCTTTAAATTTTGAAAAGGATTTCACTTAGAAAATCCTTAAGTTAGAAAATTTTACCTGAACAATTGTTAAAAGAAAAAAATGATGTGAATAAAGGACATTCAGTTCGTTAAGGAATGGAAGATTGCAGAATTTATTATGTCGTCATCAAAAATAGATAAAATGATTCAAATTAACGAAGTGTCTACATTTAACGAAAAAATCCGGCTATTTGTACCGAAATTTTGCTGCTGTAAAAATGTGAAATTTCCCTCTGGAAAAAGAGAGTTACTATATTTTTCAATTGTAATAGAAAATTTTTGAATAAATATAATTCTAACTTAGAACAGGAAATTTTGGAAATGAATCAATCTGTGACTTGGTATAGGGAATTTTCTGAAAGAATTATAATTCTGAGTTTGAAGGGTGAATAAATAAATGAAATTGAAAAAAAATCGTTAAAGAATTATAATTTTGACTTTGAAACAGGTACATTTTGGAAAGAAATGTTAATTTTCATTTATAAAAAGGGAATTCACAAAAAAAATCCCTGTTTAAAGTCAAACTTCGTTAGATTTTGAAAATTCAACTGTTTTGTGAACAAATCTTTTTTGGTTGAATTCAACTTTTTTTTACGTTAAAATTAAAATCTTTTCAAAATTCATTTTATTGTTGTTAACAATTCACCATTGTAGTTAATAATTCAACTATATCTTTAAAATTGATTCATTTTGTTCAAAATTTAATTATTTTGTTAAGTATTTTGTTGAAAATTTAACTGTCTTGTTGAAAATTCGTTTTTGTGGATAGAAAATTATCCTTTTGGATTGAAAATTCAACTATTTTGTAAAAATTTGCGTCTCTTTTGCGTGAATTTTCAACTATTTTGCTGTGAACAAAATTGTTCGGTTGATAATTAATTTTTTTGTTGAAAATTAAACTATTTGGTTCAAAATTTTGTTCTCTCTTGAGTGAAAAATCATTTCTGGTTGAAAATTCCACTCTTTTATAGAAAATTCGTCGTTTTGGTTTGAACAATTATCTTTCTTGATAAAAAAGTTATCTTTTTTGGTTAAAAGTGCAACTGTTTTGAAATAAATTAATCTGTTTTGGTTGAAAATTTTACTATTTTGTTGAAAATTCGTCTTTTTGGTTAAATTCAACTGTTTTTTATTTCAAATTAAAATATTTTTTAGTTGAAATATCACCTGTTACAAGTTTTGTTCATAATTAATTTGTTTTTAAAAAAATCAATTATTTGGTTTAAAGTAAAACTAATTTGAAAATAAATTATTACTTTCTGGTTGAAGATCCATAATTTTAGTTGAAAATTCAATTACTTGTTTGTGAATTAATTTTTCCCTTGAAATTTCACATTTTCAGGTTAAAAACTTGACTGCTTTCCAGAAAAATTAACTATTTAGTTAAAAATTAAATTATGTACTTGAGAACTTAACTATTTGATAAAAAATCAACTTTATTGTTGATTGTTCATATTTTCCTTTAAAATTCAACAATTTGGTTAAAAATTCATATATTTAGTTGAAAATTCGTCTTTTTTGGTTAAAAAATAATGATAATAAAACGAAAAATCAATCTTCTTGGTGAAAAATTGAATTTTTCGGATAAAAATTCAACTACTTGGATGAAAGTGTATATTTTGGGGTTTAGCTGAGCCGAAATAAAATGAAAATTTTGTTTATTCGCAGATTTGCGGAAAAATCGTAAATCGTAAATGATGGAAATTAGTCATATAATGCAGATTAAGAAACAAAAATAGCATTTATGTTTTTTCCAAAAGTGTCATTCAAAAATGATTATATTTCCTTTTATTTCAACTTTGCCCAACCGCAAGATATTTATTATTATTCGAACATTTTGAAAGATTTCAAAAGATTTTACAGATATTCTCAATTTTCTGATAAATTTTGCATACAGTAAAAGGCTTTTTCGAATTCACCAAGATTTCCAAATATGTCAAGATTTTACAAAGATTTCAAATATTATAATATTTTGAAATCATGAAAAAAGATTTCAAAAAGAATTCTCAGAAATTTCAAGATTTTACATGGATTTTGTATACCTTAAAAGTGTTGAAGGAATTCACAAACATTTCCAAATATTTCAAGGATTCCACAAATATTTCAAATAATTTACTAATTGTTAAATTCTCTAAACTACACATGACTTGAAAATTTACCTATCTTTTTACATTTCTATTTCATATATTCCGTTGTTTTAATTCGCAAAATGAATTATCAACAAGAGCAAAACAAAATACTAATAGAGTGGAGTTCAATTTTTAGGAAAATTCGTAACATAGTTGTGTTTGATATCAAATTGATCAGTACTGGAAACAAGTATAATATTTAATCAGATTTCGACTTCATCTATTCATTAAAGAACGCTAATTAGCATTAGCGCGTCAGAGTCGCAAAAGAACGCTTGCACAAGCTGTCGGCTTTGCTAGCGCACATATTTCACATTCCTCAAAAAAACCAAAGCGAGGAACCACAAAGGACGCCACGAGACGAGGTAAAATGAGACAAGGAATGCCGAGACGGCAAGTATGTCTCGTCTCGATCCGTCTTGTTCCTCGGGATTTCTCGCTCGGCGGCAACACTGCTATGGCGTCATAATTATTGACGAAATAAATCTACAAGTGGCCATTATATAAATATGTACTGAAAAGGTGAACTTTAGGTTCGCTCCACAGGCATGAGAAATGGCCGTATACATGCATGTATTATATAAAAAATATAAAAATTATAAATATATTATATTATTATATTCACCAATAGAATTAAAGATGACCGCCAGAGTTAAAACGAAAGCATAGACCATCCTCATTTTCGCCATGTAGATGAAAAACTGATTAATGCTTTAGTGAATAAGTGGATCAATAAATCTAACTAAAGAATGTTCAATTGCATCATCAGAGTACAAATATATACGTAAGTAGTCGTTATCTCACGTATATGTGAGATTTTCAAGATTTTTCGTCGGAGATATAATTATCAAATTTTTATCTCAAAGGTATTGGTTTTAATTGGTTATGAAATATGTATTTACCAGAAAATATTGTTGAAAAGGAAAGTTCCTTGAATCATTTGAAACTACAGAGAAAGGTCAATGTGAAATAAAGAACGAACTCTAACATGATAAAATACGTGTGCTTTATTTTGTATTCTCCAAATCAAATTAAATATTCTAACCAAAGAAGGATAAAGTCTTGCAATTTGAAGGTTTTTGCTATGAATTATGAAAAAGAATACACGTAATAAGAATGAGGAGAGGACAATAACCTACTGTAAAACATAAGATTCAAAAAGATGCGTACTTTAGTTTACCTTTAAAATAAAACCACTATAGACTTCATGTCAGTCAAAATCCTCTTCTAACATAAAAAATTGATTTTTTTTGTTGTTGAAAAAATGCGCGAATTATGTAAACGTATCGAAAAGGAAAATCTTTAGGAAA
Organism: Andricus grossulariae; assembly: GCA_011634705.1. NCBI lineage: Eukaryota > Metazoa > Arthropoda > Insecta > Hymenoptera > Cynipidae > Andricus > Andricus grossulariae. The sequence continues at coordinate 116,820,657 of JAABKJ010075445.1, read as the reverse complement.
CGGTGCCGGGCTAGAATCGTGTGACTTTTTCGACTTATTTGAAAAAAATCGACTTTTTGAAGATTAAGGTTGGAATACTTTGTCAAAAATTAATTTCAATAATTGAAGAACCACGTGTTTGGTTGAAAATCAATCATATTTAGTCAACATTTTAACAATTTTGTTTTACATTTATACATAATTTTTTAATCCCGCTTTTTGGTAGTAAACTCATATTTTTGATTGAAAATTCGAATACACGTTATAAAGTTCAACTACTTTGCTGAAATTTCATTTCATTGATTGTGTCAAAATTTCTAATTTTTTCAAATCTCTGACACTATGTGTGTTCATAGCTATTCAGTATTATTTTGTTTCAGACCTGGTATCTGTTTAGTTTCTTTAAAAATGGATAATTTTTGGTTTAATAATACATAATAAGTGAATAGTTCAAAGGAAACTGGGAAAGTGTCCTTTAAAAAAGTTAGGTCAAGTAAAATGTATTTTCAGAAAAATTATACATCTTCGAGGCTTATAGTGTGCAGAAATTGGCGAACGTACTGCAGAATCACCAGACTCGACTTAATTCTAAGGAATATTTATGTGCCTTTTCTTGTGCACAAATTCAAAATGATATAAAAATTTTCAGAACCTACAACTTTGTAATAGCATGCTATTACAAAGTCGCAGAAAACTACTACCAATTAGTAGTTTTCTACTAATGCAGATTTAGAGAGTATTAAGTCAATTTTTTTTAACTCAACGGAAATTTTCTGAACCTTAAATAAAAATCATGTAATTGAGAATTTAGGTTAAATAGCCTAGAATTTAATCTATCCTTATTTCTTTGTTCTTTTTATATCCTTCAATTACTTTGATTCTTATCAGATGCATAATTGCTCATATCCTCTAAAAGTTAACGTTTTAAGGAGAAGAATATTTTTTGTTGAGTTGCTAAAAAATTCTAGAGAAAAACCAACTAATGGTCAAATGCTGAGTTAATGGATAATGGTTACAGGGACTTCTCATGTATCACATGGTCGCTGTATTTTCTAACGATGAGTTGAATGTTCCACTCTATGCACATCCATATAAGCATGAACAACTATCGTCCAACAATAAACATTTTCCCACAGCCTCTTGCTTGAACTCGACAAAGAAATTTATTTATTTTGTATTTTTTCCCCATATTTTGAACTAAGTTCGTTCTCTGGAAATTAATTCTCAAATCTGACTGCAAATAAAATATAATTGCACTCTCTCAATTTCAATCAATTATATATTTTATTATTTTATTATCATTGGTTTTAGAAAGTTGGAGAATTGAGCTATGGTAATCTGAAACTTCCTAACTTCACTTTTTAGCGAAATTAGGGAAACTAATTTTTAATACAAAATAACAATTTTGGGATGATTATTTATTTTTTTGTTGAATTCTCAACCAAAACAGATAAATTTTCAACCAGTTGTATTTTTAACCAAAAAAAGATGAAAATTTTATGAATCGAGACCAATTTTCTACTAAAAAGTTGAATTTTTTAAATCCGAAAATATGAATTTTCAAAAAAGTTTAGTTTTGAAAAATATAGTTCAGTTTCTAACCAAATAGTTGAGTTTTTAAACGAAGAGATGAATCTTCAACCAAAAAAATATATTTTTAAGAAAGTAGTTTGACTTTTAACTAAGTGAGAAATGTGAAAAATGAATGTATAAAAAGTGGAAGATGACAAAGTTATTATTTGATATTTACACTAAAAAATTATTTCAATTTTAACTAAAAAATAGTGGACTTTCAAAATGATTAAAGAAATCCAATTCTTAACAAAATTGTTAAACTTCAAACCAAAGAAATGAATTTTTAATTTTTAAGTTGAAATTTCAACTAAATTGTTAAGAATGAATTTTTTTGGTTAGATTCAACGCTTTAGACAAAAATGAATCTCGTTCATGAAAAGGTAACTAATTTTTTTTGTAAATTAATTTATTTTCAGCTGAAAATTAATTTTAGTATCTTGAAATTTAATTAATCCATTTTCGATTAAAAACTTGTCATTTCAAATAAAAAATGCCACTATTTTCTTGAAAATTCGTTTCTTCTGATTTCATTGAACTATTTTTGATTCAAAATTTATGTTCTTGTTGTTAAATATCAATTATTAGATTTTGTCTTGAAAATTCATCTTTTTGTGTTAAAAATTTAACTACTTGGTTAATTTTGTTTTACTAAATGTTTATCTATTCCCTTTTTGGTTGAAAATTAATTTTTTGTTGTTGAAAATTTTATCTGGTTTAGTTGAAAGTTAAACTACTTTGTTGAAAATTCATTTTTTTTATTAAAGATTTATCCCTTTGATTAAAAATTGAAATACTTTGTTGCAAAATATATTTTTTTAAATTATCTTTTTTTAAAAAAATACATTCATTCGTGTTTTTGTTGTTGTTGAAAATTAATGTTTATATCTGGAAATTTAATTATATTATTTTTGGTTAAAAATTTATGGTTTTTAGTTGAAAATTCGACAATTTTGTAGAAAATGTAACTGTGCGTAATTTTGTTTTTTGCTGTTGTTCAAAAGTAATTTCCCCCAATGTAATAGATCGTAACATTTTTCGGAAACCCCTCCGCCAATAAAATGTAACGTAAATTATGAATAGCCCCGTAATTAAGATTCTTCGTGATAGGAAAAAATAAGTGAATGCTAAAAAAAGTTAACGAAGTGGAGAAAAAAAAGTTTGATTGTATGCGTATCACAAACAGACAAAGCGTGAATTGTGGGTACGTGTTTAAAAGTAATTTATGCCCACATTTTGTTTGCTGTCGGCTTGGCGTGACGCCCCGCCGTTGGCTATTACGTGAACCGAACATCAAATACAACCCCCGGTGTGGCAAGTGGTAAATACAATCGTACCTAGCTCTAACAAAACACACCGCAAAACGTGACAACATCATTGGAAAATATTTACCTAATGCGTGAGAAACGGATCGCTTAATCCGTCGTACTATTTTTATTATACGGGTCATTGTCAAAAAGTTCAGAATTGAGGCGCGGGATGCAAAAAGGAGATTATAAAATTATTTTTCTGGAGTGGGGAGGCACCTGAGCACTTGAGGATAAAGATTTGAATTTTTTAAATACACGTCCACATTATAAATGAAATGCCGCATCTTTTTTTTCAATAAAAAAAGTTTTAGTTTTTTTAGTTTTTGAATTATTTACACAAAATTTGTTTTTTCTGTGATTAAAATATTTCGCGTTTTTTCACGTCAACTCGCGGCGAAATAAGAACTTTTTAATATTTATAAGTAAAATTCATAAGAAGTATGCATAGTAGGGTGGTCTAAAAATTCGACTTTCGATTTTTGGTGATACCCCCCCCCCTTTGTTCGTTTTCCTGAAAAAGAAATTCCGCAATTTTTTTTCAACGCTAACCCGTTTTGAAATTAACATGGGGTTTAAAATGGGAAAAGCTCGATTTAAGAAAAATATATGGGAAAAAAGAAGTACTTGTTATAAATTTTCTGTGAATTAAATTATTGTCACTTCTTAAAGAGTATTTAAGGAATAATTTCCACTCAATGTATTTTAATTTTGTCACACCCAAACCCTTTTAATTGTGCCCAAAAAATGCCCGAAAAAATGCAAAATAGCAGTTTTCTATGAAATTCATGCTAAAGACGGTATTTAAAAAAAAATGTCAACATGAATTATTTTTAATCGAGAAGTGACGAGCTTAAAAGTATATCTGAAATCATTTTAAATTGTTTGAACAATTATTATTTGTTTAAACAATTTTTTTCCCTGAAAATCGTGAAAAGTTATTATTTCCTGGAAATAATGACACAATTGAAGAATGTTGAAAGCACACACAATTAAAGGAATTTAAGAGTAATATTTTTTTTCTACAGTTTACTAAGCAATTTTTGAAATAATTTTAATTTTTTTAAACAATTTTGATTTGTTCAAACATTTTTTCTGTGTAAATCGTGAACATTTATTTTTTACAGCAATGAATGGCACAATGAACGAATTTTAAGAATAATATTATTTGCTTACGATATTTTGAAATTATTTAAACAATTAATAATTATTAATAATCATTAATATGAATCATATTTTCAGTCTGTTATGAATAGTTATTTTTTCAGATCCTATTCGTTAAAATTAATAATTTTTCAAATGAATGTCGGGTAATAAGCATCAACGTACATTCGTACAATCTTAGAGCAGTTGATTTTAATTTTTTTAACAAATTATTATTGTTTAAATAATATATGGTATACGTTCTGATATAAGGAAATACTGAATATTAGGCGACATATTGTGCAAAATACATTACTTTTAACATTCGTTAATGTGTCATTAATTGCAGAAAAGCATAACGTTACACGATTTACAGAGAAAACATTGTTTAGAGAAATGATAATTGTTTAAACAAAATGAAAATTGATAACAAATTGCTGAATATCCTTTAGAAAAAATATTACTCTCAATATCCGTTAATTGTGTCATTAATTCCAGAAAATAATAACTTTTCTCGCTTTACAGAGGGAAAAATTATTTAAACAAATAAAAATGGTTTAAATAATCACCAAATATCCTTTAAAAATATATTGCTCTCAACATTCTTCAATTGTGTAATTATTTCCAGAAAATAATAACTTTTTTCGATTTTTGGAAGAAAAAATTGTTTAAACACATGACAATTGTTCAAATAATTACCAAATATGTTGAACAAGAACTTCTACTCTTGACATTCATCAACTTTGTATAATTTTTTTTAGATGGCAGTTGCTCCCAGTGGGACCCTGCGGTGGTTGTTAACCTTTAGTTTTTAATTATATATATATAATTTGGTTGAAAATTCATTTTTCGTGTGGAAAATTCTTTTTTTTCTCAGTTGGAAATTAATTTTTTTCAACTGAAAATTTAAATATTCTATTTTCGGTAGAAAATTCGTCATTTTTAATTGAAAACTCGACTATTTGCTTGAAATTTGTTGTTGTTCTTAAAAATGAATTTTGTTGTTGTTGAGGATTCATCTATTTTATTACAAATTCGTCTGTTTTTGTAGAATTCAACTGTTGAGAAATGACCTTTTCTGTATAAAAACTTAACTACTTACTTAGTTGAAAAATGATCTACTTGGTTAAAAATGCATTCTTTCGGTCAAAGATTCATGTTAGTTAAAAATTCAACTATTTTGTTGAAAACCCGATTTTTTTGTTGAAAAGAACATTTTTACTGAAAATTTAAGTATACCATTTTTCATTGAAAATTTGTCTTTTTTAGTTTAAAATGCAACTGTTTCGTTGCCAATTAATTTGTTCACATTAAGGATATTTTGTTGAAATACCTTTGTTAAAAATGCATTCTTTTGATTGAAGATTCATCAATTTAGTTGAAAATTCTTCCTTTTTTTAAATTAATTTTTTTAATGAAAATTAAACTATTTCGTTGGAAATTCATTTATTTTGTGGAAAATACGTTTTATTCTTGTTTGAAAATTAATTGTTGAAAATTCAACTATTTGCTTGAAAATTCATCTTTTTTGTTTGAAAATTCATCTGTTTTGGTAGAAATTTAATTATTTTGCTTAAAAATACAACTTTTTGGTTAAAAATTATTCTTTTCTGGTTGTGGATTAAACGTTTTGGTTGTAAATTCGTCTTTTTGTAGAATACAATTGTCTTTCAATCGTAATTAAATGTTTTTTTATTCGAAATATGAACAATTAATTTTTCATAGAAAGTGTACCTTTTTTGTTTGAAGCCTCAACTACTTTGTTGAAAAATGAACTACTTGGTACTTAATTTTTTGTGTACCATAAATAATTGCCCATAATAGCCTGCTGAAGGTATCCTGTAAATTTTATCAAAAATAAAAATTCTCCTTTGAAATTATTAGTAATCAAAGTTTGATCCATATTTATACTCCCGATGTGGTAATTATGGAATCAAATTTTTGTTTGTTGATAAAAGTACGTTCACATTTTTTTTATAGATTATATGGAAATATTTGTTTGCCCATTGAAGACTTGAATAATACAAATAATTTGAATTTTTATTATTATTATTTTTTTTTTAAGAATTCCGAAGTATGTTTAGAAAAAATAAGTATTCATAGGTTATACGAAGGAAAATCTTTTGCAAATTTGTATATAATACTTTTAATATTTTGCCATTAAGTTAATTTTATTCACAGTACTTATTCAATATTTGTTCAATTTTTAATACTGGAACCACAGTTCAATTTTAAAAATCGTTAATTAATTTAAATTTACAGTTTATCAACTCAAAATGTTTTTTTTTTATCAAAAACTGTCAATTTCAAACGTTTTTAATTTTTAATTGTTAAAGTCTTCTTCTGGTATAACAAATTAACTAAACAGAACAATGAGCTGAAATCAAATTTATTTTAAGTTGCATTATATCATGTGATTGGATAAAGTTTTATTCTAAAAATTTGTAAAACTCCCGGTAAAAAATAAATACACTGAAATTTCCCGGTTTCCTAGTCCAGCGGCCACCTTGTTTTTTGAGTTCGAATTTTAAATTTCGTAGAGCTAAATGAATACCTTTAAAAAAGCGTTGCTACTTTCGAGTAAAGGACATGAGAGCTTGTTGACTGTGATTCCGTTGCAGTCTTTCCAACTTGCCCATAAAGGTTTTCCGGACCCGCCATTTATTTCTAAAACTGGTCCCTGACCAACGTCTAAGGTTCCACAGTAGAACATCCCAAAAACATACATGCCGATTTCACCAGTTTCTTGACCAGTCTGCAAAAATACATTTTAAATTCACGATTAGTATCTCATCTAATAAAATTGGTGGAACGAAACTTTTCAAAAAGGAATATAAATTCTAAAAATGTATTTCTAAACGAGAAAATTTAAATTGTAAATTATATCATTAAGCCGTTTCCCTTTCGGGGTAGGCGTGAATTGCTCGGTGGTAAAGTAGTGATGTGTGCCTGGGCAAACATGAAATTAGTTTGGCGGATGTTAGCAGTAAGCGAAGAGAAGTATTTTTCTATCTACCTAGAAGCAATTGACACTGCGTGACTGGATAATTCACGAGAAAATGTGTGTTTTTTTTTGTTTTTTTTTTTAATAATTATGTTGCATTTGGTTTTTATTACACTATTGCGTATAACTTATTGCGTCATAAGCTGAGAATAAAGTTGACCCCTCATTATCATGGAATTGCATACACCTGAGGGGCCAATAAGTAGTATTTTTTTTTTTTAACTATGAACTAATGCTCTAATCATCTCCAAAAAAATATAGATTGCAACCTTGAATGTGAGCATGATATAGGGGAAAAATGGTTTGTGTACCAAAAGTACTTTCTATAAAAAAAATTATTGAAAAATTTAAATAATTTTTTTCATCCTCTTAAAATGAACAGAATGGGTTCTTGAATTTTTGCAGAACCTTCTCAGTACCCACTATAACATATATTTGAACCACTAAGATCGGTCAGCCGTTTTCGAGAAAATTTTATTTCTATTAATTTTTTTAATTTGTTTATAACTTTTGTAAAACTTTTTTTTTTAGTTGATACTTGGGTTAAATTTATTTCATAGGGGTAGCCGCTTACCCCTGCAATATGGATCATATCTGAGCGGGGGCACCCAGACCATGCTTATTATACTGCTACGGCCTTTCTACCAAGGATAGATGAAATTTTATAGAAAAAAGGTTTGTCGTTCAAGAAAGTAAACAAAATTCTAAATAGTTGAATTTTCTACCAAAATAGTTGAATTTTCAACCCAAATTGACTTTCTTGAGTATATATATTTTTTAACTGATTTTTCTCAAACATACTTCTTTTTGAGCCTTCTTGTGCAGTTTTTTTTACACAATTTGACTTTTTTAAGTTCATGCTTTTTTTTAATTTACATCCAAAAAAGGATTTCTGAACAAAAACAGTTCAGTTGACAACAAAAAGTATGACTTTATTTAACAAAATTATTGAATTTTCGACAAAATAGTTACATATTTACCAAATAATTAAATTTTCAACTCAAAAAGATAAATGCTTAGCCAAAAATATAATGATAAACTTTTCAACCAAAAAGAATGAAGTTTCAACGAAAAAAAGTTGGATTTTCTTATTGAGTTCTATTAAGCCTGCGATAAATAGATATGAATTTTGTTTATTTTTTAATACTTTGGAAATAACTTAGAAAATAAAGTTAATTTTCTTGTTGATATTAACATTGATATCACATTAATATTAATATATATTAATACAGAATTAAATTTTTTAATTTAACAATTAATAGCAGTTTATAGATATTTAAAATTTTCCCGCCTTAATATTTTTAACTTTGAAACGTTCTCAAAGTTCCATGAAACTTTAAATCCATATAAAAATAATGTCCACATACACTTATGTCTAAAAATCATTTTTTTCCAAATTAATAAACAAAATAAAGTTTCGTCCCATGCAATTGGTATCATTATTGTTTGGCCTTCGGCTTTTAGACATCTTGGATTTCCCCCCACCCAATCTGAAATGACTAATTTGCAAAATGTATCGTTGCTTTTAAATGATTAAAGAAAGAGGTTTATGTTATTTTCTATATGAAATATTAAAAAGGATTCTGCAAAAAATTCAAGAATTTTGAAGAAAATTGTAGAAGACGGAAGTTTAAACATTCTAGATTATTTTATAACATTTTCGAAGTCTGGAGTAATTGCGGGAACGTGCATAAATGCTCAAAAATAATGAAATATTTATATTATTATAATATTTCTCAAAAAGAGTCCAGAATATTACAAAATGTATGTATAAACTTTCAAACATTTGAGAATATGGAAAAATTGTTCGAAATGTAAATGTATTTTAACTTGGCAGCACAAAAATATTAAGGCCATGTGACGAGTGGGTTACGTGACCAGCTTCCTACCTTACTGACACTTTTTTTTATTTGCAAACTTATGTTCACATGAATAGCCACATCGAGTTGAAATTTTTTTATAATAAATAAGAAGCACTCAGAAACGCAGCTCTGGTCCTAAATTTTTATAATTGTGAAAAAAGCAACAACAAAAAAAATATTTACAAAAAAACTTTTTTCATAATTATAAAAATTTAGGACCAGAGCCACGTTTCTTAGTGCTTCTTATTTATTATTCCAAATTTTCAACTCGATGTGTAAAATATGCATTATAACTCTATTTCAATATTAAATTATTTCCAATATAAATAATTAAACATTTGAGCCCTTTTTCTAGTCAATAAAGTCATCAGTAAAAAATGTCGTTCATTTGAACGTTCAAAACTTCAAGCACATCCGAAATAATTCCATTTCGTGATTCTTCAATTTAAAAAAAATGTTTAATTTTTAGCGCTTCGACTTAGAAATTACGCAATATTATTCAACTAATTTTTCTAATTAAATTGTCCCAAAATCGTTCTAAATATATTTGTAGGCGTTTTTAGTTAGAAATGATTAATTATTGTTCAAAACATAATATTGAAAAATTATTTTAATAGCGGATTTTTAAATTGTTTATATGATTCAAAGTCAACAGATTTCTCGCAAAAAAGTTTGCTGATGCTTATCGAGTATATGTTTTTTTCTAAACCGGGAGTAATCACGAATATTAACCGGGAGAAAGCCGGGAGACAAAAATTGAAAAAATAGTGGCCACCCTGATTATAGACTAAAGAAAAACATTCAAGTTCATTTTTAATACTTGAACATTTTTACGACACTATTTGACACTTCTTATTACTTCTTCCTGTAAAGTTAATCTTTGTCTTATGTTTTTCATGACGTGTTATTGTTTAGAAAAATCCGGACTACCGATTTCATCTAATGGCCACTGCTGCGGATCTAGGCAAGGATCCACAATCAAGTGCGATCGATCTTGATATACGAGTTGTAGAGTCGCACAAAAAGGCGCCATCCTTTGATCCAGCTTCGCTAGAACCCAATGATTACAGGCTTCAAGAAAATTTCTCTGACTTTGACAATAGTATTGCAACATTGAAAGCTTATTCTAATATTGATTATAGTCCTGATTTACTGTTTGAGCTTGTCAGAGGAAGAACGGAACAAACAAATAAGGGAAATACGTTTAGGTAAGACAATTTACGTTTTATTTTACATCCTTGAATTTCTTAAGGTCCATGGCAGTTAAAAGTCATCAAAATAAACAATTTAATTTTAAAAAGTTTATAAAATAATCTATGCTTTTTATTATGATATTTTGGAATTTTAGTAAGTTGAATTAAACGAAAATTGTATTCGTCTTTCTATTATTGAGCTGCCCAACACGAGTTGCTCTCCTCATGGTTGTTGGTGGTGCAAATTTGGAATTTGCTATTTAAAAAAGTTTACAGCCTTCAATTATTAACTAATTTTGATGATGTTCTTAATAAGTAAAGAGCATTCTATTCTTAAGAAACGTATTGATTAATAAATATAATTTTTTACTTTATAACATTTTTTTGATACCAATATTGCAGAAACAATCAATATTTCCGAAAAATATTTTGTTTCTCAGCTCTTATAAATAATTAATAATTATTGCCAATTTGAAAAGTATTGCAGCATTTATCGAAAGACATTTTTTGTTGATTCCGTGCAAAATTGAGCATTTTCTTTGAAAAATAGGCAAACTCTGAATTTGTTCATGAAAATGGTCTAAATAATTAATAATTATTGTCAATTTGAAAGGTATTGCATCATAGAGTTATCGAAAGACATTCTTAGTTGATTTCATAAAAAATTTAGCCTTTTCGCTGAAAAATAGCCAAACTGAATATGTTTATGAAAATTGTTTGCATAATAATTATTGTTAATTTGTAAAGCATCATAGAAAAAAGTCATCGGAAAGATATTCTTAGTTGATTCCGTAAAAAACGATCCTTTTCGCTGAAAAATAGCCATACTCTGAATGTGTTTATGAAAATTGTTTAAATAATAATTATTGTTAATTTGAAAAGTATCATAGCGAAGAGTAATTGCAAATACATTCTTAGTTGGCTTTGCAAATAAATTGAGCCTATTTGTTTAAAAATAAACAAAATCTGAATTTGTTTATAAAAATTCATTAAAGAATTACTAACACCGGCACACAAAAAAAAACACTTTTCTGTTCTACAGATGCGACACATATATTCCCATGTGTTTTGACCCGCTGAGCATGAATCCGTGGTCCGTTTGACCCCAGCACATCTGGATCAAGGGCATTTGAAGGTCAAATCGACAGAAAAGTCATTTATGTGAAGATAACTACTATAATTTATGTTTTTTGGGTCCCAGAATCCGAATCCGGGGTCCATTTGAACTCAGCGAGTCAAAGTCAAGGACTTTTCAAGGTCAATTTCGTTCATTTCTCATGAATGGGATTTACCGCGGTCCTACTGGGAGCCGATGTCATTTTTCAGATGACAGTTGCTCCCAGTGGGACCCTGCTGTGGTTGGTAACCTTTAGTTTTTAATTATATTTATAGTTAGAAGTTTGTCATAAGGACAACCGCAGGATTTCTCTGGGAGCAGCTGGTAATCTGAAAAATTGCACCCTGAGGACACGGAGTGACCCTAAGGACGACCGCCTTCTGCATTTTCCCCGCCAGTGTCTCAGCATTTTGTTGACACGCAGAGATGCTTTTCAGGCTATTAATCAGTGAAACTTTGGCACCTCCAAGAGCGCCGGTGATCAAGACTTTCAGTTCAATGGAATGATCGGTGTGTACTTGAAGGCGGCAGAGCCGTAATTTTTTATGGCTTTTTTGGTTTAAATAAGGCGGCAGATTCAAATACGGTATGGAAGAGAACTCAAAAATAGTTATGAAAGTCATGTAGAATCTAGTTTATTGGTAATGAGTGACTGGACTAAAACTGGAAACTTATTAAAATTGAATAAAAAGGATAAAAAGTAATCACATTAATCTAAATAATTTAATAATATAAAAAAAGAAAAGCTTATGGGATTTAAAATTGGTGGAGTACACATTTTGTAAACACGTGACTTAGAATGTTTTTTTCTGTTGAGAGGTACAATTAAACTTTGAAGTTTTCAGAAGTGAACAATATAATAACTTTAATAACCTCGAAATCTGTGTGCATTAACATTATCAAATTCTAACTGGAACCTTGAAAGGCTGCAAATTTGTAAAAAATAATTTTCCTGCAGATAAATAATATTATTGGCATAATATTATTATTACTAAGTATTTAACTCACGCACATGCTATACGAGTTTTATTTCTTTTAGCTGTTTTTAATTATCATGAAGTATGAAGACATATTTAGGGCCTTCATAATGATTTTTATATTTTAATTTACATTCACACAACTTTTTTTATCTGCAGAAAAATTATTTTATACAAATTAGTAGCCTTTAAAGGTTCCAATAAGTGTTTCACAATAATAATGTATACAATTAACAATAAACTAAATTTTACATGACCGCCATAAAAAATGGCGGCTCCGGCGCTTTCAAGTAAGCACAGATCGTTCCGCTGAATCCTGTGTCGAGTGTATTATATATATCAGTAAGTACTATACAATATTTTTTATAGAATTACCAATATCACGTATCAGCCTCATTTCCAATAGCTATTTTGCATCAAGGAGGTACGGTCACGAACACACTTTACTTACGGATTTGTTTAAAATTCGACTATAGGGGGGTTTCATGAAGATTTTTAAAACATTTCAGAATGTTTGTCCTTTTAGTTTGAGAATGAGAGGTATGCAAAGTTTGAGAATTTTGAATTATTCGAAAAATGAAACAAGCATGTGGTAGCTATGCGGCAACGCTGCCGGAGCGCCTAGCGGATCTAGCGCATGCGCAACATCTTTCAATATTTTATGAGAAACTTTCTTTTTCATTAATTCACCTCTAACTACTAATCGATCTGTCATTTCCAGCAAATGTCACGTTTTCATTTGCAGTCAAAGAGCACAACTGTCAAAGCAGACACCATGAAAAATGTGAAGTTGTCGCGTCTACGTTCAGATCTTGAGGAGTTAGTGTGTACTCATCCGTATAGACAACTTCTCTGTGTAGTGTACGATCATAGCGAAAAATTTTCTCTTAGGTCTGACAGAAAATTAATTAATAAAACATTATACCGACATAATTATCTAATTTTTTACTTTCTTCGACGTAAATAGGCTACATTTTATACATTTAAGGGTTAATAAAACTTGTTTCACTCAAACAGTATTAGTTTCCGACATAGACTTAGGATTAACTTTTTGCAGATAGTATGCGCAACCGTACCTCCTTAATTTGAAAAAAGTAGGATTATATTGTTATACACATCAGCCTCTTTTTGTTGATATCTATCTGATTTGAACTGCCGTGTTTAGAAGAAAACCCTCAAACATAAAATTAATGTCGAGAAAATTGACGAAAATACAGTAAACTTTCGTTTATATTAAGGTCCTTGAAACGTACCCGACTAATTACTTTCAAGCTGGAGGGGGCCCCACCCTTAACGCGAATAGGCAGTTTATTTTTATCGACGACGCTCATTGGCTGCCCCGTTCTTGTATCGATGCGCCGCCAGTCGCTACTTTTTACATGTATATGAGTACATACATTTCAATTTAATAAATGAAATTTAAGAAATTTAAGAGAAATCAAAAATATGAAAAAATGCATTGAATTCAGTAAGTTTGAAATGAGTTTAGAAAAATTCTAGGAAATTAAAAAGAATTGGATGAACTGCCCCCTTCAAGATGAATTAAACACAAACTGAAAGTAAATATAAAAAATACATTGAATTACGCAGAATTAACTGAATTTTGAAGACTTCACGTGAATTAAAAAAAAATAACAAAAATTATGCAGAATTTAAAAGAATTTATACGAATGTCGGGTTAATTTAAAACGAAATCTCATGAAATTTTATTAAATTTGCCGATACTTTTTAAAATCCTCCAAATTTATTCAAAAACCTTGAGCGCTTTTAAAATCCTCCAAAAACAGAAAAATCCTCGGAAATTGCATACAATCCCTTGTAATATTTTCAAGTATCATGAAATAATAAATTAATCACAAAACTGTCATATTAATTCAAAATTTTAATTATAAATTAGTTTTTAATATTTTAAAATATCCTAAAATATTTCAATTTCTTTGAAACTCTTAAAATCACTTGAAAGTTTGTAAAGTTCCTGAAAATCCCTTGAAATTTTTCAAAATACCCTTAGATATTTCAAATCCTTTAAAATCTTTCTAAATGCCTCGAAATTTATTAAAGCTTTTAGAAATTCCTTTCGTTTTTAAAAATGCAGATGTATATTTTCGACATTTTAGGTAACTCTTTGATACAATGCAAATTTTTTCAAATCTCTTGAAAATGCTTTAAAATCTTTTCAAATACTCTAAAATATTTCGAATCCTCTGAATCTGATTAAATATTCCTTATACTCTTTAGAAATACTCTTGTCATTTTCAAATGCTTTAAAATCTTTTTAAATCAATTCAAACATTTGAAAGCTTTTGAAAATGCCGTAGAATCTTTTAAAACCGTGAAATAATTCAAATCCTAAAAGTGAAATAAAATTACTGAAATCAATAAAAAAATTCTTAGGATCTTTCAAAATAAATGTCTTGGCATCTTTTGAGAATACTCTACAAGTTCTAAAATCCTTTACACTTTTTTGAAATTCCTTTAAATTATTGAAACATCTTATTGAAAATGCCTTGGAGTCCTTTTTAATTCATTAAATATTTATTTGAAATATTTTAAAACTACTTGAAAGTTGAAACCTTTTAAAGCTTTCAAAAATGGCTTGGAATCTTCTAAAATACTCAAAAATATTTCAAATCCTCTGAAGTCAATTAAATTACTGAAATCAATTAAAAAATCCTTGGAATCTTTTAGAGTAATTTAAAAGTTTTCAAATCCTTAAAACTTTTTTTTTAATTCCTTGAAACTTGATTTTTTTAATGCAGCCTAAATTATTTAAAATCCTTTGACATTCCCTCAAACCATACAAATAAAAACATTTATTTGGGTCATTAAATATTTCAAGAAATTTTAAAACTTTAAAAATACTTAAAAAATTTTAAAGCTTTCCTTCAAATTGTTGAAATCTCTTGAAAATACCTATCTTTTTTTGAATACGTTAAGATATTCCTCATCTTTAAAAATGTCTTTAAATTATTAAAAAAAAAAAGAAAAAAATCCTTGAAATGCTTAAAAAAATCCTTTACAATTTCTCAAAATTATTGCAATAACAAAAATTCCTTGGAATCTTCTGAAATTCTCTCAAATATTTTCCTGAAATATATATTCAGTTGAAATCTTTTAAAATAGCTTGCCATTTTCTAAATCCTTTGAAATCCAATTAAATTACTGAAATCAATTGAAATTTCTTAGAATCTGTTAAGATACCTTAACATTTCAAATAATTCAAAATCTTCTGAAGTTTATTAAAATTATTTAAATATCTTGAAAGTACCTTAGATTTTTCTAAAACACTCTCTAATATTTCCAATCCAATTAAATTTCTTCAAATTATTGAAATAAATACAAAATTCCTTGGAATCTTTCAAAATTCCCTAACATCTTTCAAGTTATTTGAAATCTTTAAAATCACTTCAAACTTTTCAAGGCTTTCGAGAATGATTAAATTTTAGGTTACTGTAATGCTCTTTCAGTTCCGTAGAATGTGCGATTGGAATTGAAGCATAAACATTAGTATTATGCAATAACACTGCTTTCAGACTGCGCTTAGAAGAGTCAATGAATAGCCGCCAATTTTTTTCTTATAAAAAGGTTGTTTGTTCTTTTCGACATGTAAAAATAAATGTTTAATCTTTCCCCTATTTTCCCCTTTTTGGTGAAAAAATTACCCTATTTTCCCTTTTTTTGAGCTCCTTTTGCCCTGTGATCGCTGTTAATATCACAGTTGTAAAATTACATATATACAAATTTTATATCTTTATTTTAATTTTGTTTTACTTTTTCTTTAAATTTTTTATATACAAAATTTAATTAAAGTTTTGTTTAAATACATTTTTTTTTAATTTAAACTTTTGTAAATTAAAATATAAGGAATTTTCCGTTATTATTAGAAATTATTTCTGTACCGGCAAGTACTAATTTACCCTGTAGTAAAGATACAGATTTATCAAAAAACATTGTATTTAAATAATTATTTAAATATTCTTTAAAAAAATTGTAGCGACGAACATTTGACGAAAAAATTTTTAAAATTGTTTTAGAGCATTTTAATTTTTAAATTAAAATGTATTGTATTTTATGTTATCATTGGAAATTATTTATGTGAAAGTAATTTAAAAAGCAAATTGTAGTAAAAATACAATTTAAAAAAAAAATTTAGCGACATACATTTGATGAGAAAATTTTTCTTCAATTTTTAGAGGTTAGCAAATACAAAATCGTTGAAATTAACCAATTTGTCCCCAAAAATTCATTTCTTGGGCACTGCGCCACGGCCCACCGTTGCTTAAAAGTGCATAACTCGAAAACCAGAACTGGCTACAAAGTTTGTTGTTTTTGAAAGCTAAGAGCACAAGAAATAACTTGAAAATTAAAAAGGAAAAAAACGGACCTCAACAGAAAAACTTGAAATAAAAAAATGTTTGACACATTCTTACTTAAAATTTTGAATTTTTTAGCATCATTTTTCTAGAAAGAACGAGTACTGAATTCTACACAACACCTGTAAATTTCATTAAAATCTGTTGAAAACTTTCTGAAATATCGCATTTTCAAATAAATTTATTTTAAAAAAGTCAAAGTGATGTAACTGCCGCAATTTTGCAAATTTTTCAAAAATATTTTACGACAATATCTTCTCTATCCATTATTTCCTCTAGTTTCAAGAAAATCGGTTATATTCCTGACCTGGAACCTCTTGCGAAAATCTTACAATTTGAATTTCATGCCAAAATCGTCAAGCCACACTTAAACATAACCTCTGGTTTTGAGATAATTCTGGCGCGAAATTTAAATTACAAGGTGATATTTTCTGTTTTTGAAAGGCTTTTGACACCTTTTATCTAAAAATTTAAATATATAAAATCGTTACTGGCTTTAGAAGCTGATAATAAATTCATGTTCTGCGTCTGATAGATGACTTTTCCCGGTTTAGCTGAGTAGTTGATGGTGAGAAGGAGACTAGGTGAAAATCTAGTGTTAACAGCGGAGTAGTCAAATAAATCTGTGATGCTGAAGCAAGTGATAGGTGGTGGTAAGGTAAGCTTTCGCACAGCTTTCACCTTACAAGCGGGTAAAATTATCAATGAAGTGTCAGTACATGGTCTGTTCGTCTCTCACATGACCAGGTCTGAACGAAGAGCCACATGTTAGTGAACACGTCACTCGTATGCGTGTTTGTGACCGATCAAAGCTAATGGACCAGTGAGCCGTGCCGCGTATTAATCGGTTGACAGCCTTCAGCCCTCGAATAACCTTCCTGTGTCTGTGTTTGTATTTTATCTCTGCATGTGAAAACGTAGGAGGCCTCAGGTGGAAAGACGCCTAAACTTTACGCCGCACCAAAAACTTCCCATTGATTTTTTAAACGTAACTAGAAAACAAATAAAGTAAAAGCAAGGACAATATCTGTGATAATCGATGAAAACTATGATGTCTTAACTTCAGAATTAATATTTAATATTAGTTTAGTTAATTTAGTTAATAATCACGTTTATCTTGAAAGTTTATATCCTAAAGATGGCAGGATAGATAAAGAGTAGGGTGGTCCAAAAATGTCTTTTTGGAATTTTTATGGGGACACCCCAAAAATTTGTTCGAATCCGCACAAAAATAAATCCATTTTTTTGTTTTGAAAAAAATAATATTATTTAGGGATGCCGCAATTTCCTTGCAGTTTAACATGTATTTCCCATAAGAAAGAAAGACGTTTTTGTAAATCTTATTCAGAATCCTCAATATTATCTCAATCGAGTTGAAACTCAACATTTCTCTTATTTTATTTAACTTTCAGTTACATTTTCAAAGAATATGACGTCCATCTAATTGTAACTATTATTGTAATCTTAAATAATTGAAAATACGAATTCATCCTGTGCTTTTGTTTAGAAAACATTAAAATTAGAATTATTTTTGGAACCTAAAGAAGTTTAGAAAATTTAAACAATGTGTTCATCCTTGACTCATAATCTTTAAAGAAAACGAAGTCAACTAAGAATATCTTTCCGATGACTTTTTTCTATGATGCTTGGTAAATACCCAAGAATTGTTAATTATTTAAACAATTTCGATTACAAAATAAAGAGTTTGGCCATGTCTTAACCAATGGGCTCAATTTTTTTACGGAATTACCAAGAATGTATTTGCAATAACTCTTTCTACGAGACTTTGCAAATTTATAATAATTATTGATTATTCAAACAATTTTCATAAAAATATTCAGAGTTCGGCTATTTTTCAAGCAATTTGTAAAATTTGTTTAATGAGTCAACTAAGAATATCTTTTCGATGACTCTTTTCTATGTTGCTTTGTATTTCGATTGAAAAATGAAGAGTTTTGCCATTTTTAAACGAATGGGCTCACTTTGTTTACGGAATTAACAAGGATGTATTTCCAAAAACTCTTTTATACGAGACTTTGCAAATTTGCAATAATTATTAATTTATTAAACAATTTCTTTAAATATATTTAGAGTTTGGTTATTTTTCAAGGAATAGGCACGATTTGTTTACAGAGTCATCTAAGAATGTCTTTCCGATGACTCTTTTCTATGTTTCCTTGTAAATTTACAAGAATTACTAATTATTTAAACAATTTTCATTAACAAAATTAACTACGAATATCTTTTCGATGACTTTTTTTATAATTTTATACTCTATGATGCTTTGTAAATTTATAAGAATTATTAATTAACAATTAATAATAATTAATAAGAAATAATAATAATTAACAATATCCATAAGAAAATTCAGAGTTTGGCTATTTTGCAATGAATAGAATCGATTTTTTTTACAAAATTAACTAGGAATGTCTTCCCAATGACTTTTTTATATAATTCTCTGCAAATTTCCAAGATTTTTTATACATTTAAACGATTTCCATAAACAAATGAAAAGTTGGGCTATTTTTCAATGAATAGGCGCAATTTGTTTACGGAATCAATAAATAATGTTTTTCAAATAACTCTTTCCTATGATACTTTAAAAATTTACAATAATTATTAATTATTTAAACAATTTGCATAAACATATTCAGAGTTTGGCTGTTCTTCAAGGAATAGGCACAAGTTGTTTACGGAGTCAACTAAGAATATCTTTCCGACGACTCTTTTCTATGTGGCTCTGTAAATTTCCAAGATTTATTAATTATTTAAACAATTTTATTTAAAAAAGTAGGAATTTGGCTATTTTTCAATGAATAGGCTCATTTTTTTACAAAATTGACTACGGATATCGTTCCGATGACTTTTTTCTATAATGCTGTGCAAATGTCCCAGATTTATTCACGATTTAAACAATTTTTATGAACAAATTAGGAGTTTGGATATTTTTTAAAGAATAGGCCTAATTTGTTTTCGGAATCAACAAAGAAGATATTTTCAATATCTCTTTTCTACAATACTTTGCACATTTACAATAATTATAAATTATGTCAACCATTTTTATAAAGATATCCAGAGCTTGCTATTTTTCAAGGAATAGGCACAATTTTTTTACGGAATGAACTAAGAATGTCTTTCCAAATACTCTTTTTTATGTTGCTTTACGAATTCAAATTTTTGCTATTTTCAACGAATAAGGTAATTTTATTTTATAGAATTAACCGTGAATATTTTTCCGTTTACTTTTTTCTATGAGGCTAAGAAAAGTCTTTTTCATGACTCTTATATGTTGCTTAGGTACATTTGCAAGAATGATTAATTATTTAAACAGTTTCCATAAACAAATTCAGAGTTTATCTATTTTTTGACGAATTGGTTCAATTTGTTTACAGAACAAAAAATAATGTATTTATAATGAGTCTTTCCTACGTTACTTTGCTAATTTACAGAAACGCGATTATCGTACCCATATACAAAAGGAAGGGAGATAAAAACAACTGCAATAATTTTAGAGGTATCAGCTTACTAAGTACCGCAAGTAAAATATATTCAAAAATACTTATTCGTAGGGTAATGGAAATTACAGTATTGATATTATTTAATTAATAATGGTAAAAATAATATTTAAACCTTAATAATTAGCCTTATAATATACTTTTTTATTAATTCATCTAGAAATTTCCTCTCAGTAAAAAATATTTATTTATATATAATTTATTTATAATGAATTATATATTGGGGTGGTCTAAAAAAATCATATTTCTGATTTTTTTAAGTCGAGCCCCCTCATTTTGTCTTTTGGTGAAAAAATGTCCTAATTTTTTGAGATTAAAGAAAAAAGTTTAGAGGTAGGGAACGGCTTTTAGAGTACTTCAAAGTGTTCAAAATTTAGTAACTCCTTGAATTTTAAAAAGAATCGTTAAAACTTTACAACGATGATGGAAAACTACCATGTGAGCAGTACAAAGCCTGACAAAAATGTTAAAAGTTGAATTTACCCCTTTCTTTCTCACCCCTTAAGACACTAAGAAGTAATTTTTAAGTGTCTTTTCTGAATTTTATGAAAGTTAAATGTAAATATTAGTGGCAAATTATATAAAAAACTTTATTATACATATATGAAAAATACTGCCCATAAAATAAACATTTTTCCCCTTCTCATCCTTGATGATCCATAAAAAATTACACTTTATTTCTTTAAAACTGATTATTGAAAATATTTAATATAAATTTCTTCATATTGAAAAAAAAATTAAAGAAGAAAATGTAATTTTTTATGGATTATTAAGGGTGAAAAGGGGAAAAATATTTATTTCAAGGGCACTATTTTTCATATTTGTATGATAAATTTTTTTATATAATTTGCTTAAATTTTCATTTTACTTTCATAAAATTCAGAAAAGATACTTAAAAATTACTTTTTAGTGTCTTAAAGAGTGAGTTTTGGTAAAGAAAAGGTTAAATTCAATTTTCAAAGAAAATTTCAGGCTTTGTACTGCTCACATGGTAGTTTTACA
Organism: Andricus grossulariae; assembly: GCA_011634705.1. Classification (NCBI taxonomy): domain Eukaryota; kingdom Metazoa; phylum Arthropoda; class Insecta; order Hymenoptera; family Cynipidae; genus Andricus; species Andricus grossulariae. Next base: position 116,799,613 of record JAABKJ010075445.1, on the reverse strand, counting down.
TCATAGATGTAAAGTTTTTACGATTCTTTTTAAAATTCAAGGACTTACAGAATTTTTAACGCTTTGGGGTACTTTGAAGGCCGTGCCCTACCTCTTAACATTTTTTAAAACTTTTCAAAAAATTAGGAAATTTTTTCATAAAAAGACACAAAATGAGGGGATGAGACTTTAAAAATCAGAAAAATAATGTTTTAGACCACCCTAATATGTAATTTATTATAACTAAATTATGTATAAGTATATATTCTGTAGAGAGGAAATCTCTAGATGAATTAATAAAAAATTATATTATAAGGCTAATTATTAAGGTTTAAATATTATTTTTACTAATATTAATTAATTAAATAATATCAATAAATGTTCAAAATTTGTAACAATTACAACTGTTTATAAAATGAATTTATTACATTAGCAAAATAAACAATAGTTTAATTTCTGATGACATATTTTTGTAATTGAAAATATTCGAATGAAGTGTATATTTAACAATAAAGATATGTATTGTTGTGCACAATCTTACTAGACTTTTCAAATTTCATGCTTTTGGAACGCCATATATAATCTATTAAACCAGTTATAAAACGAAAATTATGTTTTCAATTTATTCGAGGTTGCGTTTAGCAAATCCGATATAGAAAGTTTGAAAGAGATTGGAAATCTATTATTTTTGATACGAAGGACAGAGACGGCATTTCTTAGGGATCGAAAATCTTCCACATTTTTTACCGGACTGACATACGCATGCGCAGTCTGATATTGAAGATTAGGTTTTTCAAGTTGTGACATCAAACCAACATGGCGTCGAAATCAAAAACATTATGAACATTGGCACTAAATGCATATGGTATTTGGAAATTAGTTTTTATTTTTGCTTACAAAATGGTCCTTGAAAAATAAAAACAGGTTCCTAAATACACTTATGGTGAGAAACTATTTTCCACGAAGATATTACAAAAATGAAGTTCAGTCCTATGCATTTGGTACTATGTTTATACACCACCAGTTTTACGCAATCCTTATATCGCGTAAGGGCCAGGGTTGCACGGTTACGCGTAACTCGAACTTTGATAAGGATAATACGTATTTTACGTATTATACGTAAAAAATGTAAAAAACTTAAAAAATGGCGGACTTGAAAGGTGGCTGGCGGTGGCGGGTGAGGGAAAAGAGCATAATATAACCTCATTCATTCTGGAATGCAATAATTGCGAGATTAAATGAATTCTTTTTTATAAAATTTAAAAAATGAGTAAATCAAAAGGTTTTATATTGAGAATTTAAGTGATAATACTGTACCATGCTTTTTAATTGATAGCCTCAATGATTCAACCACTTTAAATGGAAATCCTCCCAAATCGATAATAGTTTCTAATGTCTTAAATGCCCCTAGAATAAATTAAAAGCTATGAAAAATTAAGTAAACACTGTGTCAAATGCCAGCCCTAAAAATGAGAATATTTTAGAACTGCGCATTAAAATTCATTTATTACATTCTCATCCAGAGAAGGTATTAGATTTGTGTAAAATTGGACACCCCCGTTTTTTGTCAAATGTCCACGTTTTGAGACCCCCTGAACCCAAAAACCAGGTTTTTACGAATGTGTCTGTATGTATGTATGTATGTCTGTCTGTCTGTCTGTCTGTGAGCACGATAACTTTCGAAAGAATTCACAAATTGGCTTGGCCTTCGGTATACTCTTCAAGCCTCGTAAACGAAAGGTCAAGTTTGTTAGCCAGCCATTTTGCATGAAAATTCAAAATTTGAGCGCTTTTTGAAAATTTTTGCGGCAATTTTTTTCATAATTTGAAAATTATATGTACGCCTGTTCATAGTACTCAAAAATTAAAACAATTTATTTTGACGACATTTTTCGATAAAATAAACATTTTCAGACTTACAGCATATTCAAAATAAAAAAAAAAAACGAAAATTAACTTTTTCAGCCAAACAACGCACGACACGGACAAAAGTCACGGTGAAAAAAGTGTTTCTTTTTGCACGCCCTACAGGATTATCATAACTACTTTTTTAATTGTCTTGAAGAATCGAAAATTCTCATTTATATTGCACAAAAAATAATGAAAAATCCAAAATTTAATTCCACGGCCAAACTATGCAAAATGCGAGAAATGATGATTGAACAAAAACCATGCAATCCAAAAAGATCTAAAAATTTGTTATTGGTCACTTTTTGATATGATGTGTAGTTTCTGTTTTATTCGTAAAAAATAACACTAATAGTGAAAAAATCGGCCCGAGTAGTGGGCACATTGTCATCAAAATTTTGATTATTTCTTTTTTTTTTCATCTTGTGTGTGGGTTTTCAAAATATATATATTTTTTTTCATGTCCTCAATACTATTTGTAACGATTAAAACAATAAAATAACCATCATTAATGCTCATGGTAATTGACAATTCGTATTTTTACATTCTCATCCAGAGAAGGTATTATATTTGTGTAAAATTTGACCCCCCCCCCCGTTTTTTGTCAAATTTCCACGTTTGGAGACCCCCTGAATAAAAAAAAAACAGGTTTTTACGAATGTGTCTGTCTGTCTGTATGTATGTACGCATGTATGTCTGTCTGTGCACTTCGGTACGCTATTTTAGTCTCGCAAACGAAAGGTCAAGTTCGTTAGCCAGCCATTTTGTATGAAAACTCAAAAAGTGAGCGCATTTTGAAAATTTTTGAGGCCATTTTTTTCAAAATTTGAAAATTATATGTACGCCTGTTCATAGTACGCAAAAATTCAAACAATTTATTGCCGTGACATTTTTCGATAAAATGAAGATTTTCAGACTTACAGCATTTTCAAAATCCAAAAAAGGAAACTAAAATTAACATTTTCAGCAAAACAACGCAACACACGGAAAAAGTCAGGGCGAAAAAAGTGTTTCTTTTTGCGCGCCCTACATGATTGTTATAACGACTTTTTTAATTTTCTCGAAAAATCGAAAATTCTCATTTTTATTGCACAAAAAATAATCCAAAATTTAATTCCACGGCCAAACTATGCAATATTCGAAAAATGATGATGGGGCAAAAAATTTGCACTCCAAAAAGATCTACAAATATTTTATTGGTCACTTTTTGATAGGATGTGTAGTTTCTGTTTTATTCGTAAAAAGTAACATTAATAGTGAAAAAATTGGCCCGAGTGGTGGGTACATTCTCATCAAAACTTTGATTATTTCATTTTTTTGTTCATCTTGTGTGTGGATTTTCAAAATATTTAATTTTTTTCATGTACTCAATACTATTTGTAACGATGAAAACAATAAAATAACCATCATTAATGCTCATGGTACTTGAAAATTCGTATTGTTATATTCTCATCCAGAGAAGGAATTAGATTTGTGTAAAATTTGATCCCCCCGTTTTTTGTCAAATGTCCACGTTTTGAGACCCCCTGAACCCAAAAAACAGGTTTTTACGAATGTGTCTGTATGTATGGATTATAAAAAGAAATTATCGCGTTGAAAAAATGAGAAATTACGTATATAATTTCTTTATAAATTGTGATAAGTTAATATAATTTTAATTTTAATGACTTTTTTTTTATTCAAAAGAATTTTCGGCTTATAATAAAATTTTTAATTTGCAAAATGTTAAATACAAAATAAAACTTCCGAATTAAAAGTTTCAAAAACTGTAAAATTTGAAGAACTTTATTTTTTTAATTCGCTTTTGAAGACTGCAAACTATTAAAAATAATTTTCGACACTAAAAAATTCACGGCAGCCAAGTTTCAAAAATTGAACATTTTTGCCACTAAACAGTTTAAGATACTAGACAATGAAAAATATATTTTTGTTATTTGTACTTCATTTAAATACTAAACAATTTTTTTAGCTATTAATGTCAGAAATTTCATAAGGTGGAAAATTTTTGATTTAGAAAATTTGGTTGTTACCGGTTTTTCAGTGTCTGGAATTTTGAAAAAACTTTGCTTGTAAATTTTCCTGGTAAAGACAAAAGGATATTTCGGTTATGAAATGTATTCAGATTTTGTATAACTTTTTGTACTGTTCAAAATTTGGTTTTATAAAGGCCTAATTTGACTTATTTTTGCTCATTTCGGATAACAGTCCCTTAGAATAATACCTCTTGTAAGATCTAAAGGTTAATTAAGAATTTAAAAATTTGTATTTTAAAATAAAAATGTTAAAAAAGATAAACGAAAGTGCTTACTGACCCAATATTTTATAAATAAACTCCTAAAAAAGAGGGCGAAGGAAATATACCCACTGAAGATTGAGGCCTAGCTCTCACAGCAATAGGATATCCCGGAATATCCCATTTTATGCCGTTTAAGGCCCGTGTTATCATAGGGATAACCCGTGGGGATATCCTGCAAGGCGTAAATTTGGATATCCGGGATGTCTATGGAACGTTCCTGGGATATTCAAATGTTCAACGTGGGATATATAAAAATTTTAACATCCTACTTGTTACATTTGAATATCCCAGAAACGTCCCATAGACATCCTGGATATGTGACGGATTATCTCTGGGACAACCCGGGATATAAATGGGATTGAATGGGATATCCCGAGATATCCTATTGCTTTGAGGGAGATCCTAAATACAATATTTTATTATATTAGTCATCTTATCAAAAGCACCAAAACTGTATTATCAATATTATTGATTATCAGCTCTATACATATACACTTTATTGGCACTTTATCAACCAAACGAAAAGGTCTATATTAACAAAGTTAATTACCAAATACTGCTTAACAACCAACAAATGATTCCCTAAAAAATGTTGAACTTTTCTTAATCATATTAATTTAAATATTAATTTAAGTTTTCCGCCTAACGGACGAGCGCATGCGCAGGACACCATGTCAAATGATAAAAGGGTTTTGGAACCCTTGATTAATATTTCTTGGGAAATTGATATTGGCTACAATTTTGACTGTCAAACAAAGAAAATTGATTATCAAACACTATCTAACGACCAACTAACAAATGCAAAAAGAATTTTTGAAAAATATTAAAATGTGGGGTGCAAGTTTGAAGTTGGCACCCCATTTTTGAAAAGGTCATAACTTTACAAATTTTTACTATCAAACGACCAAGGTTGACTATCAAACGCTATCTAACCAGCGACGAACGATTCCAAAAAGAAAATTATACCGTTTTCCAAAGTTGAGGTCCCATCTTTACGGGTATCTTCAAGCTAGGGTTCGGCGATTCTCTCGAAAAGATCGATTCATGAATCGATTCCTTACCCGAAGTTTATTAGGATCGGTTCACCAAAAAATCGATTCAGAAGAATCGATCTTTTAAGATCGATGTAAAAATGTCCCAAGTAGTTTATATTTACCTATAAATCATTACATTTATTCAATTTTAAATAAAATGATTATAGATCAACAATTAGACACTGTTTATTACTTTTTTCACAAAAAACTTTGTAAACGAGGAAAAATGCATAAATTTTTGTTAATTTATCTTGAAAATAATTTATTATTGAAAAGTAATTACGATGCATATTTTAAATTGCAGTTGGAACAATATTTATTTTTATTTCATTTACCTTTTTAAACAATTAATATCGTTTGGTGGAAACCAAACCAAACTCCGTTCTTAGACTGTTGTAGATAAAATCCAAATAATCAAATTTTTTTGGTCTTTAAAAATATGTAGACAGAAGTATTGTAAGAAATGGAAGTCATGTAAACCCTTAGGGGACACATTATGAATAAAAAAGAAATAAAAAAGGTCAATTTTCAACCAGAAATAGAAAAGTAAACTTTCTAGTTTAAGAAATTAATTTAATTTGTTTATTTTCAAAAAAAAATTGAATTATATCAATCCACAATGTCGAATTTCCTGTCCAAATAGACAAATGTCCAACAAAATAGTTTTCTACCTGCAAAAGTGAATTTTCAACCAAATATTCGAATTTTAAAACAAAAAAATCAAACATTAACCAAAAACAGTTGAATTTTCAACAAAATAGTTAAATTTGCAACCAAAGAGTTGAATTTTCAACAAAATATGTGAGCTTTTAACCAGATAGTTACATTTTCAACCTACCTTGATTATTATATGCATTCACCTCCAAAATAAACGGCTCAGCAGTTTTTTTCTGTCCAGCAGAGAACAAATTTGAAAACAATTTTTTTTTTCTCTAAGGGAATAAAAATTCCAGGATCATGAGCAAAATTCAAGGACTTTTCCAAGTTTTTTTCAGGTAGAAAGATTCAAGAATTTTCCCAGGTTTTCGAGGATTTCCAGGACGCTAGACACCCTGATTTTCGAGAACGTAACCTCAGTTTTCAGTTGTCATTAAACATGGCGCTCACTCGGACACTTCTCGCGGGAGAAAAGGAGATAGCAAATCACAGTGCGCATGACCGAATGGCCATAATGTGCTGATTAGAAATGTCTGAGCTAGGCAATAAATGTGCAGTTACGCGAACGCTATCTACCGTCATTTGAGTTCACTAAACTGGAGCAGAATGGCGATTCCACGTGTGTTACTTGTTTTTTACTAAGTGGTATAAAGTAAGTTGTAGTTCGTTTACCATAGTCTAATCTAAGCCCCTCTCTTCCTCTTTACCAACCGCCGTCCTCTTCCCCACACTCTTTCACCCTCATTCACAAAATTTTCTTTTTATTACATTCACCCTTTATATCTTGGGGGCATTGTTATTAGCCGTTGTTAAGCAGTTTTTATTGAGGCAGACTCCCCCTCCCCCATCGTTCTATTCCTTTAACACTTAGCCCCTCTTTTTCCGTTTACCGCATCCACTCCCTTCCTCGATCTCATCATACCCTCTCGCCTTTAACCCTAATGGCCTAATACCACTCTCACCCTAATCCTTCTTGAGTAAGATTACTGTTAGTAATTAGGGGGCTTCTACGAAGCGGCGTCGGATGGTTTCGCAAATCTCCGGCAGGTAGTTCGTGAGCCATGCGATAGATCTGCCAATTTTTGCCCCCCCCCCCCATGGAGCTACGTGGTTTTTTCTTTTTCTTATAGAACTAATATAAAACAACAAATATATATAACATTGAAAATGAAATTTTAACTTCGGATTCGGGTAAAACATAAATTTCAACATTGAATGTTAATAATAATTATAACAATTAGGCATATTTAAAAAAATGTGAAATTGGTATGTAAATTATTCACTATTGATTGTAGGAAAATCTATTATTTGAAAATAATTAAACAGTCTCGAGAAAATTGAAAATGTATTTCAACTTTGAACGTCAATGATAATTTGAATTACCAATTTGATTCAATTGAGTTCCACTTTTTATTGGAATTTTAAAAAATGCTACCCGATTTCGAAAAAATGGGACTGGCTCATTTCGCCTCACGGAGAAAAATGGATGCTAAATACCTGGCTAAAGTTAGCTACGTCGAAGTTGTAAAACGTGACAAATCGTGACATATGGGAAGACGGATAACTCAATGCATGATGTCGATTCAATTCGTTCAGAGAAACTATAAAGAGCAAATAACCAAAAATATATGGTATAATATATGTATACTTGTATACTATACCTGTATAAGAATAATATATGTGCGATTGTCAAATACATTTCAATTTTTATGTCGCTTGAAGTTTACTCGATGTTCCTAGAGGATTTTCGACCTTTTAAAGGGCTTACAGCTCATATGGTGCCCTACGTCCTAACACTGTAAAAAATGAGGTCCCGGAAGCTGGAATTACAACATTGTCATATCGATAGGGCACTATGCCATAATTTAGTGCTTGTTTAGTGCCAATTTATGCTGCAGAAAAAAAATGTTGTGCCCGGTAATTTTAGTCAAAAACATGTAGTAATGCCAGCTTCAGCTGAAGCCACAACTCCCCCTTTTCCAATGTCTCGGGGGGGGGGGGGGGCGAAGGCACCCCTGTGGCGGGCAACCCCTTTCCACTAGTGAGAGATGCCGCTAGGTAGAGATGCCGCAGTTGTGAAATGCTGCAGAGAGTCTTGCCGCATGTGACATGATATGGACCCAATCGGGTTCGCTGAAATCGGGTTCCAAGTATACTCATAAAATTTGTTGTTATCGTACAATAAATTGATAACCTTCTTCAAGGATTTTGCGAATGCGTCACGGGTAACCTTTAAGTAAAACAAGAATTATTTTCTTACTACTGGCCGTTTAATATTAAATATAATTTTTTATTTAATAAATATAAAATGTAATAGATACATAATAATTTTAGACTCAAAAATTGTTTATTAATGTTAAAAAAATATCAAAATTCTATAAAAGATTGGAATATTTTTGACTTTTCTAGATCATTCTGCAAATTTCATAAAATATTCTGGAATGTCCTACATTTTTCGAGAATATTCTGGAAGTTTTTTTAATGTCATGGTGTTCTAATATGTTGCAAATTATTCTGTAATTTTCTAGACTGTTCTGGAATGTTGCTGTAAATTCTTCTGGAATTGTATAGAATACTCTTTTGTTTGTGCAATTCTTTGTAAATTTTGGAATATTCTATAATGTTCAGGATTATAACATTCTTTAAAGTTCTTAAAGAAGCTAGACTCTGGTGGAATATTTACTCTGGAATATTCTGGAATATTTTCTTGTGTTCTCGCTATAATTTCATATTATTGTCTATAATTTTAATAGCAACCTCGTATTTTATACTAACACCCGCACAACAAGCTTATAATATTGATTCTTTTAGCAATCGTTAAACTTGCACCGTCTTTAAAAAAAACCGCCACTACTCTTTAAATCCAGCAATATCGAGAAAAGCACTTGAACCGAGGGAAGCGAGTGTTCGACAGTAAAAGAGAACATTGTCTGAGGATTCTTCTGTCTCATCGCACAGTATCAATCAAGTCCGTGTTCAGTGGATGCTGAATACACTCTTCATGCAATTCTGCCTTTCGTACAAACTTTTTCGACCGAGTAAACCAGAATGAAAACCTGAGCTTCTATGATGGAAAACGTCTACTGATTCACAAATGGTGCATGATACGACGCTGTAAAACCCACAGGAATCGTAAATTCGCCTTCACTGCATGAATACGAATAAAGAATGTTTTCAAGCATTTGTCTTCGGCATGTCATATGCTAGAATATGACGCAGATTCTTCCAGACTATGAAAAATGTAATTTTCAAATCTGAAATGCTCACCTGCAACCGAAATTTTCCATATAGTGCGCTTTCATTTGGTCTGTTCAATATTTTGGAAACAATATTTAAATTATCGAAAAATATCTATGAAAATGACTAATGAGCGTTATGGCCAGAGATCTTCTAAGAAAGTGATTTCGAGACGTAGGCAATGAGCGTAATAATTGTTTGTACTTAAAGGGTGTGGCTGATGGGCGCGATTTTTTGAATTGAGATTAATGAGTGTGTTTTGGGCATGGCGATTAGGCGTAGCTAGATGTCGAGTCAAAGGGATTCGTTGTTGGGCGTGTTTTTCGGCTGAGATTAGTGAGTGTGAATAATAGGCGACGCAATTAACAATGTTCATGGATTATTGAGCTGTATAGGGGTACTGGATTATGGGTTGTGGTGGATGCCAGTAATCATTATATGTAGTTAAAGGGCGTGGCTGATATGCGCAATTCTCGGATTTGACCAGTGGGTGTGTCTATTGGACTTGACAAATAAGTGTAGTAATTATATGTGGTTATATGTTATATATTATATGTTGCTCATGGGCGTGATTTCATATGCTACTAGTAGATGTGTCTGTTGGGCGTAGCTAGGTGTGAACTATATGGGTTTGGTTATCAGGCGTATCTGGTAGACAGTACTACTGGCTAATGGTATCCGTTTATGGCGCGTGGTTAGTAAGTACGACTACTATCTGTTTCAAAAATCCTGGCCCCTCTACAAATCATTGCATAACTCAATCAAAAAAAATCGCTTGGAAACAATAAAAACATCTTTTCAATCCTCATTTTATTACGAATAAGTACATTACTATTTGATCGCGATGCGTTCATAACTTTCCATGCAAATTTGCAGTGAAGGTGAAAAAACGTGGGTAAAGGCACCTTTTGTAACTTGGTCCACTTTCGATAAAAATATCGATAAACAAGCAAGTTATAGTTAATCTGCCAGAGGTCCAAAAAAAAGTGTTTTGCGGTGCGCATCGTAACTCACGACTAGATCATCTGAAACAAAAAAATATAACGGAATTAATTAAAAAACGATATTCCCTTGTACTTGAACGAAGAATTAAGTCAACATTTTAATTTTCAAGAAAATGACGGATGTGTCAACACAAAAATTTCCAAGGAAAATAAAAATTTTGTGTTCGCACATCTGCCATTTTCTTGAAAATTAAAATGTTGACCTTATTCTTCGTTCAAGTACAAGGGAACATTGTTTTTTAACTAATCCCATCGTATTTTTTTGTTTTGGATGATCGAGTCGTGAGTTACGATGCGCACAGCGAAACACTTTTTTTTTTGGACCTCTGGCAGATAACCTATAACTTTCTTGTTTATCGATATTTTCACCTTAAAAAAATTACTGTAACTTCTTGTAATATGCATTTTTTGAATTGTAGAACATTTGTCAATAAATAGTAAAACCTGTTTTCAAAAGAAATCTTTAAAAAATCGTTTTTTTTGTGCCTTTTTTGACCCTAACCCCTTAATTCACCAAATAAGTTTATCAGACTTTTTTCGAAATCAGGGTTCTTTTTTCTTGTCTTAAAGAAGCTCAGGTTCTTTCATTTAAATATCTTCTGTTTAAAAAAATAATCAGCCCTAAAAGTTGACCCAATTTTTTTGAAAGAGTTCAACCGATTTAAAAGATTTCCAGGGATTTAAAGGATTACAACTGCTTTCAGGGGAATTCGTAGAATTTCTAAGGGATTTGATTATTTTAATAAATTTTCAAAGCTTTTAAACGTTTTAAGGGATTTTAGAAGACTTAAAAGATTTTAAGGTAGTCCAAGGGATTGTACAAGAATTAATTAAGGGATTTAATATTATTTCTAAGATTTCAAGGGCTTGGCAAAATTTATGGCAAATAATTTCCGAAACTTGATGATGATTTTGAAAGATTTCATAGGATTTAAAAGGTTTTAGGGTATATTTAATGATTTCCAGGGACTTCAGAGAATCTTTAAGATTTCACATGATTATTATGGGATGATTTGAAGTGATTTTGAACTGATTTTAGTAGAAAAAAAACAATTCTAAACATTTCATAACATTTCTATAAATTGTAAAGAATTTCAGAACAATTAAGGAATTTCGTAGGATTTCAAAGGATGTTGAAAGGAATTTATAAGTTTTTAGAGGATTTCAGTAATTCTAAGAGGGTTTAAAGGCTCTCAATAAGATATTTTAATATATTTCCCAGGATCTCAAAGGATTTCATAGGTCTTTAAATATTTCAACACATTTCAAAGAATATCATCAGATTTCATGTAATTTCACGGAATTCAATTAATTTTATAATATTTTTACGGATTTAAAAAAATCTATTCACAAGGTTTAAGTGATTTCAAGAATTTTATGAAATTTCAAAGGATTTGAAATACCTTAGGGTATTTCCAAGGATTCCAAGGAATTTTTAAGAGATCTAAAAAATTTGAAGGAATTTCCAAGGATTTTAATGATTTCGAGGAATTCAAACCAATTTTTTTGCGGTTTTTAAGAATTTCCTAGAATTTTGAAAGATTTGGAAGAATTTTGTAAGACCTATAAGGTTTTAGGATATTTTAAAACATTACAGTTTGTGAGGCTCTTCACTTGGGGTGATCGATAGTGAGATTGATCAGCAGCCTAAGTCGGAGCAGTGTTGCGGAACGAACGTGTTATTTAAATAAAGAACACGGGAATTCTAGATCAAGCTAAAAATCTATACCCCCTCCCCCACATTTCTCTTTTCCTCACCGTGTTAGTCACGCTTATTCCGAAAAGGAAATGGCTTAATGGCATAATAACAAGGGATTTTCAAAGGATTTTAACGGTTTTAATAAGATTACCAAGAATTTTAATGATTTTAAGGGATTTTAAAAGCTCCTAATTTATTTTAATATATTTAGCAGGATTCAAGGAAATATCAGATTTCATGGAATTTTACGTAGTTTTTAAGGGATTTAATTGGATTTCAACAATTTGCAAAGATTTGAAGTGATTTTATAATATTTAAATCGAAAACGCTTCGCGTTCGCCAGTTTTTAGTTATCTCACAGCGACTACTCAAGGACTTCATACTATTCGAGCTTTTAATAAAGAACAGGAATTTATTGTTCGAGCTGAGCAGGCTGTACCAAGGCTACAAAGTCCATCTTGTAGTTCTCATAATCGACTGTCTTGGAGGCATGAAAGCTTCATTTCTTAGCCAACTCAAGAAGATTTCGGCTTGCCAGCGTCAGACTCAGTCCATTGCGAGCCGGATGCAAAAGGCTGTTCTTCTGGGATCACTTCATCTGGTCCGTCAACAATGTTCCTCATAACATTTTACAAAGATTGGTAGCTCTAAAAAAGTATCCAGAGGTGAATCCTTTATATCCAACTGTCCCGTCTTCCGCGTAAGGTCATCCGCGGCTAGAGACCTGAATCGAAGGAAAAGTAGTGCACGATGTTATTTCGTGTCAATTTCCTGCTCTTGCTTACCTTCTAGGACAGAAGGAGCAGAATTGGATGACGTATACGTTCCAGTTGTGTCGGGATTGGTTGCTTTAAGAAGCCATGATCGTAGCTTCTGAAGCCGACAAATTCTGAGAGGAAAAAATAACTTAGGATTCAGTCCGTAAATGATGGGGTAGAAACCAGGCTTTGTCCAATATGTCAAATTAGGCACAGTGCTCTTATCAGATCACTTAATTACATTACAAAAAAATCCGTGACTGATGATATATACCGGAACAACCCCGTGCAAACTATTCAAGAATCCAACTCTAAGATAAATGCCTTCGACATATTGGGCTGTAACCATCTTAAGCCTGAGACAAAACTATATAAGGGATTATACTGTAATATATACTGTAATATATACTGTAACATAATATTTTATTACAGACTGTCCAAAGTCCCCTTGAAGAGAGTAAGCAAAACGCGGATAAAGCTTTTTCACGCCAATTAATGGAACAAACTGTAAATAAAGCTGTAGTAGATGCCGCCAAATTGTACAACTCACTCGCAAGCACTCTCCAAAATTTACGTGAGGAAGTTTCTATGGGACCACAACTTACGTCTACTTCAGGAAACAATCAACAAGAATATTTGCAGAGAGGATGGCAGGCATTGCAAGCAATTGCAAGTGACCCTAATGCCATTTCTGATGCTCTTCAAGCCTCTTTACCAACTCAACAAATTGGTTCTTTGTTACGATACTTTATAGAATCATCATTGAGCGTAATGCAGCAACTGCAAAAATATTCGAGTCAAAGCAATGCCTCGGAAAGCATGATTAGTCATTCTGAAAATTCACGAGGCAATGGGCCTCATATGGACCCATAATTTTACCTTACAAGTATTTTGCGGCCTTGCATCAAAAAATCCCTCCACCACCTTCTCAGTTCTCCGTACGGGAGGTAATAAAGTCGCTATTCAAATGAAATTGAAATCATAATAATTCTGATGAAATAAACTGAATGAAAATAAACTTTAAACTGAGTTTAATACACGATTTCTATGAGTAATTAAAGTAAATGAAAATAAATTTAAATTCTAGTCAGACGAAGTGAATCCGATCAAATTCGAAACAACTTCAGTAGTAAATTTGACAAAATTTATGTTTTTAAAAAGTCAATTAATGCAAATTTAAGGTGAATTGAACAGTTTTTGTCGCCAACAGTAGCGGAGCAGTAGGGGGAGCAGTAAGCGGAAGCCATAAAAGCGAGAGCAATATACAACAGAAATGGTTCAGACGGCCCTGACTGTTTACGTTTCTAAAGACTGATTTAGTGCCACGGCCAGTGCAAGGCAACCTCCGAAAGTGGCCTTATATTGGATTTCTTGTGTATATACAAATAAATTCAAATAATTCCAAGTTACACGAGAAGTCCAATATAAGGCCAGTTTCGAGGCCTTTAACTTTGAAGTAATTTTAAAATAAATAAAAATTAATTCCGCATCATTCAAAGCCAATTTTGATAATTAAATAACTGATTGTACCGGCTGTACTATATGGTAGCGAGACATGGACATGGCAAGAGAAGGACAAGAATAAAATTAACGCGATTGGCATGAAACCTCTGCACACAATATGCGGGAAAACACTGATGGACAAACTCCGAAACGAGATAATCCTCAAAGAATGTGGTACAGGAGAGACACTAGTTGATCTATGGGAAAGAAATCAGTTAAGGTGGTTCGGACATCTTGAAAGAATGGAAGGTGAACGAATGACCAAAAAGGTGTATAAAGGTAAAGTAAATGGCAGAATGCCCAGAGGTAGACCGCCGAAAGAATGCTTAGAATCTGTGAATGAGACATTAATGCCGATGTCATTTTTTAGATGACAGTTGCTCCCAGTGGGACCCTGCGGTGGTTGTTAACCTTTAGTTTTTATTTATACATATATATGTTTTTCTTTTCTCCAAACTGGATACATTTTTTAATCAAACTTTATTATGCCTCAGTTCAGCAGCACTTCAACTTGGGAGTAGACTTTTGTTTCGTCTTTAATTAATGATTTCGATTTGACAAAATGCTGTTGTTAAAGAACATAAGAAACCGTATTATTTATATAGAGAACATATGAACGGATTGAAATCACGGCTGAAAATGAAATAAATGTTTCCTATTGTTGTATTATATTTATAAAATTAGAGCAATTATGGCCGTTCAAAAACCACGTCACAATAAAAATTTAGGTAGGTGATTTTTCAACTAAAAACGATCAATTTTCTGCCAAAAAAAAGTGGGTACTTTTTCAGTTCAAAAAATTAATTTTAAACCAAAAAACAAATCGAATTTTCAACAAATTGTTCAATTTTTAACGAAAGAATAGGATTTTTAACCAAGAGAGCTGAATTCTGAACCTCCGTGCTCCAGATGCACTAGCGGCTAAGTCCTTGCAAGACACCTACGTGTTTACGCCTTTGGCGTAGCAAAATTGCAGTTTAACAAAAAAATAAATGAAAATTAATAATAAACAACGAATATGTGATAGATACTTTAAAATAAAGCCATTTCATATATTTTTTCTAATGAAAACTACTTAGCTCTATTAGAAATCTCTGAGACTATTAGAAGCTGAAAACGAGACTCTGTTAATTATGTTTTATAGTGCAAAGAGTTATTATTCTATCTAAAAGAAGCTGATGCCAATTTCTTAATGAAGCTTTACACTATTGAAGTAATAATCACCACATGATTTTATTTAAAATCGCTAAATATCTAGCACATCAAAGTATGGCCATTCAAAATTGTGCATTATCTTATTTAACTTGTTAAATAAAAAATATAATAAAATAATATATAACAAATTATGACACAATTTTACTTTTCCTAAATTATTAACCTAATTATTAATTTTGTACGTGGACAATCAACTGAATTAAAAGATGATACAGGAAATTTCTCTTCGGAAAGAGGTTTACTAACCCGAGGACTATTGCATTCATTGAAAAAAATTAAAACGCGAATATCTCGAAAGTGATCCATTTTTAGGGCCGCATTTAGGATTTTCAATCTACTTTTTCGCAATGCGCGAAAAATTTTACGAAATATTCAGTAAAAAATCCGAAGGATCTTGAGCGGCGCACATGTTTACCCCGGACTCCTACAGTAGTTGTAGAAGATTGGAACCAGTTGAGAAACATTACATTTTCGCCATGAATTATTCAATCAAATTTTAATAGACTGCATTTATTTAGTAGCTTCGATAAAAATTATTAAATTTTGATGAGTTTTATGACTTTAAAAGTGGAAATTCAAGTTTTCAATTCAACATTGAAATTATAAAGCATCGAAATTACTTATTTGTTAAACTAAAAACTTGTATGGTAAAACTTGAAACTTGCATCGTTATCAATTGTATAAAATGTCAAAATTAGAAGCTCTTCAATTTGAAGTATGTACCATTAAAATTTGTACAAATTTGCTTATAATTTTTAAATAATATATGTTTCTGTATATAAAAAAGGAACTTTGCAGGAACTTCAAGTTACTTGAATGAGCGACTGGAAATTTATCAAATTACTATTTCCATTTACACGAAGTAACTGCAGCTGTAACTAGTTTCATTTTTTAAGGAACTTCCCCAACACTGCAGCTATTTTCAATTTATCTTAAAGTCAGATAAAAATAATTGTTCTGTCGATCTAACATACTAAAAAATTTATATTCCTATCCAAACTAAAGAATTTCTAATCAACTGCAATAATTTCAAATGAAAACAGAATTTTGTACAATGTCAAATTGACGTATATTTATCAACTGGTAAACTGGTTGAAAGAAAAAAAATCAAGAGACAATTAAAGGCACGCGATAAGTGAGCGAAAACATGGAAACCTTAATGTGGATAATAAATGCATTTGAATATTATTACATGCACCCAGATAGCACAGGTATATATATTATATATTATAATTTCGGTTTCGGTTTCTATTCCTTTGGAATAGAACTGAAGGGCCTATGACAAAGCCACCGAACGCGTCCTCGGATTGCGGATAGAGGGTCCCTGTACCTGAGAATGCGGTAAGTCTGCAAATTTTCATTTTATCGAAAAATGTCATGAGAATAAATTGTTTGAGTTTTCGAGTACCATGAACATTCGTAAAAACCAGTTTTTTGGGTTCAGGTGGTCTCAAAACGTGGACATTCAACAAAAAACGGGGTGGGTCAAATTTTACACAAATCTAATACCTTCTCTAGATGAGAATGTAAAAAATAGGATATTCAAACAAAATTTAAACTAACAGCGCTCTTGCAAACCTCCGCCTGCGATGTTCACTTGTTATGACTTGTTTAAACAAGCGCAGCGGAGTAGAGGGCAACGATTCGTGAATCTCACACGTCGTTACTTCTTTCTCTAGTGTTTTTAAGGTAATAATAGCAAAAAGTTTATCAACATAGTGTAAAAAATAGTGGATATTAGCTACAATATTAGCGCTGTCATAATATAATAATCGATTATTAGCACACAAAATTGTATAAAACTGCACAAAACTGTAAGTAAGTTATCGAAAAGTATTCTTCTGTTATTAGTTATTTAATACATATTTATTGTTCAATATAGCTAGTCTGTGACTTTTGAATGTTGCGATCTGTGCTCTTGCTCTATAAAATGTAAAAATCTAGAAATATAAACTGACGATATGGAAGCAGGGACTGAAGATTAGTTGTTCATCTAATAGTTAGAAATAAATATAAAAAAAGTATATATTTAAGCATAAATGTATATTTTGTATTAATAAATAGTTACTATATGCATTTCTTGTAACAACAATAAATTTCTTTATTTTTCATTTAAATGTAAGACGCGAAAGAAAACCGTTGCACGCCACACACACACCCCGCACATTCGGTGATTCGCGTTCTTTGAAGCGTTCAAGAAAATACACTCCTTAACCAGGAGGTGGTTATAAGAACCACGATGCGACTGTCTTGAGACTGTGGACAAAGAGATTACTGCGACTACCCGGTGGTAGTGGAAAATGTTTCGAATGCGACTACCTGAAGGTCGTGGAAAAAATGTTCGAATGCGACTACCAGAAGGTAGTGGAAATTGAGATCAAACTCGATGACTGAACACGAGGTAGCTCTGCACGCGTTAGCCAAACTACAAAGACTGACGAACGACAGCCAGACTCTACTCGATTCCCGCGTTCGTTCATTCTTCTCTCTCTCTCTCTCTCTCACACACACACACACTTACAGATAAGCTTTTCTGATTGGTGAGAACGTTTTCTATTAAACTATTAGGCCCACTTCACAGCCTTTTAATATTCCAATCTAAATTTTAAAGTATGATCCACTAGTTGAATCTCTGTGTTAAGACTTAACACGAGTTTTTGATCGTAAATCTTGAAAGGGGAAAGAAAGAAGCCAGGATAAAAAAAATTTTGCATGAAAATATAACTTTCGACGAGTAACCTTGAATAAAGAAAACTCAAAAAGCTCCAGTAGAATCCGAGAAAAAAATTCATGAAAATGGCGCATTTTTGTTATTTATCGGCCTTAAATCGCTCGTAGCTCAAAAAGGAAGCGTTTTTCGAAAAAATGACAAGAATGAAAAAGTGATTTTTTTTGCCCAAAATATATAATAAATGTGCTTTCGTATCGACCATCGGTACAAAAAATTACCACTAAGGTTTTTTGTTTGCAACGAAATAATAGATCAATTAGGAAAGGTTTCATCCTGACGAAACAATCTGTTCGGTCAACTCGTTTCTTTATACGTCTTTCTAGGGGTGCACCGCTCGCCTATACTCCCATGCGCTTGTTTAAACAAGTCATAACAAGTGAACATCGCACGCGGAGATTTACAAGAGCGCTGTTAGTTTAAATTTTATTTAAATATACTATTTTTTACATTCCCATTTAGAGAAAGTATTAGATTTGTGTAAAATTTGAACCACCCGTTTTTTGTCAAATGTACACGTTTTGAGACCCCCTGAACCCCAAAAACAGGTTTTTACAAATGTGTCTGTCTGTATGTATGTATGTATGTCTGTCTGTGAGCACGATGACTTTCGAAAGAATTGACCTATTGGATTGGCTTTTGGGATACTCTTTTAGTCTCGTAAACGAAAGGTCAAGTTCGTTAGCCAGCCATTTTGGATTATATGTGCGGCTGTTCATAGTACTCGAAAACTCAAACAATTTATTCTCATGACATTTTTCGATAAAATGAAAATTTGCAGACTTACCGCATTCTCAGATCAGGGAGAATCAAAAGTTTCTCGCTGACCCATCTCGCCTCTTTAGTAAACACCCTGTTTCTGTCAAAAATCCACACAAACCCAACGAGGTAGCGACTTTTTGGAGAGAGGTATACAATATCCCGAAAACACTAAACTTAAAAGAAGATACTGACAATATCATCCGCTTCAAGGAATTTTGCGACAACATCATGAAATCTGAAGAGGAATGTCCATCAATCACTCCCGAAGAGGTGCAAAAAGCATTTAGAGGCATTAAGAACTTCTCCGGTGCTGGACCAGATTGTATCAAGAACTTCTGCTGGAAAAAATTTATTTCTACACACCAAAATTTGGCCCACACATTCATCTAGTATTTAAAGTCGGAGACGCCCATTCCGCAATGGCTGGTGTTAGGACGCACTATACTTCTACCGAAAAAAGGCAACTTGTCCAAACCAGAGAATTACAGGCCAATAACTTGTTTGAACGCACTGTATAAAATATTTACAGCTGTCCTAAACAACAGAATTGTTTGGCTAATTGAGCCTGTGTGGTGTGACATATACGAACAGCGTGGATCGAGAAAAGGCGTAGCAGGCTGTCGAGAAAACCTGCTGATTGAGAGGTGTGTCTGTAAGGACGCTGCAGCCCATCAACGCGTCCTGTCAATGGCATGGATTGACTACCGGAAAGCTTTCGAGTCAACCTCTCATAGACTTATCATCTGTCTGTTGGAGAGCTTGAAGGCACATCCACATATAGTGAGATGCATAGAGAGATTGATGCCTCTTCGAAAAACTAGATTTACTATCTTAGCTGAAAACTATCGTGTGACAACGAACAACGTCACCTTCCAGAGAGGCGTCTTCGAGGGCGATACCATGAGCCCTTTGCTTCTTTGCATCACACTTCTGCTTCTATCTCTCGCACTACGAAATTCTTCTGGATACCTCTGTGGCGACCCTAACTAGCGCGAGCATTAGGTCACCATAAATATAGTCAAGAAGTACACAGGAGAGATTGGGATGGACTTTGGATTGGATAAGTGTGCCAAAATTCATCTGAAGAAAGGAAAGATTGTTGGCGTTCTCAGGGACCCTGAGCTTGTGCATATAAGTATTATTAGACACCTTAACACTAGAGGGCCCTATACATACCTGAGCGCGCCTCGAAGCCGCATTCAGGACGTAACATTAGCAAAGGAGTCTCTCCGAAGCAGATACAAGCATCTTCTACGACAGATTTGGTCATCGAATCTGTCGGCGTTGAACAAAGTATCTTCGACTAACGTGCTTGCCGTCCCGGTTCTACTCTACTTGTTTGAAGTGGTTCAATGGACGAAGAACGAACTTAGGGCCCTTGATGTCACCACAGCCATGAGTGGGACTTACTGCGTTCGTAATGCAAGCCTGTGTGATTTTTAGATGGCAGTTGCTCCCAGTGGGACCCTGCTGTCGTTGTTAACCTTATTTTTTGATTATATATAATTTGAAAATAAGGCTAAACACCCACCTCAGGGTCCCACTGGGAGCAACTGCCATCTAAAAATGACACAAGTTTCTAGTAAGAACACGATAAATCAAACTCATGGCCACGTCTCACAATCGTGAGATGGGTGGTCACAGGACACGACAAAATTACAACGAGAGGCCAGCAAGTGCCTTGGCATATTTTTGGTACGCGGGTATAGCTTCAAGGTTACGAACCAGTGATAGTTTCGTACCTCCGAGAGCACCTATCACAAGGACAATAACTTGTATGGAATATTTTGGGTACAGTCTTTATATCTCCCTTTTAAGGTCTTGATACCTCTCGTCCCTTTTTTCCTCCTTGGCACTGATATTGTATTCGGATGGAGCCAAGAATTCGATCACGAATATAGTTCGTTTCCCGGAGTTTCAGAGAACAATGTCAGGCATCGAGTGTGCAACGGAGGCTGCTGTCCGAAAATCGTAGTTTCAAAAAATTTTGCACTTCTCGTTTTGGACAATTAACTCTATCTTACTTGGGGCGTTCGGCAGGGCGGGGTCGCGGCCAGCACCGTAAGAGCAACAAAGATGGTAATAAGGCACTCTTAGGGCCGCATTATGTCTATAGATATGCATCGTTCCTGCGTGGGTGGGACACCCCGAGAGTATGTGTTCTAGGTACTCAGTGTGTGCATGACACGCTCTGCACCTATCGCTGGGAACTTCTTGACATAAAATGCGATTACTTTCTCCTAAACTTAATAGGTTTATTATCTAACTTACTCTCTAAATCGATAGAAGGCCCGCTCGCTGGTACATAGGTGACAACTTGTGATATTATTTCGTTGTTTATCTTATTGATGATACAACAAAAAAGAATACAAAGGTTAGGAAGACAGTTCCGAATTAATTCGCAAACTCCGCATTTATAAAGCGCAAATACTGAAATAAGGATTAGTGAAGTGTAGCCTGGATAAAAAAGAATATCTGTTGCCTTTTCTTTCCGAAAATGAGATCTTGTGATATTCTGTACTTTATTCAAAACAGTTTCTATCTCATCTAAAGATTTTCTGGCTAATTTTAACTCCTGGTCATTTTATTGTCCTCTTAAGGGTAGGAATTCATTTCTTACAAGATCTAGATCGTATTCTGAGAATGGAATTGTAACATTTTATCGATATGAAAAATTCTGTGTTTTTAGTTTTTTTTTAGCTTAATTTTACAATAGTGCATTCGGTATGTAGAATACAGTTAGCTAGAGATTTAATCAAAGCTACTCCTGTTATTGTCTTTTCATAGTTTGAATTTTCACAGTAAATTTGTACGATCTCCTTCTTGTTTGAAATCATAATAACACCCTGCTCGTTTTGTAGAATGTGAAATACAGTTTGATCGATAATAATTACGTTTATCTGACACATTTTTTTGTTTATAATTTTAACGCTGTTTTTATCAATTTTGTTTCGCAGGATTTAGTTTCTGTTAGGAGATGGCTAGGGTTCTTTCTTTTAATGATTTATTTTATAGATATCTTTTTCAAAAATCAGCATTTGAATTGAGTAGACAAATTTATTATTTATCACTAAAACAGTTATTTCGGCAATGTCAATCAAATATTGATAAGTTTCTTCTACTAACTGAATGCTATGTTTTTCATTGTTTTCCTCTTCGAATTGCTTAAATACCTCTATAAGTGTACTCGGAGGTAGAATTTGGGGATGTATGATTCCGTGTTTACCGTCATTTATTGCATCAATTAATAATGATATGTCTTCACTTAATTTTGATATAACAACTGTCATGATTGTGATCTGATGAGCCATTACTATGTTTTCAATATTTTTATTAGTCTTATTGGCTAACTTGTTATAACTATCTACGATGTTTTTATTTTTCAAAAACAAAGAATCTGCGTCGTGCGTGGCTGAATTAAAAATAGTCCTAATTACTTTAGTCTGATTTTGAAGTGACATTTTTAACATTTTGTTTTGGGAATACAATTGGTCAAGTTCATAGTTGATATAATCTAAATCACCTTCGGATAGTGTTCCGAAAAGTGTCTTTAAGATGCTTCCAACAAAATTAAAAGCTCCCCTTTTGTACTGATTTTTTCCTAACAGCTGATTGAGCAACAATCTTCGAGTATTTAACCTTTTGATTCGGGATTTTAAGGTTTCTGGTTCAAATTGTTCCAAACATTGATTACATCGTTGGAAGACCGATTTATACAAGAGATTAATTTTTTCATACCTTTTGTTAATATTGTGTGTGTCAATGGATGAAATGAGTCGCCATGTAGTGTGGTAGATTTTCGCTGTATCAAGGTCCTCGATGAATATGATGGAACCATAGAATGAAGTGACGGTCACGTTAGCAGATGTAATCGAAATAAGTGACAGCAGTAACCAAGTGAAATGCATTCTACAAAAACATAAAATGAACCGATCAAGCTATTGGTAGAAGGGTCTCAACCTATTAGCGTATACAGTATAATGCTGATTATTGTATAGAATTTCATAATCAGA
The DNA here is from genome assembly GCA_011634705.1 of Andricus grossulariae. NCBI lineage: Eukaryota > Metazoa > Arthropoda > Insecta > Hymenoptera > Cynipidae > Andricus > Andricus grossulariae. Next base: position 116,776,820 of record JAABKJ010075445.1, on the reverse strand, counting down.
GGAACGAACGCGTTTGCATATGATGTAGGGTCCGAGCCATTCGCTCGCTAATTTTCTTTCTTTACTGTCATTATGCAATAATACTAAATCTCCTGGTTCGAAAAGAGGATTACTCATAATTACACAAGCCGACAAAATTTGACAAAAGTCAAAAGTCAGAAAGCAGACCAAACATTTTCGAAGGATTTTGATGCGCTGACTCCGAATCCGAACTCAAAATTGCTCCTTTACGTCAGGTTTTCAAGATATCCTAACCTAAAAGTACAAAAAACGCGTATTTTAGCTGTTTTTGAGGTTATGTAACGGAATAAGAAAAATGTCTACCACAAAAGATAATATGGAATTTGAAAGTACTAATCTCCCCCTTTCAAACCTACTTGGATTTATTGGGATATCTTTATTTTTCACCATAGGCGGTCGTCCTCTCTTGGAGGGCTTGGCAGGCCGGACTATATTGAACTCAGAAGCGTCACCTTCATCTTTATCTGGGATAATGGACTCCTGGAGGACGGAGTTTGAAGAATCCTTTTTTGATTTCCGAAGGAAAGATTCTACGTCCTCATTCCGAAGTTCTTCGCCATTGACGATAAGCGTGGCATTCTTAATCACAACCTGAAATCCCGCATCTTTTAAAGATCTGGCATGTTTAAGTAGCTCTCTTCTTTTCTCTCTCTCTCTTCCTTGGAGCGATCATTAACAATAACAAGTTCCAGTTTGCGAAATTGTGTAATCTTGGTAAATACGGGTTTGACCCATCGTGAAGCAATAAACTTGACTAAAACCGGTCGCTTTCCCTGGACATTTACTAGTCTGTAAACATCAAACAAGTCCACCTCTGGTGTCTACAGGCCAACGTTGTAGAAAATCGATGAAATCAAAGCGAACAAATCATTACTATGAGAATCACAATTCTTCAAGTTGAAAATAATTATGTTTTTTGAACTGTCGTTGCGTGCAACGAGTTCTACCTCTTTTTCAATTTTTAATAATTTGCTGGGGAGGGATAAAATTTGTGCAGCAACTTCCGTAGAAGCTCTACAGGATTTCTTGACATCCTTGCTCAGCTGATCGTGAGAGCTCTTTAAAGATTTAATGTCCTTGGACAACTCAAAAATAACTTTTTATAAGCTTTCTTCCATATTGTGACAGTATGTATGGAAAACCGCACATTAAATACTATTGCACTTCACGACTTCACAGAAAAATATAGCTGCAAACTCGAGCTTATACGACGGTTTTGCGGGGCGAAGTTCTAGCACGTCTAATCACGTTGCCGGCACAGACCAAGCGTGCGACCATATCGTATGTGATGTATCGCAATTTAATGTAATTGTTTAAGATAAATTGTGTATATGTCCCAACAATACACTTATAAATTGTATGATGTGTGTGAGCATGTGTTTGTTAGTAGTGGATGACCTTCCATAGAATCTGTTTGTAGCAAGAATGTTTTTTTTCTAGCGCACGAAATTTTACATGACTGGGATGTAGAATTCACATATTTAGAGATGTAGACTTTGTTTTCTATGCTTGAAACTGTAATTAACACTTCGACTGATTTTACCTAACTGGTAGGTAATCGACATCTCATTTTACCCAACTGTCAGGTAATCTTTATTGTCTCGTTGTATTATTTCTTACTGAATCGCGAATTAAATTTTAATGAATTTATATTAATAATTCATATTTTCACATCAAATATAACCCTATTTCATTTTACATAACTGAAAGTGAAACTTTAATATAATGCCGTAATGTCCTCCGCTTACCGAACTAAGTTATGTAAAATTTAATACACAAATTTTCTCCGTGTAATTTTCTTGTTTTTATTTAAATAATTTAAACAATGGATTGCTTTTATTTTCATCTCATTAATCTTATTTCCAATTATTTGAATCATAAAATAAAATAAGATAAGGGTGGTTGCCACCGTTTTATCCATTTCCATGATTTAATACATTTTTTCGAGTACTTACATCGAAGTAGTTGAAAATTTTTTTTTTAACTTTAGTTGGTTTTGTTTAGAAACGGGAAATTGAAATATAGCTTAAATTTAAACTCGGTGACATGTCTTCAAATCCAAATTCGTAGATAAAAATTGAGGAATTATAGATAGACAAAAGAATTTTGTGAGTGATTTATACTTACACGAATAATTTGTATTAGGTTTAAGAATCTAAAAATTATTGATACTTATAAATATTTTGGCTCTAAGGATGATTAATTATGCTTTAAATTCTGTCCCCAAAGTTTTGTTTTCACTCAGCGACACTCATCTTTAAAAATAGAACTCGAACAGAATCAGTTAAACAATAACTAAAAATAACAAATAATCTCTAATTTTATTTCTGCATGGATGTTCATATAAGCACAAGAATGCTACTTGTGCGAACTTTGATGTTCCACTTTGTTACTCTGTGGTGTCTTTTTTAGAGATTGTGCACGGAGAAAAATGGAAGTGAAAATTTGGGTCTTTAGTGCTGATTAAATTAATTAATTAAGACAATTAAAATAATTAGGTTATTGATTCAAGTGCAATCGCGGTATTAACTACCTTAGGCAACTAAAGAGATTACAGCTTGTTGACGGTCTGACTCCTCTAGTTTTCACTTCATCATATTGCGTAATATACGCGACTGTCTACTTGCACACTCGACCCTTCCGAGGCGAGAGACGCAACCGTCTCTCGCCCTACGCGCTTTGAAACTGCATGGTCCAGCAATTCTAGGAATGTAGAGTGTATTTATTTGTATTACGAGTATTATTGATTTCAAATCTCCGGCGCTTTTCAGTTGAAAAAGTTGCATACACAGACCCATCGATAAAAGAACCGGGCAGCCAATGAAAGTCGTTTGATAAAAAGATTCTGCCCACACGCGGTAGAGGTGGGGGCCACTCCAGACTTAGAATAACGGAACGGATACGTTTCGAGGCCAGTAGATTAAAAGAAAGTTGACTGTAGTTTATCCCTAGGCTATACAAACCAGCTAATTTTCGTATTTTTATTGATTCTTCTAAGATCAATCTTAAAGCTGTTCTACTTCATAAAGGCAATGAATATGCCGCTGTTGATTTGTCCATTCCACAACGTTAGAAGAATTGCATGAAAGTATAAAACTTCTTCTTGACAAGATTTGTCAAGGCGTTGGATGTGAATGGCCAATGATTTAGTTCTTACATTCAAAATTTTTCAATTCATCTGATTCCAAGATGAAATAAGGAATATTTGTTGGTTTTGAATCAGGCGCCACGCTAATTGTTGAAAAAATGTGTCTCATATGCTTAAAAAGTGTAAGAAATTATGATGCTCAATGAGTTTCAACGTGTGCTTTTTATTTTGTTGTTAGTTAGATGCAATACGACTATAAAGGCTGATTGCTGCTGGTTTTTAACCAGAAATCCACTTTAGGACAAACAGCCGCAAATCATTAACAAGATCTTATGATGAAAAACAATATAGTTTCCGCAAAAAAAAGGTACGTCGTAAAATTGGGTTCCGTCATATTGGATCTATAATCCTGAATTTTGAAAATCTAAGCTTAATTTCGGATACAGCAGTCTCAAAAACCTTAAGCCACTAAGTCTTATATGAATTCAAGAATCTATTAAATTTTTCGATCCGCAATATAGGACCCACCATCTTGAATCTGGTAAATATGAGCTCAAATTCAGATTCAGCAATTTCAAAAACTTTAAGACTGTCTTTATCAATCCGATAACACAATTTTATTCGCTTTCTTCGTCATCTTTGCTAGTGTTTCAGTGTGAAAATGAAATGCGTAATGTGTCGTATTACGGAGAGAAGGAATCTGCTCAGGATGAAGAAAAATGGGAATGAAAGGTAAAAAGGAGCACTAAACTGTGGCGTAAGCAGTTTTAACGAAAAAAATCACTGCTCGAGTTATATTGTTTCAAATATGGCTGAAAATGGTAATTTTTCATATTTGGGTTAATATGTCACGAAATTCTGACGTATAGGAAAAGTTTGTACAACGCATACGTTTTTAGGACATCAAAAACCTTCAGGGTTACCTAGTCCTGTCTTTGTGTACAAATTTTGTTGGCCTGTGTTATTTTGAGATATGCCACATTTGATCCGTCATTTTGTATTTGATATTACAGTGAAGTCTCGTCTATTCCCCTGACCTTGAAACGAAACGATTTAAAACGATTCTTTTATTCCCAAGCTGGAGAGGGCTGCCCCGTTCTTGTATCGAGACGCCGCCTGTATGCAACTTTTTCAACCGAAAAGCGCGGGTCGATTTCAAATCAATGAATACTATCAATAATAATACAAATCAATACACCCGACATTTCTAGAAATTCTGGCCCACGCAGTTTCTCGGCTCAAGAGGTGAGATACGGTTGCGACTCTCGCCTCGGAAGGGTAGAGTGCGCAAGAAGTCAGTCGCGTATATTACGCAATATGATGCATTCCAAGTGAAAACGGTTCAGGCGTTCTCAGCTTATTGCGCAGTTGAAAAGTCACAGTCTGTTAGTCTGCATGCGTGCATCAGTGTTTCTCAAGTGTCTTTCAAGTGTTTTTGTTGGCGTACGAAAATTTGCGAACTAAAAATCAATATTATAGAATGAAAAAACGACTCAAATATTTCGCGGAATAGTGAGTTTTGTGGAATGACGTCGATAGGTAGAAATGCCAGCCGTCAGGAAGATTAGTACATGGTACTGCAACTGCATACGACTTTTTGAAGGAAATCGCTGAAACGTAAAGGTAAGTTATAAAGGTCTGCATAGTAATCTTTTCAAGTGTAGAATGCATTTGCGCAATTCTGTTTCTAGTTACACATTTTTAGTTAAAACATTTAATTTTAAAACAACAAAAGGACCATTTTCAACAAAATAGTAAAGCTTTCAAACAATGAGAAGAATTTGGAACTAAAGTGATCAATCTTCAACCAAAAACATTAGTTTTTAACAAAATACATACATTTCTAATCAGATAGTTCAATTTTCAACCAAAAAATAAAATTTTTTAACAAATTACATAAATTTTCAACTACATATTTTGAACAATGGATGTGATGTTAGTCCAAATTTTATTTGATTAATTTTTAGTCTGTATTTTTTTCGTTTCTACAAATTTTGTAATAAATAGTTGAATTTTTAAGCTAAAAAAGATACGTTTTTAACTAAACATGATTTAGTATAATTTTTATTCAGGAGAATTAGTTTTCAACAAAATAAAAAAACTTTAACCAAATACCTTAATTTTCTACCAAAAACATTAAATTTTCAACCAAAATGATGATTTTTCAACAAACAAGTTAATTTCCAACCATATACATTAATTTTCTAACAAATTGTGGAATTTTCAAGTCAAAAAAACGATTTTTCTATAAAACAGTTGAACTTTCAACCCTAGAATATGAATTTTCAACAAAAAAGTTGTTTCGCGACCCGTCAATTAAATTTTCAACAAAATAGTTATATTTTCAGTTAAAAAAACAATAATTTTTAACAAAAAAAAACGAACTTTCAACTAAAATCATAAGTCGTCAAACATATATATATTTTTTTTAACTGAAAATTAAACTATCCCATTTTTGGTTGAAAATTGATATTTTTTAGTTGAAAATTCAACTATTTTGATGAACATTAATTTTGTTGTTGAAAATTAATTAAATGGAAATTTAAATATTCGATTTTTGGTTGAAATTTTTCTTTTAATTAAAAAAATAAACCATTTGGTTTTAAAGTCGTGTATTTTAATGAAAATTCATCTCTTTTCGTTGAAAATTAATGTTTTTTGTTAATAATTCGCCTTTTTAATTTTTTTTTGTTGTTTAAATTTAATTTTATAATCTTAAAACTTAAAATACTAAAATTTTCATTTAAAAAATGATTTTTTGTTAGTTAAAAATTCGTCTTTTTGGTAGAAAATTATTCTTCTTGTTTGAAATTTCATCTTTTTGGATGAAAATTAATTTTGTTTTTGTTGAAAATTCAACTATTTTGATGAAACTCCTTGTTTCGCTTCAAAAAGATTTTTTTTTAACCGAAAATTAAAATATTCCATTTTTGCTTGAAAATTTATCTTTTTTCATTGAAAATTCAACTATATGCTTGAAAATCTATGTATTTTGTTAAAAATTCAACTATTTTGTTAAAAATTGAACTATTTTGTTAAAAGTTCAACTATTTTGTTGAAAATTCGACTATTTTTATGAAAATTCGACTATTTTGATGAAAATTAATTTTTTTGTTGAAAATTAATTAAAAAGAAATTTAAATGTTCCATTTTTGCTTGAAAATTCATCTTTTTTGGTGGAATATTATTCTCCTTGTTTGAAAATGGTTGAAAATTTTCCGATTTTGTTGAAAATTCTTTTGTTTGATGGCAATTAATAATCTGTTTCAGTCGAGGGTTTACCTTTTTTGTTGAAAACTAATTTTTTTAACTGCAAATTTAACTATTTCAGTTATAATTGGAAATTTATCTTTTTTTTTCAGTAGAAACTTTAACAATTCGGTTGAAAATTCATATTTTTGGACTATTTGGACTATTTGGTTAAAATTGGTTTTTTTCTCAGTTACAGATTCATAATTTTAGTTGAAAATTTAACTATTTTGTTGAAAAATTGTTCTATTCTTGGTTGCAGACTCATATTTTTTGGTAGAAATTTTTTGTTTAGTTAAGAAATTATTCTAATTCGTTCAGAATTGAATTCTTTGGCTGAAAATTCATTTTATTTTTGTTTGAAATTTAAGTTTTAATATTGAATATTGAACTATTCCATTTTCAGTTAGAAGTTAAGTTTTATTACTAAAAATTTAGGTATTCCCTTATTAGTTGAAAATTGATCTTTTTTAGTTGAAAATTAATCTACTTCCATGAAAATTCAACTATTTTGTTATAAATTTCATTTTTTGGTTGAAGTTTCATGATTTTAATTTAAAATTCAATTTATTTTTTAAAAATGAATTTTTTTGCTAAAAAATTAACTGTTTCTTTTTTGGCTTGAAAATTAATTTATATAGTTGTAAGCTTCAATTTTTCCCTGAAAAATTAAAGGTTTGTTTTCAAATTTATTCTTTTTTAACTAAAAATTTAACTAATCTACTTAAAAAATCATTTAATGGGTTACAAATTCATCATTTCAATAGAGAATTTTTTTTCCGCGCAAAATTCGACTTTTTGCTTAAAAATGTAAGCTTTTCCGTTGAAAACTCATCTACTTTGTTGAAAATTGATCTTTTTTATAAGAAAATTGAACTATTTGGTTGAAAATATCTCATTTTTCATTGAGAATTCAACTGTTTGGTTTGAGATTTATCGTTTTTAAACTGAAAATTGGACTTATAAACTTGAAAATTCAACTATTTGGTTGAAATTTCGTCTTATTGTTAAAAAATTGATTTTTTGGTCTAAAATTCGCTTTTTCAATGAAAATTTATTTTTGAACTAAAAATATTCACTATTCTAGTTGAAGATTCATAATTCCAGATGAAAATACATCTCCTTCGTAGAAAATTTTTTCTTTTCGTTGGAAATTTAACTGTTTGGTTGAAAGTTTATCCTATTTCGTTGAAGATTCAACTATTTCATTAAAAGTTGCTCTTTTTTAAAAGTAAAATTTGTCTTTTTGCGTCGAAAATTAATCTTCTTGACTGAAATTTGAAAAAAATTTTTTTTACGAAAATTCATTTTTTTTCAAATGAAATTGTAATTATGCTAGTTGGAAATGTATCATTTCAGTTGAAATTGCATTCAATTTGCTGAAAATTTAAATTTTTTTTTCATATTGAAATTCAATTATTTAGTTACAAATTCGTCTTCTTGGTAGAAAATGAATTTTTTTGTTTGAAAATTATTTTTTTTTCAAATTCGTCTTTTTGGGCAGAAAATTAATCTTTTTGGTTGAAAATTCATCTTTTTGGTTGAAATGTCATGTTTTTGAATGAAAGTGATTTCTTAACTAAAAAGTTGATTATTCTAGTTGGAAATTAATCATTTCAGTTGAAAGTGCATTTATTTCGCTGAAAACATTTTTTCACTTGAAATTGAACCATTTGGTTAAGAATTGGTCTGTTTAGGTTGAAAATTCATCTTTTTAGGTTGAGAAATTAATCTTTTTGGTTGAAAATTCATATTTTTGGTTGAAAATTCATCTTCTTTGGTTAAAGATTGGTTTTTTTATATAAAAATGATTTATTCAACAAAAAACTTAATTACTTATAATTTGTTCAAAAGATACATCATTTGTGCTAAAAATTCATCTTTTTTGTTGAAAATGTAACTATTCTGTTGAAAATTGATTTTTCAAATTGAAAATTGACATTTTTTGTTTAAAAATTCAGCTATTTGATTGAAATTTGATATTTTCGAGGTGAAAATTTAACTGTTTGTTGAAAATTAAAGTGTTTTGTTAAAGATTCAACGTTTTTCAAAAACGTTTTCTCTTGGTTCTAGAAATTTACAAATCTTTCAGAAGTGGGATTCGGAACAAGAAGATAAATATGAAGAAATACTTTCAGAAAAATAACAAAAATTTCAGAGTCTTCGAGATTTTTGTGTAGCCCAATATAGAAAAATTTGTATTTTTGTCCCAATCTTAAAATTTCCAATTTTCTAAAGCATTCGTTGTTTTATAAATATAATGTCGGCAATGACTAGCCTAAAACTTTTTATAAAAAGTATAACATCTGTCGCTCGACAGATAGACGTGTCCAAATGACAAAGTCGTATCTCGAAGAGACCAAATGAAAAGGTTCCAACTCGTTATGACAAAATAGAAAGCTGCTAACTCGCGTAGCGAACTTCCAAAACTTCAAAATCCCACATAAATTGTATTCGGAACATCAGCGCCCTCAACTCTTTAACACCTTTTTATTTGGTTTGTCCGACAGATCGAGCAGTTCAGATTACAAGGATTCATCTTGGAGAGATCAAATGAAAAGATGCTAACTCGTTATGACAAAATAGAAAGGTTCTAACTCGAGTGGCGATCTCTCGAAGCTTCAAAATCCCACATAAATTGTATTCGGACCATCATCGTCCTCAATTCTTTAGCACTTTTTTTATTTGGTTTGTCCGACAGATTGACCAGTTCAGATTACAAGGATTCATCTTGGAGAGATCAAATGAAAAGGTGCTAACTCGTTATGACAAAATAGAAAGGTTCTAACTCGAGTGGCGATCTCTCGAAGCTTCAAAATCCCACATAAATACGAACACATTCTCATCGCGTGCCTAATGGGAAAATAAGGGCAAAAGCAAATTTTTAGATCTAAGTTAGGCAAAACAGTTTGTTATTAAACATTTTATCATAACTTGTGTCTTTCTTAAACAAATTTGATTTGTTTATTTCTAACGTCATTTTTCACGATTAAAACAAAAACGACAAATCTTATCAAAAAATAATTCATAACAAATTTGTCGATCTTTTTTCTGTGAACAACTTTATTCTATTCATTTATACCTTGTACTGTTTTTCCAAATTTTCTTTCTTAATGTTATTGTTTACAATTGAAACAAAATCTGCGCATCTTGTAAAAAAATGATTAGAAACAAATTTGTGGATCTTTTTTGGATGAACAACTTTCGGTGATTCATTTCTTTCGTACAAAATTGAATTTTTTACTTTTAATAGCTTTTTTCACTATTAAAACAAAAATATGTGTCTTATTAAAAATCAAAATATGAGATTACAATATCATAGTATGACAGACTTTGTTTGCTAAAAAAGTGAAGAAAAAATTATAAAATTTTTGTTTTAATGAATAATTTTAAGAAATATCTTTTTGCTAGAAAATTAATCTTATTGTCTAAAATTTTACATTTTTTGTTATAAACATGAATTTCTGGTTGAAAATTGAACGTGAATGAAAAATTGATAACAGTCAGGGAAAATAAAAAATTGGTCAGGGAAAGTTAGGGAATTTCGAAATTTTTATTTTCTCTTTCTGTAGATATTTCCCTTTTTTTAATTAAAAATGCAACTGTCTGGTTACAAATAATCAGTTTCGATTGAAAATTGAATTTTTTGTTGAAAACTCACATTTATTAGTTGAAAATCCATTGTTTTGTAGAAAATTCGTAGTTTCGGATCGAAAATTAAACAATTTGTTAGAAAATTTAACTATTTGGTTGAAAAAGTATGTATTTTGTTGAAGATTCGTCTTTATTGGTAGAAAATAATTTTTTTTTAATTCGTCTCTTCTCGTCACATCCAACTATTTTTAATTTTTTATTCAAATCTTTTTTTGTTATAATATAAACTATTATATTTTTCGTTGAAAATTTATCTTTTTAGGTTGAAAATTCAACTTCTTGGTTGGATGTTGAACTATTTTCTGAAGAGTTCATTTTTTTGACTAAAGATTCATAATTTTAGATGAAAATTCCTTTTTTTTTCGTTAAAAAGTAATTTTTGACTGAAACTTGAAATATTCTTTTGACAATTCAACTAATTTGTTGTAAATTAACTTTTTTGTTGGAAAATCCTTCTTTTTCGTTAAAGAGAAATTTTTCAACTACAGCTTTTTTGCTAGAAAATTCAAAAATTTGGTAAAAAAATAAACTATTTGGGGAAAAAGTCAACTATTTGCTACAAAATTAAACTGTTACGTAGAAAATTGATTTTTAAAAATCGAAAATTAATTCTCCTAAATAAAAATTTATCTACTCTATTTTAAGTCAACGAGAAAAATATAAACTAAAAATTAGTCTATCAAAATTTCGTCTAACATCACATCCATTGTTCACACTATTTAGTTAAAAATTTATGTAATTTGTTAAAAATGCCTCTTTTTTTGGTAGAAAATTAATCTTTATGGTTGAAAATTTATCTTTTTTCATAAAAAATCAATTTTTTTGAAAATTCGTCTTTATTGGTTGAATCCAACTGTTTATTTGTTATAAAAACCTTTTTATGGTTGAAATATAAATTATTACCTTTTTCGCTGAAAATTAATCTTTTTAGGTTAAAAATTCTACTCCTTCGTTAAAAGTTGAAATCCTTTCGTAACATTTTTTTTTTTTTTTTTTAAATTTAGAAGATGTATGAAAATTCCTTTTTTTATTGAAAATTAATTCTTTTGAATGAAAATTTGTTTACTTCATTTTTTCCTCGATAATTCAACTATTTATTTTAAAAAAGGTTAGAAACAAAAAATAATCTACAAATTATTTAAATAATAAAAATCATAAAAATAAAACAATGTCCCTCTTTAAATTCAGAAAAAATTGAAACCCAAAATTTTCTCTCTTCCAACTCAAGAAAAATCTTATAAATAAAAAAAATCCCCTCTTCAAATTCAGAAAAAAAAATCTTCCCTCGAAAAAATTATCCTCTTCCTAATCAGAAAAAATTTTTTTTTAACAAAATGTCCTCCCTTCCAAGTCACTAAAAATCTTACCAACATTTATTAACTATTTAACTAACTTCTTGATTAACTATTTATTACTATAATATTACTATTATTATTTAAGACCAACTATTTGGTAACAAGTTCGTCTTTTTGATTGCAAAATTAATTTTTGTTATTGAAAATTCATCTTTTTGGTTGAGAATTTGAATTTTTCTTTAAAAATTTGTCTTTTTTGGTTAAATATAACTTGACAATTCATTTTTCTCTATTGAAAATTTGGCTTTCTGGTTGAAGATTTAACTATTATGTAAAAAATGAGTTTTGCTTCATTTAATTCAACTGCTTGGAAATTCTCTTTCGGTGGAAAATTAATCTTTTTTACCTAAAAAATGTAATATTTGGTTGAAAATTTATCTAATTTCTTGAAAATTCGTCTTTTCTGTAAAAAATTATTCTTCTTGGTTCAAAATTCAACTATTTCGTTACAGATTCATATTTCTTGAATTAGACATTCAATTAATTTTTTTGATTGAAATTTTATCATTTGTGGTAAAAAATATAACTATTTTGTTGAAAATCCGTTTTTTGTTGTTGTAGAACATTATTTTTCTTAACGAAAAATTTAACTATTCCTGTTTAGGGTAAAAATGTATATTTTTTAGTTGACAATTTAACTTATTTTAAATTAAATTTAACTTAAATTTAACTTATTTATTTAAAATTCAAATTTATTTTGCTTGGAATGTCAACTATGACATTTTTTGTCAAAATTTAATATTTTCAAGTTGAAAATAATTCAACTCCTTGGTTCAAAGTTGAGCTACTTCTAAGCAAATTTCAAATTTCTTACAAATTGCAAATGTCCTTTTTACAAATTTCAACTGCTCTGTAGGAAATTCGTTGAAATATTCGAAATTATTATTTTTTTTCTAAGGGAAATAAATTGTTCCATTTTTGGTTAAAAATTAATCTTTCTTATTAAAAAAAATGAAATATTTGGTTGAAAATTTATGTAATTTGTTGAAAATTCGTCATTTTTTTTCTAGAAAATTCAACTATTTCGTTAAAAATTTATATTTCTTAAATTAGAAATCCATTTAATTTTTTGTTTGAAATTTTACCATTTTTTGGTGACAAATGTAACTATTCTGTTGAAAATCCGTTTTTTGTTGTTTTTGTTGCACACTTTTTTTTAACTGAAAATTCAACTATTCCTGTTTTGGTTTAAAAATATATCTTTATAGTTGAAAATTTGACTATATGATAGAAAAATTATGTTCTTTTGTTTAAAATTCGCCTTTTGGTTAGAAAATCCATTTTTTAGTTTACAAATATTGTCAAACATTACAGAAGATTTACAAAATCGTCTGAAATGAATCCATAAAATTTTGAATCTACTTTAGGAATAATTCGAGGCAGTTGAAAAAATATTAAAGTTTATTTTTTATTTTTAAAGGATTAACAATATTTTAAAACTTTGAAGGTTCCCGATTAGATAATAAAAAAACATAATTTCCTGTAAAATAATATGAAAATTGTGAGAAATTTTCTAGATATTTTTTCGATATATCTTAAACCTTCAAATTGTTTTGAGTTTTCTCGAGAATAGTAGGAAAATCATATTTATATAACCTCAAAGGAAATAAACAAAGAAAATCACGAAATAAAAAATCATTCAAATTATTTCTTCTTTATAATCAAATATTTTTATAAAAATATTTTTTGGTTGAGGATTGAACTATTTTCTTGAAAGTTCATTTTTTTTGATGAACTGAACAGTTTTTGATGTAAAATTGAAATAGATTTGGATTGAAATATTAACCATTACATTTTTAGTTGAAAATTATCTTTTTTGTTTGAAAATTCATATTCTTAGGTCAAAAATTCAATTGTTTGGTTAAAGATGGACTGTTTTGTTTGATTTTTTATTTGACCTACCAGAAATTTTTAAAAAATTTCATGAGTTTTCTAAAAAATTTTAGGAAAATTATATTAACATAAACATAAAAAGAAATAAAACTAAGAAGTAAATAGTTATTCCAAATTTTTATTTTGTATTCAAAGTTATTCAATGAGGAGTTAAAAATTTGTCTTTTTTGTTGAAAATTCGTTTTAATAATGGTTACAACTTTTTTTTATCTTAAATATTATCCTTCATAAATTAAAAAATCAACTATTAAGTACAAAATTCAAAAACTATTTGATAGCAAATAATCTTCTTTGTTGAAAAATAATATTTTTGAGTTGATGTTCAACGGAGAAGGCAGCAAAATTGTGCGAACTGTACCGTTACATGGCGCTGCCCTGAGCTAAGTTTGAGGCTTTCCTCAACCAACAATTCACGGGCATTTTCGCCCTCAACAAACTAGAGATGATCAAGCCGTCTCTCAAAAAGGTGCTGAGGGCAGCCACCATAACATCGTTCGAGAATATAGTGGAGCGAGCCGTCCAAACCGAGGCCGATGTGGCGGAGGAAACTCCAAAGAAAACGACCACGACAACCATGCAGCATCCGTCAATCATGTCGTCTTCCGGAAAACGGGCAAGTTCGGTTGGCAGAAGCCAGCACTCCCGCCACCCATACCGTACATAGCGCACGCTCGTGCTGAACGCCCTGCACACGGATCAAAGCAGCCTCAAGACGATTCAGCCTGGCCCACACTACGCCTCACCTGCTGCCGTCAGAGCCACCATTGCCCTCCCTGGCATGATCATCTTACTCCATGATCATGGCGCGGACTGTCTCTTTATTGGAACCCGAGGACGACGACGTATCTTCTTGGGACCCATTCCCTACGCTTACGAAGATGCAAAGCCGGCCGGTGAAATGGATGTCGACCATGGTTTCCCCGCGGCCTTCACGCCCAAGTTCTTGGAGCTAATCCAGACAAACGCGCACTTGTCTTACCACAATGGACAACTCTAGTAAACACTTGCTTCCTTGCAGGAGAAGATTCGCCTGCAGGACCCTTAAACATTTCGTGAGGCACCACGTCGTTACTCTGATGAGAAATGACATTATATTGACCAACAAGTACGTGAGATTCTAAGGGACGGCATCATCGAAAATAACACCTCACCCTTCAGTTCAGCAGTGGTCGTGGCCGGTAAAAAGGATGGTGAATACAGATTCTGCGTCGGCTATCGATGCCTAAACGGTCAGACAGAAGATGCATCATAGTGTTTGTCGCGCATCAACGAAACACTTAAGGACCTCGGACACGCTAAAATATCCTTAACGCAGGATTTGAAGAGCAGCTATTGGCAGATCTGAATAGCCCCGAAATTGAGACTGTTAACAGCCTTCGTTACCCCTGAAAACGGGCAGTACCAGTTCCGCGTAATGCATCTCGAACTGAGGAACGCACCTTGAACCTTGCAGAACTTGATGCCGCAAGTTCTCGCTGAGCAGTGAGGAAATTTCGCCATCGCGTACCTTGAAGACATCGTCGTGTACTTAGCTGACTGGGAGAAGCACCTCACACACCTCGGGCTCGTCCTCAAGCGTCTCTCTTTTTACGGCCTGACCATAGCCCCGAAAAAGTGCAGTTTCGGGAAAACGTTGCTACCCTATCTCGGGCATGTCATTAGCACTAGCGTTAACACAGCCCAACCTATCCACATTGAGGCCATTCGGGACCCACCAACTCCACGGAATCGCAAGGCCCTGCGATCCTTCATTGGCCTCTGCAACTAAGTAAAGAAGTACATTCCAAACTCCTCACAAATCTTAGCCCCGCTGACCGACCTACAGTCAACTGAACGGCCTTTCAAGTGGACCCCGGAAACACAGAAGATATTCGAGTTGGCCAATATCGCATTCCAGAAACCAAGAAGCCTTAGCTGGCCTGATTCAAATCTAACCTTTGTGCTCCAAGCAGATGACAGCGCAAAGAAAATAGGCGTTGTACTCATGCGAGTGGACCGCAACGGCCAGCGTCGGATCATCTCATCCACCAGCGCCAAATTTTCGGAGACAGAATCCAGATACCATTGCGTATACTTTCTTGTTGGTGTATAATTAACTTTTTTGTGTTAAAATTGAACTATTCGTGAGTTTTTGGGTGAACTTTCAAAACCTTTCTGTGAACGGTCTACCTGACGTTATGTAGTCAATCACCGCTTGTGGGTTGATTCCTTTGAAACCATCTCTGGACAGTTGCGCGCCAATGGTTATTGATTATTGTAACCATATTCAACGTATACCCTTGGTACAGAGATCCTCTATCCAAAAACCTAGTTCTCCAATGAAATGAAATACATATTGTTGACGAAATGTGGGCGTTAAATGACGCAAGAATGAGAATAAAGAAGAGGGAGGGATGGGTCAGGGAGAACCAAAAGTTCTTCGCTGATCCATTGCACCATATCAGCGATCTCCCTGTTTCTGTCAAAAATCTGTTCAAGGCGAACGAGGTAGAAACTTTTTGAAGAGCGGTGTACCCTTCCCCTTTCCCTTCCCCTTCCCCTTCCCCTTCCCCTTCCCCTTATTTGGTCCAGAATAAGCTTTTCTTTTGAAATTTTTATTATTTTAGTTTGCATTGAAAATCATTTTTGAATACTATAGAAATGTTTGAATTGATGTTTTTTCCCAGTTTAGAGCTTTGTCCAAAAATGTAAAATAAGTGAATTTGTTTATAGAAATGGCTTATAACAATGGTGATTGTTTAGTTTTTGGTCATCATTCGTTATTAGTTTTACATAATTCAACGACCAGATAAGTATAAATAATACATTGAAATAGGGAAAATGCAGCGGATGCCAGTTATAACAAATAATTTGTTTATAGAAAATCAAACAATACAAAAATTCGACCAATGATGAAAATTGTTATTCATCGAAAATAAATGTAATAATTTCATGTATTTTTGAGGAAATATCAATAAATAGAAGAAACTAGGTAACACAAATATGAAAAATATGGGTTTTTGGTATTTTCAACTTAAATAAGAAATTAACCAATTTTTTTTAATAAATTATAAAATGTTTTGTCTAGTTTAGAAGTAAAACATCAGGCGGAGGAGAGCAAAAAAGTTTGCTATTTTGGCCAAAAGGGGTCACTGAATCCGAATCTAGTGCCAGATTTTTGAAATTCCAGATGGCGGATCCAACATGTCAAAAAAAAAAACGGTTTTCAAGTTTCTGGCCGCCATATTGGATCCGCCTTCTCCACTTTTGAAAATTTGACACTAGATTCGAATTCGGCGACCCCAAAAACCTATGTAGAGACAATTTCATCCAGTTCAAATCATTTTTCAAAATGTTTGCTGCCATATTGGATCCGCCATCTTGAATTTCAAAATTATTACACTAGATTCGGATTCAGCGACCCCAAAAACTTATTGGCGGACAATTTCATCCAGTTCTATACCTTTTTAAATTTTGGCCGCCATATTAGATCCGGCATCTTGAGTTTCGAAATTTGACACGAGATACGGGTTCACAGACCCCAAAAACCTGTATATGGACAATTTCATCTAGTTCCCAACATTTTTCGAAATTTTGGCAGCCATATTGGATCAACCATCTTGAATTTTGAGAATCTGACACTAGATTGAGATTCAGCGACCTCAAACACTTATATGCTGACAATTTCATCCAGTTCTGTACATTTTTAAATTTTGGCCGACATATTGGATCCGCCATATTGGATCCTCCATCTTGAATTTCCAAAATCTGACACTAGATTCGGATCCAGCCACCCCAAAAACTTGTGTACGGACAATTTCATCCAGCTGCGTACGTTCATTAATTTTGGCCGCCATATTGGATCCGCCATCTTGAATTTCAACAATTTGACACTAGATTCGGATTCAGCGAACCCAAAAACTTATGTACGGACAATTTCATCCAGTTCCACATATCTTTAATTTTTGGCTGCCATATTGGATCCACCATCTTAAACTTGGAAAATCTTACACTAGATTCGGATTCAGTGATCCGAAAAACCTATATATGGGCCATTTCATCCAGTTCCAAACATTTTTAAAAATGTTGGCAACCATATTGGATGGACCATCTTGAGTTTCGTGAATCTGACACTAGATTCAAATTCAGTGACCCCAAAAACCTATATATGGACAATTTCATCCAGTCCCAAACATTTTTTAAAACTTTGTCAGCCATATTGGATCGGCCATCTTGAATTTTGAGAATCTGAAACTAGATTCGAATTCAGCGACCCCAAAAACTGATTTACAGACAATTTCATCCAGTTCCACATATTTTTAATTTTTGGCTGCCATATTGGATCCGCCATATTGAATTTGGAAAATCTGACATCAGATTCGGATTCAGTGACCCTAAAAACGTATATATGGGCCATTTCATCCAGTTCCAAACATTTTTGAAAACTTTGGTAGCCATATTGGATCAGCTATCTTGAATTTCGAGAATCTGAAACTTGATTCGAATTCAGCGACCCCAAGAACTGATGTACAGACAATTTCATCCAGTTCCACATATTTTAAATTTTTGGCTGCCATATTGGATTCGCCATATTGAATTTGGAAAATCTGACACTAGATTCGGATTCAGTGACCCTAAAAACATATACAGGGGCCATTTCATCCAGTTCCAAACATTTTTGAAAATGTTGGCAGCCATATTGGATGGGCCATCTTGAATTTCGAGAATCATTTTAATTAAAATATAATCTTTTCGATTGTAAATTAACTTATTTTGTTGAAAATATGATTTTTTTTAAATATTTTTTTCAACTAAAAGTTTAAGTACTTTGTTGAAAAGTCGTTTTTTTTTGTTATAAATTAATTATTTTAACTTATAATTCAAGCAATCCAGTTGAATATTCCACAATTTTGGTTAAAAAATTATTCATCTCTTTTTTCATTTTAAAATTCAAGTATTTGGTTTGAAAATTCGTCTTTTTTGATAGAAAATTAATAATTTTGATTGAAAATTCATTTCTTACGTTGAAAATTTAATTATTTCATTGAAAACTAAACAAAAATTACTTTAAAATTCGACAACTCAGTCAATTTCAACCAATTTCGCATATAAAACTTTTTTTTTAGTTCTACTAGACCTAAAAATTCTACTATATTTCGTGAAAACTATTTTCTCACTGTAAAAACAAGGTACCCGGAAAAATTAACTTTTTTGTCCCGGAAAACCTGGAAAAGTCCTTGAATTTTTTTCTAAAGAATCGCTAGACACCCCATATAAATAAAAGTTAATTATAAAAATTATTTTCCTGGTATTTTATTGCACTCAATTTTTATTTCCAATTATAATAAATTGCGTGCGAAAAAATTAAAAGCGCTCAAAAAGCGCGTGCGGGACATCGTATTTGAGATTATCAGGATATAATTCTTTCATTTCTGTCAGACTCATTTTCGTTGATTTTTGCAGGCTTTCGTCCAATTTGACCCGAGCTCGACCTCCTCTGAAATATCTGTATAGTCCAAAAAGGTGAAGATTCATATCATCAAAAATTCCAACAATCTGACCTTCGCGATCTAATACTACAAAATTTTTGTTGTTGTCGTTAATTCGGTAAAAAGTACCGTGCATGTCTCTCGTTGCATAGCCGATTGGAATGTGGAAATCTGGTTTTATTCTTGACCCTTCAGGAAGCCGGCGTCGTCCATTCGGATTGGGATTAGGACCCGGCATTAAATTTAAAAGTACGGGATCATTAGGGTGATCGATTTGTTGAAAATGAGGGCTATTTTGATGATTTTCATCTTCGCTAGTCATTCCAAAACGTGCCAGGAAGTCCCTCGTTTCTTTTTGCTCCATACCCGATGATATTTCTGCAAAAAGACAAAAAAAATGAGACAAAATAGGTGACATGCATTTTTTTTTAATTAAATTTGTTTTAAAAATCTTGAAATTGATCAAAAAATTATGAATTTTGCTGAAATTATTATGAAGATCCAAATTAAAAAAGCTGGCATCGAAAAAAAGAATTTTTCCGTCGACAGGTGACTGACTCATGCATTTGTTTATTAAATTTGTGTAAAACAATCATGAAATTGATAAAAAAATATGAATTTTGCTGAAATTATCCTGAAGATCCTAATTAAAAAAGTTACACCGAAAAAAAAACGAAATATTATGCCGACAAATGACTGAATAATGCATTTGTTTATTAAATTTGTTTAAAACAATCATGAAATTGATATAAAAAAATGAATTTTGCTAAAATTATCATGAAGAATAAAATTAAAAAATATGACGTCGAAAAAAAAAGAATTTTTCCGTCGACAGATGCCCAAATAATGCATTTTTTTAATTAAATTTGTTTAAAAAATCCTTAAATTGATACAAAAATTATGATTTTTGCTGTAATTATCATAAAGTTCTTAATTAAAAAAAATTGACATAGAAAAAAACGAATTTTTCTCTCGAAAAATGCCTGATTAATACATTTGTTTATTAAATTTGTTTACAAAAATCATAAAATCATTCAACAAGTTATGAATTTTCCTAAAATTATCATAAAGTTCTTGATTGAAAAAAATGACATCGAAAAAAACGAATTTTTCGGTCGAAAAATGCCTGAATAATGCATTTGTTTATTAAATTTGTTTTAAAAATCATGAAATTGACAAAAAATTATGAATTTTGCTGAATTTATTATAAAGATCCCAATTAAAAAGCCTGACATCGAAAAAAAAAGAATTTTTTCGTCGACAGATGCCCCAATAATGCATTTGTTTATTAAATTTGTTTAAAAAATCATTAAATTGATAAAAAAAATAATGAATTTTGCTAAAATTATCATGAAGATCCAAATTAAAAAAGTTACATCGAAAAAGACGAATTCTTCTGCCGACAAATGACTGACTAATGCATTTGTTTATTAAAAGCTCTCCAACAGACAAATGATAAGTCTGTAAGAGGTTGAATCGAAAGCTTTTCGGTAGGTAATCCAGGCCATTGACAGGACACGTTAATGGGCTGCAGCCTCTTTGCAGGCGCATATGTAAATTAGCAGATTCCCATGATAGCCTGCTACTTTTTTTTTCGAGCCACGTTGTTCGTTCACCTTTCGCCACACAGGCTCAATCCTTGGGACAATCCTGTTGTCCAGAAAAGCTGAAAAGATCATATACAGTGTGTTCAAACAAGTTATTGGCCTGTAATTTTCTGGGTTGGATAAGTTACTTTTTTCGGTAGGAGTGTAGTGCCTCCTAAAATCAGCCACTGTGAAATGGGCGTTTTCGACTTCAAAATTTGAGGTTACTATGCGGGCCAAATGTTGGTGTGTAGAAGTAAACTTCTTTCAACAGAAGTTCTTTATACCATCTGGTCCGGCGGCGGAAAAGATTTTTGAGCATCTAAGTGCTTTTTTACCCCTTCGACAGTGATTGATAGACATTCCTCCTCAGATGTCGTGAGCTTGTCTCAATACTCCTTGAAGCGGATGATATTGTCAATATCTCTTATCAACTCCAGTATTTTTTTGATCTTGTATACCTCTCTCAAAACAGTCTCTACCTCGTTGGGCTTGAGTGGATTTTCGACAAAAACAGGGTGATCTCTGAAGAAGAGGGATGGGTCAGCGTGAAACTGTTGGTTCTCCCTGATCCACCTCTTTCTCTTCTGTACGCTCTTCCTTGCATCATATAACACCTCTATTTTGTCAACAATGTGTTGCTTGATTGTTAGCAGCTTTGACTTGTTTACTGTGTGATTCCAGATCCTCAGTTCTTAGGCGAACTTTCGAACCCTGTCAGTGAACGGTCTACCAGGTATCATGCAGCCAATCGCACATTGAACACGAAACGCATTCTGTCTTGCCCACCCAATCTTCTTGTTTAGTTGATGCAAGCGTCTTTTGGTCTTTTGATCCATCGTCGGTTTTAACCTTTCATTTGAATCAGCCAATGCTCTCGCAGCATCATAAACTGAACAATTGATGGTCCAGAGGTCGGACTTTTCCAAAATATCCCCACGAAGTGTGGCATTCATTTCAGCCAGATCTTGGGGCTCAAGAGGAAACTTCATGCCAATGTTATTTCTTGTTCTGAAATCGCGAACATCTCTCAGAAAGTGCCTGCTTTCTGCGGTTGGTCCTAATGTCGCTTCCTCATCTTCGTTTGCAGCTTGCTCGAGCAGCGGTTGGTGAAGCGCTTCGCGTACATATCCATTCTTTAAGAAGTAGACGTGTTGATTTCGTAAAGACTGATGAGAAAAGTGCAGATGCTCTGGGGTTTTCTGGCACCATAGAGTGTACATACGCGCCGTAAAGCCTCTGTGAGCAGAGATAAGGCTGACATCGTACTAGTCTAGCAAGTCATCCTTGAGTTGATTCTTCTACTCAATGTGGACTGTTGTTCATTGATTTTTTTCGTAGCTTGTGTCGTTTGTCTAAAAATGTAATTCTTTTATTTTATTTTCTACGATTAAAAGGAAAAGTACGCATCCTATTAAGAAGTGACCCAAAAAAAAATTGTAAATTTTTTCTACTTGCACAATTTTCGCTGTTTCATCTTTTTCATATCTTTCATAGCTTGTCTGCAAAATGGAATTTTTGAGTTCTTATTAATTTTTTTTGCGATCGAGATTTCAATTTTTCTAAAAATTCAAAAGGTTTTTATGACAATATTGCAGAGTGTTTAGAAAGCAACGTTCTTCTTTTCTGGCCTCAATTTATATTGTAGGTTTTTTGGTTTAAAATGTTCATTTTCGTTTGTTTTATGGATTTTTGTATAGGCTATAACTGCAGTAATTTTTGTTTGAACTAACAAAGTAATGGAGATAAATTGTTCGCCTTTTTTAATACTACAATCATCCTAACAGAGAATTTCCAAATCTGAAAAAAAGTTGTCGTAAAACTCTTAAAAATGCATTCACTTTTTGAATTCTCATCCAAAATGGATGGCTGACGAACTTGGCCTTTATTTTAGGACACTAGAATAGTATCCCAAAACCTAATCCAATTTGTCAATTCGTTAGAAAGTTATCATGCTGACATGTTTTTTGGGTTCAGCAGGTCTTAAAACGTGGACAATTGACAAAAACAGGGGAGGGGGTTAGATTTTACATAAATCTAATACCACAATCACCAAATTACAGTTGTCGATGATTTGACCTTCAATTTTAAAAGGTTTGGGCGCAAATGTGGGGGAAATACGAAGACCGAGCGCGTAGCGCGAGGCAAACACATCATCGAGCGCGAAGCGCGAGATGAATATATTATCGAGCGCGAAGCGCGAGAACCAACAGTCGCGCTCCCTAGGCGCGCTCAAACTTGCGAGCCACGCGCGAAGCGCGCGATGAGCATGTGCCCGCGCAGCGGGCAGATTTTTTTAGCTGTTTTTGTAAAGCCCGCAAAAATTGTTATTTAGTGACTCACCTTTTTTTATTATATATATTTTCAATGAAGGGTAGGTGTGAGTGTTATTTGGAATATTCTAGTGTTTTATTCGATTACGTAATACACATTTTATATAGTCGTTATCTTTTTAGGCGTCAGGCTTGTTTTTCTCAGATATTTAAATTTCATTAGAGTTAGCTACAAGGAAAACATATAATTACCAGATTCGTTAAAGCTCATATCATTATTTATATAGTCTTTTACGATTTACGGACATTCGTCGGTTACATGGGATATCCTTATATTTTCTACTATAGCGGTCTATTTGAAGCGTTGAAAAAGTTATATACGTTTTCAATTGTAAATTTATCCCAGCTAATTAAAAGAACTCAAAATATTCAAATGATTCTAAAATTTTGGTGAGATAGGGATTTCTAAACCTATAAAAAGGTTTAGAAGATTTCGGATTTGAAAAATGTAGCTTCCCATGCAATTTTGATTCTGATTGAAAAAAAATATTTTGATGTCTGTTTTATTAAATCAGAATTAAAATCATTTCCTAACATTTCTGTTTTATTTGAAAAATCCTTTGTTGTAAATCAAAATTACGATTATACAATACATTTTATTACAGACTTGAAACCGAAATTTTTTCATTCCCTTCTTCGGAATCGGAATAAAAATTCTCTTGCAAAGTCCCTGTTTCATTAGAAAAATTACTTGTTCCCTGACAAAATTATGATTCTCAATGAAATTCCCTGTCCTAAACAATAGTGGCATTTTTCGCCAAAAGATATGAAGTTTCTGCTGAAAGAATAAACGTTCACACCGAGAAGATGTATTTAAAATAAAACACTAACATTCTCAACCACAAAATGATTTCTCAGTCCAGTGGTAAAAGAGATTACAGCCAAATTCTTTACGTTTTGAAAAAGTAGTCAAGTTTTTAACTTAAGAGATGAATTCTCAATCAGAGAGATACATTTTTAACTAAAAACGATTTTTGATTAAAGAAATAAAAAAATCAACAAAATTGTTGAAGTTTTCAGAGAAAAGACGAATTTTTAACCTGCAAGTAGAAATGTTGAACAAAGAAGTGAATTTTCAACTAAACAGTTGAATTTCCGAAAAAGCACTCGTAACAATAAATCAGAAACATAAAGTTTCACTGGATTATGCAAGAATTGATATTTCAACCAAAAAAGGTAAATCCACAAAATATTTTAATTCCTCAAATAACAGATTTTCAACCCGAAAGTATAAACTTTTTCGTGTATTGAATTTAATTGAGTTCTCAAAAAATACTCCGAGAATCGTTTCTTTACCATAAGTTTCAAATTTTAGGACTCAAACAATTTGTATTGCGTTCGGAAAATGCCCTGAAAATGCAAAATAGCGGTTTTCCTTGAAATTCATGCTAAGGTTAGGCTTTTTAACATTTTTACAGCATGCTTTTTTATGCTGGATCAGTGACAAGTTCTCAGGTATTTTTTAACCAATTTTAAATTGTTCAAACAATCGTCAATGGTAAACAATTTGTGTCATTCCTTCTAATCGTGAAAAGTAAGTACTTTTTTTTCGAATTGACTAAGAAGTGAATTTTCAGAATAATATAAATTCATCAGGTTATACTTTTCTTACTTTTTAGAAATTTATGTAAGCTTCGATTTTCCTTTTGGAAAAATCTTTGCAATTTTGATCCAGGCTTGTCCCATTCTCCTCTTTATCATGGCACCAGCAGGGTAAATATAAAAATAGGTTTCTAATTTCAAGTCAAGCTCTTTTTTTCTAAATAATTGACTCTCTTATCTCACTAGCTCTCTGATAACATATAAGTTTATTCAATAGCATATAATAAGCCATGAGCCCTTTGCTTTTTTGCATCACACTTCTGCCTCTATCTCTCGCACTAAGAAATTCCTCTGGATACCTCTGTATTTTCAACCAAAAAATCGAATTTTCAACTAAAATTGTACATTTTTAACTGGAATACTTGATTTTTGAACCAAAAAGATGAATTTCCAAACAAGAACATTAATTTTTATACAAAAAGATTAATTTTATACAAAAAAAAAACGATTTTTCAACAAAATACATGAATTTTTAACGAAATATTTGATTTTTTAACAAAAATATCAGTTTTCAACATACAAATTTAATTTTTCAGTTTCAATTTTCGGTTAAAAAAATTATTTTCAAACCAAGCTTATAAAGTTTTGACTAAAATGATTAACCATTGACTGGAATAGTTTAATTTTCAACTAAAAATGGTAATTTTTCAACCTGAAATTGGATGGCAAAATTAAACAATTTTTATTATGTGCAACCAAAGAGATGAATTTTTAACTACAATGTTAGAATATTCAATTGGAATAATTACGTTTTCAGTTTTAAAAAAAATTAACTTTTTGTTAAAGAAAAAACGAATTTTCAACAAAATAGCTCACTTTTCATCCAGAGATAAATTTTTAATTTAAATGATGAATCTTGAACCAAAAAACGAAAAATCTAGTAATTGTTATCCCAACCAAAAAAATTAATTTTCAATCAGAAACAGTTGAATTTCGCAACAACAAAAAAATACTTTTCAACATTAAATAAACTAAATTAAAATTCTCGCGCTTTAAAGTATGTAGATAACTTTTATTTTAACTCATCCGAAGTTTACCAATACGGTGGTTCAAGAAAGGGTTTTTTGAAGACAAAAGAGTTTTTAATTCTGTTTAAAATTTAGGTTGAATAATAATTTTTCTTGCCTAGGAAAATTGGATCTGATGATTATAAGTGCTGCCTCAAAATTGATAAGTTTGAAAAATGAAAAAAGGCTTTAAAATCATCAATACAATGATTTTATGACAATCCAATTTTTTTTTTACTTTGAACAAAAGATTAAAATTGTAATAAAAATCTTATTTCATTTTCTATCAAAGATTTTATACAATCATGGTGTCTAGCGTTTCTTTATAAACAAATTCAAGGGCTTTTCCGGGTTTTCCAGGACAAAAAAGTTAATTTTTCCAGGTACCTTTTTTTTACAGTGAAAAAATACTTTTTACGAAATATAGTAGAATTTGTAGGTCTAGTTGTCTAGTAGAACTTAAAAAAAGTTTCATATGCGAAATTTATTTTACAGTCTCAAAATCTGATTTTATGGTAGAGTGTCCAAATATCCCAAAAATTCCAATCCAATCATTTTTTCTGTTGATATAATCAAAGTGAGTTCAATTCCGCGTGTAATGAACTTTTTTTATTATAATTGGTTGAAACATACTGAGTTATCGAATTTTAAGGTAATTTACGTTTAGTTTTCAATGAAATAATTAAATTTTCAACGTCAGAAATGAATGTTCAACCAAAATCATTAATTTTCTACCCAAAAAGACGAATTTACAACGAAACCCTTGAATTTTTAAATAAAAAAGATAAATTTTCAACCAACCAGGTAAATTTTCAAATAAAATAAAAAATTTAACCAAATATGGAATAGTTGAATCTCCAGTTTAAAAAATTAATTTTACAACAACAAAAAAAAACAAATTTTCTTGAAAGTAGATGAATTTTTAACCAAGTGATGAATTTTAAACTAAAATGGCGAATCTTCAAATCCAATAGTTGAATTTTGAACCGTGGAAGAGATGAATAAATTTTTAACTAAAATTGTGGAATATTCAACTGGATTGCTTAAATTATCAATTAAAAAATTATTTTTCGTAACCAAAGGAAAAAACTAATTTTCAACAAAGTACATACATTTTTGGTTGAAAAATTTAATTTAAAAAAATCAAATCTTCAAAATAAAATGAATTTTCAAGAAAGAAGTTTAAGTTGAAATCAAGTAATTGAATTTTCAACCCAAATCATTACTTTTCTAAGAAAAGAGACGAATTTTCAAACCAAATACTTGAATTTTCAAATAAAAAAGATAAATTTTCAACCAACTAGGTCAATTTTTTACCAAAAATGGAATATTTAAATATCCAGTTTAAAAAATTAATTTTACAACGAGACAAAAATGAATTTTCATCAAAACAGTTAAATCAACTGGATTGCTTGAATTATCAGTAAAAAAAATTAATCTGTAACCAGAAAAGACGAATTTTCAACAAAATACATGAATTTTTAACCAAATAAACTGATGAATTTTCAACTAAAATGATGAATCTTCAACTGGAATTGTTGAATTTCATACCTTTCATACCAAAAAGATGAATTTTCAACCATTAAAAATTAATTTTCTAGAAAAAAAAAGATTTTTCAACAACATATCTGAATTTTAAACGAAATAGTTGAATTTTCAACCAAAAAAGACAAATATTTAACCAAATAGTTGAATTTTCAACTAAAAACGATCAATTTTCAACAAAAAATGGAATAATTAACTTATCACTGTAAAAAATAAATTTTCAATTAAACTGATGAATTTTCAACTAAAATGATTAATCTTCAACTGGAATTGTTGAACTTCATACCTTTCATACCAAAAAGATTAATTTTCAACCATGAAGATTAATTTTCTAAAAAAAGGCGAATTTTTCACAAAGTGCATACATTTTCGAACATCTAGTTTAATTTCTAAATAAAAAATATCAACTTTCAACCAAATAGTTGAATTTTCATGAAAAAATAGAATTAATAAATTTCCTGTTAAAAATCTTAATTCTTAACGAAAAAAAAATCGGATATTTAACAAAAGAGTTGAATTTTTAACTAAAGAAAGATGAATTCGCAACGAATAATGTAACAAAATTTGCTATTATAATTCAGCAATATTTCTTCTTTGCAATACTTCTTCTCTAAAAACTACTTGAAGTACTTTCTTTTTCTAAAAGTTGGAAGAGGGAACTTTCAAATTGTTACAAATTCCAACTTGAAACAGGGATTCTTTTAAATTCTTTTCTTCTAATTCCGAATTATAATTCTTTAAAAAAAATTCCCGTCCCATGTAAAAAATTCCCTGTTCCAAGTGAAACTATATTTCTGTACGGAAACTCCCTGTCCTAAAATAAAAACGAGAACTATTTTCTAAAATTCCCTGCTTCAAGTCATGATAAATTAGAGGTAAGCGAATAAAACGTGATAAATCCATTTTTTGACAAAATAGAGCAAATTATTGTTTCTGTATGCTTGAAATATCATCAATTCGAGTATCAAACTTAAGTAAGCGAAAAAAATCTCAGAGCAAAAAATTGCAAAATTATTTAAATAATGAAAACTTGAATTTTTCTGCGATCAGAAGTAAATTCCCGGCTTTTTAATTAAATTCCCGGTTGTTTTACCGGTCAAGTCGCTACCCAGATTATGCCATTTGAAATATAATTGAGTGTTTAATATAAATTACCATAGCAAAAATATACATCTGTCCATCCACGCACTGGCCTGGTGTGTGTAGATGACACCGAGACTTTCCAAGTTTTTTAAGCGTCGATCTTCTGAATGTTTCGTTATTAGATTGTTGAGACTTGTTGGTGTTTCAGTTTTTCCAATTAACAACAGTGGAATTCGATGATTTCCAGTGGCATTGGCACAGAATAAAGCTGTGACACGATCTTTGCATCCTTTTCTCTCCGAAGCTTCTTCTTCTTCTAAACGTAGAGCAAGAGTGCACGCCATCAATAGTCGCCATAAAATTCCTGATTCGTCGGCATTGTAGATATTGTCTAACTTCAAATATCCCGATTCGATTTCTGCCTTCAAAATCTGCGAAAATTCTGCAGCACCTGAAGGATCGACGGAATATTTCTTTTTTTTCATTCGTATACCGTACCGTCTACTCAATCCAAAGAGCCAACTATTGCTTACCTAGAAAAATAACATTTTTTCGAAAAGTTCTTAGTATTTTCAGGGCCCGGAAAATTAGAGAATAACAATAAAATAATAATTAGTTGGTATGTAAAATGTATAAAAAGGGCTATGAATTGAATTATTATGAATCCTGATAAAAATTGCAATTTACCTAAAATGGCTAATTTTTAACTTAAAATTTAAATCTTTTTTGTTGAAATATCGAACTACGTGTTAAATTTTTTGATGAGAATTCATCGTCTTTGGTTGAAATTCGGTTGAACAATTGTTGAACAATTTTAATAAAAGTTTAACAATTTTTGGTAAAACTATATTTTGTTGTTGAAGATTCATCATTTTAGTTGAAAATTCGTCTTTTTGGTAGGAAATTAATCTTCTTGATTAAAAATCACCCTTTTATTTGAAAATACCTAAATTTTTTTTTAATATCATCTTTTTGGTTAGATATGTACTTATTTTGTTGAAAATTCGTCTTTTTCGGTTGAAGATTCCCCTGTTTTCGTAGAAAATTCAACTATTTGGTTCAAAATTTTGGTAAACCTCACTACCCCTTACGGAACCCTGAAAATTCCCCGAAAAAGTAAAGTTAGCAAATTTGCGCAAAATTTACCCAAAATTTTCCTACTGACTCATCAAATGTTACTTTTCTTATGTTTATTCAGACAATTAGTCAACGATGAATAGAAAAACTGGTATTTCTTTGAAGCATTAACTAATTGTTCAAACAATGAGTTATTATTTAATTGTTAGTTTTTCATAAATGCGGCAGAAAACTATAGTTTTCTTTTAATTTTGATAACTTTGTCACTTTTTATTGAATATCTATTTGAGATTTCTTGGGGTAATTTTTGTTTTATTTGGGTTAATTTTGAGGCCCCTGTTCTTTATGCTTGTATTCAGTTGTTCATGTGAATAATTAATTGAGAATTTTTTTCTAATAACGTTTTTAGCATGAGTATGGGGGGGGGAGGTATATAAAAGTTATTGGTTGCATATGATCACTTGAAACGTCTTTTAGAGGTGAACAAACTTCACCTCACAGAAAGTTGATAACAAGTACTTCTTTTTTCCATTTATTCAAAAACCGAACTGTGTGAGGGAAAATTAACTTGGTTTTTGAACCGCATTTGTTGGTTTTTCTATCCTAATATTTTGAAAATATTAAAGTAATGCGAACTGCTTAGAAAATCCAACTACTTTTGCTCGAATTGTGATTATTCTTCGTTGAGAAGCCCAGTATAAAATTTTTTATTAGAAATTCCTTTGTTTTTCATGTTTTATTATTTGATTCGAAGTTTCATTAATTTGTTGAGAACTTCGCGCCAAAATTTGTTGAAGACATTGTAAAATGTATTTTTGAGAGATCTCTAATTTGACCACAGGTTGATTAAAACCCATCAAAAACAATCCAAGATACACGCAAACAACTGGAAAACCATAAACGTGACCTTGAAAGATCATCTTCGAGGTTAAGAGGCTGAACTTCAGCTACTTGGTTAAAAGTTGACCTACTTTGTTAAAAATATATTCTTTTGGTTGAAGAGTCTCCTTTGGAAATTGTCCTCAGAGATTGTATATGTTCAACACTGACGCAGCAACGTTAAAAATAATCAAACTCACGAAAACAGCCTGCATAGAAAATCGTAAAAAACTGTATCAGTTTGTTTTTTTGCGTCGCATTCCACATTCTCCACAAACAAGTGGAGGGGAACTTGACATACATGGAGCAAAAGAACTAGAGGAATATCCAGTTTTACAGTGAACTGCTTAAAAACACTTACTTCAAGAGTCTTTGAATATTAGCAGAAATGCGACTTTTAATTCTAGTCTTCCTCTGCTTCTTAATTTATAGAAGTGTGTGTGGGAAGAAGCGTGAAAAAGACCTTAATGAGGAGGACGCCAAGCGTGAGTCTAAGAAAATTGAATTCTGATCACTAAATTTGTTTCATCCAAATATTAACATATAATTTGATAATCTACAATGAAAAAAAATCCTCAAGATGATAAAGTAAATATTCTGCAACATTTCGCCCTATATTTTTGTATTGATCGTGCTTTCCTGCTGCTCCTCGAACATTAGAAGACCAAGATTAAAATAATCGGTTTGTCCTTTGAAAAGAAATGACAATTTTACTATTCAATTAATTTAAAATGCAAACATTGCCCTACGAAGATATGACAAATGTTGCATAATATATTTTTACACTTGGATTTTATCATGGTATATGATTTATGCTGTTCCGCAAATATTTGAGGACGCATATTATCATAATCAATCGGTTACTTTTGGAGAAAGTTGATTTTCAGATTTAATTAAAACGCAATGCCAGACAGTTTTCAAATACCTCATTATTCAAATTTTACTCAAAATGGAATTGTGAATCACAGTAAAAAAAAATGTTATTTTTATTTTGAAGCAGTGAATTGCATATACACGTTCCACCATATCATAGAATTCTTGTTTTTTTTTTATTTTAAATAATAACCTTAGAATATAACAGATTTGGTGTTTGAGCGTCTTTAAATTTTGTTGTAATGTTTTGAAAAATTTCCTGAAACTTCTCGAAATTCTTACAAAGGGTTTGAAATTTCGTTTTTGATTCTTTAGTTATCGGAATATTATTTTCAATTTGTTGAAATATTGTCAAGATTTATATTATTCTCGTGCGGGGGGGGGGGGGGGAAAAAAAATAAAGTTTTTCAAACAAATTTTTTTTTTTTTTGGTTGAAAGCTCATTCTTCTCGGTTGAAAAGTCTACTATTAAATTTTTCGTTAAGAATTCATCTTTTTTATTTAAACTTTTTATTATTTGGTTCAAAATTTAATTGTTTGCTTGAAAATTCAACAGTTTTTTCTGAAAAGATTTTCTCTTGTTTGAAAATTCAACTGTTTTGCTGAAAAGTCGTCTTTTTGACTTGATAATTCAACAGTTTGATAAAAATTTTGTTTCTTTCTTTACAAAAAATCTTTTAATTGAAAATTCAACTATTTTTTTGAACATTTACCTTTTTAGTTTTATCATTTATCTCTTTCTGTAGAAATTTCATCTTTTTTTGGTTAA
Source organism: Andricus grossulariae (assembly GCA_011634705.1). NCBI lineage: Eukaryota > Metazoa > Arthropoda > Insecta > Hymenoptera > Cynipidae > Andricus > Andricus grossulariae. The sequence continues at coordinate 116,745,338 of JAABKJ010075445.1, read as the reverse complement.
TAATGCAACTGTCTGGTTAAAAATTGATCTGTTTGGTTGAAAATTAACCTTTGTGTTAAAAACTCACATTTTTGAGTTGAAAATTTAACTGCTTTGTGAAAAAATGTTTATTTTCGGCTCGAAAACTAAACAATTTCGTATAAAAATTTAACTATTTGGTCGAAAATTGGTGTGTTTTGTTGAAATTCGTATTTTTTTCAAGAAAATCAATTTTTTTTAACATTGCAATTGCTTGGTTGGAAATTAATTTGTTTTAAATGAGGATTTAAGTATTTTCTTGAAAATTTGTCTTTTTCGCTTAAATCCAACTACTTTTTATTTGTTATTAAAGTATTATTTGTTGAAATATGAAATATTACATTTTTCGTTGGAAATTCATCTTTTTGGATTAAAAATTAAACTCCATTGCTGTAAAATAATTTTTGTTGTTGAAAATTCATATTCTCGGTTTGAAAGTTCAACTGTTTTGTAGATCAATCATCTTTTTGACTCGAAAATTTCACAATTTGGTATAAAGTTCAACTATTTGGTACAAAATTAAACTATTTTGTAGAAAATGCGTTTTTTATTGAGAATTAATTCGCTTCAGTAAAAATTGCACAACATCATTTTTGGTTCAAGATTTAAAATTTTGAGCTTAAAAATTCAACTATTTGATTCAAAATTTTTAAAAACGAAAAAAATATACAATAAAAATTAATCAAATTAAATTTTCACAAACATCACATCCATTGGTCAAAATATTTAGTTGAAAGTGTATGCAATTTGTTGAAAATTCGTATTTTTTGGAAGAAAATTAAACTATTTGGTTAAAAAATTTATGCATTTTGTTAAAAATTCGTCTTTCTGGTCGATATTCAACTATTTTGTGAAAAATTCATATTTTTTGGCAGAACATAACTCTTTTTAGTTGAAAATTCAACTACTTGGTGAAAAATATATGAATTTGGTTTACAATTCATATTTTTTGGTAGAAGATCAAATTTTTTTGATTAAAAATGCAATGTATTTTTAAAAATTAATCTTTTTTTGTTGAGGATTCAAGTATTTTATACAAAATTTGCCTTTTTTGTTTATATTTAACTGTTTCTTATTTAAAATTAAAACTTTCTGTGGTTTTAATGTCAACTATTTTATTTTTTATTGAAAATTAGTATTTACAGATTGAAGATGCAACTGTTTTGTTGAGAATTCGTTTCTTTGGTTTGAAAATTCAACTACTTGGTTGAAAGTTAAACTACTTTGTTAAAAACTAATGTTTCAAGTTGAAGATTCATCATTTTAGTTCAAAATTTATCTCTTCGTTTGAAAGCTTTACTATTTTTGTTGAAAATTCAGGTAATTAGTTCAGAATTCATGTATTTTGTAAAAAAATTCGTGTTTCAGTAAAAGATTAATCCTCTTGGTTCAAAATTTAACTATTTGGTAGAAAATATATGTAATTTGTTAACAATTAGTATTTTTTGGTAGAAATTTTTTTTTATTTTAGTTAAAAGCGTAACTGTATGGTTCAAAATTAATCTGTTTTAGTTGTAGATTCAAATAGTTTGTTGAAAATTCATCTTTTTTCGTTGTATTCAACTGTTTTTACTTCAAAATTAAAATATTTTTTGGTTTATATATCAGCTATAACATTTTTACTTGAAAATTCAACTGTTTTATGAAAAATGTATGTAATCTGTTGAGAATTCATCTTTTTGGTTAAAAATGTAATTATGAACATCTCCTAATCAGCCATTAGCAGACAATTGAGCCACTGGATAGTGTAAGGGCGTATAAAATTAACATGGCCGTTCCGGTTGGCCCCTGTTGTCTTTAAAATCGATTTTGAAAATTAAATTTTTGAAACATTATAGATATTTTAGATTGATCTAGAATTCTCGTGTTATTTATTTAAATGACACGTTCGTTCCGCAACACTACTCCGATCCAGGTTGCTGATCAATCTCTCTAGCAATCACCCCACGACCTACCAAAGATGGGAATTGCCGCAATGTGACTGACCAGGGTTTGTATGATTCGACCCCAAAGAATCTCTTTCGAAGCAACTTGTTTTCTAATATCTTGCATTCCTATTTATGATTCTTAAACGAATGAATCAAAACTTTGCAAGAAAGTGAAGAAAGGGGACTTTTTGTCTCTCGCAGCAATAATCAGCAGAGAGATATAATAACTTAACGCTGAAGAATATCAAATTTACTTGAGTGCGATTCAAGATGATCACCCAACATCAGCTTCCTTCTCCATTTGCCAACTGAAGTATTAGATGCAGCACCTTCCCTTTTCTAGACCGCGATTGTTTTCAATCAAGAGACAAAGGCTGATTCGATGTAACAAAGATCCTTGTATTAATTAACGTACACCAATTAACAGTACGCCGGCGAAGCTTTGTGTCCTCATTTGCGTGATTGACTATTTCCTTTCTGGCTTCGGTCGTTCCTTGCTTGCCATTTGTCTGGATGCCCGCTTCGTGTCGTGCCGTGTGAACTCATTTCGTAAAGAGTTCGCATATACAATCAACATGAGTGTATGCGGGTACAAACACGCACATTACGAATTTTCATGCTATGAAAAAAGCCAAATTCGCGAATATCATCCTTCCATTAATATCCTACCATTTTCGATCCCGCCTAGGAATCCTTGACCCGACCTGCTAACTCCTACGGGGTCATGCATAAATTATGTAAATTTTGTTTGTAACGCATGTACGGAATGTTCACTTTTCGAGGCATGTATAGCGTGTTGAAAAAGACGAATTCCAAAACAGTGGTGAACAGCAGTTATAACAAGGCTTTCTAGCTGGCTCGTTTACAGTTCGCCTCCAACTCGCCTATAACTCCCCTTTGATTGGCCACTGGCTTTTACAGTAAAGTTCACACATGTGCGGAACTCCCTGCTTTCCTCACTTGTAGCACAATATACTATTTCTGAAATTTTCATCCACGTACCCTCCTTTGTTAGGTTCCGTAAGTTTTCAACCCCTCCCCCATTTTACGTAATTTTTTTCCTGTTTCTTATAAATTAAGGAAATAGTACAACCAAGTAGTTTAATTTTCAACCATAAAAATAAATGATCAACAAATAATGTAATAGCTAATATTTCACGTGAGAAAAGATTTTCATTGAAATTTAAATTTAATTTGTTAATTTTGTTAAATTTCATTAAATTAAAAATCAGAAGCAGTGGAATTTACCAATAAAGACGAATTTTTAAATAAAGACATGAATCTTCAACTAAAAAGGATTTTTTTTAACCCAACAGTTGTATTTTTAACCAAAGAAGATGAAATTTCAACCAAACGACATGAATTTACAAAGCAATACTACGAATTCTCCAGATGAGTTACATTTTTAACCAAAAAAGTTTTTTTATACAAAAAATAAAGACAACTCATCAAAAATGTTGCATTTTCAACCTCAGAAGATTTATTTTCCACTAAAAAGACGAATTTTCAACAAATTACATGAATTTCCAACCACAGAGTTGAATTTTCAAACTAGGAGAGATTAAATGTTAACAAAAAACGAAATAATTGAATTTTTAGCCGAACCATTATTATTCTATTTTTAAACAAAACTTCTTACAAAACAATTGAATGCTCTACTAAATTCTTGTATTTTCAAGCTCAAAAAACGAATTTTCTAAAAAAAAGTTGAATTTTTATCCTAAAAATATAAATTTAACAAGAAAGTTATTTTTAACGAAACAGTTGAATTTCCAAATAAAATTATGAATCTGCAAACAACAACAAAAAATGAATTTTTAACACTGTAGTTCAACTTTTAATGAAGGAATTATATTTTCAACAAAAAATGTAATAGTTGAGATTTCAATAAAAAAGAAAACATTTTAAATTAAAATCAAAAACACTTGAATTCTACCAAAAAAATACGAATTTTTAAAAAATTATATACATTTTCAACCAAGAGGATTAATTATCTATACCAAAAAAAAACGAATTTTTAATAAAATACTAATATCCAAAAAACTAGATATATTTGCAACCAAAGAAATAATATATATATATATATATATAGCATATATATTCCAACCGAGCAATTCACGCCTACCCCGAAAGGGAAACGGCTTAATGGTATAATAATAATAATAATAATAATAATAGTTTGAACAAAGTAGTTTCGAGAAAAACGCATATTTCCGTCATTTTTCAATTTTTTTATTCGTTATCATTTCAAAGTATTCATAAAACTGTTATGTACTTATACGTGTAAAATAACAATTATTTCATATACTTAATAACTGTGCCAAAATGAAATCTTTATTTTTATACCTATTTTTCCGAGCGATAGGGTTGTGCAAACCCTTAACTTATACTACCTATAATACGTTGTTTTTGTCGTATTGCGTATATAGCTTTTATAGTTTATTTAACAGATTCTGAAAGATTTCCAAGGATTTCGAAGAATTATAAAGAATTGAAGAAAGTTTACGAAATTCAAAGGATTGTAAAGGATTATAAATATTCTCGTGGAATTTCAAGGAGTTTAAACACGTTTCTAGGAATTTAAAGAGATTTCACGGAATTTTAGGGGATTTCAATAGGTTTCCAATAATTTGAAGAGATTTGGACGTATTTCAAGGGATTTTAAAGTTCCTTCTGGAGTTTTATGAGATTTTCAGGAATTGTAAGAGTATTTACAAAATTTTATGGAATTTAAAGAATTTCAAATAATTTTGGGGAATTTTAAAAGAATTATGGAAACTTTCAGGGATTTCATTGAATATTAAGAAATTTGAAGGAATTTTATGGAATTTTAAGAAATTTATAATGTCAAATTTCAGGAATTTTAAGATATTCCTACTAATTTGATAGATTTGTACGCATTTTAAGTGATTTTAAATTTTGTAGTGGAATTTTAAATAATTTTGAGATTCTTATATTTCAAAAAGTTTCCGTAGAATTTTGCTAGATTTCAAAATATTTCATGGTGTTTCAAAATTTTTAAAGTGATCTTATGCGCATTTGTTGACTTTTAATAACATTATTATTGAAACTTTATTCACATTTTTAATAATTTTCTGTTAGGGAAAATTGGTCTAAAACTCAGGGAAATTGAAAAATTGAATTTTGTGGTCACCCTTTAGAATTAAAAAGTGGATGATTTTTATCCATAGAAGCTGTTTGTGAGGCGCCTGAAGTAATATTAGCAACAAAAAATTTGAAAAATAAATTTTTTTTTTTGATCATTCAATGAACCTTCCAAACTTTACCAACATACAAATGCTAAAAGTAATGCTATGTGATGATTAAACTGAATGAAATTAAATATTAAAGTAGATTATATTCATACTAACGTACCTTCAAGCTTTCCAGCAGAACCATCCTCAGTGATTAAATGCCGATGAAAATTAAAGCCACAGGGTAATTTTGACACTTCCCAAATCTTCTCGGTGATCCAATGTTCCCATTTACAGGGTTCTAAACGAAGACAACACCTAGTGCTTTCGTGCCTTTGTCTGGTCACTTTGATTTTATATTCCTTGGTTATTATTAACCTTTCATACCCCGATTTAGGAGCAAAAATAGTTAACTCTAAAGAATTTTCATCCTCAAATGTGCTATTTGAATCGTCCGTCTTAATTAATGAAAAGTCCGGAATATTCTGAAATGGTTCACATCTTATTTCATCTTGAAAAATTTTATCACGAAACTCTCGATCGCACATTTTGCTGTATAAAGTTCTCGCACTAAGTTTACCGTCCAAATCTGAAGAAAGATGTTCCCACACTTGATCAGCCTTTCCCTTTAATTTTACATTGTCTACGAAAATTTCATTTTTTCTTTTCAAGATTGAACTTCGCAATTGGTCTTCGGAAACGTTCGGTTTCCTGCCCGGTTGAGAACTCACATTTTACACTTCTTGAAACGCGTCAAAAATTCGACACCTTAACAATATATTTTCTAAAATTATTTTCAGCAGAACTCGTGAATGAAAAATTATCCTTTAACTTCTTCTAGAGTTCTTGAAACACTAATTTTCTCACAATAACACCCGACACATATGGGACGCAAAGTCCAGGAAATTGCCTCCACCAATTTCAATTTTTCCACAAATAATTTTGTGCTGAATTGTGCTCGGCGAACACAACACGATAGTCATATAAAAATAAGAAGTTTATTAAGACACGAAAGATCGAAGAAACTCACTGCACAAGGGATGCGTACAAACTGACGATGGAAAATTACTTTCCAATGACCCTTTCTCCTTAGAATCTAAAATTAGAGTCATAGTCATAGAAATATACGAAACAGGTCGCATAGATAGAAAACACATGGCTAGCTAAAACCCATGAATGAAAACTTATTAGTTATTCTTTCTAAAAGTGTTTCTATAGATTTACCTAGTTGCGACTACCACTTCTAGAAGATTTGCAATATTCTAAGATCAACAGAAAATTTTTTGGTAGACGTTGAATTTTCAACTAAAAAGGATAATTTTTTAACCAAAACATATATACCTTTAATGAAATACATGAATTATCAAATTAAAAAAATAAATATTCAATCAAATAATTCAAGTTTTAACTAAACAATATGCACTTTTAATAAAAAATGAAATGTTTAAATTTTCATTTATGAACATGAATGTTTAACCAACAAAAAATGTTAAAAAATTTATCAATTTTTTAACGAAGGAGATGAATTTTGAACTAGAATGATGATTCTTCAACAGCAAAAATATTTTACAAAGGTGTTCAAGCTCCAACCAAAAATCATTAATTATCAATAAACAAGGTAATAGTTGAAATTTCAATCAAAAAAGATTTTCATCATGAATCAGGTACAGTTGACTTCAACCAAAGAAGACGAATTTGCAACAAAATAGGTACATTTGAAAGCAAAAAGACTAATTTTCAACCATGAAGATAATTTTTTACACAAAAAAGACAACTTTTAACAAAATGCATGAATTTTGCTTTCGATTGAAAAAATAATTTTTAACGAAAGAAGATGAATTTTTAACAAAAAATGTAATAGTTGATATTTCAAACCAAAATGACCGATTTTTCCAATAATTTCACATATTGAAAAAAGAATTAAACATTATTTTTCTATAGGGATGTAATTATACAAAAATAAACTTCTGTTGTGCAATTTTGTGTATTTACGAAAATTTAAGAAAAATTATTTCCTTTTAGTTGAAATTAAATCTTGCAAACAAAATTAGTTTTGATAGGGATGTAATTATTCTTATTTTAAATTTTGTTTGGGCAATTATTTTGCATACATTTATTTTCTGGAGTATATGATTCTTTTTGAAACCCACTTTTTATAAAACGCGGTCTTTTAAGATGAAAATGGTTGAATTTGCGATCGAAAAAGAAAAAAAATTAACCACATTGTTGAAGGTTGAAATAACAAAGTAATTAAATTTTTTACCAACACAGATGAATTTTTAATTAAAATAATAAGTTAAATAACTTGAATAGTCAAATTTTCGGTTCAAAAAATTAATTATCAACCGAAGACAAATGAAGGGCATGTGCGTGTAACTTCACAATTTTTTTCACATTTTTTTCAATCTGCTGAAAATAGCCAAAAGAAACTGCTAATATAGCACCTGCAAACTTTGTTGTAAAATTTAACCAAGTTGTATTGGCTACAAAATTTTAAATAAAATTAGCAACCTACTTTGTTACGGTAGCCAACCTCTTTGGGTTACAGTAGCCGATCGAATCCGTTACAGTGACCAATGTATTTGGTTGCCGCAACCGACTCATTCTGTTGCGGTAGCTTACCTACTCGGTTAGCGTGTCCAATGTACTTGGCTGTCGCAACCGACTGTCTCTGCTGCGCTAACTAACCTATTCATTTATACTGACCAATGTACTTGGCTGTCACAACCGACTCAGTCTGTTGAGGTAGCTAACCTACTCGGTTACCATGACCAATGTACTTGGTTGTTACAACCGACTGTCTCTGCTGCGTTAACTAATCTACTGGGTTACAGTAACCAATGTACTTGGTTGCCGCAACCGACTCAGTCTTTTGCGGTAGCTAACCTACTCGGTTACCATGACCAATGTACTTGGTTGTTACAACCGACTGTCTCTGCTGCGATAACTGATCTACTGGGTTACAGTAACCAATGTACTTGGTTGTCGCAACCGACTCATCCTGTTGCGGTATGGTATACTATTTAGTTTGTAAAATACTTAAATTAAATACTTAAAATATGGAAATAACTTTCAAATTTCCAATGTGAAAATACAATGTATTTTTATTGTTTTATATACTCGTACATAGATATCATTAAAAATATATAAAGTGAATAATCGTAATTCTTATATACATACATTTAAATTATATAAAGCTATATGAAGCTTCTCAAAATGACATACTGCATAAATTCAAACAAAGTTATGACTAGTAAGTAGTAGTTACAATGAGCTTCTCAAAACAACATATTGTCATACCGCCCCAGAACAGTGGCTCATTCCGCTCCATATGACACTTGCAAGTAAAATCAAAACTTCACCTATTTCTGTTCAAATCGAAAAATTCTTACGAGATGAGTACAAACAAACAAAAATTTTACGAAAATTAAGCTGCAGTCATTCAAAAAGAGTCAGAAAAGGAGGCAAGTAAAAACGACATTTTCGTATAGCGACTGTATCAATTAAATTTGAATTAGAAATAAATATGCAGTCAATGGACTGTTTTTTACGCTAGAAGTACTTGATTCAAACAAAATTTTCTCGCTTATCTGGTTTCGTCATCTCGTTTTAAAAAATTGTAAGAACTTTTTGAAAATTGCGTAAAACCAGACAAATGGTCACGGGATAAGCGGGAAAATTTGATTTAAATAAAGTGCTTTGACCCAAAAAATTAATGTAAAGATTCGCTGATACGTAACTTTGATAAAAGTATTTTAAAGCAGCTTTAGATACGAAATTAGTGAAGAAAAGGTATGAAAAACCTTTAAGCCAGTTTGATTTTGACAGAGCTCCACGAAATATTTCCATTTTTGTTCAAAACATCCCTATTTATGTTTTACTCAAAGATCCTGCAAAGATCTGAGACTTTCATGAAAATTTTATTTAACTCCCGTTTAGGCACGCCGCGCATCTCTTAAAATGATGTAATTTTTCAAAATAAAAAGTCAAAATTTAATTTTCAAATCATCGAAAGCATCAATTTTCTTTTGAATTATTTGAAATCTTTTCAAATTAGTTCAAAAATTTTTTTGGAGCTCTTAAATATCTTTTAGGATGATACGCATTTTTCTTAACATTTTTGTAAAATCCTGCAAAAAAATTCCTCCAAAAGCTTCCAAATTTTTTTCCAATTGTTGTAACGTTCAAAGTTTCAATTTATGACTCGGAAATTGTGACAATTCAGTTTCGAATCGTTTAATATTTAAAATTGTTCTGTTTTTTTTTTTTTTTTATTTAAAAGTTCCAAATTGAATGGGTTCAAATTGGAATATTTTATACAGAAACAATACCTGAATAAGAATTTGAAATTGAATAAAGGCGTTTATTTGTGAATCTATTAATTTGCAGTGATTTTTAAATTGAATATTGTTTATGAAGACTCAATTGGACGTTTAAATTTGTATAACTACTAAGGCTTTCGAATTGAATTAGTTTAAATTTTAACATTAAAATATGCAAGTCATCTAATTTTGAACAGGTCCAAAATCGTATTGAGAAATCAATTATTCTTCACTTCTTAATACTTGAACTACAGTTCTGTTTTCAAAAGCATGAGTTAATTTATATTTACAGCTGATCAATTTAAAGTTTTTTTATTTCTTGGTCAAAAACTAAATTTAGCATAAATTTTGTTTTGACATATTAATTTTTCGGTTCTAATTTCCAGGAAAATCATTTTAGTCCTTGAAAGATTTTCTACAAATCTCATTGGTAATTTTTTATTTTGAGAAAGGTACGTAAAAATTATACTATTTTTATTTCTATAATCAATATTTTTCTTTAATAAAATTGTTGTAATACAAACGTTTTGACGAGATTTTCTTTAGTTTTTCGAGGAATAAAATGAATATTTATAGGTCGACCAAAATTAATTTTCTTTACAAAATTTGGCTTACATCTCATTTTTTCCAGATGTTTTTAGTATAGTACAATTTAGATTTGTATCTTTGGGCGAATAAATCCGTTCTATAATTTGACAAATATTCTTTAGAAATCAATACTTCCAATGCTTTCTATGAAAAACACAATCCATGAGTGACAGAACGATATCAGAAACAATAATAGAGTCAATTTATTCAGAAAAAAAGCACTTTGAACAAAATTGACCTTGAGCGAACATTAGATATATTTTTTTAATTAAAAAAAAATCAGACGTTATCTTTTCACAAATTTTGGTGGAGGTGCCAAATTATTAAAAAATAAATAAAACTTGAGAAAGCACCCCTTTAGAGATTTTGAAACTAAACATTTGTTCAGTTCTTTCAAGCACTCCTAATTTTCAATAGTCCGACTTTGATATTCATCTGAAGTTATACGATTTTAGTCGTTCTATAATAATGATTCAAGTATCAAAAAGTTTTAAAAAGCTTAAGAAAAGGTCAGAGGTTTAAATGGTTCAATATATAATAGAAACGCTATAAATTTGAAATTAGTCTACTTTTTCATGTTTCACATTTTCATTGAAAGTCTTTTATACTTTCTACAATTCTTTCTACCTTTTGAATATATATAAATCAAAATTTCTAATGACGATACTGCCAATTTATGAAATACGTTTAGCCCTGTCCTAGAGTGGTTGACTCAGTTATTTAAAATTTCAAGAACTAATTTTTTCCGTGTACTCTTGCATTTCCAGGTGAAAAATATATTGGCCAAATTTCAACTAAGTAACATGTCACATGTGCATTTCCGCGAGAATAATAGATTGGCTAAATTGGCTAAGCGACATTTTAAGCGTGGATTTGCAAGTGCATTTCCACGTAAACAATATATTTTTCACCTGGAAATGCACGTGCAAACCTTCGTGCAATGTGTCATTTGATATAAATTCGGCAAATATATTTTACACATGGAATTCCATGTACAAATATGCGTGAAAAATCGCACTTGAGAAAAATTGGAACAGTACCTCAAAATGCACGTGGAAATATACCTGTAAATCCGCGTGGATTTTCCAAAATTGACACCTAGAGATGCACGTTTAAATCCACGTGCAAATTTTCAGTAGGGTGTGAGTGTATGTTTGTAATTGATTGCTTTTTTAGGTGTCCTCAGACTCCCGGACGATGCTTCATTGTTTCTTAAATTGCATTAAAAAATTTTATAACAATGATTCTTTATTTGTAGACGTAGAATATTACTGTATACTACTATATTGAACTATTTTTTGGAAAATTTGTTCTTTTTGTTTGTTTTGAATTAATGTTTTTACCTGAAAATTTAGGTATTCTATTTTTTCGTGAAAATTGATCGTTTTTATTTAAAAAGTCAAGTATCTCGTTCAAACATCGTGTATTTTGTGGAAAGTTCGTTCTTTTTGGTCGAAAATTAACCTCCGTGGTTGAAAATTCGTATTTTTTCTCCCAAATTTAACTCATGTTGATATGTCTTCTTTGGTTGAATTCATCTGTTTTTGATTGAAAACTAAATTTTTTTAAATATTTTTTTATTGAAATATCAATTTCTACATATTTGTTTCAGATTTCATCATCTTTTTCATGAAAATTACATTACTTTGTTGAAACACTCATGTATTCCTCTTGAATATTCATCATTTCAGTTGGAAATTTATCACTTTGTTTACAAAATGTAACTATTTTTTTTAATTAAAACAAACAAAAAAAATCTTGAAAATGTAACTTTCGCAGTCAAATATTTTATTATTTTAGTTGAAAATTCATCTCTTTGGTTGAACTATTTGAACTGAAAATTTAACTATTCCATTTCTGGTTGACAATTTATCTTTTATAGTTGAAAATTCGTATTTTTTGTAGACAATCTCATTAATTGGTTAAAAATTGATTTTCTTTAGTTCAAAATTCAACTATTTGATTGAAAATTAGCCTTTTCTAGTATAACATTCATCATTTTAGTTGAGAATTCATCACTTTCTTTAAAAATGTAACACTTGTAACAAATCTAACAATGTAATCACTTTTTTTGGGTGGACATTTTTTTTATTGAGAATGTAGCTATCCTACTTGAATATTTCATAATTTTACTTTTAAATTCATCTCTTTGCTTGAGCATTTTAACTGGAAATTTAAGTATTCAATTTTTCGTTGACAATTTATCATTTTCTGTCGAAAATTCGTCCTTTCCGATCGAAATTAATGTTCTTGGTTAAAAACTCAACTATTCCAGTTAAAGATTGATCATTGTAGTTAAAAATTATTTTTTTCGTTTGTTTGACATTAGGTTATTCCAGTTGAAGATTCATCAGTTTGGGTTTTTTACCTGAAAATTTTACTAGTTCATGTTTTGTTCAAAATTGATCTTTTTTAGTTCAAAATTCAACTATTTGATTAAAAATTGATTTCTTTGGTTGAAACTGTAACTACTTCATTTAGAACTCGTGTATTTCATTGAAAATTCGTATTTTCCGTATAAGAAAATTGATCTTCTTGATCCAAAATTAAAGCATTTCGTGAAAAATTCATCTGTGTTGTTGAAAATGCAATACTCGTAAAATAAACAATTTCCAGAGGTTTCAATTGAATTTAATACAGTACCCACAGTAATTTTACGTACATATGAATAATTATATTCTTAGTATTATTTAATTACTTTCAGAATTTGGGAAACAAACAAAATTTAAAATACTAAAGTTTGATTTTTTGTAACGGTGTAACCTGAAAATCGGAAAAAATTCAGTGAAAACCATTAAATTAATCCCTGGAACCTGCCAAAAAGTCCTAAAAATGCCATGATTTTTATAAGAGGAAAAAGAATTTTTCAAACTTCTTTCAAACCATCAAAATCAATCGAGAGTTCCCTGGAATTCAAAAATAATAAGAATTTCAAATTCAAATCACTGTAAAGTAATTAGAAAAATATTAACATATTATTACAAAATTCTGTGAAAACCATTTAATTAATCCCTGGAACCTGTCAAAAAGTCCTAAAAATGCCATGTTTTTTTATCAAAGAAAAAAAAAAGCTTTGAAACTTCTTTCAAACCATCAAAATCAATCGAGAATTCCCTCGAGTTCAAAAAGAATATCAATTTCAAATTCAAATCACTATAAATCAATTAGAAAAATATTAGAATATTCTTATAAATTTCAGTGAAACCGAGTAAATCAATCCCTGGAACCTGTCAAAAAGTCCTCAAAATGCCATCATATTTTTAAGAGGAAAAAAAAGTTTTGAAACTCCTTGCAAACCACTTAAATCTATTGAGAATTCCCTGGCATTCAAAAAGAAAAACAATTTCAAATTCAAGTCACTATGAATTAATTAGAAAAATGTTAGCATATTATTACAAAATTCAGTGGAAATCATTAAATTAATACATGGAACCTGTCAGAAAGTCTTCAAAATTCCATGATTCTTATAAGAGGAAAAAAGAGTTTTGAACCTCCTTGCAAACCCTTAATACCTGGAACCTGTCAAAAGTCCTAAAAATGCCATGATTTTTATAAGAGGAGAAAAAAGCTTTGAAACTTCTTTCCAACCATTGAAATCTATCGAAAATTCCCTCGAATTCAAAAATAATAACAATTTCAAATTCAAATCACTATAAATTATTTAGGCAAATATTAGAATATCATCATAACATTCAGTAAAGACCATTAAATGAAGTCTTGAAACCTCTCAATATGTCGTAAAAATGCCAGGATTTTTACAAGAGGGATAAAAATATTTGAAACTGCATTGAAACCATTAAAATCTATTGAGAATTCCCTCGAATTCAAAAACAATAACAATTTCGAATTCAAATCACTATAAAGTAATTAGAAAAATATTAAATATCATTATAAAATTCAATGGATACCATTAAAGTAATCCCTGGAACCTGCCAAAAAGTCCTAAGAATGCCATGTTTTTTATAAGAGGGGAAAAAAGTTTTAAAGCTCGTTTCAAAACATTAAGATCTTTTAAGAATTCCCTTGAATTCAAAAATAATAAGAATTTCAAATTCAAATCGCCATGAATTAATTAGAAAAATATTAGAATATTATTATAAAATTCAGTGAAAACCAGAAAATTAATCCCTGGAACCTGTCCAAAAGTCCTAAAAATAACATCATTTTTATAAGAGGAAAAACAGTTTTGAAACTCCCTTCAAACCATTAAAATCTATCGAGAATTCGCTCGAATTTAAAAAGAAAGCAATTTCAAATTCAAATCACTATAAATTAATCAGAAATATATTAGAATATTATTTTAAAATTCAGTGAAAACCATTAAATTGATCCCTGGAACCTGTCAAGAAGTCCAAAAAATGCCATGTTTTTTATAAAAGAAAAAAAAAGCTTTGAAACTCCTTGCAAACCATTAAAATCTATCGAGAATTCCCTCGAATTCAAAAAGAATAACAATTTAAACTTCAAATCACTATGAATTAATTAGGAAAATATTAGAATATCATCATACAATTCAGTAAAGACCATTTAATTATGTCTTGGAACCTGTCAAAAAGTCGTAAAAATGCCATGATTTTTCTAAGAGGGGAAAAAAGATTTGAAACTGCATTGAAACCATTAAAATATATCGAGAATTCCCTCGAATTCAAACACAATAACATTTTCAAATTCAAATCACTATAAAGTAATTAGAAAAATATTAAATATCATTCTAAAATTCAGTGGATACCATTAAATTAATCCCTGGAACCTGCCAAAAAGTCCTAAAAATGCCATTTTTTTATCAAAGAAAAAAAAGCTTTGAAACTTCTTTCAAACCATTAAAATCATTCGAGAATTCCCTAGAATTCAAAAAGGATAAATATTTCAAAATTCAAATCACTATAAATTAATGAGAAAAATATTAAATATCATTCTAAAATTCAGTGGATACCATTAAATTAATCCCTGGAACCTGCCAAAAAGTCCTAATAGGCCAATTTTTAGCCCGATCGGACAACTTTCATTTTGGAGGTGGGTACACTTCAGAAATTATGCCCCATATATATTTTTTAATTACATTGTTGTTTTTTCTTTTGCAGAAAGAAGATCATGCGCACCTCAGCCAGTTTGTTGCCCATGCTGCACTTGATTTAGTAGATGAACATGTATGGAAAACGGCAAGCATGCAATTAAAAGTTATCGATAAATTTAATCAATGGTTCGTTAGCGCGTTTGTGACCGCAACTCGCATACGTTTTGTAATGGTGCATGATAGTAAAAACGAAGATGGTATTAGGAACTTCTTCAACGAAATGTACGAAACTTATATCAAGGTGAGCATTATTTTTTTATATCGCTTAATCGTAAAATTTACCCCACAATGTTGGGTATGGTTACCATGTCAATCTCATATATCATATTTTGTTTCGGTGAAAAAAAACAAACAATTTTGCCTATTGAAAATTACCCGCAACAAAAATCACACTTCTGTTTGTTCTTTGATGTTTTTGAAAAATGAATTATATAGTAATTATTATTGATTAAAAACGAAAAACGATAATAACACTACACAGTAAGTACCACACAGTAATGAGCTTCTTGAAGCCATATAGCTTGTTCCAGCAACACAGCTAATTTTTTGAGCGTGAAAGGATTAAACGAAAAAAAAAAAATATGCATGCAACGCAAACTGTGACGCAAGACACATTTATATGTAAACATTTTCGATGAACGTTAAATGAAACTAAAATCGTACAGAAATCAACAAATAAATAAAAAGATATCAAATGTATTTCAAACTTGTGTTTAACAACTTAATTTACCTAAGAGACAACAGTGCTACATAACCATATTAACCTTCACACCCGACACTCATTAAGATGTTTGTTAAATTAAGTTTAATTTAATTTGACAGGTTTTCTCCTATAATAAGGGGGAACGTTCAATAAATAAATATGTAAAAAAATTTATAAAAATTTTAAAGTTTTCAAAAATTTTACAAAGATTTTAAAGATTTCTAAAGATTTCAAAAGATTTCAAAAGATTTCAAAAGATTTTAAAGACTTCATAATCTCGAAAATATGTAATATATTAACTATACTGGAAGCCAAAGAGAACGGTAACGAGAAGAAGGAGGTTCAGTGTCTCTGTTATATCTCACATTCATGCTGAGTATCTATATTTATAATTATGCGTCAATTTGAACAATATTTCCACTGCACTCTGGCGTAAACTTAAAGCGATGAGAGGTGTAAGAGGAAAAAGCGTCCGATCTCTCTTCTTCTCATCGTACGCATTGCCTTTATATTCGCATTCTAACCCTGCGCCTAGCGTCCGGTGTAACGACCAAAGACATTCAATGCACTACTTTTTTGTGCTCTGAATTAGGCTTAACTCTCCATATAGAGCTATAAGATGTTTACTCATGAAAAAGTGTTGAAACACGCCTATCAGATATGTTGTCTACATTATATACGCCAATACGAAACAATACATTATGCGCGTAAGGTATAAACTACTTAAAATCACGGATACCAATTCAACAAAAACTTTTTTCTTTCACAGGAATTGAGGGCTCGTTAGGGATATCGTATAGTCCCTGGCCCAATTTGTCAAAAAACAACCCCTATCACTGAAAAACTACCCTAATGAATAAATATGCTCTAATCATAAAAATGAGTACATCAGAATTAAGGTCCCTTTTTAGGCTCTCCAACGCCAAAAAAATGTTCACTACTGTTTGGAGGGTTTACGGGCCAACCTGCAAACCTGATTCGACACACGCGGGTCGATTCAGGTTTTGTTTATTTTTTTTGCAAGCCGCTAACTTTTGTGTAGAAATTTTCTATCTGCAATAGTTTCGATGTGAAAACAGTATATTGTGCGCTAAGTGGCAAACATACGCTTTTGCCACACCAATTTGCTGATAACTTCAAGTTACATCACAAATTCTATTTGATTGGATTATTTACCCTACAGGAATTAAAAAAAAATTAAATCCCAAAATGAATAGAAGGTATTCGACGTGCGTAGGGGCAGTGTCATGGTGTCCACTCACCCGGGAGAACCGGGAGAAAGCCGGGAGAAACTTTCACCGGGAGAAAACCGGGATTATATGATACTTATCAATAATATATTTATCGTCTTTAAAATTTCTATAATTTTAATTTAAAATTATGGTTTTGAAGTACTTCAACACCAGTTTTATGATATTTTTTTCACACTGCAGTTTGGTGTCTAAGACATCTAAATCTTTTTCGCTCTCATATAGCTGATCTTCATCATCGTCAGATATCATTTCATTATCCTCAGTATCTACCTTATCTCTACCAGAAAGCTCTGCAATATCACCAGCGTTCAAGGATGATGTTCCCGTTGAGTTGATATCTACATGAACTGCAAATTTGAGCTCCTTCTGGTAGTGCAGGGAATTTCAAACGCAAGTCGTGGACAACACAACGGAGTTCGAGATTAGTTGCTTTATTGCTCACTTTTTGAAAAAAAACGTTTATTTTAGTAGCATAAAATGTTACTTAACTTAAAAAACTAGAACTAAAGCGTTGCACAAGGATCTTCGGCGTAAGCGCACTAGGGGAAATCGCGCGCCACCTGCTCTATCATGGCATCTTGTTTACGTATCATTCTATTACTCGAAGACAAATAAATTTGCCACTCTGAAAACTAGGGACTTTATAGGAAAAAATCTCAGCTTTCTTTTAAAACTATTTTGAAGAAAAAAACAAGTGTCGAAATTTGAAAAAAAAAGCCAAAGCGACCAAAAAGTTCGTGAAAAAATCTATCAAAAACATTTGTAGTGAAATTTTGTTTCAAGCAATAGGAAAAAAGTTACAAAAGTTTGAAAGGAAGGCTTTGCTTGAACAAAAAATTGTACCCCCTCCACTTTGATAAATAATCATAAAAATGAATTAATTTTTTGTGTGTGGAGTACTTACTATCTAATAGGACTACAATTCGGACAATTTTTAGCCCGATCGGACAACTTTCATTTTCGAGGTGGGTACACTTGAGAAATTATGCCCCATATGTATGTCAAAAAATTGGCTGATCGAACTTAGAACTTTATTTCTTCTTGGCTCGTCGATCAGCGCCAGTCCTAGGACAGACCAGACCTTACAGACTAGACAATCTAGATAAGGTCAGACCTGGGCCAGACTAGCTCCAGACCTAGGCCAGATCAGATCTTCCAGACTAGACAGTCTAGACCACTCCAGACCTGTAATCAGACTGCCAGGACATTTTTCAACGCCGGTACATAAGTGTGTCTGTATGTGTATGTGTGTGTGTATATATATATATATATATATCGCGGTCCTACTGGGAGCCGATGTCATTTTGTAGATGGCACTTGCTCCCAGTGGGACCCTGCGGTGGTTGTTAACCTTATTTTTATATATATATATATATATATATATATTAGGGGTGTTCAAAAAAAAAGGAAGTCCGAATCTTAACTTACATCTTCGATTTTTTTGTTCCTTTT
The DNA here is from genome assembly GCA_011634705.1 of Andricus grossulariae. Classification (NCBI taxonomy): domain Eukaryota; kingdom Metazoa; phylum Arthropoda; class Insecta; order Hymenoptera; family Cynipidae; genus Andricus; species Andricus grossulariae. Next base: position 116,726,806 of record JAABKJ010075445.1, on the reverse strand, counting down.
GGGTTAAAAATTAACCTTCTGGAAGCAGAAATAAATCGAATAATATTTAGAGGTCGCTCATCGTGAATTTGTCTGTTTTCAACAGAAAAATCGATTTTTCTCAAAAACGGTAAATCATAATGCAAAATTGTAAAGAATATAAAAGATGCGTCTCATTGAAACAAGTATTTTTTGTACATAAGTTTTATTGAAATTATGAATATTTAAGGAGATATACAAAGAAAATTTTTATAAAGAAGCGTTAATCATCTATCCATGTACTAAGGGGTCTTTAATACACATTTAAATTATTTTTAGGTCCTTGAAAACAATTCATATAAATAAGAAATTTTTTTCAAAAATAGTAATTTTGCATATTTTTCAATTTTAAACATCTCTTTAGTTATATTCATTCTATTAATTTTTATGCACTTTTTAAAGTGTTATCTTTAAATTGTAAGATATTTAAAATCAAAAATGTGAAAATTAATATTTTTGACAAATTTATTTATATGAATTGTTTTTAATGATCTACACACAACTCAAATGTGTATTAAAGACCTGGCAGCAAGTGGAATAGATGATTAAAGCATCTTTATAACAATTATCTTCATATATCTCCTTAACTATGCATTACTTCAATAACTTTTGTGAAGGAGAAATACTCATTTTAATGAGCCGCATCCTTTATATTCTTTATAATTTTGCGTTATGGTCTGCCGCTTTTGAGAAAAATTGATTTTTCTCTGGAAAACAGACAAATCACGATGAGCGACCTCAAAATATTATACGATTTATTTCTCCTTCCAGGATGTTCATTTCTAACGGTAAATCATAATGCAAAATTGTAAAGAATATAAAAGATGCGTCTCATTGAAACAAGTATTTTTTGTACATAAGGTATTTTTTGCAATTTTGCATTTAGAGCGGAAATTTTAAAATAGTAAAACTTTTAGTACTTCCAATTTGGAACATTTAAAAAAAAATTATTCAAATCCGAGCTTTTTCAGACCGATGTTAGATAACATACATTTTTGGTCTACGCTGCCTCCACTAATCATGAATCTTTTGATATGTAAACATCTTAGAGCTCGATATGAGGAGACGCGCCTGAGTCGAGTGAAACCATGTCTCGAAAGTGGTCGGCTTTACACCGACAAGCGGAAGGTTAGTTTCGCGCGCGTAGAACTGTTGGTGGGAGAGAAACTTTCGCCTCGGAGAGCGTGAAAGAAGGGTTGCCAGCTTATAAAATCAAAGGTAATTATGCAAAGTTACCGGCAGTTTCGAAATGCTGGAATACCTGAATTTTATAAGTTGGCACCACTTCTTTCGCGCTCTCCGAGGCGAAAGTTTCTCTTCCACCAACAGTTCTACGCGCGTGAAACTAACCTTCCGCTCGTCGGTGTAAGCCCGACCAGTGCAAGCCTCTGACACACGCGATGTGTCATGAGTCAGAGACCGGGAGCTTGCTTCTCTTCACCCACTCAAAGGAGCCCCTTAGCTATTCTCTCCCCCCTCCCCCTCCCTCTCTCTTTCTCTCTCTCTCTCCCTCTCTTTATAAATAAATTGATTCTGCTAATTAAAATTAAATTATTCCATGATTTCATAACGTCAGTTTTTGTAACTGGCCGTGATCTCATAACAATGCAAGGGTTCATTCGTTCCGGATAATTCAAATCGCTCCAGGGTGTCGGCCGACTGGAGTTTGATGAGTATGAACAGGCACGCTTGGGAAATGCATGGACAGCTAACAATGAGCGTCACTGCTATTGTCAACTGGTTCGAGTTCGGCGCGCTGACGTCATATAAGGAATTAAGTTAATAATGTTCACATTGACATATGAATTTAGTGCACAATCTGGAAAGATCTTTTTTGAAATCCGAACTGAAAATGCTCCAGCAGGTCAAGATTTCTTTGGGGAAAAATGGTGCCTATGTGCGTTCTCAAGCATTATACCCGAAATCAAAACGTCGCAGGAGTGGGAGTCCCTTTCACGCTCGTATCTTTGGGGTTCCCGATTCCCGAGATTCTCGTATCTTTGGAGTTCGAATGTATTTGAAAAATGAAAAAATTTGTAAATAATAAAGCTGAAAACTCTCAAATTTTGACTATACCATCAGAGAAGCGAATTTACTAAAAAGGAAACATTAAAAATAATTAACTATGCAAAAATAAATAAATAAATAAATTAATAAACAAAAATTTTCCAACTTTAAAAAATTTAACCACGCCGGGGACGTTTTCTCCTTCTGTCCCTTTTACAGCTTCTTCCTAAACGTCCCCGGTGTAGTTACATTTTATAAATTCAGAATTCAAATATGTTTTCATTTATATAATTGTAAAGAACACAAAATCCGAGAGTTTTTCAAATTTTTAATTATTTATATTTTTACCATATTCAGTTTTTTATATATTTTTAAATTATTCACTTATCTCCAAATTGTTAAATTTTGAGGAACATAATTTTGTTTTAAATAATGCATCAAACAAGTAGTTCTTTTCAAATTATCAACTTTTTAGTTACTTAAAATATTTTTCAGTCATTAATTAATATCGGTTGCTTATATATCTGTAGTTTTGTATGTAGTTATTTTTTTATTATTTCAGTTTTTTGATTATTAACAATATGTTTTTATTTATGTAATTGCGAAGAATACGAAAACTAGGAGGTTGTTTGATTTTCACATAAATGTTTTCTCTTGCAAATTTTTTTAAGAAATGCATAAAACCGGGATTTTCAATCTTTTAGTAATATTATATGATGTCAGCTTATAATTAAAATGGTTTCTTCGAAACAAACATGTTATGAGCCTATAACACCCTTAGAAAAGTAAGCGTTAGATAGCCCTTTACCGGACAGTATCAGCTACTAACAGTTTATTAGTTCGAAACGCCGCCACACTGACAGATTACTCGTTCCACGAATGACCACTGAATAACGCACGATGAATTCTCTAACCATACTGAAGACATATATATATATAATAAAAAACTAAAGGTTAACAACCACCGCAGGGTCCCACTGGGAGCAACTGTCATCTAAAAAACGACATCGGCTCCCAGTAGGACCGCGGTAAATCCCATTCATGGCCACCGAGAATTCTAGATCAATCTAAAATATCTATACCTTAAACCTATATACCTATCTACCCTTCACCTATATACCCATCTGCACATCACTACTTTCCAACCGATCAATTCACGCCTACCACGAAAGGGAAACGGCTTAATGATATAATAATAATAATAATAATAATAATTCCAGTGAATTTTGAAACAGGCAGCAACATATATTTTTTTTGTAATTAGGTTGTAGCCAACATTATTTTTCTAATAATAGTTATTGGAAATTTGGTGTTTTTTAATCTTCTTTACAACATATCTTAATTTTTATCCAATCTCAATAAATAATGGCTCAGTTTCTTCTTTGAAATATTTCTTACAATTGAGCGGTTGGGTGCACGAACGGTCTTTTCCGTTTTTAGAATTTACTTAACTTCATGAAAAATAAATGATAAACAAGTGACTTCTGAAAATGCAAGAAGCTCGTTATTGCACCGAACTGGTCATTTCTACTCGTTTTATTCTGGTAAAAATTAATTTTTGTATCCAATAAATTCTAAACAAATTATTTTTATCAAAAATTCATCGAGTATAATTGAGGGTACGGATGCAATACGGGGACGGGCGCTCGAAAACGTGAAAAAGTATTGTCCAAACGTCTTGTGTTTATGATGATGTAGCTCTAAAAGTACTTTTTTATTTAAATTCTATAACTAATTGTGAAGAGAAATGTCGACGGACAACTCGATATACCTAATATTGCACTGAAAAAAATGGTTTAGCTGCCCCAGCTAGACGTTTAGCTGGATTTCGTCTTCTAAGAAAATATAGCCTAAATATATTACCTAAATAGTATTACCTACATTTATAGCTGTGTTACCTAAATATCTAGCTGTTTTAGCTCAATTTCGCCATCTAGAAATTATCTAGGTAAATTAGCTAGCAAATTACTAGATGGCATGATTAGCTAAAACAGCTAGATATTTTTGTTGAACAGCTAGAAATTTAGGAAACACTGCTACATTTTCCTAGAAGACGAAATCCAGCTAAACGTCTAGCTGGGACAGATACTCGTAGTAAACCATTTTTTTTAGTGTGATGATTCCGTCCAAAATTTACAAAAATATATTTTTTCTTATGAGATATACATTTTAAGCTTGATGGGGTTTGCGAAACTTCTAAATATAAAATTTGGGGATACGAGAGCTTGGAAATTCCAATTAAAAATTGTAGATCACCCCACCCCTCACTTATAGGAAACGCTTCTTTAGCACCTATCAAAGCTGTCACTTTTATGTGCGGGGTCCTTTAACGAACTTTAATTTAGACGTATAACCAAAATTTTAGAATTTATGGAATAATTTAGCATTTCAATATGTTAATAATTGTATTAACTGAAATATGTTAAATATCCTGAAGATATCATTCTTCCATTACTTTGAAGTTCTGACATAATTCAAAATAAGGAGAAATTTCTAATTATATTATTTTACAGTAACAGCACAAAAAATATAATATTCAATTTGATCTAATAAATCCTAGAGCGATCTGCACCGTCCGAAATAATTTGGGACACTGAACCCTTTCCACATCGAAGACACAAGACGGTTTGTTTACATTCTTTATTACTAAAAAGAAAGAAACAAAACAAAGGGTGGAATAACTTGCAAGGCATAATTTTGGCTATTTTCAGTTATTTTTTAATTCACTGAAAGCAACGAAATTTCCAAAAATATAAAGCAGTCAATTTAATATCAATTAGGGGAATGGGCAAGCTTTTTTAATGTTTAATTTTTGAAAAGACGAGTCATGTACAGGAGACTGTACAGGTGAGAGTACTGACGTTGAGAAGCGCTTAAATCTGCTAACGATGTGATCGTAGACGGCGTAGCGAGCTTTCTTACAAAATGGATATTTCCGCCAATTTTCAATGAATCGATCTAAAAATGTATAGAAATCTTCCTTCAATATTAAGGAACAAATGTCTTATTGGAAGTTGTTTCAACTTTAAAGTTCACTTGATACTTTTCTTCGCCGAAGCTAAAAAAAGTGCTTACCGCCGGGTCTCTATTTGTAATTTATTATTATCAAACAATTGACATTTTAAACTTTTTTATTCATTTTGTAGGCATTTCTAGGGTATAATGCGTATGTATACCAAATTTCAAACAGTTTCAATAATATTTGTCTGAGTAAAGACGATTTATGTTTTAAAAAATAATTGAACTGGTTCGTAACCTTAAAGCCATTCCCGCGTGCCAAAAATATGCCACGGCACTTGCGAGATGGATGCAAAAAGCTGTTACTCTTGGGTCGCTTCGTGTCCTTAAAACACACGAAACTTTCGCCGACCTGTCGTTCTGATTTCGTCGTGTCCTGTGACCACTCATCTCACGGTTGAAATGGCCATGAATGGGATTTACCGCGGTCCTACTGGGAGCCGATGTAATTTTTTAGATGACAGTTGCTTCCAGTGGGACCCTGCTGTGGTTTTTAACCTTAAGTTTTTAATTATATATATATATATATATATATATATATCGTTTTTTGGTTATTATTTGGCGTCTATTGTCATCAAACGTGTAAGTATTTCTCAAACACAACACTGCCTCCTTCATCGGGAATCCAGTGGTTGCCTGCGAGGGGGAGCTTCCGGATTGTTGGTCAAGGAGACACACCCTGACACCACTCACAACACTGCCTCCGTCATCGGAAAACAATTGGTTCCCATCCTAGGGGACCCTTAGCTCGCCGATCAGAGGGGACAACTATCGCTCCATTCACCCAGAATCCAGTGGTTGCCTGCGAGGGAAACCTTCTGAATTGTTCTATCCAACAAACATGAAGACAACTGGACTATTTGATAATTCCGAAAATTTCCTAACATTCCGCAGACTTTAATCCAAAATTGTCGTCATCCACCCTAATCCCTCCAAAAATGTCCCCTTTGTCCTTCTGCCATTTGAAGAGAAATAGGAAATTGAAATAGGGATTGGGAATTTATTTAAAGAAAAATAATATTATTTGACTACAGTAGGATGTGTATTTTTTGTTCAAATCGTAAAAAATAACATTGAAAATGAATAAATAAATTTTTTGAAGAAACGACATGAGGTGAAATAAAATGTTAATTAACAAAATTGTTTTTGCAACACCCTCCTCAAAAGTTGACGTTTTCATGCTTCTAAATTGTGCCTAAAGGACCTTATTTGAGTACACTGTGTGCGAAACAATTTTCTCCCATGTGCAGTTTGGAGATTGCTTATTTTAGGCACAGGTGAAAAAGCTGCGCATGTGCACTTTCGAGATAACGAACTTTAGACACTGGCATAGGTAACTTTAAACACTGGTGTTGGTATCGTCTCGAAATAAATTTAGATTTAACTTGAACAAATCTTTTAATGATTGAAGTTTTGTTATTAGGATTTCGTAGCCGTTTTCGTTCATCGTACAAAGGGACATAAGCGCAACATTTTTTTTTTCATACAATTTTTTGAGATAATTTTTTTCACACATTTTTTCAACATTTTTTTCAAACAAAAATTTGTTTACAAAATTAAAAAATCTTTTCTTTTCAGATTCTGTCAAGACTTAAATTAACGTCCTAATAGGCTACGAAACCCTTCCTTGTAGGCGTTCGACGCCTACCTTGACTAATTTTTTTGTTTTTGGGCAGCAGCCGATGGGGTGGTGGTCTTAACTTCACTCTATGCAATATAAAGTTAGTATTTTTCGTTGAATTGTCCGAAAATAACTTTTTCGGACTGCGTTGCAAAAAATAGCGCATAATACACGTGCGCATAGGTGATTGCTAACTCGTGCGATTGCATCATTCGCCTGCGGCTCGAAGCACTCGTCTACCTTTTCGCAATCGCTTCGCTCGTGCGCGAACCACCAACTCATGCTTCGATTCTCCGGCTTATGCTGCAAAATTCACACTTGCACATAATCACCCGTTTTGCGCACTTGTATCACAAATAACAATTTTTTTATAGTACGCGCACTTTTTTTAATTATAAAAAACAAGACAATAAAAATACATTTAATTCAATATCAATGCATATCATAAATTGTAATAAAATAGTAATAATATAGTAGCTGAGAATACAAATTATTACAAAATAAAGCACAAGTAATAAAGTAATCATGAAAAATGAAATTTGTACTTTATTTTGTACTAGACTATTATGTGCATGCGCAAGCGCGCGCTAACTTTTGTATTCATTTTTCTAATTTACTCAGTTTTCGAATAACTATTCATTCGATCAAATTTCTTTACCAAACAAATTCTTGCTGAAATTGTACCAATACGCTAACCTTCCTGGCATTTCCACCTATCCTATCAAACCATGACGTCATGCTAGAATACTCAATTGTAATAGCGGTATGTAACATAAATAAACTTTAAATGAACAGATCATGTTAAATAATAATTTTTGTCGCTTAGGAAAACTGGATCTGATGATTATAAGTGCTGCCTCAAAAGTGATAAGTTTGAAACATGAAAGAAGACTTAAAATTCATCGATACAATGATTTTATGACAACCCAATTTTTTTTACTTTGAACAAATGATTAAAATTGTAATAAGAATCTAATTTTATTTTCTATCAAAGATTTTATACAATAATGATCATTTAAGTATTTTAATTTCTGTGGACGCTGTTATTCTACCTGATTTCACGAGTTCACATTTTGGCCGCACTGAAAAAATAGATGGTGTGATGCAGCGCAGCGGATCCCAATACCGTTTAAGTTTTAAATCTTGCATCGTTTATACACAATTATTATTAATATAATATTTACAAAATTATTAAATTATGTTTCCATAGCAATTCTTTGCTATTCATTGAATTAGTAAGTCGGCACTACTAAGTAGATTAGTAGAATACCCTTACTAATTCATTTAGTAATATAAATCTTACCATTCCATTTAGTAGAAACTGATAAAATTACTAATTTAACAGTCAGATACAGTGCTATTAATTTCATTAGTAAAATTTCTGCTAATTCGTATTTAGAGAGTATGTCTTGCGACTTGACGTCTTCATGACATCCTTTGGCTCTTACCATGTCTTTAAAAGGCCCTCAGGACGTCCTCAAGACATCCGCCAAAAGACGTGTTTAGGACAACCTTAGGACTTGTGTGCACACTGGGAAGGTCCATTGATCATTGCAACCAACTTTACAAGAAATTTTGAAATAAAAAAATAGTTGAGGTCGAAATTGTTTACTTAAATGTAGTTGTTATCATATTTGTATTTTTTTCTTCCGCTTTAGGCAAATGTCGTAAGTTTTATTTAATTTTAATTCACAAAAGCTTATTCTATTCCGCAAAAGGTTCTTCAGAATTTTATTCGTCGCATTTTTGGGGAAATTATTTTATTTAGGTATTATGCGTACGATTATTTTTAGTTATTTTTGTTAATTAAACAATTTGCTGAAATATAATATTGAATAGAAACGTGCCAATTTTATAAATTAAGTTAAAGATTACCTAATCTTGAATTTGACGGTGCACCAAAAGGATTCTTCAGAAAAAAATGTAACTTGAAGAAACAAAAATGATCAAATTTGGATTTTCATTTAGAGTGTTTCATCGAAGGTCCTTTTTTGGTTCTTGAAGAATATAAGAAAAATTGGAGTTTTATTTAAATTCAGTTTTTTCTTTTGATATTTTAAAAACATCAGCTTGCAACCTTTTTAACCTTTAAATTTCATTTTGAAACTATTTTTCGGAAATCAAGCCTGCTTTGCCTGCGTAAACTCTTCTAAACTTAATAATCTTCTTCTATAGTTGTTTCAAGGTTTGCTTACGATAGCCAAGTAGGAATTAAACAAAAATTTATACATATATATTTATAAATTGTTTTCCACCTTTTAATGAAAGTTTAATTAATTTGCTATTGCTTATAGGTTGATGCCCCGGAAAACAAACACGATGCATTGGAAAAGAACAACGATACCTCATTGAACATTTCATTCGATCAAATTGTAAGGTCAAGCAGCTACTTCGTACAGATAGACACTTACAAACGTCAAGTGGCTGAGGAGATTGAGTGTAAGAATTTGACGATAAAATTGAACGATAAAAATAAGGAATTTGGTGTGCAAATTAATATCAATCGTCAACTTTGTACAACTAACGAACAGTTGCAAGCATCGGTGATAAACGGTATGGACGAATTAAGAGGTAAGGAAAATTAACTTTTTCTCGATTATTTGTGAAAGTAATCTCAATCAATTTATTGTCATGTTACAGAAAGTGATAAATATTTTTAAGCATATAAATATAATTTTGTAGCAATTGGTAGACAACATGCTGATTTCTCTAGTGTTGATGCTCGTGCAGCGGAAGTGAAAGTTGGCCGCTTAACAAAAGATGGAAAATTGGTATGGATCAACTTTCTTACCTTGCTATTGAGGTTCATATTAGGAATTCTTGCCTCAAATTGGAAAGTCTGGAACTGAATTGTACGTTAAATATTGATAAATATTTACCAACTTATTCAGTGAATAGACTACTTGGCCTTTTAATTTCAACGCTTAAAATTTAAATTCTGTTCATTTTAAAAACTCTAATCTCAAGAACATTTTTTGGTCCCTTAACATTTGTTATGCGCTGTGTCAGTTTTGTGAAGGACGGCAGAAAATGAAACATTGGCGCCACTAGCGCGACGCCCTACATTTGAATGAAAGCTGATTAGAATCATGGGAGATTTTGTATTTTTCACAGTTTTTGTAATATTTCGGACGTTTGTGGATAATTCAAAAAAATTAAGCTTGAATTAAGCAAGGATTAACTGTTTCTAGAATTAAAAAATATCTAGGATTAAGAAATAGACCTTACATAGACTGAAAATGTCGGTTTGTAAGGTTTTTAATTTTCAAGCAGACTAAAATAATAGAATATAAAGATTACGTCTTTAACGTTTAAAACAAATAAACCAAATGTTCTGAATTGATAAAATAAAAAATAGTCTTTCTATGTTTAATGACTTAAATTACCCTAATATTACATTATAATAAAAATATACAAGAAATTATAAAAATCGTAATATTTAGTATATTGTTATTGATCGTAAAACAGCTGAAAAGATTATAAGTATTAAAGCTATTAACTTCATTTTAAATTTAGTAATTTATTTATTTAAAAATTAAATGAAAAGATGGAAATATAAATTAAATTTGGAGTAAAGACAGTAGGAGGGTATATAGGAGTAATAAATGCCAGGTTAATTTATTTGAATAATTATAATTATTTAAATTATTTACAAATATGCTACGATAAAAGTATAGCAATTATTATTCAGACAGAACATAATAATTTATCACATAGAATTAAGCAAAACCACGTTTTACAACATTTCGGAACTTTCTCTTTCGCGATGGGTTTTTAGCAGCCTTCAAACAATGCTGAGGTCAGTTTTTAAATTGAGATGGCAAAACGCCTGGTTTTAATTTAGGTTGCTTGTACCATTCTGACTGCAAGAAAATCATTATTTTACAATTATAATTTACTGTAATGCTTGAATTTATTAATAAATTGATGTAATTGTACAAAAATGTCGGAAATCAGCAGTAATTCAAAACTGTCATTAATGTTACTTTTATATTTTTCTTAAAGATAGGCAGGGTCTTAAAATATTTTCAAAATTCCAAAAACTATTAAAACTATAATTTTACACACTATCACAATAATTTAAAAGTTCGTCATCAAGAAGAATATATCAACATTTAAAAGTAAATGTAGACATGAAACCGTCAGAGCACACTGCGTATCCAGCTTTAACAATAAAATCCTTTTTGTCACGGTTGATTGATTGTTGCCAACGCTCAACCTCATTTTTTGGAACGAAAAAAAAAACACTTGTTTTACTCCGTTTGAGCGGGTTGAGTCGTATCCTGATCGACAGTTTGGAGCTATACATCGATCCCCCCATTTTTATAACATATTTATCCGTAACTGAATAGAATACGGCAAATAGACGATAAATGTATGACATGTCACGAGTTTTTATATGCAAAATAATAATAGACAACGGGCAGACCGCGCGCCGCAGAAGTGGTGACAATGTTTCACGACTCGCCGCTCTTCACAAAACTGACACGCTCCTCGAATGTAAAAGCAAAAATCATGTCACCCCCCTGGTTTATGTAAGTTTAAAAAATTTACTTTCAAATATTTTACAGGTTATGTTTGTGATTTCACGAAAACATTTCGTAAATTTTACGTCGTTGATCGTGGTGTCTCGTTTGATTGAATTAGTCAAATTTCTTGAGAAATATAGGTAAGAGTTTTCAAAAATTTTCGAAAATATAAACCAATTGCTTCAGTTAAGGCTGTTGAACTCAAAAAACCTAACCCCAAAATTTAATTGCCTTAGTACTTAATAAATACTAGAATGAAATCTTTGTTAGTATTAGTAAAATGAGATGCTTGTATTTTCAGGTTAGACCTAGAGTCCAACAAGCCTTAACTAAATCAATTGATTTATATTTTGGAAGTTTTATGAAAACTTTAACCTCTATTTTTAAGGAAATTTGAGTAATACGATCAAACTCGTCACCAACACTGTAAAAAAAAGGTTCTGGTAATTTTACCACTTTCAGAGAGGTCCGATTATTACCTACTCACAATTTAACGTTTTCACCGACAATAACGAATATCCACTTTTAGTATGGAATTCAACTTTTAGGTTACGTAAGTTTCCAGATAGATTCTGTAAAATTACAATGCATTATGAACATTATGAATTTATAGGTGATGGCATTCTAACCAAAAATATTCGTGTTTTTATTCAACATGGTAGAGAGCTGCAACGACTGTACCCAAAATATTCGGTACGAGTAATTGTCCTTGTAATAGGTGCTCTCGGAGGTGCGAAAATATCACTGGTTCGTAACCTAAAAGCCATTCCTGCGTGCCAAAAATATGCCACGGCACTTGCGAGATGGATGCAGAAAGCTGTCATTTTTGGGTCGTATCGTGTCCTCAAAAGACGCAAGGGTTTCGCCGGCCTGCCGTTGTGATTTCGTCGCGTCCTGTGACCACCCATCTCACGGTTGTGAGAAGTGGCAATGATTGTCATTTGCCGCGGTCCTACTGGGAGCTGGTGTCATTTTTAGATGGCAGTTGCTCCCAGTGGGACCCTGCGGTGGTTGTTTAACCTGATTTTTGTTATATATATATATATATTTAGGGCAGCTTTATAATTTAAACATAATAATAATTATTACACTTACTTTATATAGACAAAATTTATTTAAAGATAGTTATTTTATTTAATTATTTGAGATTCGGAATTTCATTTTTATTTACTTATACATTTTGGTTCTAACCTCTAATGTCACTTTCTTTTCGTCAGGGTTTCAGCTGATATATCTTGTTATTTGATTTATAAAAGATTTGTTTACATGTTATTTCACCAGTTTGAAAGTCTATTGTATTATATAAGTTTCCTGGAAATTATAATAATTATTAATCATTTAATTATGTCCCCCTCTAACATTCTTGCAAAAGTATCAATAATTTTTATTCCGAAACGCTGTATATTCCGAGGTTAAACTATCGTTGTACGTTGCTTTCCCAACAATCACTTTGTTACAAGCATGTAATTACTTTAGCGGTAGAATGTTATACCTGCTCCGCTTGAAAGAGGCTGTTAAAAAAATACATAGCGCCTCTAGGAGGGGGGGGGGTTATCTTCCAGCGTTACGTCACTGTTAATCTTACACACGTTTACTGTGGAAAAAGTGTGACGTAGGAGGCTGGGGTACAAAAATGTCCGGAAAAAGGGTTACGTATTTCTTGAACGGTCACTGGCTCACTGGGTGACTAACGGGAAAGTCACCAGTTACTGGTTTCCTGAATCATGTTACAAGCATGTGACTCCTCAGTATTAGCTGAACTATCTTCTGGGCACGGATTAATATTAACCAAGTTCCCTTAAATTTTGAGATAATTTTTTTGTGCATTGGAACAAAATTAAGGGGTGAAAAAAAATGATTTGAAGTAATAAAGGCCAACCTAGTGTAAATAAGGTCATTATACGCTCTTATTATTTCTCATAAACTTATACGTTTCTTTATACTATTCCATACGTTTTTTCTTTCAATAAATAAGTTTAGCACATTAAATATATCAATCATTTCAATCACTTATTCGACAATAAAAATAAATATTCTCGCGAAGTGAAAACTAACGAGAAATACCTAACGGTAAAAAACATGGTCCTTCGAGCCGGATATTGAGTTCACTAACTGTTTAACAACAAAAAACGTATCCACAGAAACAAAGAAATAATTAGGCTGTGTTTGTGTAAACAAAGTTGAAGACGATGTGAAAGTGATAAGCGAACTTGTGACTGTGCGACTCGAAATATAGTTCATTGTGCCACTCCGAATTATAAAAGACTTATAAACAATTTTATCAGCAAAAACACGAATATCAAGTAGACGCACTTAAAAAAGTCGTCAGAGAGTCGAGATTGCGTCATCACGCCGTGCCCACACGCAGCAAAGGAAGTTCGACTGCAACACGTCCACGGCTCAATCTACACGTACAAAGCGTTAATGCGATCTCGATCATTGTGATTTGAGAATTCAATGCGGTAATTGGTAAGTGCTTTTTAGAATCACCACATATGCTTCAATACGAAATAATATTGCCTCTACCAAAATGTCGACAGAACTCAAAACGTTGCAAGCGCAACGCGATGCGATCAAAGGTCAATTGATTTCATTTGACACGTTTTTGTCTGCTCACAAAAAAAGAGACTGATTTAATTCAATTACAATTACGTTTACAAAGACTAACGACTGTTTTCGAAAAAATCGACTCTTTTTGTGATAGCTTAGACGTATTGGATGACTCGGATTCTAGCAAAAATGAACGTTTTGAAGTACTTGATAAATATTTCGCGACCACCAGCAAAGCGCAACAATTTCTTACTGCAGCTATTGTGGAGAGCAATATGCCACCAGTTCAAACAGTTCAGCAAAGTACAAGAGGCGCTGCGAACGATGCAAACTAACTAAATCCGAATCTATGCGTCCAAATTTTCCAAAGGCCGCATGGGAGTCGGGTCTCCTTATACTACTTCGTGGTCTCATTCAACTCTATTCACTCCGCAATTTAACGAATGCGGAATGGCAGATTTAAAGTACCGCGCACAGGTGACAGATTAAAAATGTCCCCGGCCGATGGGATTTTCATTCTTTCAATCTGCAAATGACAGATACGTTTGACAGATACGTTTGACTCAAGTCTCAAATGGTAGCGGAGTGCTTGGCATCGTCGCAACTATGCAAACTGAACAGGGGAACCCAGAACGAGAGCTTGGTATTCGTACAAATGCTCGGTCCAGCTACACCAGGGCTCACCACTTTCAGCAGGTGCTGACTGCCACGACAAGTGTAAGACTGCCACCGAGTTTTTATGTAATTTTTTTTCTTCGTTTTCCAGGAATTGTGCGAAGGGTTACGGTCACGGTAAATTACGCCTCATCGTCGTTCATATCGTGGAGTCTGAATGTTTTGTACTCGAATTTACAATACATTTTATTTCAAATTTCAATTTAATTTGCAAAATAAAAACGGCGGCCGCCAAAACCAAACCCCAGTGGGAGGTATAATGAACGTGAAGGACTAGGGACCAGACGAACGACAAGATTTATTAGAGCCTGTTTGACCTAGTCTCTAGACTTTGCAGTCAAAGACTGCCTTCTGGTGAGCCCTGAGCTACACGCATAGGGCTAATCAATGCAACGTAGCCGAGTACTGCACCTCACCCGCTCCGACGGTAATTTATTCAGACATCGAGACCGAGAAAGCTTTTTTTTTAACATAAGCATCTTAGATTCGCGGTGATACGTACATTTTATTATATGTATGTATTCAGAAAGATTTAAAATGTTATATTCTATGTTTTCTTGCAAAATTGTATAAATATCTTAACAACTAAAATTCATTGTGTGCCACGAGTCAGACATGTTTACATAAGATTCAATGTAAAATCTACCAACTTTATGCACAAATAGTTTGAAAAATATTGCGGTAAACCTAGCTGAAACTTTGCAGGGTAATGAAACGACTATTGATGTAAATAATATTTTCAATTCAACCAAAAAGTATAGAAAGTCTATAATCATCGAACTTCCTTAACCCTTCTATGGCACACTTCCCGACGCGTAACGCAGCTGGCATATAGGGGTCTTTTTGACCCCAAGCGAAAAAAAGCTTCCCGCAAAGAGCTAATTGATTATTCTGAGTAGCTGAATTCTTTACACGCTCTTGGATAGTTACTTCAAAGAATGCTGTGGGTTATTTAGTCCAAAATTTATATTAAATATGAAAAAATATCTCAGAAGTTAAGACTTAGCGAAAAATGATATGTTTTACGACAAAATGAATAACTTTTTTGTCTTTTTTAATAACCGTATAAGTACTATTTTCAAAGTTTGAAGTGATTTAAATAAGGTTGAACATTTCTGGGGTCTTTTTGACCCCAGTGTGCCAGAAAAGGGTTAAGGGCCGATTTTGCAGTGTTTGGGTAATAAGAGTTGATTCTGGAAAATTTATTTTTGTCGTCTTAGAGAGCCCTGAATGAGTCAATAATTATGGTGTGACTACTTTCAGGCCATTCGCATGAATTTTGTGAAGAGTAGTTTTTAAGTGATAGGGGTTGATTTTAGAAAACTTTCCATTGGCAAGAATGCACTAGGAAAAAAATCTCCAAGACCCAGGAAACGAAATAGGAAATACAGCCAATTTTTGAAATTCCGATTTTGGTATTTAATTATGAAATTATATTTATAACTTGTCGTTTAACATTTTTCTGAGCATGTGGAGTATGTGGTAGTGTTTGCAAAATTAAAAATCACACTTTTTTGGCACCTTCATATATATATATACTTGAGACAGGAGGCAGGAGTGGGTGTAGCTTTGTAATTTCATATGGGAACCCCAAATTTTTATCACAGATTCAGATTCTCCTTTATGAAATACGTAAGTTTTATTCGAACATTTTTGTTCGATTCGTTCGGTTCGGTTTTGATTCCTCAGGAAGCGAGCCGAAGGGCCTATGACAAAGCCACCGAACGCGTCCTCGGGTTGCGGATAGAAGGTCCCTGTACCAAGGGTTTCTGCTCAATATGGTTACAATAATTAATAAGCAGTCGCGGACAATTGTCCAGGGATGGATTGGGCCAATTTTTAGCCCGATCGGACAACTTTCATTTTCGAGGTGGGTACACTTGAGAAATTATGCCCCATATATATATAATTTATGTCACTTCCTGTTTCGTGAACGACTCTTCAAGTTGGTTAAAAAATGGCGACAGTCAACGTGAGACCTTCTGAGCTCGTACGCAATCGCATCACACGCACCAATATATCAGCGATCAGTCATTTCAAGTTGATAGAAAAATCATCCGAGATAATTATGAAGTGAATTGTATATTCAGTTATATTAAATGTACTTATGATATGAAAAGTGTAAGAGTTTCATTGTGTCAATAACCTTCGCGGCTATAAGAGCCATTTGCTCCTAACATTGATTTGACTATCTAACCGTTTGGTTGTGTGTGATGAATATCACGCCTTTAATATTTGGTCCTTAGCGATGGATACAGTAATTTTTGAAAATCATCTTGTTATTTCTTCAAATATAGTGAGGTCTGATGTGTTTGCTAGGCATTTTTACCTCGTGGCTTCGCAATCTGAAGAATTGTTCGGCTGTAGGCTTTTTCTGCTTCAAAGAGTTGATAAAATTAGTAGAAAATTAACGGAGCAGAGAGTGATGCTATTCCTTAAAGGAGTTTTTGGTTTCTTATATTCTCTTAAAGAGATTTATTATTGAGATCTCAGGATCTCGAAACACAAATATATGCACCTCTCACTTGCTCTCACCAATTCTCTGGACTCGATTGTGCCTATCCTGCTCTCTCCGATCAAATTTAACAGGTTTAATTGTGTTTCTCTACCGTGGAAAATCAATACGCAGTGGCTTTGGTGCCCGCCAATTGGAATAATTAAGTGTCCTTTGAATTCAGTTAAAAGTGAGTTTCTTTACTCACAATGACAACCGAAGAAGCAATTTCATTTAAAACTTTACTAAACACCCCACGCGACACATTTGGACGCATTGATCGTACTATCTCGAACTTTAATAAGATTGGGAAGGAAAACGTGACAGCTACTAAGATTCAAAGCAGAATTTATATATTCAAGGAACGCTAGGAACTCGCCAGTAAGTACTACAATATGAACACGACTGTTATAACTGATGACGAAAGAAAAACAGAATAATATTTTATAGAAAAGTAGTATAGTAATGCTTCAAATCACTATGAAGAAGCCATGGATCTTCTCAGCGACTGGAACGCGAAAATTCTCTCCAGTCACTATAGTAGGTCACTCAAAAATCTTAGAAAATTCCTCCCACCACCACCCATCTGAAAATCAATTGGTCATCAATTCCCTTATATACAGATCTGTTTCTATAACAGATGAAGGTAACTTACAAAGGAAATTACAAAAGGTTAAGCAAATCCTAATACAAAACAATTACACAAACAAACAAATTGAGAAAGCAATAAGAAAATACACTCAAAAAAACAAGTCAACACAAGCCACTAAAGAAAGAGAGAGAAAAAAGACCATATCCTACCCTACATTCAAGGTATCACAGAACAAATAGGAAGAACTCTCAACAAACACAACATCCAAACAAATAATGAATCATCGTGAAAGCATTGAATCTATTAATTCCACTATTTGTTGAAAATTAAGTAATTTGTTAAAATTCAACTATTTTGTTAAAAAGCCATATTATCTGGCCGAAAAATTAACTGTTTTGTGGAATATTCATTTTTTTTTAAATATAAAATGCGCCTTTTTGGATTGAGAATTTATCTCCTTTTGTAGAAAAGTTCTTAGTTAAAAATGCACCTGTCTACTAAGAAATTAGACTCTTTGGCTTGAAGATTCAACTGGTTAAAAATGCGACGGCTTTTGATTGAAGTATAATCTTCTTGGTTCGAAAATTTGCCCATTCAGTTGAAAATTCATCTTTGATGGTCTAAAACTGAACTTTTTTTGAAAATTCATCTCTTTTGGGGAAAATTAATGTTTTTAGTTGAAAACTCAACTATTTCATGGAAAATCCATCATATTTCGACTTGAAATCTTAAGTGTTTCATATTGTCGTGAAGTGACTAAAAGTGTTAAGGATAAATTTATAAATAAACAGTTTTTTGCATTAACACTATTGATCTCCTAGGTTAAGGTAAATTGCTTTTATTCATATAAGAAACATTTTACAACAATGACTCTCCACCATACGACGAATCACTTCTTAACTCGGACATGATTTTCGGTTCGCAAAACAAAATACCAAGTTGATGTTGAATGAAATACATATTCAACATTTAACAGAGGATACTGACATGGTGCTCACAAATTATCACGTCTCCTGGATGTTATTGTATGTCCTAACTCTTCAAGTTCCTGTCATTTAGGAGAGTTGAAAACTGTCCAGGTACTGCAAACTTGAAAGATAATCTCGCAAAAGCTTTTGGTGAACATTGTATTAATAGAGTGAGATTTAAAATTTGGTTACAGACAGACAGATGCACTCTAAAGACTCTGGTAATGGATACTGATGAATTCCTAGATTATTTCTGTGAAAGGCTGATGAAATTAAAAACTCATCACTTCATTTCAAAGGAGCAATCAACTTTTTTCAAAACTCTGAAGGAAAATTTATTGCCTAAGGAGTTTTTGATTTGCTTCGATTTCGCTGAGAATTACACCTTCGTAATTCAGAATGCAGCGCAATCATTCCACTGGAATAACGACCAAGCCACAATATTCACTGTGGTGATTTATTAGAAAAAAGATGGAAAGCTTAAGCACGCAAGTATCGCAATCATATCTGATAACTTAGCTCATGACACGGTGGCTGTTTACAAGTATCAGAAAATAATAGTAGATTACTTGAAAACTCATTTCAGCCCAAAGAAAATCTACTATCTCACTGATGGTGCAGGGCAACATTTTAAAAATAAGAATAGCTTCGCTAATCTCCAAGCCCACGAAGAAGATTTTGGTATCCAACCCAGTAGGCACGAAAGCATTGACGTCCTGAGAACGTTCTAAAGACGTTCCTAGGACGTTTATGTCAGTCCAATTGATATCCTAAAGACGTCCCATGTTCCAAAGACCGTCTCTGGAACATGGGACGTCCTTAAGACATCAATTGGACTGACACAAACGTCCTAGGAACGTTCTTAGAACTTTCTTAGGACGTTAATGTTTTTGTGCCCACTGGGAAGCTGAATGGCAATTCCATGGTACATCTCATGGTAAGGGTGTATGTGATGGTATAGGAGCGTATATAAAGAGACAAGCAGCACGTTCAAGCTTACAATGTTCTCCGAAACCTCACATACTCACTCCCCATGCTTTGTTTCAGTGGGCAAAGAGTAACTGTAAGGAAACCGAAATTTTTTTCAGCAGCAAAGTAAATCATGCCTTAACCACCGAGTTACTGAAAGCCAGATTTGACAAAGCTGTTACGATACCAGGTACATTACAGTACCACGCTTTCATTCCCACTCAAGATGGAAAACTTCAACTCAAGAAGTTTTCGTCCTCTGAGAAATACGACATCTTCTCGAAGGGCAAAAAACAGAAAATGCAAAAGAGGCCTGCAAAGAAAACAATTGTTGAAACTATCGCCAAAAAATTGAACAGAAAGACACATAATACTACCATATAATATTACTTTACTTAAAAATCTGGCACTAAAACGTTTTACAAAGATCTTTGGCGTGAGCACACTAGGGGATATCGCGCGCCACTCGCCCTATCGTGGCATCTTGTTTACGTATCGTTTTATTACTTAAAAACATATCAATTCGCCACTCTGAAAATTGAGCGCCTCATAGAAAAAAATCTCAGCTTTCTTTTGAAACTATTTTGAAGAAAAAAAAAGTGTCGAAATTTGGAAAAAAGTCAAATTTATTTGTGATTTTCAAAAATTAGGGTCAAATTTTTACTTTTTTAAAAAATCGCTATGATAAATAGAAATTTTGTGGAAAAATCTTTAAGAAACATTGAAAGTCGAATTTTGTTTAACCCAATAGGAAAAAAGTTACAAATGTTTGAAAGTAAGGCTTTGCTCCAAAAACCCAAAAATTGAATCCCCTCTACTTTGATAAATAATTATCAAAATGAATTAATTTTTAGTGTGAAAAGTAATATATAATAGGACTACAACTAGGCCAATTTTGAGCCCTATCGGACAACTTTCATTTTGGAGGTGGGTACACTTGAGAAATTATGCCCCATATATATATATTTTTTTTCGGTTTCGATTCCTTTGGAATAGAACTAAAGCGCCTATGACAAAGCCACCAAACGCGTCCTCGGGTTGCGGATAGAGGGTCCCTGTGCCAAGGGTTTCTGCTGAATATGGTTGTAATAATTAATAACCAGTCGCGGACAATTCTCCAGGGATGGTTCCGAAGGAATAACCCCTAAGCGGAGGCGTAGCAACCGTGCCGAAAGCTGAATGGCACCTGGGTGTTAAATTTCTGATTGTTTCTTTTCCTAATTGGAAAATGTAATAATCTAAATAGATTGGTTCATAATCAACCATAAATAAATTGAAGTTAAATAAACAAATAGTTGTAAAATAAATTCAGATAAATATTTTAATGGCCACACTTTTGAATAACATTTATGTAGGTACCATATTCCTAAGAATCCAAATCGAAATGCATATATTTGCAACTAAAAGAGATTAATTGAAAATAAATTTTCAACCAAAAATATAACTGTTAAATTTACAGTAAAAAAAAAAATCTTCGACAAAAACAAATAATTTTCAACTGAAATGAGGAATCTTCAACTGTAATAAACTGTTCATTTTTCAACCAAAAATATTAATATTCAACCAAATATTGAATATTTATATTTTCAGAAAAAAAATGTTTTAACCAAAGAGATTAATTTCCTACTGAAATTATAAAATATTCAAACTGGATTAGTTAAATTTTCAACTAAAAATTTAATCTCAAACAACAAAAAACGAATTTTCACTAAAATAGTTTAATTTTCAACTAAAGTGATGAATTTCCAGTGAAAATTATAAATCTTCAACTTAAAAAGATGAATCTCAACGAAAAATGTAATAGTTGATATTTTCACCCAAAATTATTTAATTTTAAATCAAAATCAATTGAATTCAACCAAAAAATATGAATTTTCAACAAGATTTGAATTTTCAAATAAGAAAGATCTTTTAGTTAAAATAAAAAACAAATTTCAAACAAACTGTTGAATTTTCAAGGAAAAAGATCAATTTTCCACTAGGAAGATTAATTTTCTACCCAAAACGACGAATTTTTTTACAAAATACATGAATTTTCAACCAAATAGTTAAATTTTCAACAAAAAGGATAATTTTTTAACCAAAAATCGAATTTTCATCAGAATAGTTAAATTTTCATCAAAAGCAATCTTTTTTTTTTATCTAAAACGATGAATATTCAGCTAAAAAAAGGAATTTTTCAGTTAAGATATAAGAGAAATGTCAACCAAACTGATGATTTCAATGAAAATGATGAATTCTTTAACCAAGAAAAATAATTTTCTACTAAAAAGGACGAATTTTTGACAAAATACATTAATTTTCTAACATATAATTGAATTTTCAGCTAAAAAAGATAAATTTTTAACCAAAAATAAAATAGTTACAGTTTCCTTTAAAAAAATAATAATTAAAAAAAAAAAAACGAATTCTCAACAAAATATATCAATTTTCAACAAAAATTATGAATTCTCAGTGAAAATTATGAATGTACAACAAAAAATGAATTTTCCACAAAAGACTTGAATTTTCAATAAAAAAAAAACTAAATTCTAAATAAAAAATTTAACGGTTGATATTTCCACCAAAAATTATTGTAATTTTTAATCAAAAACAATTGAACGAATACATTTTTCATTGAGAATTTAGCTTTTTTGGTTGAAAATTTAACTCTTTTGTTAACAATTTTTTTTGTTGTAGGTTCATCATTTTTAATGAGAATTTATCATTTTCGTTGAAAATTGAACTATTTTATTGAGAATTCGTTTTTTTTTGTTCCAAATGAATTTTTTTAACTGCAAATGTAACTATTTCATTTTTGGTTGCAAATTTATCTTTTTTATCCGAAAATCCAATTGTTTGTTTGAAAATTCATCTATTTTGTTAATAACTCGTGTTGTAGTCTTTTTTAGTTGAAAATTAATGTATTTTGTAAAAAATTCGTCTTTTTGGGTAGAAAATTAATCTTCTTTGTTGAGATTTTAACTATTTGGTCGAAAATTCATGTATTTGGTCAAAATTTGGTTTTTATTGAAACTGAAAAATCTTTCTTATTTGAAAATTCTAATCTTGTTCAAAATTAATCTTTTTTGGTTGAATTCAATTGATTTTCATTTAAAATAAAAATAATTTTTGGTGAAAATATCAGCTATTACATTTTTTGTTGAGAATTAATCTTTTTTGGTTGGAGATTTCTAATTTTCACTGGAAATTCATCACTTTGGCTGAAAATTGAACTATTTTGGTGAAAATTCGTTTTTTGTTGTCCAAAATCAATTTTTTAGTTGAAAATTTAACTAATCCAGTTTGAATATTTCATAATTTTAGTAGAAAATTAATCTATTTGGTTAAAACATTTTTTTTTAAACTGAAAATATAAATATTCAACATCTGGCTAAATAATAATACTTCCCTTCAAATATACTTTAGATTTATATTATCCAGTTTGGTTTGCAAAAAAAGTAGATTTCTCAAAGTGAAACATTAAAAGATATTTTCATTTAAAGGATTTAGTTAGCAAACTCGTAAAAGATGATACTTTTTCTGGTTATATACACATTTTAGGGTGACTAATTTCATAAGGTAAAAGAAATTATTTTCAAATCTGAACACACAAACCAGCCTAATTTGTACCTTCTTATGCAACAAATTTTTCAAACAAAATTTGTGATCATATATACTTTAGATTGTTGTTTACTTTATTCATTTTTTTGTTATTTTTATTCTCTTATTGCCTTGAAAATGTATGTGTTAAATTGATATATGTAAAGAATGATCTCTTTCATCATTTCCATTATTGTACATATTTCATTCAATGAATATTTTTAAACTCATATTTGAGGTAAATAAAAATGTTATCTTACATGTTTCACTTTTTTCTATATAATAATTTAACATGCGGTGCGTCAGTTAAAAAATACAATGAGTAAATGAAAAATGTTACTTTTTATAGAAAAATGTGAAAACAGTAAGGAAAAAAATACTTTTCTTAAGAATGAGTTAAAAATTTGTCATTGAAAATTAGTCAAATATCATTCTTTTTCCTAATCCACAAAAATGTTTCATCCATCATTCCCGGATGTAAAGAAACTTGCGATCCAACATCTCTCCATATTTTACAACAATTATTTAGATGCTTTCAAAGTACCTACATTATTCAACGATTTTCAAAAGGTTATGACATAATTTCAGTGTAATGAAAGTAAAAAAGGAGAATTATCCACTTTATCATAAGTTCTTTAAATATGTATCAAAGTACAGCCAATATTTTTAAAAGAGACGTACAAAAAATTGATGTTCAATTATAAAAATCATATTAAATATTTTAATTACTTTATTATACCATATGTTTGCATTTTTCAGGCAATATTATCGAAAGTAAAGTAAATAGAAAATAACATTAGTCTAAACCAATGTTTTTGCACTTACAGCAGTCAACGTCGATTGCGTACTTTCGTTATCAGTTATATAAAGTTGTAAGGAATGAGCGAATTTTAAACAACTGGTATTTAAAAGTAATTAAAAAAACTCGTCTCTGACGTTGACATTGAAACCATTATGATGTCATAGATACGAGTACACCACAAAAAAGGAAAACTCTCTTTTTGTAAAATGACAGGAATGTAAAAAAAACTCATTCAATGACCGAATTTTGAAAATACACTGAAACTTGGATTGCAGCAGGCTGAATTCAAGCCGTTCCGAGAATTGCTGCCGCGGCGCGACGGCTTCGGGGTGATAGAGGAGCCTGCAGGGTCGAGAAAGGGTTGCTCAACCATGCGTGAAATACCAGCAGCGTATCGACAAAGGAACTGTTCGCGGGTACTCGCGCGCGTATATTACGTAATATTATGTATTCCAAATGGATATGGTTTACACGGCAATGATTGTTTACATTTGGGCGGACTGGGATGAGTGTCAAGGCCAAGGCAAGCAATGTCCAAAACCGTTCTTCATTCCAAGTTCCAGTGTATTTTTAATTCAGCGGGTTTATAATTTAAGAAATTAGGTTCTGAATAAATAAAAAGTTTAAAATTATCTACGAAATGCTTGGAAATCGAAAAAAAGAACAGAAAAACAAGTATTTAGCGATCAAATTCGGCAACACAATCTTAAATATCTACCGTATTATGAGCCTATCAGGCCCCCTGAACAATGAACGTTAGATAGCCCTTTACCGAATGGTGTCAGCTGGCGGCTCTGAATTAGTTCCGAACACCGCCAAATTGACACGGAAGTAGTTCCACAAATGGCTACTGAATAAGGCCGATCATCCTACAGTTCGGGGTGTTGAAAATAATTTAGATGGAGACACGACGACGAACCGGCGAAACGCCCACATTGCGTGGACGAATCAACTCAAGGGTGACTTTCTAGACTGCTACGATTCCAGCTTTATCCCTGTTCACCTAGGCTTTATGGCGCGTATGTACACTCTATGGTGCCAGAAACACCGAGAGCTTCAGCACGTTTCGATGCAATCCTTTCGAAATCAACGTGCCTACCTCTCGAAAAATCGATATGTACGCAGAGCGCTTCCCCAACCGCTGCTTGATCAAGCTGCAGCCGAAGATGAGGAAGCGACATTAATGCCAACCGCGGAAAGCCAAGATATGTATCTGCTTTTCTATTACCAAGATGTTGAATGGTATTTCCGCCTATGAGTTGAACATGCTGATCGTCTCGCGATGATGTTGTTTCAAGTCTTCCTCGGTGTAGGTGGACGCAGGCACACTTTTTCAGCCCGGAGCTCATGCCAATCGCTTTAGAGTACCTATTCACTGCTTCCACAAGGATGTTCAGATTCTCTTTCGAGCAAGCAAATAGTTTGATGTCGTCCACGTATAAAAGGTGGTTGACCTTATATTCTCTTCTGTTGTGCGGGCCACATAGGTATCCAGAGCTTTTGCTTGGGAGCACAATAGATGGAGACGGTAGTCAATCCAAGCCGTAGCCAGATTGCGTTGACACCTGCTTGAGTCCTGGGTAATGCACCAGTCTATTAACAGGTTCTTTCTGCAACCTGCCAGTCCTCTCTTGCATCAACTTTGTTCAACTGTTGCATGCCATAGCGGCTCGTTAGATGATATTATCATCTCTTTGAGGATGTCAGTGAATAGCTTGTAGCTGGTGTTTAAACCAGCTACGGGCAACCTTTGCGTTTGGCAAAAGTTACGAAAGAGAGATATATTTCAAGTGTCTTCATTTAGCTGATAAGTATCTCCATATACTTCCTCCCAGAATACTAGAATTTCTTTTCTGTTACGCGGATTTATAACGGCACGTGACTTTTATTGCGCGTATGGAAATGCTGAGCAGAAAAGGTGGGATTTTCCTGAATCGACTTTACTCACCGTTCAAGGCGCCATTTGACTTCAGCATGTGATGAGATTTTCTTAAGTTTTGAGCAAATGCCATAACTTTTGAAGTGAATTTTTCATTTTGTGTTTTGTAGCTAATCGCGCACTGAATATTCGATGCATGCCGTCTCCCCGTTTTGATTTTAAAATCAAGCTGTGCAATACGCTCGCGAGTCTCACTCAGACGTACTGAAGTATCGCTACTTCTATTGTCGCTCGGTGGGGAGACCACCTTCTCGTAAACCACACAGTTCAGGTACCGGAGATTATCACCTTCTGGGAGAAAATCGCAGAGAGCAGTATCAGCTTCAGTTGATTTGTCCATCCTGAAAAATACTGTTTGATGGATAGATCTCCTACTTCTGATGTGGCCATCATCGACTATCTGCAAAGGTAGTCTTGCTGGAACGGGTGGTATCTTCGC
The DNA here is from genome assembly GCA_011634705.1 of Andricus grossulariae. Classification (NCBI taxonomy): domain Eukaryota; kingdom Metazoa; phylum Arthropoda; class Insecta; order Hymenoptera; family Cynipidae; genus Andricus; species Andricus grossulariae. Next base: position 116,700,603 of record JAABKJ010075445.1, on the reverse strand, counting down.
GAGAGAATGTTGCTCTTTTTTCGCCGACAAGGAGATTCATATCAATTTTCGCCCAAAAAGGATACCTGATCTCTCGAATACTGAGGCGTTTATTGAGCATAGCCTGGCTGCATATTGGCTCAACGCTCATGTAACCTCTGCATAAATCCTCTTCGGTGCGTTGAGCTTCTGTGCCAACAGATAAGGGTGTCCCTCCTGAGTTATCCTGGCCACATGAATCGATGTTCTCGCGTTTGTCCAGGGTCATTGCCTGGTCATCGCCTGGTTTCGGTCCTATTGCCACTCTCAACTGACCCACGGCCTTCATTCAAGCGAGGCCTATTGTGTTTTCCTGTACAAGTTCACATTTCTTAAGTTTAAGTTTTTAAAAATATTTTCTAAACTTAATCCTCTGTTTAGTGTTGCAGAATTAAGTATGCAATTCAATTTTTCACCTAATCACGATCCTATTCCTGGTATTTCTCGTGATGGACCTTCTGATTCTCCGGAAAGGTCTTATATTGCTAGAACTCATCCTCCGGGTTCTCCGCCCCACTCGTCTCCTCCTACAGAGTCTTCTCTTCGTGCCAAGTTTAGGTCTCCTTCTCGCACCCGTGCTTCTATCTTCCTTAGTGCACTTACAATTGAACAACTCAGATCTGTTCGGCTTATTCCGCACACGAATCCGAACCGTAAATTCGAAATTCAAAGATATAATTTTCCTCGCGAGGTATCAATTCAAGTTAGAGGAAGATATAATCACCCTGGGCCCGTATCAACAGAAGAACAAACTGTATTATCAACGTCCAATGGTCAAATCTTTGCAATAGTTGATGGAAATAATTCAATTCTGCGTGGAATATATACAGTGAGATATGACCTCCAAAGTCGAGTCGAAATAAACATGTACGATGGCGAGGTTCACGAGATGACCAGAGAAGAGGTCAGGGACTCTCCCTTAGTCAAGAATCAACCAATCTTCAGGAATTTTGACATTATAATCGTAGACGACTTTCTTCCACAAAGTTGATTCAACTTTTTATTGATATAAAAAATACATATGCATTTGCAAAAATGTTTAATCGTTGGTATCGCTGTCATCGTTCTAATTTATGTACCAAATCTTTTTGACCAATTTCCGATATATATTATAGCATATTTATGTATAATATACATTCGTATTATAATTTCCAATACAATTTTATTCATTTCATTTAATTTATTCAAATAAAGTTCTAGAATTCAATACAAACATTTATGGAATTTCAAATAAATGTGTTTGAAAATTCACTCACAAAAGTGTTTTAATTTTCATATCAATCAGTCATATTTAATATGAAGATGTATTAAATTTCAAACAAATGTGTTTGAAACTTCATACAAAAAAGTGTTTGAATTTTCAAATAAGTTAGTGAGATTGAATATAAAAATGTATGAAATTTCATACACAAAAGTGATTGAATTATCAAAATAATTAGTGAGATTTGATATAAAAATGTATGAAATTTCAAAGAAATTTGATTGCAATTTCATACAAAAAAGTGTTTGAATTTTCAAACAAGTTAGTGAGATTTAATATAAAAATGTATGAAATTTCAAATAAATGTCTTTGAAATTTCATACACAAAAGTGTTTGAATTTTCACACAACCGTGTTGTAGATTTAAGATACTTATATATGATAATTGCTTCACACACAAATGCATTAAATTGCAGACAGCATTTTTTAATAGTGTTGCTGAGCTTTGACCCAGAGATCTGTGCTCTCTGCATCATTTTACATACACTTGGACTTTGAAATATCAAAATCTTTGATTATATTATGTGAATATTTTTTTCTATAGCATGCAGTCAACCGAAATTTCCTAAATGTTTCTCTGGAACGCTTCCCCGAATGTCACTAATAATTCTATCAAATGGTACTCCAGCTTCGATACGCTCGCCTAATATTTTTCTCTCCTCTTTGTTAACTGGAAGATCAGCTACTGATTGCTTGTGCCCGAAATGTTTTTTCAAAACTCTATATGGATTTCATTACCTGAATTAGTGACAGTAATTTGAGCTGGACAGCATTTATTTATCTTCGCTGATGTCCTCCATGCAGCTCTAACTCGCATAGAATCATCCAATAACACTGGCCTCTCCCGATTTGTTGCAGCGAAAGTACAATTTGTTGTTGGTACTGCTCCGCTCAACGAAATTAGTAACTTGTTTATTTTTTCCATATCTCTCTTCCAAGTGTTGAATTCTGTTAAATTTAATTTCTTATTTCAATTAAAAAAAAAAGTAGAGAAAATAATTTGAAAATCCCTTTTTTGAATTTAGAATTTTTTAAATTCAAAAATAAATTTTGCCTTATTTAGAATTTTTTGGAAATGTACAAAAACATGTTTTTTGGATTAAATCGAAACTAAAATTTCTTCAACTTAAACCAAAGAAACATGTTATTATTTTTCATTCGTGAAAAACATTCTTTTTCTTGGTGTTCATAATAATTCCTCAATCACGAGAAAAGTTTTTTCTGAAAAAGCAAAATGATGAAATGTTCCTTTGGTTTAAGCTGAATAAATTTCACGTTCGAAATATTCAACTTTTTTAAAAATGTGTGCATATGACTCAATGAAAAAAACATCTTTTTGCACATTTTCAAAAGATTGTTATTGAGCAACAAATTTATGTTTAAATTTCTTAATTTTTTATTATTGTTCAGTAAAAGTTGTAAATATAACAAATTCGTCACAATTTTTGACTCAGTAGAAAACATTCATATATAATTTAATCAAGTGCTACAATTGCTTGAATTATTATTCAATAATGGGAACACATACGAATTTCAGACAATTTTCCGCGTAATTCAAATATTGTATTTTCAAATATCGTATATTTAAAAAGTAAAGGGGACGAAGGGGAAGTTTTTTGAGAATAGGAGAAAAAGGGGGAATTTCAAGAAAAAAGGGAAAACAAAGAAAAAAGGGGAAACTGCGCACCCTGAAATTAAAATTTGAATATTTCTTCAACATGAAATCAATCTCACGACATAACGGCGGTCGGGTTTAGGAGTTTGCTATTTTGCTATCACCTGAATTAAATTCTGCTAAGTTGCCTATTGTAAGGGGTAAGGAGCTGTCTGACAAATTTGAAAATAACGCGCGGTCCACAGCTGCAGTGCGCGTGCGCATTGGGGTCGACTGGATGGATCGTCCGAACGGCATCTTGTGTGCATTGAGACGCTCGTTTAAAGATTTCAAAATTTTCCAATGATTTCATGAAACTTGAAAATAGAAAATAAAAGATTTTAAATCAAAATTCTTCAAGTTTGGAAGATTATCTAGAAAATATTTCGAGCAAAATTTGAAATTATTGTTTATTTTGAAAAATGAATATAACAAATAATTGAAAATTAATCTGTTTCAAGAAAATATAATAATATAATAATAAAAAATTCCTTGAGATTCCTGGAAAAATTGTAAATAATTTTTTTGTTGAAAAACAAATTTAATCAAGTTTTCTAATATTGCAAAATCTTTTTTAAAATGATTTTTCAATTCAAAAATTTAAATTATAAGAAAAGATTTAAAAAAATATTGCAAAACATTTCAAAAGATTTCTAAAATGGCCGACAAAAATTCTATAATGTTTAATTTTAATATGGTTATTTCATGCCTTCAGGAGAAATTCGTCTCAGTCTGAAATATACTTTTGAGTTTTAGAAGTTTCAAAGCTATTAAAATTACTTTAAAACTTGAAAATATTTCCAAAAATTTATCAAATATTTCTAGACTTTTTCCCAACATCTAAAAGTACGCAATATTTTGTTGAAAGACTAAAATATTTCCTACAATGCTTATTATTATTTTCCATTAATAATTTTTTCCCCCTTAACACGGAAACATATGTACACGCGTGCTTGGGGTGCGATTAATGATACTAGTATCTTAAAAAAATATGCGCCCACTTGAAAATATTTTCAACATCTTTCGGCCCTATTGAAAAGTTGAAATTAAAAAAAAAACCTTTTGAACTTATTTTTGAAACATTGCTAACTTCTACCAAAGTCGTGAGTTTGATAATTCTCTAAAAAATGATACAATGTACCTCGAAAAAATGTATGCATGCTAGAAAATAATGTGAAATATTTTTTTTTGTTATCGAAAAGTTAATAGCTAAGAAAAATAAAAAATTTATGAACTTGTTTTTGAAAAATTTCGAAACTGTAGATAATTTGCGAGCCTTATCATTCGGTAAACAATTTTTACATACTGCTATAAAATATATGCATGTTACAAAATATTTAATAATATTTTCCGTATTTATTAAAAAGTCAGAAGTTAAAATAAATAAAAAATTTATCAACTTGTTTTTGAATCATTCTGCACTTCCACCAAAGTCGCGAGTTTGATAATTCAGTAAACAATAAAACGATAAATCTCTAAAAAAATGTATAAATGCTAACAAATATTTCAAAATATTTTTCGTCGTTATTGAAAAGTTGAAAGTTGAAAAAAACAACTAAAACTTTATGAACTTATTTTTGTAACATTCCGAACTTCTAGCTTGGGTCAAAAAATTTAAATTTTCTATTTTTCAGAAAAAGTCGAAAAGTTGTCATGATAATCTTTTTGGGCTTACAAAAAAGCAACATTTTCCTTTTCTTGACTTTTTTCATATGGTGCGGTGTTTGGTTTACAATTAGCATGTTCATTTCTTTTTTTGAATTTTGAAAATGCTATAACTCTGATAATTTTCTTTTTATGGAAAATGTCGTGAAAATAAATTTTTCGAATTTTCCGAGTATGGGAGAGAGCTGTCCATAGAATTTTTGGTTCTTGAAAAAAATTGCCTGAAAAATTTTGAAAATGCTCTAATTTTTAAAATTTGTATCCAAAATAGTTGGCTAACGAATCTGGTTTCCAGTTTCTGACACTAAAAGAGTTAATCAAAGGCCACTCTAATATATTTACATTTTCAAAAGTTGTTGTGCTCACAAGCAGACATACATGAGGCATGCATGCATACATACGTACAAACATGCATACAGGCACATTCATGAAAACCTGTGCTTCGGATTGAGATGATCTCAAAACGTAGACCTTTGACAACAATTGGGGAAGGGGGTCAAATTTTACACAAATTTAATACCTTCTCTGATGATAATGTAAAAGTAAAATCTGCAACCTTAAAAAAATCTTTTAATTTATTTTTTAAAATGAAAAATCATTTGAAAATTTCCTAGAAATCGTAAGAAATTAAACAAAGTGGCCCTAAAATATGCAGATTATTCTTCGAACATTTTGGAAACCTTTTGAAGTATTTCAAGATCTGTTGTAATTTTTTCGTAAGATTCCTTTTTCAAAATAAAAAATCATTTGAAATTTCCGAGGATTTTCGGGTGATTTTTTTATTTTCTTAAAATCTTCAAAATTATTGAATAGTATAGGTGCTCTCGGAGGTGCGAAACTATCACTGGTTCGTAACCTTAAAGCCATACCCGCGTGCCAAAAATATGCCATAGCACTTGCAAGATGGATGCAGAAAGCTCTCATCCTTGGGTCGTTTCGTGTCCTCAAAACACACGAGGTTTTCGCCGGCCTGTCGTTGTGATTTCATCGTGTCCTGTGACCAATCGTCTCATGGTTGTGAGACGTGGCCTTGAGTGTAATTTACCGCGGTCCTACTGGGAGCCGGTTTCATGTTTTAGATGACAGTTGCTCCCAGTGGGACCCTGCGGTGGTTATTTAACCTTATTTTTTAATTATATATATATATATCCATATAAAATACGTATCTTATCCATAACAGTATGCAGCAATAAGAAGCTTTTTAAGAATAATTATGAAAGATTACAACAAAAAAGTTTTTCAAGATTTCTAGGAAAATTAAAGAGTATTTTTTACTTTGAAAAATTAGTTATATGAAAATATTTCGAAAGATTTCAAAAGGTTTTTAAAATTGTCAAAAAAGAATCTGGAAGATTTCAAGGAAATTTTTTGAATATTGTAGTATTTTTGTAATATTTGAGAAATATTCAAATCCGTTAAAAAGAATATTGAGAAGTTTTGAAAAAATTTCAAAAGTAATTTAAATTTTGAAAAAATTTTAAACAAAACGTAGATTTTTTATTGATCTGAAATAAAATGTTCAAGTTTTTTAAGAATATGGGAAGGTTTTAAGATAATACAGATTTTTCTTGATATTCATTAAAGAAAAAAAAAATGATTTGGAAACATAATTCTAAGGGAATAATTAAAAATATTTTAAAGCAAAAACAAATTCTTATGTATAAATAAAAATTTAACAGTAATTCAATTATTGGTTAATAATTATTTGAAACTACTTAGAATATGATGTACTTTCTAATTTCAACTCGAACTTAAAAAATGTTCAGTTTGAAAACAAAATTCGGAAATGTATTGAATTATTCTTCAATCGACAGCATTAAAAATGATAACATGGATTCATATTTTTTTAACTGAATCTGAATCTTTGAACTGCAGAATTGACAAAAGGACAAAAAAAAAGTTATTTTGCAGTATAAATGCATTTAATGAATATTTTATTAATTAAATCGTGTCAACAACTTTCACTTTACACGTTAAATTATTGAGATTTTGAATGATACAAATTTTTTTTTCAATTTCAAAAGTTTATAGTAACAGAGTTTTTAATTTTTATTGTCCGTGCAAAAGAGACGGAGGAAATAAGTATTATGAGTTTGCCTCTTAAGTTTTAAAAATATAATTTACATAAGATTCTTGAGAAAGTTCAAAAAGATTTTTGAAGATTTCAGATGTGTTGAAAAAAAATTTAGAAAATTTGAATGAAATTTTTTGTTTATTACAAGATTTTACAAAATATTAGGAAAAACTCGAGTTCATGTATAAGATATTCAGGACATTTAGATGTTCAGTAGAAATCAAAAAATATTTCATAAATTTTCAGAAATCTTTTCAAATTTTAAAATATGTCATTTATTTATTTTTTTAAAAATAAAACCTAAATAATTTTAAATTTTGTCAGATATGTTATTGTCCGTACCTGTAATTGTTGGGTTACAGCTACCAGCGAGGTAGCAATTGTTATGAACAGAATTATTTTCCAATTTTATTAGGTTTTTAACAATTAAACTTTCCTCTTTTATCAATACTCCAATGATAAATAATAAATTCAAAATTGTCTTGAGAATCGACACCGTTTTTAGTGAATATATCTATAGCAACTACTTTTACTCATATAAGAAAACCATCTTTTTTCATCATCAGATTTTAAATACAAAAGCCTATTAAAAATAGATTAATTATAGAATAATTCCATCGTATATTTGAAAGATACATTTTCTAGTCAAGTTAAATCAAACGATTTTTTTACTTGCTGGAAGATTGGCCAAATACTGTGACCTTATACATATATTATCATCACTACTTGACACATTAGTGATTTTTCTTTGATAAGAGATCATAATTACTGTAAACCTATCAAAGTTCTACAAAAAATCAGCAGAAGCCAAAGGTGAAGGGAATACTTACAAATTATGAATTTAATAATTTTTCCCATTACTTTTCGTTATATTTAAAATATCTTCTATGACAATTGACCAGCACCTTGAATTTATATATATATATATATATATATTAGAATTAATTATCAAAACTAGATGTTTGCAGCAACAAAGTCCAAAATCTTAAACTATGTGTCATATGTCGAAGCATCCTATAGGGGTAGATTTTTTTAATTATGATACTCTAGGGGGTAAGTATTTTTAAAACTGAAGATAATATTGTAATATAGAATCCATTAGAACAATTTTGTGAATGATGGCCCAAAAAATTAATTTTTTTCTTATAGTTTGGGATCCTCTTTTCATCTGCAAAGTTAGAAAAAAATCGGCATCGGACACCAACCTAAACCCCCTTGTGAGATAATTTTAAAAAAAAGTTCTCATTCAGAAGAAAAGTGAAAATGCCTGTGACCTAAAGTGCTAATCTCAAAAGCCTTTTCATCTTTGAAGTCTATTTCATCCTTAAAGCCTTTTGATCTTCGAAGTCTATTTTATGTCAGAAGCCTTTTCATCTTCAAAGTATATTTAATCCTTGAAGCCGTTACATTCTCGAAGTCTACTTCATCTCCGGAGCCTTTTTACCTTTGAAGTCTAATTCATCCTTGAAGCCTTTACATCTTCGAAGTCTGTTCCATCTCAGAAGCATTTTTATCTTCGTAGTCTATTTCATCTCAGAAGCCTCTTCATCTTCGAAGTATATTTCATCCTTGACGCCTTTCCATTCTCGAAGTCTACTTCATCTTCGAAGCCTTTTTATCTTCGAAGTCTATTTCATCCCTGAAGCCTTTTCATCTTCGGAGTCTATTTCATCTCCAAGGCCTTCTTATTTCCAAAGTATATTTCATCCTTAAAGCCGTTTCATCCTCGAAGTCTATTTCATCTCCGAAGCCTTTTTATCTTCGAAGTATATTTAATCCTTGAAGCCGTTTCATCCTTGAAGTCTATTTCATTTCCGAAGCCTTTTTATCTTCGAAGTATATTTCATCCTCAAAGCCTTTTCATCTTTGAAGTCTATTTCATGTTACAAGCCTTTCTATCTTCGAAGTATATTTCATCCTTGAAACCTTTTCATCGTTGAAGTCTATTTCATTTTCGAAAGCTTTCTATCTTCGAAGTATATTTCATCCTTGAAGCCGTTTCATTCTCGAAGTCTATTTCATCTCTGAAGCCGTTTTATCATCAAAGTATATTTCATCCTTGAAGCCTTTTCATCCTCTAAGTCTATTTCATCTCCGGAGCCTTTTTATTTTCGAAGTCTATTTCATCCTTAAAGCCTTTTCATCTTCGAATTCTATTTCATCTCAGAAGCCTTTTTATCTTCGAAGTATATTTCATTCTTGACGCCTTCTCATTCTCAAAGTCTACTTCATTTCCGGAGCCTTTTTATCTTTGAAGTCTATTACATCCTTGAAGCATTTACATCTTCGAAGTCTAGTTCATCTCCAAAGCCTTTTCATCTTTAAAGTATATTTTATCCTTAAAGCCTTTTCATCCTCGAAGTCTATTTCATCTCCAAAGCCTTTTCATCGTCGAAGTATATTTTGTCCTTGAAGTCTTTTCATCATCAAAGTCTATTTAATCTCCAGAGCCTTTTTATTTGCGAAGTATATGTCATCCTTCAAGTTGTTAAATCCTCAAAGTTCATTTCATCTCTGAAGCCTTTTTATCTCCGGAGTATATTTCATCTTTGAGGCCTCTTCATTCTCGAGATGTACCTAATCTCCGAAGCCTTCTTATCTTTATAGTCTATTTCATCCTTGAAGCCTTTTCATCTTCATAGTCTACTTAATCTCCGAAGCCTTTTCATCTTTGGAGTATATTTCATACTCGAAGCCTTTTCATCCTTGAGGTCTATTTCATCTCCAAAGCCTTTCTATCTTCGAAGTAGATTTTATAATGAAAGCCGAAAAATTTGAATTGGTTTAACAATGATTCGAGTATTCCCAAAAATCTAAACAATTTGGAATCAGTGAATAAGAAAAATAAAAAATTATATGTTGTCTTCCATATCTTGAAAATTGATTTGTTCGAGGTCAATCCGTGTGAAAAATACTCTGGAAAATAGGTTACTAATTCGCGCATTTTTCTATTTCAATCGATCCTCGTGAAAACATAGAAAGGTTATCGTTGCTAAGCAATTCTTTTCCAAACACTTCTTTTGTGCCAGTCAAAGGCGAAAGACGCGTCAAGGAGGGCATCAATTTGTTGATTTAGAAATCTATGAAAAAACAACAAAATAGCTTATTTCCAGTTCAAGATTATCCTATTCTACAAAAGAGAAGTCACAATCACCAAATTACAGTTGTCGATGATTTGACCTTTAATTTTAAAAGGTCTGGGCGCAAATCTGGGGGAAATACAAAGATCGAGCACGTAGCGCGAGGTAAACGCATCATCGAGCGCAAAGCGCGAGAACCAACAGTCGCGCCCCCTAGGCGCGCTAAAACTTGCGAGCCGCGCGGTTGAAAAATAATCATTTTAGTTTAAATTAACTTTTTTGCTGTAAATTCATATTTTTGGGTTGAAAATTAAATTATTTTGTAGAAAAATCGTTTTTTTTTTGCTTAAAAATTGTACAACTTGGTTGAAAATTTATGTACACTACCGTTAGAAATTCTCGGTACGACCAGCGCGAGTACTATCAAAAATCACTGCTGACATTCGAAACGTGATCACTCGTTAAAAAGAGGAGCGACAAACTTTTTTAGAGAACCATTGAAAGGGTTATGAAATTCAACGCTGAGCTACTCTAAAGAGAGATATTTCTGATCTTTTAAAGAGAATATACCACGTGAAAAGTTTAGAAAAAATGCAAGAATTTCTCGAATTTTATACTTCGACTTCAACTTGTGGCATGAACTAGGAAAGTTATAGAAAAAATTAAAATTTTTACCACGCAGTCTTGCAGGTCTTAACTTCAATTTGGGCCAATAAAACTTGAAAAATCTTCACGAGTTCTCAAGACACGACTCAAAATGTCCAAGCGTATCTGCGTCGAGTTTCAGTGGCCGACAGCGGTGATTGCCGACTGAAACTCGACGCAATACGCTTGGAAATTTTTTGTCATATCTTAGAAACTCGTGAATATTTTTAAAGTTTTATGGGCTCAAGTTAAAGAGAATATTTTAAAGATTTTGTTGGACATTTTTTTTCGTATCTCGAGAACCCGTAAAGATGTTTTAAGTTTTATTGGCTTTGACTGGAGATCAGACTTCAAGGACTGTGCGGTATGAATTTTTAATTTTTTTCACAACTTTCCTGGGTCATGTCACAAACAATTTTTTAAAAACGTAATTCCGTTTCAAAGTCAGCAGGAATTTTTAATAGTACTCGTGCTGGACGTACCGAAAATTTCCGACAGTAGTGTATTTTGTAAAAAATTCATCTTTTTTATAGAACATTATCTTCTTCGTGCAAAATTAAACTTTTTTAAAGAAAAGTCGTCCTTTACGCTTAAAATGTCAAATAATTTGGTAGAAAATTTAACTACTTGGTTACAAATTAAACTATTGATTTGAAAATTTAACTTTTTAGTAAAAAATTAACTTTCTTAATAAAGAATTATATTTTCGGTTGAAAAGTTTAACTGTTTTGTAGATAATTCATCTTTGCGGCTTCAAAAGTGAACAATTTTGTTGAAACTTTATGCATTTTGTTGAAAATTCGTCTTTTTGGTAGAACATTATTCTTCCTTGTGGAAAATTGATCTTTTTGGTGAGAAATTTAACTGTTTGATTAAAAATTATTATTTTTTTGCTCGAAAATTAATATTTTATCTGTTAATTTAACTATTCAATGTTTGGTTGAAAATTGATCCTTTATAAATTAGGAATTCAACTATTTGTTAGAAAATTCATATGCTTTGTTGAAAAAAAAATATATTTTTTTTTAAATTGATCATGTTTTTTGAAAATACATCTTTTTGCTCAAGTGTTCAAGTAGTTTGTTAAAAATGAGTCTTCTTTGGCTTGGATAATGTCTATATTAAACCGAGTTCACCTAGGAAATTAGTTCGAGATTAGAAAAGTTTAATTTGGAAATCCGAATAGAAACTAGTTAAAAATGAACTCGAAAATATAAGATTACAGTTGATAATGTCCAAATTGACCCGAATAGATTTTCTATTTCGAAATTTTTTTCAATTCGGCAACATAAATAAAACTTACAGAACCGAATTGATACTGGTATAATATCAACTTGGATTAAATGATCCTTTTATTTCGAGTATTTATAAAGCAAAGTATGTCTTTTTAATCAAAAAAGTGGGTTTTGAAATAAACCTATTTGAATAAATATCTTATGTCGGAAATTGATGTTTTCTTTCTACTTATTATTTTGATATGTTATTTAACAACAAAGTTTAATCTTTTTTGTTGTCTAAGATTTATGTGAAGATTTGTGTCACAATTTATTGATCATGACTGATCCCTACATAAACAACTTCAGAACCCTTAAGGACAGTGTCCATTAAGAGAGTATTTGCCGGCGAAGCGCGTAATAGCGAGTACACGAAGTGCGAAAACCTTGAGGAACCGAGCTTCAATCATGTATTGTAAACGAAAAAACATTATTTTCCATAAAAGAAGTTTAAAATTTACGAAAAATAATTATTTTAACAATAGCTTCCTTTCATTCAATTTTTTGTTACTATCGATTCTAACCATAGAAAAATTTACTTTTCTATGTGGAAACAGTAGAGTTGTAGAGAATGTTTTTTCTGAAAAAACATCATTTAATAAAATTCAACCATTTCTTGAAAATTGGTGAGAAGCGAAAGATAATTTTTTTTTAAGTTTTAAAATTTTGTGATTGAACATAATGTTTTTTTTTTTTTAAACGACATCATCATTAATATTATTTTCATTCTTAAAATCATAGAAAAACTTTTTTCTTTCAGCGATCTGATTTGTGGCACGACAACTACCTTAAATTCTTATTGATATAAAGTAGACGTTATGTCAGTTCAATGCAGGCCAAATCATGTTTGCGTCCACAAGAATTTCTTTTTCGAAAAATTTAATTTTTTTTTTTTTTTTTTTTTTTTGAAAACGATACAGTGTATAATAAAAGATTGAGAGGTATATTTTAGATCATTCAAAAAAATAAGCAAACCTATTTCTCAGCATTTTATCGAATCTGTCTTTTTTTGGTCAGAAATATGCGAAAATTCAATTTTGGAAAAAAAAAGATTCCCTGCCCAGAAAAATGGTTCATCCCCATAAAATTTGAAAGATTTCTTTGTCATTTGAGTACCATTTCAGCAAAAAAAATAGCAGAAAAGTGCAGCATTTTTCAGAAAATCGACTTTTTATGATTTTTTCCCCAAAACGGTAAAATACGTGTCGTCTTATTTTCTTTGAAAAGAACTTATTTAAGAGGCGAATGATTCTGTGATTTGAAGTTGCTTTGGAAAGAAGAAACATATGGATTTTTTCTAAATTAAAAAAAAAAGTGAAACAATTGTGAACAATTTTCAAATGAATTTTATCATTGAATTTGGAAGTTTTCACATTAATATACCTAGTACTCAATTAATTTCTAAAGCTGTCGAATAAGCTCATCATAATTTCCCAAATTTCATACAATAGAGATGATGTTTATGAGTACATAATAGTAAATTAAAGTGGAAAAGTGTAGAATTGTTGGATGAGAACTCGTAGAAAGTTTTATCGAAATTTGGGATCAACTGCAATTCACCTAAGCTTCCTTCAGTGAAGCATTCGTAAAGCATCAATTATGAGCTGTGAGTATTATGGATGTTGAAGCCAGCTCTCATGTACATGAAGGCCCTCAAAAACTTTTTGCTTTATGTAGAACTCTAACTTCTTGCTTCTCTTCCTCTTTTTGCTCAACAACAGAAGTAGAGTCAGTGGTAACTTTTTGCTTTTGATTTCGCGTGCATCGAGGTTTCATGGTGGGGTTGCTGCTGTGCTTTTAGAAATGTTAATTTGTATACATTGCCATGAGAAACAGGCTTCTCCAGAGGCTCTTAATGTAATTGCTCCCGGAAGTGCATTCAATTTTTAAATATAAATAACGCCACTCTCATTTTTAATTTTTTTTTTACTTCAAAAGTTTAAATTCAAAGCTTTTTAATTTTTTTCCCTTGCAATTGAAGTCTTTTATTTTAAAATTTTTCTGAAACAAATTTTAGACTTCACAAAAAACGGTTCTACAAATAAAAATGTAAAAGCTTGAAACCAAATTCTATTTTTAGTCAAATACGCGCAGCAATAAGAAGAAGACTTATATCGGTATCGGTATTTAATTTTTTTTTAATGGAGGTAATGATAGTCAAACTTGTATTGGATATCATGGTCAATTGTTAATTGACTTTTTTGGGTGAAACTTTTTAGAATCAATAAACAGTTATTAAAAAGTAAATGCTGGCATGTGTATTCTAAATACCTTTACAATAAAAAATCTGTCATGATGGACGAAATGTGAAAAATAAAAAGATCGCTGTCGGGAATTATTATCTGTAACATAATAGTATATTATACGCCGAGGTGCATAATGAGGGACTTTATACGGCGAGCGGCAATGCTCGCAGGACGATCGAAGCCGAGGCGAGATAACCTGCCAGCGAGCATTGTAAGCGAGTCGCGTGAAGACCCGAATTGTGCGCATTGGCGCATATACTATTTTATGTGAAGACGCTGCACTCTACGCTCATGGCTTAGGGGGGTGGTCACATTGAGTGAGACGCTCAATGTTCAAATATACGCTTGCAGACCACCATAACAAACGAGGGCTGTTTCTTGGTCGCTATACGGGCCGCAGGTCATTCCTGTCCCGATTTCAAAGCTGTAAATCGGTCCGGGAGGGGCCTCGACCAAGGGATCCAGAAGGCCCGTGTTAGCTAGGCTCTTTCACCCTACTACCATACCGTAATCACACATAACAGGAGAGCCCGTTTATAGGGATCCTTTTCTTCTCATCCGGGAGAGCCCGTTTATAGGGATCCTTTTCCTCTCATCCAGGAGAGCTCGTTCATAGGGATCCTTTTCCTCTCATTCAGGAGAGCCCGTTTATAGAGATCCTTTCATTCATATCCATACGCATGCAGGCCGAGGTCCTTTTGACCCCCATGTCCGACACGCTTAAGCCTCCCCACCCACTACAAGGTGTTACAGCCCCTAGGGGAGGAATTCATATGACCAGAGATAGAAAAACATTTACGTGAATAGATAGAGGATAGAGTGAGATAGACAAGAAAGGATTAAACAAGATAGACGTGAATTTAGATTGAGAAACAGATAGAAAAATGTTGCCGTGGACAGATTAAGGATAGAATAATATGGAAAAGAGGGGATTGAAAAAGATAGAAGGAAATTTAAATTGACAAAGAGAAAGAGAAAGATAGACGAGAATTTAGATTAACAGAGATGGAAAAATATTCACATGGATAGGTAAAGATTCACAATTATTGAAGAAGGTATCTCTATCTTTTTACTTCCAGCAGCCCAGTATAAAAAGTTGAATAGATATGACGCGAAAACGAATTCAGGTTAGGTTAGGTGTATTCGATTTGCTGCCAGTATAATTATGAGAAATAAAGTTGCCCAAATACATTCATGCGGTTAGGGCGAGCGATATTAACCAAACTTTGACTCCAATCCGGCAATGCACATGATTTGACAGACTCAATTCTGCAAGGTGTAGGGCGATTGACGCGATAGCTAACTGGTGACTTCATTTCCGATAGTTGGTAACCCATCGCGTTCATCGCCATGCACCTTGCAGAATTGAGTCTGTCAAATCATGTATATTGTCGAATTGGAGACAAAGTTTGGTTAATATAACTCCGCTCGGTTAAGTAATTAATATCGCTCACCCTAACCGCACGAATCTACTTGGGAAACTTTATTTCTCATAATTATACTCAATGCTACCCTGTAAAACTGATAATTTCCCTTCATTTCATAAAATAAACTCGGCCGAATAGAGCCTAATGCATTGCAAAATTGAATTTAAAGGCCCAATGCGCGTTATATCTATTCAGCTTTTTTTACCGGGACGGTATACAATTCAGTCTGAAGATTTACGATTTGGTAGTTGGGAAGTTACGATTTGGTCCTTACAGAAATATTCAGCGACCTGAAACTTTAAAAAATGATAAGACTGGAAAAAATTTGTTATACGTGGCTCGCATAGAGCGAGATCCTTTTATTGGTAGATTTAAGACACTCTCGTGAAGTGATGTCAGTAGTGACGTCAGCAAGGCGGCAGGGAGAGTAGAGGCGAGAGTCGCGAGTGGAGCTTCCGCGAAGCTCGACGCGCGCGTGTCCCTCCATCGATTTTCTGCCCTCTCCGCTCGACTTCCACGCAACGCCCACGCAGCCTCTCCGTTAAAACTGCGCGCACTGGCCCAGGACGACAGAAGTGTTTAGGAGCTGGTAGCAGGCTCGGTCAACTCCCGTGTAAAGAAATGGCGAAATTCAAAGACATCTGCGATGGGTCAGAGAACTACAGACGCGTGCATGTGTTGGTCTTTATATATGTATCTGCCGCTTCCTTACATGTGTTGAATACTAAAATAATTTAACAAAAAAAGAAGAATAAAGACAAAATGAAGGAAATAAAAAACGAAAAATAGCAAATTAAAGATAATTATCATTCTATTTCCCATTTTACGTTTCTCATTCACTTCATTTTACCTTTATTTGAAGGATTGTAGTACATAACTACATAACCAACAAAATCGCAATTTTTCAGGAGACTGAAATAATATTCTGTAAAATCAAAAGCACCATTTAGAGATCAAACAAAGTTTACTCTCGAGCTGAAGTTTTTCTGAATTGAGACCAAAAAAGTATGATTAACAAAAATTATCTACTTCCGAGAAATAGAATGTCCACATCACTACTTTACCACCGAGCAATTCACGCCTACCCCGAAAGGGAAACGGCTTAATGATATAATAATAATTCAAGGTCAAAATTGACTGGACAAATTTTTCTAAAATAAAAAAATAAATTCACCATCATTTTAACCTTCAAAATTGAACAAATTACATTTTTAAACTTTAGAAATTGAATTATTCTAAAAAACGTTCAAGATGAACAGAAATTTGATATGGTTAATATTATGATTCGAAAAGTTTCTACTACGGAACGTTGAAACATAAACGTAACCGATCTTTATTTAAAACTGAAAATAATGTTGGTAGCCGAAAATTGTAATATTAAAACTTTTACATGCTCAAACCCTTGAACCTTTTTAGTTTTAATTGCAAAATTAAAATTTATGAAAGGAAAATTTTTAATATTTTAGAACATTTTCAACTAAAAAATAATTTCATTTTCAATGCCTGGTTCTCAAATCATCTTATATTTAAGGCTTGAATTTGAGAAATTATTGTCTTAAATTTTTATAGTTTTCAATTCATTCTGAGGCTATGGAGGTCATGGCTCATATGGGTCTGAAAGGTTAGAATATTAAAAAAAAGTCGCAAATAAATTTTGAATAAAAACACATCAGTGATCTCCTGGGAAATTGAATTCAAACAAAAATAAAGTTTTTCTTCGTAATAGTTCAGCAACGATGACTTTAGCCTTCTCTTTTCACTGTGTCAATTATTCTAATTTAAACCTTATGCTTTTTGCTTATTTAGATCTGGAAAAATTTTGAACTGAAGTTTTCTAGTAAAGTACACCAGAAAAAAATGCAAATTAGTAGTATTTGCGAAGAACTCAAATTGAGGCTTCTGAGGGTATGGAGGGTAAGGTTTTGTCGAAATTCCACGTTTGCCTACCATAATAAGTTAGGTTAGATAGGTATTACCTCGTACCCGCTCGAACCAATCTTAAAAAATATCAAAAATGAGAAAGGTTGAATATTTAGCTGTTCTGATTTCTTGAAAATTAATAAAATTTTAAACTATTTCTGACAACAAAAATAATTATAATACTGAACTTAACTAATTATCGTTAATTAAACATTCTATCACATGCAGGTGCAGAAGCGATTATCCATTGTTGAACAGACTAATTAATTGCATCAAAATTTTGTTTGTAGGGATAGTTATTTGAATATATCATTGAATCAAGAAAACCCGTTTACTTGCCCGTATTTAGAACCACCATTTACTTGATCCAAGAACATTTACTTGACGCAAAGTATATGTTCTTGGATCAAGTAAATGATGGTTCTAAGTTCGGAAAAGTAAACGCGTTTTCTTGATTCAATGATAATTCTTTTTCCGTATATTGTAGGGTAGTCACTCTTATAATTGAGCATTTGGGTGCAATAACAGCCTGCTTGTATTTTCAGAAGTCAGTCGTTTTTATTTGTTTCGCACATAAGTTCATAAAAAACAGCTGAAAGACAAGTGACTTCTAAAAATGAAAGTAGCTATTCTTGCATCCAATCGCTAAATTACATAAATAGAGAAAGTTGAATCTAGTCATAAAGAAAGAATTCTTCATATGTGTTTGCGGATGCACAATTTTCTTGCAGCGAAGAAATACCTTTCTCTAGAATTTCTGTGGAAGTCGCGTGGCATTCGAAGCATTTTAGATATACTGTTATTCAGGAACAATGAGACAAAAATCGACGTTTACACGTCCAGACGCCACATGTTGCCCTCTTTTCAGTGTTCTTAATATCGCAGCAGATGCGGTTTTCGGAATCTGCATACGATGCGCCGCAACATACACGTACGTCGAAAATTCGATACCGTGAACACTCTGTATCGCCGAAGAACATAGTTACAATGTCTGCTTTAAATTCAGATAACGTATCTCACACCGTGGATCTTATCTCTTTCTCGATGTCTTTCTCTTTCCCATCTCAAGGATATAATGAACCGCGGCAACATGTCAGATACCAGAATGTTGCTTGCGATGACGGCGTCGAAATCGTCTTCTCATCGAAATTCGATATCAGACATTTTGCATTTCACTTCATCCTCGCCACTCCTATCAGACTGACGGTTTTTTTTTTATATCTTTCCTCTAATTGCAGAAAAATTCTCTCGTCTATAAATGATGATCACCAACAAAAGAAGGTGACACATCAATATGATATATATATATATATATATATATATACAATTATTTTGTTAACTTGAATTCATTATTACTTCACTCCAAATGAAAATTAAACAAAAAGCCAGAAATTAAAAAAACGCATCTTTCTAGCATTATTCAAATATAATATTATTAATAATCATAATAAATTGTTTAAACAATGATTTTGTTAACTTGAATTTATTATTACTTCACTTTAAATGCAAATTGGACAAAAAGGCAGAAATTTAAAAAAAATCGCATCTTTCTAGCATTATTCAAATATAATATTATCACTAATTTTAATACATTGTTTAAACAATCACTATCATTAACATTGATAAACTGTCACTTCCATCTAATTGAAAATTGGACAGCAAATGGAAAATTTGTGAAAAACCTGCGTCTTTCTAACTCCATTTTATGAGAAAATTGCTAAAAACTATAATAAATTGTTTAAACAATTCATGAAAATATCTAATTATCAGTATAAAGTAATATTTTATGTATTAGAAACAATTCGCATTAAATAAACCGCAAAAAAATCATAATTAGCGCCAAAAACTCGCAAAACCCATTTTTTCACTTATGGGGTTTCTTTGAGACCTTATGAAACAGACTTATGGAGGTGATATTTGAAAAGTGATATTTAATTCGTATTCTATGGCTGATTGTGAAGAGAAATGTTGAGTTTCAACTCGATTGAGATAATATTGAAAATTTTGAATAAGATTTACAAAAACATCTTTTTTTCTTATGGGAAATACATGTTAAACTTCTAGCCACCCTAAATATAATTTTGTTTCAAAACAAAAAAAAATTGATTTATTTTTTGGTGGACTCAAACAAATTTGGGGGTATCCTGATAAAAATTCGAGAAAAAAAATTTTCCCATGCATTTTTGGACCACCATATTGTATTATCCACTGTGGGGAGGTTTCCCCTACAATTTCGAATTGAGAGTGTTGAAAACTGAATTTTTAATGTGTGTATGTGTGTGGGGGGGACTCGCGGATTTTCAACAATTTTTAATAATTTTTAATTATTTATAAATTTATATTTTTTATTTAATAAAATGAAGCAAAAGGATCGCCGCTCCTTCCTTCGTGATGTAGTTTCAGCAAGCAATTCTCCGGGTCGTTAACTTTTTTACTGTCGACCATTAAACACAAATCTATTTTGGTCTCGCTCTCTGTCGCCCCCCTAATCTCACTTATTTTATACGCTTTCTTGGACATGTCATTTATATAATGTAGATTGTAGAACACCCACTATGATATTATGAGATAGGCATTTTTTTCAATCTTAGCACATTAGATTATAGATTACAAAATCGAACTTTATCAAAGCAAACTATCTGGCTCATTTTTTTCTCTTTTCTCATTTTTTGAAGAAAATAATTTTTTTAATTTTTATTTGGAAATAATTTCACTCCCCCCCCCCTGTTTTCAATAAACTTCCCCTTTGTCTCGTTTTCCTGTTTAAATACGAACTGAATGAATAGAACTCAATAAGAAAATCCAACTATTTTTCGTTGAAAATTAACTTTTTGGTTGAACTTTTTTTGGTAGAAAATTCCCCTATTTTGGTAGAAAGTTCAACTGTTTGGTTTAAAATTAACTTTTTCGTTGAAAATTAAACTATTTTTCCTTGAAAATTAATTATTTTTAATTGAAAAGTCTACTGTTATATTTTTGGTTGAGAATTAATCTTTTTGGATTGAAAATACAACGATTTTGGTAGAAAATTCAACTATTTTTGCAGAAAAATTAACTGCTGGGTTTGAAATTAACTTTTTGATTGAAAGTTACACTATTTTGGTAGAAAATTCCACTATTTGGTTTTAAATTAACTTTTTAGTTAAAAAATCAACTATTTGGCCCAAAATTAATTTTTTTTTATTGAAAATTCAACTATTTTGGTGGAAAAATCCTCTGTTTTGGTAGAAAATTCAACTATTTGGTTTTAAATTAACTTTTGGGTTTGAAATTCAACTATTTGACCCAAAATTAACTTTTTTGTTGAAAAATCAACGATTTTGGTAGAAAATTCAACTATTTTCGTAGAAAATTTAACTGTTTCGTTAAAAATGTATGTTTTGGTAGAAAATTCCCCTATTTTGGTAGAAAGTTCAACTGTTTGGTTTAAAATTAACTTTTTTGTTGAAAATTAAACTATTTTTCCTTGAAAATTAATTATTTTTAATTGAAAAGTCTACTGTTATATTTTTGGTTGAGATGGTATACTAAATTTAATTTCATTTTGTGCATTCTTGCTTCCATTACATGTATACTAAATCTAGTACAGATTTTTCTCACAGTGTTGCTCTCATTATTCTTTCACTGGTTCCTTTAATTCATCAAACTCTTAGGTACAAAATTATCCCAACTTTAATTTCGTATGTAATACTTTCCCAACTTGTTCATCAATTATCAATATTAGAACCTGAAAAGTTTTTTCAAAAATGTCCCAACTTTAATTTCGTATGTAACACTTTCCCAACTTGTTCATGCAATTATCAATATTAGAAGCTGAAAAGTTGTTCTATTCACCTCGCGTACTAGTTTCCCCTATATACTTTAAGAGCAACACGGATTTTAATTAACCTCGTGTATTGCCATATCAGAGCATTCAGAGAATGACTTGCTCTTACAATATGTATAATCTCTGCAAAGAAGTGTTTGTTCAAAAGAGTACGAAAGAAGTGGATTTAATGTTAAACCTGAAGGTATGTTAAACGTGGTTGAAATTGATAATGATGTATGAATACATGGTTTTAAAATGCACCGATTTCAAAGCAGAATAATAATCAGTAGGAATAAGGGACTCGTGATCGGGTTTGAAAGAGTTGGAGAAGGTGGTGTGGGGCGAAGAGATAGGTTACAGGTGAGATCTTGGTGTTCTCGTGCAGCCAACTAGCCGGCAGCTGCCTTTGCTCAGCTCTTGGCTACACGGCACGGCACCAAGAGTATTAATATGCGACTGACTGACTGGGACCGATGTGCTTTGCTGTTGGGTAAACCGCCATTATGTCAACTGACTGAAGCAAGACTAAATGCACGCGAGTGGATCAGGACGCTAATAGCTTCCAGTGTCAGTGACTTCCGATAGAGAAAAAACCCAAACAACATAATTATATACCTGAAGACAAGCAGCGTTGATTGTAGACTGATATGACCATTCAGTCAAGATCATCAACTTCTAAAAATTAACAAAGCTAAAATATCAGATGCTACTGAAGGGCCGTCATAAACTACGTTACCCATTTAAGGGGGGTCAGTGGAAGTAACGTTAAGAAATTAGAATAATAATTATTTGAGACTTCATACTCTCCACTATTGCACTCTTTTCCTATTTTTTAAAGAATTCTTCTTTTTCCCCAGTTTTTAAGAAACTGTCCCTTCTTCTCATTTTCCGCTTGAATGCAAACTGAATTAATAGAACCCAATACAAAATTCAAATTTTTTGGGTAAAAGTTCTACTGTTTACTTGAAAATTTAATTATTTTGGTGACAATGCAACTATTTTATTAAAAAGTCTTCTTTTTTAGTAAAAAAAAAATCAACTGCTTCGTTAAAAGTTGAATTACTTGGTTGAAAGTTGAATTACTTGGTTGACTGAATTCAACCCAAAAGGGCTTGCATATGCCGGTTTTTTTCTGAATATACTTCTGGGATGCCCCACGATCATTTTGAGCCCAAAAAAAGAAAAAAAATCGCTTGGGCCCTTCCTGAGGAAACACATTTTTAAAGAGGTTTATCAACATATTTTAATGAAAATAAGTTGAACGTGAATTTTCACTGGCTCAAACCGAGTTTAGCATCCAAAAAAGGGTTACAGGTGCTGAACATTCCACAAGAACTAAAACCTTTCAATATTTTTGAAATATATGGTGAAAACAGTGGGAAAAAATCAGTTTTTTAAAAATTGCCTTATTCCAGTTCATCCTATGTCCCAAACACTTAAACAAGAATTAAAGTGCTCGACATTTTCTGCAAAATGAAAAAAATGGAATGTTCTGTCTTTAAAAGTTTGGGAGTTATGGTCCTAAGAAGTCGATTTTAAGCGAATAATTTGAATGACAAAAAATATATATAAATATTTTTGGGCAAATAAGTTATTTCCTATGCATATCTGGTAAAAATTTCCGAATAATTAATTAAAGAAGCCTTAATTTTGAGTAGATCTAAAAAAACATTGCTTTAGCTCTAATAGAACCAAAATTATGGTCTTTTGAATATGACCGTTTTTTTATAAAATTTTGTTTAACATCAATTTTATAAATAAAATTTCTCGCTTTCCAAAAGAACTCATTTTCTCAGCGGTTTAGGTGAAATTTACCAGTAAGTTATTTAAAAAAGACTTAATTTTGAGCAAATCTAAAAGAACAATGATCTAGCTGTAGTAGAACCAAAATTATGGCCTTCTGAATATTATAATTACGCTTGACATTAGACAGTTAAGAGTCGTTAGGGTAATATAATATTAGTAATGAAATGCTAGGTTTTTTCCAATACATAGACAGATTGACTCTCTGCTCAAATGCTTTTACACATATTTTTCAGTAAGTATATATAGGTTCTTAGTGGGTCCGCATTAAATACGTAAGGGTGTTTAGCAGGTCGCTCACCGCTAGCAGTTATTATTAATATAAAACGCCATAATCACTTAATTCGAATCGCTATGAACTTCGTTCAAGATTGTATGACATGTATTAAACTTTAAGAATATCAATACGGATTCCTTGTTCGTCATCACAGTGATAGGTTGTAGGGACAGCGATCTTGTGAGTTGTTTCAAATACGTGATATTATAAATAACCTTGAAATTAGAGACCTGAAGGCGCTAGCGGAATACCATATTATTAATAGAATTTCAGGTATTTTCAAGCGCATAGACAGATTGACTATCTGCTCTAATATTTTCACACAGATGTTTCAGTATTTATACATAGGTTCTTAGTGGGCCAAAGCAAGGGTGTTTAGCAGGTTGCACGCTGCCTGCAGTTAAAGCTAAAGTGAACATAGGACATTCATAAGGGAATATCGAAGCAGGGTTTACTGAAGTTTTGTAACATTTGGTTAGTGATTACGTTGTTGGTAACAAAAATTGTAAACAAGAACTTTAAAATTTTAGTTGCAGTTCGATATTCAAAACAATAAATTCTATTTCATACTCCATGTATATTTTAATTTTTTCTTTATTGTTTTCTCAGCAGTATACATACAAAAATAAGAAAAAATTGATAACAAAAAAAAATATGTAATAATATTTACGTTAAACATTCCGCGAATAAATATTACCTTTCTTTATTCTGGCGTACACTTCCGATTCATCGTTCCCCGGCGTTCCCCTTTGGATCAAAGTTTAATTGACGTTAACTTACTCCTTAAGATGTGCGCTTCAAGAAAAAGTTGCCCCATTTTGCCCATTTTCACATTTAAGAAGAAAAATCTCTTTATAAACAAATTCGCGCACAGTGGGCCAGCAACCATCAAAATTTGACATCAAACATTACAAATTCAAAATGGCGGACAAAATTAAACTTTTTTTTACATATTTGTCTTAAATTTGGGACAAGCGGTTTTGTGGGATCGCTGCTGTTGCATTGGCGTGAAAAATTACAAATTCAAAATGACGGATCCAATATGGTGACCAAAATTTCATATATTTGTCTGAAACTTGGTATAAGGGGGTTTTTGGTGTCGCTGATTTCGAATTTGTCGTAAAACATGATTTATACATCAATGAATTTGGTAATTATTTCATCAATACGCCTGTCATTATCCTGCCAATGTTAATATGATTGCAGTTTCCAGGGTCTACCGCGGGAAGGTTACAGGCCTTTAGTGATCTCACTTTTTATTTTGAAAACATTTCTTCTTCTCATTTTTTACTTCAAATTCGAAATCAGCGACCCCAAAAACCCCCTCATACCAAGTTCCAGACAAATATATACAATTTTGCAATTTTGGTCGCCATATTGGATCCGCCATTTTAAATTTGTAATTTTTAACGTCAAACTTGAAATCAGCGATCCCAAAAACTCCCTTATACCATATTTCAGACAAATATGTAAGAATTTTGTAACTTCATTCGCCATATTGGATCCGCCATTTTAAATATGCTATTTTGAATACGCCATTTTGAATTTGTAATTTTTGACGTCAAATTCGAAATCAGCGACCCTAAAAACTCCCTTATACCATATTTCAGACAAATATGTAAGAATTTTGAAACTTCATCCGCCATTTTGAATTTGTAATTTTTGACGTCAACGTCGAAATCAGTGACCCTAAAAGACCCCATATATTGAATTCCAGACAAATTCAACGTTAGATCGAATTTTTGCCACTTTTACCGGTCCACTGTGGAACTTGGAGAATATCAATATAGCTTCCCCGCACGTCAGCATATTTATATGTTCTATTCAGGCGCTTCCCCAGGCTTGAATTTTAGCCCATGTATTACATAACAGCAGTTTCCTCCTACACGGATGAATGGTTCAATATAATATTTTTATCACATAATATCAATGGCATAATACAGAAAAAAAGCCTTCGTTTTTTGAAAAATGGTCTTGTTTTTGTTATTTTTTAATTATTCGAAAATTTGCTTCATTTATGCGCCATCCGCGTTATGAATTCTGAACGAAAATGGAGTAGTTGATATTTCAAGCAAAAAAGATTCAAATTTTTCATAAAAAACAATAGAATTAAAAAAAAAAACAATTTTTCAACAAAATATGTGAATTTACAATAAGATAATTGAATTTTCTACTAAAACCGGAACAGATAAATTTTCAGTTAAAAAAATAAATTTCAAGCAGAAAACAACAAATTTCAAATAAAATAGTTCAATGCAGTAATATAAAGCTACTTTTACAAACGAAGAATCATTTTTATTCAATATAATATTGTAATTTAAAAAAAATTAAGCACGCTCAAAAAAATTTAATGACTTTAAAAAAAAATTCTCTTACATTTCCAGGGTTATTAAGGTATACAAAAATTCCAGGTTTTCCAGGTAGGGTAGATATGAGGGCGGAGTGAAAATGATCAAATTAGTTTTGAGCTAAGCGAAAAAATTTGTGGGGTGCACTCGAAGATTACCCAAAGAATAAAAAAAAGGGGGAGGGTAATTAACATTATATGGGGAGAGAGTAATCCCTTCGAAACGTGGCGGTCGTGTAGGTAAGTTCGTTTGATCGTATGATTATACTTCCCTCCTCGTTTCTCGAGATTACTGTTGTAGATGTTGAGAGATGACAATTTTCTGTGTACCATTTTAGTTGAAAGTTAAGATTAAGAATGGTACAAAACTAAGATTTATTTCTCAGTTCCGCGTTACCAAAACTTTCGTTCAATGCGGTAATCGATCGATTATAGAAATGTGCAAAGACTGACGATTTTGAAGACCGGCCTGCTTTAAGTTCCTACTCCTTATTGTATTTAAATCCAGCCCATTCCTAAACGCTATCGAAGTAGCAGCATGGCTGATGCTGTGACCAGTGAAATTCTTGTCAATACCATATTGAGAAAGAAATGATTTTATTCACCGACTAAGTGTCTGTTATCCCACCACTTGATGAGGCTTTTTTAGTTGAAATAAATAGCTTTTTTGAATCCTTCCTTAATTTGTTTGTAACATTCAAATAATGCTGAAGTGTCTTTGCTAGATAAAGTTCGGGGTTTATCCCCAAAAAATGGTGAAATTAAGTACGGTTGACAGTTTCAGGATTGAACTCGGTGTCCCCTTCCCAAAACAAGCAACATTAATATAATTTTTCAGTCAGCTGTTGGAAAGTAAGTGAGTTGAGTGGAAACCCACTGGCAGCTTTATCAAGCACAGGTGTGACATCATTTTTAACAAATATAGTAAAAAAAATTTCGCCCCTTAAAAATAAATTATGAAATATAAGTATCTCAGACGACCAATCTTGACGTCTTTAATCTATGGGATAACGACTGTAATATATGTACAGGTAGATATATAGTTTAACCAAGCACAATGTTAACAAATTCTAAATTAATACGCAGAAATCTGCTTCTCCTCATCTTGGAAAATGTGGGTCGTTTAAACTCTGCAGAGTGTAAATGACCCACATTTAGAAATTTCTATAGCGATATTACTATAAATGTAATGGCAGCAATATGCATATACGTGTAGTAAACTTAATATACCATCATCTTGTAAAATTAATATACATGTATAGTAGAACACAGTGCGTGAAAGTTGGAAGTTCTTTGATGCACCCAAATCTGGTCAAATATTTAAAAATAAAGTAATATCCTAAAAGTCATCGATTAAATTCTTATTCATGATCAAAGTGCAACGTACGGGTGAAATTTTCTTCAAAATTCACTGTAAATATCAAAATTTTAACATGAGTACCGGTGCTTTTAGGTTAGGTGTCTTAATAATTCGCTTAAGTGAACTTTTTCACTTAAAACCCAGTATGATTTATGTGTGACTAGAAAAAAATATTATGCTTCATCATTTAAAATTAAAAATTACTGCCATAATTATTTTTAATTTGTTGAATATAAAATTACCTGACTTTTCTAAGAGTTGATCAATATACATGTATATAAAATTTAATATACAGCCTCTAAATTAATATTTCATAGACCGACTTTGTAGATTTAATACAAAAATGTATAGTAAATCTATATTAAAGTTGCAAACATTTTTAACAGTGTGTTCTTCACTTTGGTGGTCATCTTCAATTCTTCTGGTGAATATAATAATAACACAGGCCGACAAATTTCAAAGCCAGAGACCAGACCTAACATTTCCGAAGGATTTTGATGCGCTGAATCCAAATATTTCAACGAAAAAAGCTGAATTTTCAACGAAAAATGTAATAATTGCTATTTTAATGAAAATATTCTAATTTTTAAATAAAAAGAGTTGAAATAAATTTGAAAAGAACGCATTTTTAACCAAATAGAAAAAATTTCAAATCAAAAAATTTTTCAGTGAAGAAAAAAAGGAAAATTTCAACAAAATTATAATTTAAGGAAAAAAATATTTTTGTATACAAAATAAAAATTTGGAATAACTGTTTATTTTCTTAAATATTTTCTTTGCTTATTTTAAGGTTATACAAATATAATTTTCACATGATTCTTGACAACATTTCACAACATTTTTCAATATTTCAGATATGTTAAATCAAATTCCAACAAAAATTATAATTTTCAATAAACTCTGATTAATGGAGATATTTTTATATTTTCATTCTTCAAATCTATTCCATAAGGTCAAACATGGTACAAAAATGGCGTACAGTTTATAAAATGACCAACTACTTACAAGAATTTTTCAAATAAAAATCAATGTGTATTATATTCAAATAACATTTAGGAATATTTATAAAAAGTTTTATCATTTTTCATTAAAAAAAATTAATACATACAGAGTACAGCTTTTATTTGAAATTTCGCGACATTTTTTTGTACCATGTTTGACCCTAGGGCAGAATCAACGAAAAATTAATATTTTAGAAATATGTGCATTAGTTATTAAAATAATACAAAGAATTACCTTAAAACATTCTATTGTCCTTTTAAAATCATGAGATATCTCTTTATAAAATAAATTTTTTTAAATTTATTTTACAATCATTTCCAAATAATTTCCAATTACAATTATTTTACAATCAAAATAAAATTGTAAAAACTAATTTTTGTAATGTTCAGGTAAGTCTTTTCATACATTAAAGGTTCTTTAAAGTTTTTATATATTAAGAATGCATATGAGATCAAGTTAATAACTCTTTTGCTTTTCTCTTAAAATCCCCAAAATTGTTATTAGAGCCTAAAATAGCATGAAAAGAAAGGTAAATATCAGACGTGAATATACAGTGAAAATGCTGGTTAATTTAGTTATTTAAAAATGATTATCATTCATTATTATTTTGACTTTACAATATTTAAAATCAATTGAAAAATAAAACATATATAATGAAAAAAGAAACCGCAGAATCGGAAAGTCTAAATATAACAATAATTCCTGAAAAACATAATCATTAAATATCTCAAGACTTCATTACACGTTTTGAAGTCTTTCTTCAAGGTGTCAATTTTTGCAAGCCGAAATCAACTCAAACCTTCTAATGGCCGCCGAAATTGAATCGTGAAGTCGGGGTCGGGCCTCGGGCGATCTCGGCTTCGCGCTCGTACCTCGTGCGTTTTCGGCTTTACACGAGGCTGGCCGACTCATCGAATCTACGCTTGCATGTATTCTCCCAGATGGGAAAGTGGTGGGGGCCAAAAAATCCCACCTTCTGGAGACACTGGCCTATAGTCAGGGAGCCAGGTATGCTTTCGTGGCCTTTTCAATTCGGATGGACCAACCAAGGTTTTTCTTATGTATTCTGACCCGCTGAATCTAAATTTTTTTGGTACGTTGACGTACAACTGTCGGTTCAATTGTTATTACCCATTTTTTAACAATCAATATTAAAATTGAGTTTTTTGCACAAAAAAAATATTTCTAGATTCTTTAGCAAATTTTGAACAAAAAAGGTTCCAAATAGTTTTTTTCTCCGACCCATTGTTTCTGAGAAAAAAATGGTCAGAATTCTAAAAAGTGCGTTTTTTCGAGTTTTTGACGCTGTGTCAAGAACAGGCCATAAAACTTTTTTACAATTTGAGAACGCCAAATGCTTCCTTTACATCCATATTGCAAATTGAAAAAAACTACATACCGTTTAAACAAATCGTTCATGGCTGAAACGAGTCGAACGATGGGGCTTTTCCGACCGCGCGGCGCCGTTTTACAGACCCCATCCGAGACGCGCGCTTTTGCGCACAGCGAATGGTAGGTAACGTTTTAATTTTATCTCGACATCTCCGCTTTAATTATTTGTGATTTATTATTGTAAGCTTAATAATTTTTTAACATAGTTTCATTATATACCTTTTTTATTAAGTAATTGATTATTTATTATTATTATTATTATTATTATATCATTAAGCCGTTTCCCTTTCGGGGTAGGCGTGAATTGCTCGGTGGGAGGATCTCGCAAAACCCCGGATATTTGACAAGTTTTCTTTCTTTCGTTCTCAAATACTTGGGAAAAAATATATATTGAGTTATTGCCGTACCTATAAAAAAAATTCCAAGTCGGATTTAACCAACACCCTTAACCGTAGTTCTTGAGTCGCAAATCGACATTTAAAGTGTTGAAAGCCAAAAATGACAAAATAACTCTTACACCGCATGATTCTTACTGTAAAATGCCTGAAATTCCCTTCTGTATGCTTGAAATATGCTTTTTAAAAACCTGTAAAAAAATTATCGGTACCGGTAATTTTTTTATAACCGGTATCGAATATTTTTTTTCACCCGTATGGAATATTTTTTTTTACCGGTACCGACAATGTATAGGGACACTTCGTACGTTTATGTCCACCCTTATGTCCGCTCACCAGCTAATGAGTCAGGTTGTATTGATACTGTCCGTCTCGTAATGGTAAATTCTTATCTTGGCGATCAAGACTAGAGAGAACTGAACTGTTTGACATGTCTGGTGACGATATGGTTACGTTTATCCCCAACCCTATGTCTACCATCAAGCTAATGAGTCAGGGTGTATTGAAACTGTCTTTCTCGCAATGGTAAATTCATATCCGGAGTGGATAGAATGCAGGTACCGGCAAAAAATTTCCTGCCGGTGCCGGTGAATAAGTTTTCTGCCGGTACCGGCAATAAATTTATCTGCCGGTACCGGTGAAAAAACATATTTCCAGCATACCAAAGGGACTGTCAGTCCAAAGTCTCGTGAAGGCGAAAAATGCACCCCTTTTACTGGACACAGAAATAATTTTTGTCAAACCTCTACCCCTTTCCAACATTTCGCAGGCCCAAAAAGGCACCCCTCTGTCATTGGCTACAGAAATAACGTTGATGAAACCCCGAGCCCTTTCCAAAGTTTCGTGGGGGTAGAAAGTCACCGCTTTTACTGGTCACACAAATAATTTTGTCAAATCTCTACCCCTTTCCAACGTCTCGTAGGGGCGGAAGGCACCCCTCTCTGACTGGTCACAGAAATAATGTTCGTCAAACCCCTACCCTTTCCCAAATTTTCGTGGGGGCGGGAAGACACCCTTTCGACTGGTCACAGAAATAATGCATTTCAGAACCCAAACCCTTCCTAACATCCCGTGGGGGGCGGGCACCCCTTCGAATGGTCACAGAAATAATGTTAATCAAACCTCTAACCCTTTCCAACGTCTCGTGGGGGCGAGAAGGCACCTGTTTGACTGGTTACAGAAATAATGCTGGTCAAACCCCTACCCTTTTCTGACGTCCCGTGGGTTCGGAAAGGCATCCCTTCGACTGGTTACAGAAATAATGTTAATTAAACCCCTACCCCTTTTCAAAGTCTCGTGGGGATGGCAAGACACCCCTTTGAATGGTCACAGAAATAATGCTGGTGAAACCGCTATCCCTATCCAACGTCCCGTGGGTTGGGAACACACCCCTTCGACTGGTCACAGAAATAATGTCAATCAAACCCCTACCCCTTTCTAAAGTCTCGTGGGGGCGAGAAGGCACCTGTTTGACTGGTTATAGAAATAATGCTGGTCAAACTCGCACCCTTTTCCAACTTCCCGTGGCGGTGAGAAGGCACCTCTCTGTCATTGGTCACAGAAATAAAGTTGGTCAAACTATGACCCCTTTACAACGTTTCGTGGGTGTGAGAAGGCACCCCTTTGACTGGGTACAGAAATAATGTTGGTAAAACCCCTAACTCTTTCCAACGTATCGTGGGGGGGGGGGCAAGAAAGAACCCCTGTGGCTGTTCACATAAATAGTGTTGGTCAAACCACTACTCCTTTTCATTATCTAGTGAGGGCGGAAAGGCATCCCTGTGACTGGTCACAGAAATAATGTTGGTCAAATTCTGACCCCTTTTCAACGTTTCGTGGGGGCGGGAAGGCACTCCTTCGAATGTTAGCAGAAATAATATTGCAAAACATGGAAATCATTTATCGCAAGATATATGCTTGAGAAGAGGAAGGCCGAGTCTCCCAGAATTTGGGAAAGAAACAAAATTTAAAATGCTAAAGTTTGATTAATTGTAACAGTGTAACCTGAAAATCGAGAAGAAAATAGAAAATGTTGGAGCCTACTTTGCCAGATGAGTAGATTATACCAATTTATATTTGTGAATTGATTTTAGTACTTTGAATGGAATTAATTAATAAGAAGAAGATATTTTTTCTGAATAAAATTTAATCAGAAATGTTTATTTTTCATCTTGTCTGCAATGACGTTAAAATATTGTCTGTATAGAAGAATATAACTTTAGTATATATTGTAGACTTCCATTTTATGGGTGAGTTTCTCTTCTCGATGCGTCACCTTCTCCGATGATAATACTAATATGTAATAAAAATTGATATATAACATCTTGCTGAATAAAGCATACTTCAGAAGAAGGAATTCTTCCTCTGATCTCTCCAGTAGTTTAGTGGTTAGAGCACCTGACCGGAAATCAGTTGACCTGGAGTTTGAATACCAGCGGAATGAAAAGGAGAAGATCTTTCTTCTGGATAGTATTTAATTAAAAACGTGTATTTTCCATCTTGTCTGAAATGACGTGAAAATATTTCCTGCATAGGAGAATATGATTTTGGTCGATATTGTAAATTTCCAGTTTATGTGTGGATTTCTCTTCTCGATCCGTTACATTCCCCGATGATAATACAGAATTGTAATAAAAATTGATATATAACATCTTGCTAAATAAAGCGTACTTCAGAAAAAGGAATTCTTCCTCTGATCCCTCCAGTAGCTTAGTGGTTAGAGCATCTGAGCGGAAATCAGTTGACGTGGGGTTCGAATCCCAGCAGAGTGAAAAGGAAAAGATCTTTTTTCTGAATGAAATTTAATCAAAAATGTTCATTTTCCATCTTTTCTGTGAGGAAGATAAAATATTTTCTGTGTAGGAGAATATAACTTTGGTCGATATTGTAGATTTCCAAGTTATGTGTGGATATCTCTTCTCGATCCGTTACATTCTCCGATGATTATACAGATTTTTAATAAAAATTGGTATATAACATCTTGCTAAATAGAGCGTACTTCAGGGAAAAATATTCTTCCTCTGATCTCTCCAGCAGCTTAGTGGTTAGAGCACATGACCGGAAATCAGTTGACCTGGTGTTTGAATCCCAGCTGAATGAAAAGAGGAGAATCTTTTTTCTGAATGAAATTAATTCGAAAATGTTCATTTTCCATCTTGGCTGAAATAACGTCAAAATATTGTCTGTATATGAGAATATAACTTCGGTCGATATTGTAGATTTCCATGTTATGTGTGGATTTCTCTTCTCGATCCGTTACCCTCTTCGATGATAATACTGATTTGTAATGAAAATTGATATATAACATCTTGCTAAATAAAGCCTACTTCAGAAAAAGGAATTCTTCCACTGATCTCTTCATGAGCTTAGTTGTAAAAGCACCTGACCGGAAATCAGTTGACCTTGGGTTCGAATCCCTGCGGAGTAAAAAGAATAAAATCTTTTTTCTGAATGAAATTTGATCAAAAATATTTATTTTCCGTCTTGGCTGAAATGACGTTAAAATATTGTCTGTATAGGAGAAGATGACTATGTACGATATTGTAGATTTCCATGATATGTGTGGACTTCTCTTCTCGATCCGTTACCATCTACGATGATAATACAGATTTTCAATAAAAATTGATATATACATCTTGCTAAATAGCGCGTACATCAGAAAAAGGAATTCTTCGTATGATCCCACGGGTAGCTTAGTGATTAGAAAACCCGACCGAAAATCAGTTGACCTGGTGTTCGAATCCCAGCAGATTGAAAAGGAAAAGATCTTTTTTCTGAATAAAATTTATTCAAAATTGTTCATTTTCCATCTGGTCTGAAATTACGTGAAAATATTATCTGTATGAGAGAATATAACTTTGGTCGATATTGTAGATTTCCATGTTATGTGTGGATTTCTCTTCTCGGTCCCCTACCTCCTCCGATGATAATACATACTTGTCATAGAAATTGATATATAACATCTTGCTAAATAAAGCGTACATCAGAAAAAGGAATTCTTTCTTTGATCTCTCCAGTAGCTAAGTCGTTAGAGCATCTGAGCGGAAATCAGTTGACGTGGGGTTCGAATCCCAGCAGAGTGAAAAGTGGAAGATCTTTTTTCTGAATAAAATTCAATCAAAAATGTTTATTTCCCGTCTTGGCTGAAATAACTTTAAAACATTGTCTGCATAGGAGAATATAACTTTGGTCGATATTGTAGATTTCCATATTATGTGAGGATTTCTCTTCTCGACCCGTTACCTTCTCCGATGATAATACAGATTTGTAATAAAAATTGATATATAACATCTTGCTAAATAAAGCGTACTTCTTGATCTGGTGTTCGAATCCCAGTGGAGTGAGAGGAGAGAGATCCTTTTTTTCTGAATAAATTTGAATTTAATAAATATTAAAATTGTTGTAACTTTCATGGTTTTTTTTTTTATTATTTTTTTCGTAGAACTCCAGAATTCTTTTGGATTTAAAGGACTGAGTAAAAAAACAACAAATTTCTGAAAAGTGGGGGATGACTATTTAAAAAAAAAAATTTTGACTTACTTAAATGCCAGAACTATTTATAAAAATTATTAAAAACTCTAGAACTATCAAAAAAGATGTTAGAACTCTAAAAATGTTTTTGAAATTCTGAACGTTAGGGTGCAAGTACAATCAAGTAATATCCAGTTTTTGGTTTTTAAACTCTGATTTTTATTATGAAGTGGACTTGAATTATTTCGCATTTAGAAATAAATTAATTTAAATAATTTCATTTTGAGAATGTTTATATAATATGCTTTAAAGACAAAAATAAGATCAGATAAGATGTATAAATTTAATGTGATTCTATTAAACAGAATAAAGCTGACAAAATGCGTCGCTCTAAATTTGTGTAAAAAATAAAACATTACACGGATTTTTTGCTAAAAGTTTATTACAGCAACGGCTTTTTTCTTTAAACCTTTTTGAAACAATTAAATCACATTTTAAAGTTCTGCAACTTTTATAAGCAAATATCTTAGTTTCTCACCAACATTAAGTATATAATAAAAATCTACACATAAAAATCTCTAAGAGAGTGTATATTTTCTTTAAATATCATTTTTTCAAACAAATAAAATGTCGTTAACATTTTGGTAAATTTTTACAGCTTCCAAACTTATACAAACATACGACGCTATAACAGATTCAGTAGCAACAAAACTGTCTTTTTCAAAGTTGCAAAGTTTTTTAATAAAAATGTTAGGATTTCTTACATTCATAGATGGATCGACGCACATGTAAGCTTATATTAATTAATGAGCTAGACAAATTCTTAATAACATTGTTTTGTCATTTTGCAAGTTTGGAGAAGACAATCTTGTTGCTACCGAGTCTGTTCTAGCATCGTATGTTTGCATAAGTATGGAAATTATTGTAAAAAGTTGAAAAATGTGAATACGATTTTACTTTTTTAAATAATTATTTGTTGAAAAAAAAATTAAAAAGTCGTTTAGAAGTGTTTACATGTAGATTTTAATTATATACATAAAGTTGGTTTGCAATGACTATTTTTGTTGGTAAAAGTTGCAAAACTTTAAAGACTGATGTAATTATTTAAAAAAAGTGTTTTAAAAACCGCATTGAGATATTTCGGAGACGATTTAAAAGGTGTTTTCGGTTTTTTGACCGTACCCTTTGTTTGTTTATGATGCTTTAGAAAAGTGTGAAATCCATTGATATAGGAAACTTCAGGGTCGTAGATTTTCACTATATTTCTTAAATAATAATTTTTGTGTTACATTGATCAACAAAAATGACCTAGGTCATCGCTGAAAGTAGTTTAATAGATATTTGCAATGAAATTTTGTAATAAAAATGTTTTAAATAATTTTTTTAGGGGTCAAAAAAATTTACGGGGCATGCTTCAGGTCATTTTGATGCGTTTTTTAATGCAGATAGTCCGGGGAAATTATACTTTTTTCAGAAAAAGAAAAAAAATTTTTGTTTCACAATCATATCCACAGGATCGCCGGCCATGCGTAATCAACTCCGTGATTGGGGAGGGGGGATACTTAAACGTATGGCGCGAAATATATTGGCGCGTTTATTTTTTGGCCCACAAATCATAAACGGGTAGGTTTTCGACAAAAATGCTCTGCAGAAAATTTTTATAGGAGAAAATATGCTTTTAGGAGCAATACATTATTTGCAGTACCTCAATTTTGGAAGTAGAAATTAATTTTTGTCAAGTGCACGTACAAACACTGGGCTCTCATGTCCACACCACCCGTGAGGTAGAGTTTTCAGTGCGTTTTTTAATTGCTGTTTCCCCTGTAGGCCTACTGCACTTGTTTTTTGTTGAAAATGTTACTCAGAATGAAAATTATCTTCTATTAATGATTAAATTTTAGATAATGTTACACTGTGAAAAAATATTACTTGAATCAAAGAAATGTAGTGCTGAATGCGTACAATAAATAGTTATTTGTGATACAAGTGCGCAAAATAGGTGATTGTGTGCGAGTGTGAATTTTGCAGCATAAGCCGGGTAGCACTGATACGTTGAGTGGTGGAGAATGAGAAATTTCAGTAGATCTTACACTGATCATTCTCCACAACGGACTCCAGTTCCCCCTGGGCGTATGGCAAGACGGGCAATAGATCAATACCACAGAAGTACCTAAGATGGTAATATAACACTTTTAGAGCCGCATTGTGTCGCTCTATGTAGCCGTAACGTGCATACTTTGAGTATCCACTGAGAACATGTCCAAGTGTTTCTTGGGGATGGCTTTATAAAGACACTGTAAAAAGTCCCCAACCATGTGTGTACGGCAACGGCCGTCATGATGGAAAGTGTTAAACAATGATATGTTTTTTAAAATAACTCTAGAATGGTTGACTTTAGATCGAAAATGGTTATGTTAAAAAATTTTCACCATTTTATAGTGCACAGAAAAAGTTTTAACAATTGTAGACGTATTATCAACGGTTACGCTATAAAATTGGATTAACTATACAATTGCGCGATTTCTGAACAAATAAAGTAAAATGGAAAAATATCCTAAAAGAACTTTGGAAATAGATCAGGCGATTTGCACTGGAGCAAATGTATGTTCCTGTTGAAAAAAAAACTAACCAACTCATTCGCATTAAAAATTATCAGTATAAAATGAGCTCAACTTCAGTGTACAATTTGACATGCTTAAGGGAATGATTTTGAGTAGAAATTATTCGTAATTGTTTCTCCATATTCATACAATATATTTCCCAATTTTCAGGACATAATAATAATATTGAAGTCCCCTTTTATTACTTTAGACGAGTAAATTTCAAAATTGAAGCTATGAGGTAGGCAGCAGCGGTGATTATGGGTCCTAATGGCACCAATGGGAGCGGGGGCAAGAACGGCTACCTCGGTCTATTATATGGAACCCTTCGAAATTTTTTTTGCTTACTTCTCCCAACAATATAATAGACCGAGGTAGCCGTTCTTGCCCCCGCTCGCATTGTTGCCATTAGGGCCCATAATCACCGCTGCTGCCTACTTCATAGCTTCAATTTTGAAATTTACTTGTTTAAAGTATTCAAAGAGGACTTAAATATTACTATTCTGACCTGAAAATTTGGAAATATATTGTATGAATGTGGAGGAACAATTACAAGAAGTTTCATCTCAAAATAAAATTGTACACTGCAGTTGAGCTTACTTTATACTGATAATTTTTTATGCAAATGAGTTGGTCGGTTTTTTTTCTTTTAAACAGGAACATGCATTTGCTCCAGTGCAAATCGCCTGATCTATTTCCGTAGTCCTTTTTAGGGTATTTTTATCTTTTACCTTATTGTTTGAGAAATCGCACAATTGTACAGTTAATCCAATTTTATAGCTTAACCGTTGATAATACGACTACAACTGTTTGAAACCTTTTTTGTGCACTATAAAATTGTGAACATTTCTTAACATAACCATTTTTGATCTAAAATGAACCGTTCTCGAGTTATTTCAAAAAACATATTATTGTTTAACACTTTCCATCATGGCAGCCGTTGCCATACACATATGGTTGGGGACTTTTCACAGTGTCTTTATAAGGCCATCCTCAACGTATCTATGAAAAAAAATTCTGCTTGTCCGAATTTTTTTAATCCAGTCAACTTTGTTCTTCGTTGACTGGACTACTAAGGTACATTCATTATGCGCTCGCGGTAAACTAAGATGTCTATAACGCCGTGTTGACAGGCAAAAAGAAATCCCTCAGTCCCCGACCTCAATCCAGGAGACTTGAGGAGCATGTTGGACAGACCTATCGAGAGCTCTTCTCTACGTATGATGCCATAGAATTTACCATGAAGGGGCTTGTCCGCATGTTCTCTAAGTCTGCGGCCCTATCTGCGGCACGGCATAGAAACGCTGCAGCATTGACGACTTCATGTTGATGTACGAGTCGCATAAGAGAATCTGCACTATTTAGAACTCAGCAGGCTGTAGCCAGCACCGTTCTTCGATGAAGAGACTCCAAGCTTAGCAAGCCTCTACCCCCTTTATCTCGAGGGAGATATATTCGGGGTACAGAAGATGTAGGATGATGAGTTCAATGGATTGTTATCATCTTGCGTGTGCTTCGGTCAAGTTGCTTCAACTCATCGACGTTCCATTCTACTGAACCAAACGTGTAGAGTAGTATAGGAACGGCCAGCATATTGGTCGCCTGGATCTTATTCTTTCCAGATAATTCGGAAGGCACAAAATTTTTTTTCTGCAGCATAAATTGGCACTAAATAAGCACTAAATTATGGCATAGTGCCCATATCGATATGTCAGTGTTGTAATTCCAGCTTCCGGGACCTTGTCAAATGCTTTTTCTAGGTCAACGAATATACAGAAAACTTTTTTCTTTACTCTCAAATTTTTTTCTGTAATCTGTCTTAAGCTAAATAGTTGATCTGTACACGATTTTCCTGGCATAAATACACTTTGGATTTCCCATATCTTTTCTTATTATTATAATTACCCTACGAATAAGCACTTTTAAATATATTTTACTTGCGGTACCTAATAAGCTGATACCTCTGTAATTATTGCAATTGCTTTTATCTCACTTTCCTTTGTACATTGGTACGATAATCACTTTTTTCCAGTCATCTGGAACCAATGATTCAATGAATCGCCACCATATTTAAGCATTTCAGCGTTAAAACTGTCTACACCAGCAGCCTTACCATTTTTCAAGTTCTTAATTATATCCCTAACTTTAGAGGCACAGACTCTCTCATTTACAGCTTCACCTCCTAATAATTCCTTAATAGTCTCTCAAAGCGTCTAGTATTTCGTCTGTATCATATAGCATTTCAGCCTTGCTATTTTCATCCTGACTAACTCTGTACTTTTCTGCCGTACAAGTTAAAAAGACACTTATCTCTCATTTTTGTTGAAAATTAGATTTTCAACTCAATCGACTTGCAAAATAAAACTGCACCTATCTATACGCAAACGAGAATTCTGACAAGCAAATAGATTTTATTAAATAACAAGTTTTTTGCGAGTGAAATTTGTAATTCGCTGCAGGGTTAAATCGCAAGTCACTGAAAAGTTGTATTTGGCCTCTAACACCAGGTATGACAATATAACTCAGAAAGACCGCGTTCCAACTCGCGGTCTTTTTAACTTGTAAAAGCGTCGAGGCTCCATCTTGAATACAATTAGGTCTAATGCTATTTTACAAGTATTCGACTCGCGGCTTTTTTCCCCTGTATTTTTCTCTATGAAAACCCGCATGTCGATTTTGTTATAGCAAATAACAAAAAATTTAATTTTTTTTACAGAATGAGAAAAATATTCATCAATTTGTATGAATGATGTTAAAACATTTATAAAAAATTAATTCCATAATACTTTTTCGAAACAAAATCTTTCTGGATGATTTTCTCCGTTCGAAGCTGGATAGACATAAGTGTCTTTTTAACTTGTACGGCAGTTTTACCTCCCTCCATATTGCTTAATGCCCATTTACAAAACAGTTTCTTGCTTCCTTCAAAATCGTTTTACATTTTCTTCTCTTCTTCTGTTTTTATTTTATCTTTACCTTCATTCACTAGTAGTTTTACTTTCCTCTTTGTGTATCTATAATCATTTTCAAGTCTATTTCTCTCCTCATCGCTAAGGCCTGTGATGTTCAACTTTCTTTCATACGCTTCTGTCTTTTCTTGGGCGGCGGTTTGGATTTCATCATTCCACCACGCATCACCAGACATTCTTCCTACAACCACAAGTTCCACACACTTCAGTCGCACTTTGCACAATGACACCCTGGATCATAGATGCTCCCCCTATATCTTTATTGTTTATCAGCGCCTTCCAATTTGCATCAATAAATATTGTTAATTTAATCCTTATAGAGAATATTCTCCTTATATTGTAGAAGAAGTCTTGTGCAAATTATTTCCAGAAAAACTTTGTATGAATTTTTATTTTTTGATCAAATTCAGGGCTTATCCCTTAATAAATAACGATAACTTTCTAGAGTTAAATAATTTTTAGCCATAACTTTCAATTTTTTCAATTGAAAACTGCGACAAATAATGTTCCGGCCTAGAGTGGGAACCTGTAAACAATTTAAAAAAAATGTATAGCAGTATTTTTTCACCAACAGAAAGTAATTTAGGGGGTGGTGTTTGCAAAATTCAAAAACAATTGAAAAATGATTGGTACTTTATTCTTTAACCGGGAATTTTCTACATTTGTAATAAAAAAAAAACCTACATGTAATAAGTTTTTCAATATCACTTGTAAAGTTAATTTTAAATTATTACTAGTTTACAATGTCTAATCCAAATATCTTTTCCTTTGATATTTGAGATATATATATATTTAAAAACTAAAGGTTAACAACCACCGCAGGGTCCCACTGGGAGCAACTGCCATCTAAAAAATGACATCAAGGGAGCAATTGCAGATGGCGATAAATAATTTGCACCCTAAGTATTTAGAGGCCCTTCCTAAAACGGAGTATCGTACTTTTGAGGAATTGGAAGATTCTGGCGAAAGTTTCGAGGCATCTAAGCTAATAAGTGAAGCGTACGTGCCCCCTCCACCTACGCAAGATAGTGTTCTACCCGAATTTGCCTACTATAATACTGCCGGACAGTCAGATAGGGTGGCCGCCACCGAAAATGATCCTACAAGCTCAGAAAAACAGAACAACGGAGCGAGCGGAAATCATATAAAGAATAATGAAAAGCGAGGTTGTAGAGGCCGAGGAAAATTCAATGATAGCAAAAACGAAAACCGACTAACCAACCCACCGAATAACCCTAATCCAAACAACACTTCGAAAAATGCGCGTGCCATACTGAGCCCTCCAGATGTACATACTCCCACAGTACCAGATGTATTTGGTACACCCCCTACTTTTGGCAGTTATCCGCCTTACCTAAATTACGACTTTTTGCCCGGCTTTCCTCAGGCACAAATGATGCCCGCTAATTTCTCCTATCCTCCAGTGGGTACCTACGCTGTTGAAGCGTCCAATTTGTCGACTGCTGCGGTGGCCCCATATAAGAGAAGTGCGAAACCTCAAGCGCCAGCCCCCTTAGTGTGCACTACCGCTAGTGGCACTTCAAGAGGGGAGCGCGGCTGCTGTTGGAATTGCAATGAACAAGGACACCTCTTTCTGCCTGCTTCAAACATAAAAAGTTTTTCTGCCACAGCTGTGGCCAACCCGGCCAAATTTCTACGAACTGTAGCAGATGTTCGGGACCCAGGACTAGGGTCCGATTACTCCCCCTTTTCGTTGTTAAGACCCCTCAGATTTCATTAGATCAAGCAAATACAGTACTTGATAAGCAGCGCCTATTAATTTCTGTTAGTGTCAAGGGTCGGTCACTGCACGGACTCTTTGATCCACGTCCGCCTATCATGTACCCTAACGGGGTGATCGAGGAAACAGCCGGACAAGCCATTTTACCTCTTAAGTTTTTAGGTTTAAACCAATGTGTTCAGATCTGTTTCGCACCTACGTTTGATTGCGAAGTTTTATTCGGTCACGATGTTTCAGAATTGTTTGATTTTTATGTAAGATTTAGGCCCCGTATTTGGAGAATAGGAAATAGTATTTGGCGAACTTATCAAGGTCAGGAAATAGGTTCTAAAGTGAACATACCGCCGAAAATATCGGATATTCGTGACTTACGGTCAATCCAGATAAAAGCGAATTCGGTTGTAGACAAGTACGATATCTCGGATATTTGGTACATAAAACGGGAATGCACCCTGACTCGGAGAAAGTTGAGCCCACAACATCCTATCCGGCTCCAAATACTGTGCGCAAACTTAGACGATTTCTGGGCATGGAATCGTGGTACAGGCCATTCATAAAGGATTTCGCTCAGAAGGCAGAACCACTCCATCGATTATTAAAGAAAAATCGAAGGATCGAGTGGGGGGAAGACCAAGAAAAGGCCTTCCAAGAATAGAAATCCGCATTAATCTCCGCTCCCACGTTATCTAGACCAGATTTCATTTTGCCGTTTTCTTTACAAACGGACGCAAGTAGTACGGGTCCGTGAGCCGTCCTCGTCCAAATCCAAGATGGCGTGGAACACGTAGTAGCCTTTGCTAGTCGATCCATGCAAGGCGCCGAGAAAAACTACACCGTGACGGAGCAAGAATTCTTAGCGGTTGTATGGGCGGTCGAAAGGCTTAGACCTTATTTGGAGGGCTATCACTTCGTAGTGATTACGGATCATAGTAGTCTCCGATGGCTCTATCACTTCAGAGATCCTACTGGGAGATTAGGTAGATGGGCCCTTAAACTGTTACAATACGATTTCGGGATTAACCACAGAAAGGGTGCCTTTCATCACGTATCAGACGCGCTGTCGCGCATGTTTGAGCCGAACTCTGAGGTGGTATGTGACATTGGCGAGACTAATGATCTGTGGGATACCCGAAGAATAAAACTGGTCCAAGAAATGCCATATCAATTTCCGGATTGGAAATTGGAAGACAATCGACTATACGGCCATCGCCCTGACTATCTGACTGAACAATTACTGCTTGATTTGGAGGCCTGGAAACTGATCTTACCTTTGGAGCTTCGCAATAGGGCTATTAGTGAGGCACACGATACCACGACCGCTATCCGACGTTCTTTAGCGTATCATTTAGCGTTTACCGTAAGCTACGGAACGATATGCAAAAACTCCCTAATACCCCCATGCTCATTCCACTCCTTTCCACCTCGACGCACTCCTCTAACTAGTCATTTTGCGTACATTAAGGCGTTATGTTTTTCATTATAAACGTGCATGTATATACGGATAATAAAGACATATATTGCTATAATAATACAGGTCATGATATCGATATTTTTAATTTATTTCATTGTGCTTTGAGACCAAAACAAAATTCTTTTATCTTTTTAGGTAATTGTACTTCATTTCACTTGCGCTAAAATGTACAATTCTGCAGGTGCATTTAGGGGTTATGTTATCCATATTTCTTGAATTTCTTCCACATTGCAAGTATTATAAGTTATATATTTTCAATATTTTATATCACCTATGGCACAAATTACATTATTTTCAAACTAATTTCATTGATATATAAATTGTACAATGTCTTTATCTTTTACTTGGAATCTTCGCGCATGGCATTTACTTTAATTCAAATATACTTCATTTTTGTGCGCTCACTTATCTAATATGGCTGGCTGTGGCGGAGTTGCTTCCTATTATTTACCTTCTTTTTAGTTGCGCGTGGCTAGACCGTGCATTCTTTGATCATGGTTTCCAGTTACAACCTGCGAAGGTGAATATAGTATGCAGGCCGTAGTGGAAAATGGTCAGAAATTGTTATTATTCTTTGTTCAATTTTTGCTAGTCAAGAGGTCCATTAGTTGTAGTTACTTCCAAAATATGAATAAGATCATTTTAAGAAGAAGAAGAATAGTTGGTCAGAAGAATGTTTCGTGGTGGAAATGTTTTGAAAAATTGAGTGATGTCCGGGCTGTGTCATTGACTTTTTGAAATATCAAAATTCCAATATGATTTTGTGCGTGCGCGCTAATTCTCATTTGTTTTGATAACACTGCGCTCAATGATTATTAGTTTAATTATTACTAGTTATCTGATATTGGTGTTTCTTCTTCTTATTCTTCTAGAGCTTGCCAGATAAAAATGTTAAGGTTCATGAGACTGCATGTGACGTTACTTTGTTTGGTCGTAATTCGTTGTACAGATATTTCTGACGATTAGCACGCATTACTTTATGTACGATTAGTTGAAAAGGTAATGGGCAGTAATGGGAGCTGGTCATACAGAAATTCTATACGATTAGCACAAATATTTTCTGTACGAATAGATACTTCGTTTTTATTTGATCCAAAAATATTCATAGACAGTCGCAGGAAAACCTAATATTTAATTTCTGCTTAATGCTTTACTCATTCGCAATACAGCCATTGATTTTTAATTGTGCAATTAATTTCATGGACAGTCATTTTATTTAATAACCTCATTCATTATGACCTTTTTTGAATCAGTATAAAGCATTGAACTGAACGTATTTTTCGTCCAAATTTAAGTAATGAGCAGTGTAATAAGAAATTGGTGCGTTTGATTTTTGTAAATTTACACCAAATTGGTATAATCAAAATATTGCGATATTTCACATAAAAGTTCATTTATTATTGGGCAATTTCAATTTAACTCGCCAGCAATACATGCTTATTTCAGTTTTTTTCATTTGCAGGAACTTACTCGTTCCTTATGACAAGTCACATTTAACTGCCAAATCAATTATTGTTAAAAAGTACATTTTTCGGTTGTAACAAATAAAACTCTTCCATAGAAAAATAGTTTTCGTCATACTTGTCATTAATTTTACTAGAAAAATCTTTACAGAAATACCTGGACTTAACAACTAAATATTTCGTCGCACAGTTCAATCTTTGAATTTACTCTTCATAATAATTGTCCACAGGCCTGTATTAGGTATTTTAACTT
The DNA here is from genome assembly GCA_011634705.1 of Andricus grossulariae. Classification (NCBI taxonomy): domain Eukaryota; kingdom Metazoa; phylum Arthropoda; class Insecta; order Hymenoptera; family Cynipidae; genus Andricus; species Andricus grossulariae. The sequence continues at coordinate 116,655,989 of JAABKJ010075445.1, read as the reverse complement.
AATCACCAGCTAACTTCACTTCGTCGAGTGCTGAGAGAAAACAATTAGGTATTTTCACTTCAACCATCACCTAAATTCACTTCATTGAGTTCTGAGAGGAAAACAATGGACCATATGCATGGGATTCGGTCCATTTTTGCCCTATTTTGCTAATATCTTCATAAAAACTAATTTTTTCTATATAAGTGTACTGGAAAAATAGTTTTAATTTTTTAGAAACTATTCAGTGACATAATAAAATGATAATAATTATTATTCATTACGAAGATATTACAAAAATAAAGCTTTGTTCTATGCATTTGGTCCATTGTTTTCCCCTCAGCACATAGCGCAATTGGCTAAGGCATCGGCTAGGTACATACGGGTTAGGTAGTTTAGGTAGGGTTCGAATTCCCAGCGAGTGCGATTTTTCAACGGGTTTAAGCGTGCGATTATATGTCTATGGGACCGTGCGTGAAACTGGATTATTTAAAATATAAACTAAGTGCAGCAATAATACAAAAAACATTTTTTTGTCACATGTCGTTGTAACACTGTTACGGAATTGATACAATAAATGCAGAAACGTTGTAGCACGGTCATGGAATTGTTACGGGTCGATTACAGAACAAATTTACATCGTAACACTGTTATATATGTGTTACGGTACTATTACGGAACAATGTTACTTTCTAAACCTGTTCCTAAATTGTTCTAAAAATATTTGTTGACATATAACGCTGCTCTTTTTACCTGCGGACTTGGGTCCTGATCCCAGCGGACACTGTTATATAACTGTGATGTAACAGTTCTAGAACACATAAGAACATCTTCTGTAACAGGATTAGAACATACTTAGACCATGGTCTAAGCAATGTCTTCCCCAAATGGACGTAGCAGTTTTGTAACGCTGTTACAGAACCATGTTCTGTCAGAGATCTGTAACAATTCTAAAACAGCGTTATATGTAACAAAAATATTTTTAGAACAATTTAGGAACAGGGTTACAGAGTAAACATGTTCTATAATAGTGCCGTAACACATATGTAACAGTGTTACGATGTAAATTTTTCTGTGATCGTTCTGTAACAATTCTGGAACAGCGTTATTAGGGTGATCAGAAAAAAAAACACTTTTGGGTTTCTTGGGAGTGAAGGGCAAATAACGGTAGTTTATGCGATTGTAGAAGTCAGATTTTTTTTAAATTTTAAACAGTATTTAGAGGTCGCCCATCGTCTTTGAACTTTGTCATTGCAAAAGCTGAGAATTTCGGTAAGTGAAGAGTCGATCGTAAGAGTGCAATCTCAGCTCTTTTCATCGATGTGACTTTATAACAGGATTAGTTAGCATCTCTTGAATTATTATTACTGCATTTTCTGAAAAAGGAAAATATAACTACAGAACGATTTGCCGTCAAAGTGTCTGCTTTGTGAATTTATGGTGTCAAGACCCACTGTGATCGACTTTTATGGCCGAGCTGATCACCGCTCCACCCCGAAAACTGCCATATTTAAAAAATTTACTCAGATTTATTTTCATCGTAACAGGCTTATTTATATTTTTTCTAATCTGCTTTCTCAAAAAATGTGATCTGGAACCTTCGAGGAACATATTCTAAAAATTTCAGTATAAGATATAAATTATTATGGCCGTTATTAGACTTTGAAAACAGTAGAAAACAGTGAAAATGACACTTTTGAAGCAACCGTAATTAATATTTTTATGAAATTTTCATTGAACAAATGCTTTTATGTGGATTCTGAGGGCCTAACCCGGGAAACGAAAATCCATTCACTTTCGTTAGAATGGGTTTTGATGACTTCTGAATTGCGTATCTGTCACTGGAATTCCAGATTGCCACCCATTATTTTGGCTTTATTTTGAATGAGAACAGGAGTTTTTTAATGGGCAAACGTATTTTTTCCTGAAACCCATTCAGCAGCGATTATGAATGTGTATTATCTGATTCAGGAATAATAGTCCCGATAGAAAATTATTGATTAAATTAAAATTTTGTGATTTAAATAGTTTACATTATTTATTAAAAAGTAATTCAATTAACAACCTTTAAGCAAATCCTAGCATACATAGTCTACTTTTAATTTATGTTTATAAAATCTCGTTATCACTGAAAGTGAAAAATCGATAAGTTACAATCTTTAGGTTATGAAATTTGACATTTACCTTATATCAATCTAAAATTCACAAAAACTATCACTCGCGTTTTATTTTATAGAAATTATCTTTTAAAAAAATGCGGGTATTTAAATCCTAAACATTTGGATGTTTGGGCTGCAAATAATAGGCATGAGCGGATTACGGAGTTTAAATCTGACATGTGCTCTCCCTGATGCCATTATAGCAATGTGTACTGAATCATTGAATTTAGAAATAAATTGTTGCATCAATTATAATATATTAAAATATTATTTAATTTAAATTTCTATCATTTTTGTTTAATCTGTATTTTCCAATTAAAATTTATTGCTTCATACTTCTCATTCGAAACAATTGATTCTTTAAAATTGTAATCTGCATATTCATAACATAAAGTTCTTAGCAGAATTTATTACTCCTCGAAATCATTCAATATTATGTTTAATTCAGAAAATACGATTTCAAAAGTCTGGTCAGGGAAAATAAAAAATCGTTCAGGGAAAAGTCGGGGAATTTCGAAATTGGTATTTTGTAGAGTGACAAGTGGGATAATGTCCTGGTTTGTCAATCAAGCCACCTGGTCACCGAGTTATTCATCATCAATTAATAAATATTTATGGACAGGAAGATACATTTGAATAACTTGATAATTTCTAGTCGAGTGAATTATTCATTTGGATTGTGGTTACGATTTCGGACTTTTGTTTGAAAAAAATTAAGTATTATATTTAAATATACCCAATCGAGTTCCTTGGCCATCTTGTGAATCATCTCTCTTGTTTGGATTTCAAAAGTTACACGACCTTTGGAACCACTAGCATTTATAAAAAGCTGCATTAATATTAGGTAGGCGTCTTCTTTGTTGAGTTTGTACGTTTGGATCCAATCGTTAACGATATCCTGATTGGAAAGCAGAATTACAATTTACTAGAAGAGAAAGTGTCCAAATTACAATTTATTTAATAATTATTTTTCGAGTGCTTACATCCAGTAGAGAACAATTGCTTTTTATACCAAGATACATATTACATTTATCATAACAATAGAGGGATTCCGATGGTCTTTCAGGCGTCATTTTGTGTATTTTTGTTCTATTTTTTGGTTGCTTGCCTGATTATGATAAGATATATAACACGTTCACAAAGGTCGTGGCTACGTGTACTGAAATTTCGATATAAATGGCTGGATTTTTCGGTACAACCAAGGGAAGCTGAAAAAAGGGCTATATAGAGTTATTGACCTTTTCATTTAAGAGCGGAAGCTTAGGCGCCGCCATGATACTTAGCGGGCATATAAAGGTTTCGGACTATGTCGTTAAAATATACACTGTGATACCAAATTTTAATGTGAAATTGAATGAAAAAGATGTGCCAGGTGCTGAATTACAGCATAAAAAGGTGGACGAAAACACTATTTGCCAATTAGAAAGGTGTTTGAAGTGCAGATAACAATGTATCAAAGGGAAAAAGCAACAACTTGTTTACCGGTATTTAGAATGCAGCCGAGTGGACACAAAATTTGGCGACGTATTCACAACATCTTTACGACATCTTGACGACAACTTTACAATATCCTATTTCCATGTCGTTAAGGTGTCTTTACGATATCGTAAAGACGTAGTACAATCGATCGGGAGTATGGTCGGGACAGAACCAACATTCGTGGGGAGACCTTCTTCCCGACCCGACGGCGATTAACAATTTCATCCTCGATACCCTTCCACTAGCATCTCCTTCGGATAGGGTCATTGAAGACATTCGTGCGTCAATAAATTCCGAAAGACGACCTCCTTTTCTGTTTCATGAAATCGACCTCGTCCAATTGTATAACGCAGTCAAATCTATTAAATCAACGGCTACTGGGTGTAACGGTATTAACAGCACTGCAATCCTCATATGTGTCCCTTCGTGCCTGCCTTCCCTTCTGGACATTATCAACACTTCCTTCAGACCAGGAATATTCCCATCGGCGCGGAAGGAGGGTATTATCGGCCCACTTTCCAAAACTGCTCAACCAAATTCTTACAAGGTCCTGAGTCCAATTACAATCCTTCCATTCCTATCGAAAGTGTTGGAGAAAGTCTGCCTGCAACAGTTGACCCCCTACATCAACAACCTCAACATCCTACCACGCTTTCAGTCTGGTTTCAGGAAGGGGTTCTCGGCAGCCACAACTCTGTTACATGTGTCTTTACGATATCGTAAAGACGTCGTACGATCTAACGATATTTTTACGATATCGTAAAGACACCTTAACGTCATAGACATAGAATGTTGTAAAGTTGTCGTAAAGATGTCGTAACGATGTCGAAGGACGTTGTTAAATTGGGTGCCCACTGGGAGGTTTCTTTTCACATATGCGCCGCGAAGAAAGGGACCTAATGCGGAAAAAATCGATTTTAATTTTCTCACGCCAATCGACAGTTTCTGAGTTACTCTTTCATTTCCAATAATCAGAAATTTTTTAAGTTAATTACTTTGCTTGTTATTAAGCTACGAACATAGGCATGATAAGCGTACGCGGAGACCGAACGAGAGACCTACGAAAGCCAGCCCCACCACTTACCACACAACTGTACGTGATCCGCAACCCGAGGACGCGTTCGGTGGCTTTGTCATAGGCCCTTCAGTTCTATTCGAAATGAATAGAAACCGAAACCGAACATATATATATATATATATATATATATATTTCGGTTGTGGTCTCGCAGATTGAGGTTACGTACAGAGATGGATATATTTTGAGACAAAATGGTTCATTTCAGTCACGTAGAACAGATGATCACGTAACCGCGATGGCAACACTTCTTTCTTTTGAGAACAAATTAAATTCCTTTAAATTCTTTTTCGTGTGAAAATTTGATTACTAGATTAGGGTACTCAGTGTTAGGGTGTCTGCACTTGAATTTACAGATTTTGTATTGCAGACTATGTAAATCATCTCAAGAATCTCTCCATTAGTTCTGTTCCTCTCGAAGCCAGAATAATAGGATTAACGTAATCGAATGTACAAAAGTTAGTGAAGGCATATTTACCTAAAGCTATTCTAGTGCAAAAATTTTCTTCATCTTCTCCATACACTTTTATTCTTACTGTAGTATTCTTTCACTTTGACCAATATAAACCTATCCACACTATAATAGGTAATTAATAACCGTTTTCTGTTTCACTAGTTTTTTTTATGAAAATCTGGGGACGTATTTAATCGTTAAAATTAAAAGAGTAGTACTTTCAAAGAGTCCGACATAGGTGATATGTACAAGGCTTTCCGACATTGATTTCAATTATCTTCTCTTGGAAAAGGTCTAACTTATCAAATCTTTTTAAATAGTTAGACATCACTCTTCTTTTTATTCAGCTAATTTTTGAAAAAATTATACCGAAAAGTCGATTTGCGCAAGAACTACGTAAAACACGGACAGGCGCGTTTCACGCTCAGATGAGTGGGTGTTTGTTATTCCAGCTTGGACGTGATTCAAATACCTCTAACTAACTTCGAGGCTCTAATTCCAAGGATGGGTATGTATTTGGTTGTACTCGATGCTCACGATTGTCATTGTCCAAACTCAACTGTCGGTAACTGGCTGCGCTCTGGTATTTTGATTTTCTACAGAATGGGAGCGCTTCTAACAAAAATACGGCTGCAGACGTTAGGAAAGTTGTCCGTTTTCCGGAAAAAGAAATTCCCTTTTTTTTAAATCGGTCAACAATAAACCGTGCCCTTAGGCTTTTGAAATTAACATGGGATTTTCAATGGGAAAAGCTTGTGTTTCGAAAAAGTTGAGAAATGAAGTACTTGTTATTAAAATTTTGTAAATTAAATTTCAGTCACCTCTTAAGGAATGTGCAAGGCAGGCCTGGCGGAACAGGTGGGTACGGTGGGTAGTACTACACACCTGGAATCTCGGAAGGTGGTTAATAACCCACCTGGAAATTGGAGCGAAAAAGGCATGTATTTGAGTTTTGATCCATTTTCACACGAGTAATATGCGCGCGTAAAGACCAAATCTGATATGAACCAATCAGACCCTGAAAATGTTGATAAGCTCGATTTAGAAATTCTGATGAATGAATTTATCTGTACAAATTCCAAACGGATTTCTGTTTTTGCACTTCGAACATGAATGATTTACAATTTTGATATCGCGATAAAAAGATTGTTTTCTTTCTGAAATAATTATAAAAAAAAGAAATAATAAATTTTACGTTTACGTCGAAATTTTTTCGAAATTGTGAAATATTTTATTATGACACCCCCCCGCCCCCATTGCTACCATTTAAAAAACTACCCACCTCGGCTCAACGTGTTTCGCTGGGCCTGGTCATTTAATATATAAATATTAATAATTAAATATAAGTAAAAATATAATATGCATTAATAAATAAAAATAAATAATATAAATAACATGGGAAATATAAAAGTGATTAGGTTTTATGGCAATCTATTCTTGGACCCCAAATAAAAAGGATTATCCTTCGAACCCAAGCTCTGACGATTTCTGAACATTTCTCATGAATTCTGACTTTTCCTGAAGATTTCTGTCGAGAAACGTAACAAAAGTGGTCAGAAATTGTCAGAAGTCCTGACTTTTTTTCTGACGATTCCTGACTTTTTTTTAGTAGGGATACGTAACAGTTCTGGAATTCTGTAATGTAATCAATATCTAACAGAGTGATAGAACTGTTATGTCACTAGAATGGCACACGTGTTCCTAGAAAGGAACATAAAGGTCACACTGTTCTGTAACGCAGTTACTGTAAGGATACGTAACAGTTCTCTCTCACTCAATTTCTTACTTATTTTCTAATCTATTTTCATACATCATGTATCCTTATAGAGTATTAATTGCAAGAAATTTGAAATAATCAAGTTAATTATTATTTTATTTTTCTGAAACTTCACATAAACTCATAAAATATTAACAAAAAAAACGAGCAAAAAAATTATTTACGAAAATTATATACATTCACTCTTTTTTCATTCTATCACTCAGATTATATGGACGACATTGATCCATACCTCTATCCAAAAAGTAACGATTATCTAGTTAATGCTTATTGTTTTTCACGAAGATTAAAAAATTATTTAGATTTATGTTAGAAAATAAGGCATCTATCCAAAAAACACAGGGACAATCATAATGCAACAATTAAATTATCTCTACTGCTTCGGGAAGATACGAAACATAAAAAATTATATTTTTTACCAGGAAGCCCTATTAAATTTTGTAAAACTTGCTTCCTTCTAGTTACTTCAAATTGTAAAACATTCTTCTGAAAATCAAATTCATGGCATTTTCTTGGTAAAATATCACACGTTCACCAAGAATGTTATTCATGTTTGAAACGATTATTGTAGCCTAAAAAACAATACCTGCGTGTAACACTTATTTGTAACAAATTTAATGTTCAAACACAAGGATGTACGAGAGACACCGAAATTCACACTCACTTGTAAAATGAGCAAAAAATGTCAAAAATGATACAATATATTTACATTAAAAATTATTCCAATATTTTCGCTCCTTTTAGAATCACACATGAAACAAATAATAATATTAGATGTGATCTTAATATTTCTACCACTTAAACATACAGATATTTTTTTATGTATGATTATCAAATAAATAAGATCAATTTTATATTAATTTAGTATTTAAGAATAAAAATAAAATCATAAATAAATATATTCCTTTACTATTTTTGCAATAACCACGAACTAAGTCATGACAGAACATTAATATAAAACTTTTTCCTATTTTTTCATGAAAATTAATTTTTGCTACATCAAAAATATTGTATGTTTTAGTAAAAATGAAACCAGCTAATTTGAGGATAAATCCAGCTGAATCAGTCAGCCCATTGGAAACATTGAATGAAATTGGTATTGAATATAACTTTTCTAACCTAAATTATAAAGTAGTAACGTTACCACCAAGATCGCCTCCAAGTATTTGTTATAACTTGTGAAATATCTAAAGGTCATACAAATTATGTCAAAACTAGCGAACCTTTTGTCTCAAAATAATCAGCAAAACACGATGCCGCAAGAAAAATTCTAAGATTGTTATCCGATATATATATTATTTCAGTAATGACCAATTACCTTCAGGTAATAATAACAAGCGAGTACCAGAAATACAATTTGGCAAAATAAAACTTTATAAATGGACTAATGCTTGCAAAAGATGTCATCAAAGAGGACATATGGCAATAGATTGTCACGGCATCAGAATAAATCAGAATTATATAGACTAATTTCGTTTACGTAAAGTTTCTTTAACAAAAGATTACATAAGAATATATTCATTACTCATTTAGAGTTAGACGAAATGATCCGAAAGAAATTATAAAAAAAGTCGAACATTCAATCTTTTCCTTTTCCTCAAAAGCGTACGTTTCCAGAATATAAGACCCTTCACGTAGACCACCGAACCCAAAAGTTCAAATGCATGAATTGTAATAAACAAGTTTGATCATGGTCAGTATTCCCACGCTCAAACTTAAGCGGGGGAAGTGTCACGTCCCGCGCCTTTTATAATAATAATAAACAATTATAAACAATAGACTATAACTACATAAAAATTATATTAAATAGGCTATAACTACATAACAATTATATTCAATAGACTATAAGTGCACAACATTTATATTCAATAGATTATAACTACATAATATTTATATTCAATAATAAAACAGCAAGCTGAATGTTCATATCCAATATTCAATTATTATTGTCAAAGTCATATTATAAACAAACCTAATATTGTTAAGATCATTCGTGAAGATCAGATTTGTAAGAGTAAACCCAATAGACCAAGATGAGCTGTACGCATTACCTTTCGCACAAAAAACAGGCACACTCGAGGCCTGAAATTGTTCTTCAAGACTTTGAGCAACGAACTATATTCGTGATCGAATTCTCGGCTCCTTCCGAATACAACATCACTGCCAAGGAGAAAGAAAAGGAGGAAATGATCAGTGTAAGATCTACTGGAATTTCTCATTCTCCACCACTCAACATATCAGTGCTACGAAGCCTGATATTGTCTGAAATGAAAAATATAACTATTAACAGCCAATATTGTATTTTAGTTTTAAATAAATTTATATTTTCTTAAATACACATAAATTTTTATAAGCACAGAACAGAACAGCCTGGTATTATCTGAAATGAAAAATTCAACTATTAACAGCCAATATTGTATTTTAGTTTTAAATAAATTTATATTTTCTTAAATACACATACATTTTTATAAGCATAGAACCATATTTGTGTAAAATTATAATTCACATTTAAACATTTTATTGAATAGTAACATTTACAAAATAAATAAAAATTACAATAATATTTATGGGTTTGTGGCTTTGGGGTGCATAATTGTTGAAGAAGGATCGCAAAAACCCAAGAACAATTAAAGATTAAAAAAGATTTATCATACATTTAACATGGAAAAAATAATATATAAATTAAATACTGATATATAAATATTAATAACATTTTCCTGTATTTATAAAAATTAAATTAATAATTTATTAGAGAAAATATAACTTTTTATAAATAATAGTAATATTCGCAGAATAATGTAATTTATGTAAAACAATATTGAATAAAGATATTAAATTTAAGAAATGAAAATTAAATTCAGATAATTCATTTTTTAGAGAAATTATTGGATTTGTAGACACGGTACAAAATAGAAGACAAGCAGGGACTTCAGAACTATTAAAATTTTATATTAATAATGATGACGGCAGACGGATTCAGTGCGTTATTTGGGGATCGGAAAACATCCAGGCAATAATTGAAGCGATTTTGATTTACCGACTAGTTACATTTGTGGGGGCCCCTAATTTGTGGACGCCCTGGGGCTATGACTCCGCTGGCCCCTTACTGAATTCGGCCCTGATTATAATATTTTTTCAAATAATCATTCAGTTCTCATGATTATTGCAATTGCATATAAATGAAAATTTTCCAGTTTAATTTTAATTTTTCAGATATTGGACATAGATGGCGCATATGCAAGTCCCGATCCGACGAGTCCTGCTGTAATATTGTAATATATCATAATTAATGCAACAATTTATTTCTAAATTCAATAACCCCTTCGGACCGGCCGAATGCAAGCATTACGCTACAGCGTAATACTACAGTGATGCCAAAGTAATATGGCATTATGATTATTAAAAGAAGCAAAATAAATATGTAAACTATTGCAATTATAATAATACGTTAAACTTTACGTTAAATGATCATACCGTAAATGCAGCAAGTTGCTTTTTCAGCTAGGGTTACTAGATGGTCCCAATGAGAAAAGCGGACATTCCACAATCCACCCCCCCCCATATAAAAAATGAAAAGAAGAGAAAAATTTTTTTAAAACATTTGATATAATAAAAAAAATCAAAATAAACAAAAAATAAAAAATTCGAAAGATTTTGTGATTCTCGAAACATATCATACTCTACCTGGAGTTTGGATGGAATTTAAATCAAAATAAGAAGTATATTCGTACATTTTCATTTCATTCATATAGGCCTACATTCATATACTGTATCATCTTGACAAAACAAAACAACAGTTAGAATTGTCAGTGATGCGTGCTTTGCTAAACCATAACAACTTTTCTTACCTGCAGGAGGAGGTATGGTTTCGCCATAACAAGTGATTATTTTCCAATTGCGCAGTCTCTGCGCAACCCATCTGATTGGTGTGGTTGCGTGCGCTCATTTGAAATGTCAATAATTTCAACAATTTCAAATGAGCGCGAGAAACCAGACCAATCAAGCTAAATACATACTGAAAAGATGAAAATAGAGTAAAGTCTCCATCATTTCAAGAGGCCATTATTTTAAGACCCCAACATTTCAAGCCCCCCGTATACGGTTATTTCAAATTGGGCAGTTCCGTCAAGATCCCACCACGGTCTTGTACACTCTCTTCCGCGTCTGTGACTCACCAATGAAAAATAAGTGGCCCGAAGAGCGGGAAACCTTGAATTGAGTATTGTTTCATGACATCATGGGAATACGTCGCACGACGTTGTCGAGAAAATATTATAAACGTAAAAGTGATAAATGTACAAATACAAATATTGCTCAAGTGTAGAATCTATTTTCTCAGTCATGTTCCATTCTTTTGTCGATTCACGACCTTTCAGTTTCACTTTGAAAACCTTCCAAATTTTAAAATCTAGTAAAATTCCTTGTAATTTGAAAAAATTCATAAATTCTTTGAAATCTTCACAATTCCTTAGAATTAATAAAAAATCTATAAACTCTTGAAAAACATTTAGAATCCCTTAAAATCTTTTAAATATTATTGAAATCCTAGATACCTTTTTGAAATCTTTTGGAATTTTCTGAAATCCTACGAAATTCTTTGAAAAGCCTTCAAAAAATTTGAAATCTCGAAAAACTCATTAGAATTTTTTTTTAAATTCATAAACTGTTTAAAATCTTTTGAAATCACTTGAAATTTATAAAATCCCTTATATCTGGTAAAATCCTTAGAAATCCATGGACATTTAATTGGATTTCACTCATTCTGTAAATTCTCTTTTTGAAAACCTTCCAAATTTTATAATTTAGTAAAATTCCTTGTAATTTGAAAAAATTCATAAATTCTTTGAAATCTTTACAATTCCTTAGAATTAATAAAAAATCTATAAACTCTTTAAAACCATTTAGAATCCCTTTGAAATCTTTTAAATATTATTGACATCCCAGATACCTTTTTAAAATCTTTTGGAATTTTCTGAAATCCTATTAAATTCTTTGAAAAACCTTCAAAAATTTTGAAATCTCGAAAAACTCATTAGAATTTTGAACAAAATTTATAAACTCTTTAAAATCTTTTGAAATCACTTGAAATTGATAAAATCCCTTAAATCTGGTAAAATCTTTAGAAATCCATGGCAATTTCATTGGATTTCACTCATTCTGCAAATTCTCTTTTTGAAAACCTTCCAAATTTTAAAATCTAGTAAAATTCCTTGTAATTTGAAAAAATTCATAAATTCTTTGAAATCTTTACAATTCCTTAAAATTAATAAAAAATCTATAAACTCTTGAAAACCATTTAGAATCCCTTTGAAATCTTTTAAATATTATTGACATCCTAGATACCTTTTTAAAATCTTTTGGAATTTTCTGAAATCCTACGAAATTCTTTGAAAAGCTTTTAAAAATTTCGAAATGTCGTAAAATTCCTCGCAATTAGAAAAAAAAATTCATAAACTCTTTAAAATCTTTTGAAATCACTTGAAATTTATAAAATCCCTTAAATGTAGTAAAATCCTTAGAAAACCATGGAAATTTCATTGGATTTCACTTATTTTGTAAATTCTCTTTTTGAAAAACTTCAAACTTTTGAAATCTCGCAAAATTCCTTGTAATTTAACAAAATCCATAAAATCTTTGAAATCTTTACAATTCCTTACAATTAATAAAAAATCTATAAACTATTGAAAAACATTTAGAATCCCTTCAAATCTTTTAAATATTATTGACATCCTAGATAACTTTTTTAAATCTTTTGGAATTTTCTGAAATCCTACGAAATTATTTGAAAAGCCTTCAAAAAATTTTAAATCTCGAAAAACTCATTAGAATTTTTAAAAAAATTCATAAACTCATTAAAATCTTTTGAAATCACTTGAAATTAATAAAATCCCTTAAATATGGTGAAATACTTAGAAATACATGGACATTTCATTGGATTTCACTTATTCTCTGAATTCTCTCTTTTAAAACCTTAATTTTTTTTTTTGAAATCTCGTAAAATTCCTTGTAATTTGAAAAAATTCATAAACTCTTTGAAATCTTTACAATTCCTTACAATTAATAAACAAACTACAAACTCTTTAAAACCTTTTGAAATCACTTGAAATTTATGAAATCCCATAACTCTTGTGAAATCTTTAGGATTTCGCCAAATTTTCATTTTATTTTATATATCCTCTAAAGTTTTGAAAAACATTTAGAATTTATATTTAAATATTATTCACATCCTAGATAACTTTTTTAAATCTTTTTAAATTTTCTGAAATCCTACGAAATTCTTTGAAAGTCTTCCAAATTTTGAAATCTCGTAAAATTCTTTCTAAATTAAAAAAAAATCCTTAAACTCTTTAAAATATTTTGAAATCACTTGAAATTTGTAAAATCCCTTAGATGCAATAAAATCTTTAGAAATCCATGGAAATTTCATTGGATTTCACTTATTCTCCAAATTCTCTTTGAAAACCTCAAAATTTCAAAATATCGTAAAATTCCTTGTAATTTAGAAAAAATCCACAAACTCCTTAAAATCTTGACAATTCCTTACAATTAATAAAAAAAAAACTACAAATTCTTTAAAACCGATATGAAGAAAAGTCAAGAAAAAAAACGTTGATTTTTTAAGGTGCTGCCAGAGTATCACAACAACTTTTCTAATTATTTTGAAAAATCGAAAATTGACATTTTTACCACACAAAAAAGTACCAATGCATACTATGAATTGTAATAATCTGAATGTATTGAAATTTCACATTTTTCAGGATAGCTGAAAATTACAATTAGTGTGAAATGAGAAACAGTTCGCATTTTCGACAAAATCAAGTGCGAAGCAGGAGATACGTTAAGAGAACGTGTTCGTTGAAGCCGAAGGAGCTTTAACAAAAGATAATAAGCAATCACCAAATCACAGTTGTCGATGCTTTGACCTTTAATTTAAAAATGCCTACGCACGAATGTGGGGAAAATTTCGACCAGAGTTGTGCACGCTATTTTTCATCATACCTTTATCGGAGATCGATTTTCCTTCGTTCGCGAACGGAATTAATTTTGTTCAGAATAATCGACTATAATATTTTGACAGTAGACAAGAGTTTAGAGTAGTCACTTGAAGTTGCCTGCATTCAGCCACTTTCACTTCGCTCCACAGGCGTTGAAAATCGATCTTTCGATGAAGATATGATGAAAATACATTATCGAGCACAAACCGCGAGAAACAACAGTTTCCTGCCCTAGGCATGCTCAAACTTGCGCGAAAAATAAAGTACAAATTTGATTTTTCATGATTACTTTAAAATTTTTTTCTTATTTTGTACTAATTTTAATTCTAAGCTACCCTGAAAAATGTATCATTTCAATAAATGTATATAATCAAAATTTATAATATGCATTGATATTGAAAGAAGAGTATATTCATTGTTTTGTTTCTATAACTAAAAAAAGTGCGCATCCCAATAAAAAAAAAAATTTCACTAAACATTTTATTGCAACATCTGTTACTTTTTCATTTTAATATGTTCATTTTCAATGTTTTTTTTTACGATTCAAACTCAAAATACGCATCATGGCGTAAAGTGGTTTTAGGGAAATTTGTATATAGAGGGTGTTTTTTTTAACTTAAGACATCGAAATTTCTCAAAAAAATACACATCCTATGGAAAAATATCCGTAATTTGAAAGCTTTATTTTCGAGAGGGAAAAGAAACTTTGAAAAAATGTACCCCACCCCACTCCCCTAGGAGTAAGGGTAGCTTTTTAATTTCAAATGGGAACCACAATTTTTTATCACAGATTCATATTCTCCTTTATGAAATACGTAAGTTTAGTTCAAAATTTTATTTTTGATTCGCGATAGATGAATTGCATTAAACGAATTTGGATCTTTAATTGTGGTTTTCATTAAACACAATGAGACGGCAAGTGAACGCAAATTGTGAACAAGAAGAAATGAAAATCGTAGAAGGAAGTAACGTATTAACGACTATTGCTAACTGAAAACAAACAAATATTGCCAAGTGGAATCGCACATTGTCTAAAGAGAATTAAGATGAAGAAAGAAGTAAAGCTCACCGCGCGGATGGATGCACGTATTAATTTGAATTGGGTGTGTTGGTTGCGTCCATTTCAGTAGATTGTAATTAGTTGCTTTCGTTTGGTTTATTGCTGTTGGTCATGTTCTTTAAAGTTGGTTAAGGTGTCGTTGTATTCTGTCATGACTGGACTTCATTACATTTCAAATGGAAATACTATCTAAACGAAAAAAAATTGAAATGATTCTCATTTATGGAGAAAGTGACAGGAACATCAATGATGCTCTCACGCTTTATGTTCAATGCTTTCCAATTAGTGTTCCTGCACGCGCTTCCTTTCACTGGGATTTCCAAAACCTTATCACTGACGGAAGTGTGCAACTGAAGAAAAGAAAGCGTCGATTAACTGAAACTGAAGTTGATGATCAAATCGCGATTTTAGCTGCAGTCAATCATCACCCTCATGTTAGTACTTGACAACTAAGCCACCATTCCGAAATGTCTCTCTCCAGTGTTTAGAAGGTATTAAAACGTGACAAATATCTTCCTTATCATATTTCTCTGCATCAAGAACTTCATGGCAATGATTTTCAGAATCAATTGACATTTTGTCAATGGGCACTTCAGCAGATAGAAGGAAACCCGAATTTCTTTTCTCGAGTACTCTTCACAGATGAGTTGTCTTTCACAAACAATGATAACGATAACTGGCACATCATGCATTATAGCAGTGTACAAAATCCACACTGGTTATAACGTCATTGCACGCATCAAAGAATCAAAGAATCTTTGTGACCTCGCAGAGGAAGACCCTATCTTCCACAAAATGTCACCCTTTCAATTATTGGTGGTAATTTTTTTTGGTTTTCTAATATTTGGCGTTTCTTTTCATTGTTTAATTGCACATCAATTCCTTCATTTTTTCTAGATATAAAGTGGCAGAGGCCTTCTGCATTCTCGATACTCTCTTTATGATACTCATATTTCTCATGTTTAGAGAATCGTTTCAGTGCATCTTTCCAATTATCGAAGGGAACAGTGCAGAATTTACCTTCAAAGGTAAAAGTTCGTTTGAAAATCTCCCTGCTTTAAATAATAATTCATGCAAATAATATCTACGTATCGACCTAATTTTACAGTTAACGTTAAAATTACAAAGAATTATGAAGGTTTAACTTTTTTTTAAAGGTTTGTATTGTTTCGTAATCAGCAAGTATTTGCGCAAAGATATATTTGATGCAATCGCATGTTTTAAGTTATATTACAAGAAATTTAAATGAAAACAATATTATGATGAAGGAAAATTTTCTTAACATCATTCTTGTTAATAGTATAAACAAATGCGAAAAAATTCAGACATTTTTCGACAAAAAAATTCGGTTTGTTTCGTTATCAGTTCTTTAAATTGGAGACCACATGATAATTTCAGCGAAACTCATAATAAGTTGATAAATTTCATGATTTTTTAAAACGAATTTAATCAATAAATGCAGTATTCGAGCATTCGACGACGGAATCTTTCTTTTTTTTCAATCCCTGTCCTTTTAATTTGGAAATTCACGATAATTTCAGCAACACTTATAGTTTTGAAATTGATTTTATGTTGTTTTTTTTTTATACAAATTGAATTGAACCAATACATTCTTCGGGCATTTGTCGAGGTTATATTTGTTCTTTTCCACGTCAGTCCTTTAACTTGCGAAGTCCATGTTAATTTTATCATCACGCTAGATCCTGAAGTAGCAGCCATATTAAAATAATGAAAGTAATAAGAGACTAATACTAAAAGGACTGAAATTGAAAAAAACGTTTTTTCTAAAAAAATGCCCAAATAATGAATTTTTCAGATAAAAAAAAATCGCTGAAGGGAATCATAAAATTTATGAACAAATTATGAATGTTGATGAAATTATCATTTTAAAAGGTTTGACATTGAAATGAAAAGATTTCTTTGTCGACGGATGCGCGAGTAATGCATTGACTTATTAAATTTGTTCAAAAGATATCAAATTTACCAACTAAATATGAATGTTTTTAAAATTATCATTAAGTTTCCAATTAAAAAGATTGTCATTAAAGAAAACGAATTGTTCTGTCAACGAATAATTTAATATTGCATTTGCTCATCAAATTGGTTTTGAACAATCATAAAATAATCAGGGACCCGACCGAAACTTTCGTTCCATTTCGTTATTGATAAAAAAAAAATTTCACTAAACCTTGAACTGCTATTTCTAGATTTGGACCAAATTAGATAATATCTGAAATTACATTAATGACTGAATCAAAAGTATTTAATTTGATTGTCAGTAACGAAATGGAACGACAGTTCCGGTCGGTTCCCAGAAAATAATAAACCAATTAGGAATTTTTCAGAAATTATCATGAAGTTCCTTATTAAAATAACTGACATAAAGAAATAATTTTTTGTCGACATTTGCCTGAATAATGGCTTCGTTTATTAGTTTTGTTTTTAATATAAGCAGAATGATCTTGAAAGGAATTTTATTTCTATAATATTTTTTTCATTCAAACTTTTTGCAATATGACTTAAAAAATGTAAAATTATTCAAAAATACAGAAAACACACTTTCAACAAATAATTTGTTTATTACCACTTTTAAAATTATTATCATAATGTAAAATCTATAACTAATGTTACTCTATGAAACGTAGGAGATAGTAAGAATTTCCCTATATCTTAAGAGCACCGGGAACGTCATATAGAAAAAATTGTCATTCTTTCGTCATATTTGTTTGTTCATGTGTTTAGAAACAAAATTTCATTCAAGAATAATATTGTTTACAAAAATAAGAATTGCACAATTCTCTAATAAATTTGTTTAAATAAAAACGTGCCAAAATTATGTATAGAGTCCTTCAAAGAATAAAATGAGGCCTACAACATTAGGATTTGATCATAATTGTAACTTTTACTTAAAACGAAAAGTATCGTAATGTACAGCATTACGATACTCTACGCTGTCGCATAAAAACGCGTTTATGCACCGGAGTCACATAAAATACATTAATCTATGAATTTTAATGAGAATTCAAAGAAATTTCCATTTTATCTTCTGATACTTAAAACTCAGTACATATTTATGTCAAATTAATGTGGGTCCTGTATTAAATTCAATTTGAACCGTTTCAAATTCCTGAAGTTCATAGTAAAAATATTCCATTTTAAATAAGATAGGTGAATTTTTAGCCAAAGAGTTGAATTTTGAACTAAAAAATATCGGGTTTCAACCAAAAATGGAATAGTTAAATTTTCAGTTAATAAATTAATTTTACAGAAAAAAAACAACAAATTTCAAACTAAAATGATGACCCTTTAACTGAAATAGATGAATTCTGATCCAAAAGGATGCATTTTTAACAAAAGAATAACTTTCAACCAAGTAGCTTTTATCTTTAATCTAAAAGATGAAATTTCAACTAAAATGGTGAATACTTAACTGGAATACTTAAATTTTCAACCAAAAAGATAAAGTTTCAAACAAGAAGGTTAATTTTTACACATACAAAGCATAATTTTCTACCCAAAAATAAGTTTTTGCAAGAAAAGAGATGAATTTTCAACTAAAAAAGATAAACTTTCAGCCAAATACTTTAATTTTCAGTTAAAAAAATTCATTTTCAACAAACCAATTTCCTACAAAAAAATACAAACAAATTTTCAGCCAAAGTGATAAATTTTTTAATAAAATGATTTCACTTTTACTCGAATAGATGAATCTTCATTTGGAGTAGATAAATTCAAATAGATGAATTTTTAACAAAAGAGTTTATCTTTCATCCAAGCAGTTGTATTTTCAACCAAAAAGTTGAATTTTTAAAATAAAATTGTACATTTTTAACTAGAATAGTTGAATTAATAAATTAACCAAAAAGATGAATTTCCCAACAAGAAAATTAATTTTGATACACAAAGATTAATTTTATACCAAAAAAGACCATTTTTTCAACAAAATACATGAATTTTCAACGAAATATTTGATTTTTCAACAAAAAATATCAGTTTTCTACATAAAAATTCAATTTTTCAGTTTCAATTTTTGTTTAAAACAATTAATTTTCAACCAAGCTTATAAATTTTGAACTAAAATGGGTGGTTTAAACTAAATTTAAAATGAATTGGATAGTTTAATTAAAATTTTTTTATTATGTTCAACTAAAGAGAAGAATTTTTAACTACAATGTTAGAATATTCAATTGGAATAATTACATTTTCAGTTAAAAAAAAAATTAATTTTCTGTTAAAGAAAAAACGAATTTTCAACAAAATAGCTCAATTTTCAACCAAAGAGATAAATTTTGTATTGAAATGATGAATCTTGAACCTAAAAAAATTAATGTTTAAGTGGTTGTTATCCCAACCAAAAAAAAAAATAATTTTCAATCAGAAACAGTTGAATTTAATAAAAAAACTCCTGTTAGACATGAGTTTAATTTTCAATTTGAAAAGATTTTTCAGTCGCTAAAGGAGAGAAACAATTGCAAACAAGCTGTTGAATTTTCAAGGAAAGAAATGAATATTTAAATTTTCAACTAAAAACGACCAATTATCAAACATAATAGTTACATTTTCACATTAAAAAATTAAATAAACAAAATTTAAAATTCTAGCGCTATTTAAAGTATATAGATACTTTTATTTCAACTTATCCGAAGTTTACCAATACGGTGCTTCAAAAAAGGCTTTCTTGAAGACCAAAGAATTTTTAATTCTGTTCAAAATTTAGGTTAGATAATAATTTTTTTCGCTTAGGAAAACTAGATCTGATGATTATAAGTGTTGCCTCAAAAGTGATAAATTTGAAACATGAAAAACGACTTTAAAGTCATCGACACAGTGATTTTATGACATCCCAATTTTTTTACTTTGAACAAATGATTAAAATTGTAATGAAAATATCATTTTATTTTCTATCAAAGATTTTATGCAATACTAATAATTTTAATATTTTAATTTTTGAGGATGCTGTTATTCTACCTGATTTCACGAGTTCACATTTTAGCCGCACTGAAAAAATATATGGTGTATTGCAGTGCAGTGGATCCCAATATGATGCAATGATTAAATATCGCATCGTTCATACACAATTATTATTAATATAACTATATAAATTTAGAATATAAATCCTGACAACGATTATGGCTATTAGGGTGAGAACCCGGCCGATCCTCTCAATTGCAAGGTGAGCATACAACAATTTTGCTTGTGTCTTTTTTACATTAAAATACTATTAGTCTCACAACATGTGTATGTGATTAGTTAACCAAAATTATATGTTTTCAGGTCAATGAGGGGAAAAAATTCTGTGCTCTCAATTGGTGCACCTTAACTTGCAAAGAAGCTCAGAAAGATCATTTACTTCGTAAGATTTGCATGGATATTTTTTTCATTCATTTACAATAATTTCAACAAGCTGGTGATTAAATTTTTTCTTGAGAAATTACTTGAATAATTTAAATTTTAATTAGAAAAAAAATTAATTTCCATCAGAAAAAAATTAGTTTAATCCAAATACTTACATTTTCTACTAAAGAAATTAATTTTCAACTGAAATTATAAATCTTCAACACAAAAAAAAATTAATTTATAACCAAATAGTTAAATTTCCAACTAAATTAATTAATTTTCAACCGAAAAAAAAATTTATCTTTTGAGATGAATTAATGTTTTAAACAGTTTAATTTCAAATCGCAAAAGAAGAATTTTCGAAAAATAGTTGAGCTTTCCACTACAGAAGAAAAAAACGAGTTTTCAACCTGCTGGATTCAACTAGTAAAGATAAATTTTCAAAAAGATTGTTCAACCATAAACTAAAATGATTAATTTTCAACGTAACACGTAAACGTTAATATGTCAATAAAAGGGATTTAGATGATATAATTATAAAATTTAAATTCAACGAAAAAAGATGAAAATTACTTTCAAAAGAAGAAATTTAAAGATATAGTTGGATTTTGAATCACGAAAAATTAATTTTCGATTTAAAATAGCAACTTTAAACCAAAAATGGGATATATTATAAATACATTTTGAATAAATGAAATTACTTCTCAAAAAAATTAATCCTTAACAAATGAATTTTATAAATAGAGCTAATATTCAACCAAATGGTTAAATTTGAAACAAAGGATATGATTTTTTATTAAAGAAGATTAATTTTGTACCAGAAAGAGATAAATTAAAAAAAAACTTATTAAAAAAATTGACTTCTACAAAAAAAAGAGGATTATGCACAAAATATTTACATTTTCAATTAAATAGTAGTATTTCTAACAAGAAAGATGGTTTTTGTTGAGAAAATAATTGAATTTTTAACCAAAGACTTCAATTTCGACCAAAATAAGTTAATTTTCAACCAAAAATATAGTAGTAGACTTTTCAAATAAAAAGAATTAACTTTTATACATTAAAATGAAATGAAGTTTCTACCGGAAGATGAATTTTCAGTCCAAAAATATGAATTCAAAAAAGAAGTTTTTTTCAACCATGTATTATAATTTTTAACCAAGTAACCAAAACAAATAAATGCATGACTTCCTAATGAAATTATTGAATTTCGAACAAAAGAAATAAATTATGAACCAAAGATACAATAGTAGACTTTTTAATTTAAAAAATGGAAGTTTCTCGAAAACAGGTCAAAAGGTCCTGGGCTCTAGCCCCAGTGGAGATACAGAAAATTCTATTTAAGAAACCATTGTCATAACAGAATTTTAAAACCTAAGCTTTAATTTTTCGTGTTATTTTCTAAGATAATAATAAATATTAATTATTATTTCAGGCCAGCATACTCGTTATGACAAAGAATGCCCCAAGCCAGAACCATCTATCTGTGGAGTCCAAGTTCCAAAAAAACCCCCTCCGGATGAAGAACAACCCCACATTCCTTGATTTTGTATGAAGCTTTTCAAAAAATAAAGAAGTTCAATATTTCCGCAAAAAAATGTATCCAACTTTTTATTCATTATAAATCAAAGCTTTTACTGTTTAGTAATTTACTGAAAGTGTCGCTACAAGTAATACCGAACTCCTAAAAGAGCACTGCAAAGGAAGAACCTGGGTCTTGGGGACACTCGCGAGCTACTAGGGGAGCGCTGGAAAGGTCGAATCTAGAATTATGTCACCTTGGGCGTGCAGATGGGGTTTCGATCAAAACACACTATTATACAAGTGAAAATTTGTAATGAGTGTAAAGTGTATTTTGAAGATTTCTGAAACGTTCCAAAGTGGTAAAATTTCATTTGCTTGAAAGATCCAAATAGAATTGTGTCGTTTCAGATGGATAAATGATGGCCCGTTCCAGCAATACTTTGATGGTGCTAATATAGATACAATAAACATCTGTTGAGAATCGGAAACAATTGAAAATGATTGTTAATCTGGATACTGTATACAACATTTGCAGATCATAGTTATCTTTCAAAGATCCTAAACAACCCCTTCATCTTCACAGTCTCAGAATTAAAAATCCGAAAACATTGTAAGGATCCTCTGAGTATTATAATAATTGTCTTTCTCTAAAGATTTGAAGCATTCTGTGAATTTCATTGAGACAATCTAAACGTCCCATGATGTCATGTAATCTGGACAATCATCGAGATACAATAAATATCTGTTAAGAATCGGAATCAATTAAAAATAGTTGTTTATCTGGATATTATATCCTACACTTGCATATCAATGTTATCTTTTAAACATCCTAAACAAGACCATTGTCTCGACCGTCTCATAATCAAAAACCCCAAACATTGTAAGCATCCTAAGATCGTATCATAAATCTTCTATTTCTCTAAAGATTTTAACTATACTCTAAATTTGGTTCAAATAATCTAAACCTCCCATAATGTCCTATAATCCGGGCAATCATCCAGGTATATTAAACATCTGTTAAGAATTTAAAAAATTCAAAAATAGTTGTTTATCTGGATATAGTAAACGACACTTGCAGATCATAGCTGTCTTTTAAAGATCCTAAACAAACCTTTCGGCTCAACCATCTCATAATAAAAAATCCCATTCATTGTAAGGATCCGCTAGGTAACTATTCTCTTTCTCTGAAGATTTCAACCATTCTCTGATTTTTATTTAGATAATCTAAACCTGTCATGATGTCCTATAATATGGGCAATCATCCAGACACAATGAACATCTGTTGAGAATCTGAAACAATTGAAAAGAATTGTTTATCTGGATATTGTGTCCGATAATTGCAGATCGTAGTTATCTTTTGAAAATTATAATAAACAAGACCTTTGTCTCAACAGTCTCATAATCAAAAATCCCGAACATTATAAGGTTTCTCAGATTATTATAACTATTCTCTACAACTTCTATCCTCTGAATTTCGTTTAAGTATTCTAAATCTCCCATGATGTCCTATAATGTGGGCAATCATCGAAACACAATAAAAATCTGTTAAGAATCTGAAACAATTGAAAGTAATTGTATATCTGAATATTGCGTCTGATAATCAAAAATCATAAACATTGCAAGGATCCTCAGATCAATATAACTATTCTCTAATGATTTTATCCTCTGAATTTCATTTAGATAAAATAAATCTCCCACGATGTCCTATAATCTGGACAATCATCTAGACACAATAAACATCTGTTAAGAATTCGAAATAATGTAAAATAATTGTTTATCTGGATAGTGGATATTGAATCCGACACTTGCAGATCATAGTTACAGTTATCTTTTAAAGATCCTAAACAAGAACATCGTCTCAACCATCTCATAATCAAAAATCTCAAATATTTTAAGCATTCTCAGATTATTATAAATATTCTCGTTCTATAAAGATTTTAACTATATTCTGAATTTCGTTTAGATAATCTAAACCTCCCATTATGTCCTATAATCCGGGCAATCATCCGGATACAGTAAACATGTGTTAAGAATTCGAAATAATTTAAGAGAATTGTTCATCTGGATATTGCGTAGGACACTTGCAGATCGCAGGTATCTTCTAAATATCCTAAACCTCTTTCGTGTCAACTTAAGCAAGTCCTAAATCACAACCGTCTCATAATCCAAAATTCCAATCATTGCAAGGAACCTCAAAGTATTATAACAATTGTCTAAAGATTTTGACTTTCAAATTCCATTTATTTGGATAAGACGAATTTCGAAGATTCGACATTACTTTTGGATCCATTCTTCTCCCCCAAGAAGGGTTAATTTTCATTTTCAAAAATGTAATAATCTGAGGAATTCAAGCCGGTTTGATGATCATATAGGTTTTTCTCTATTTTACAAAATCATAATTTTAGTTGAATTTTTTTTTATATTTAGTTGAAAAATGGTATTTGGTCTTGAAAATGTAACAAACTTGGACTTTTTAATTCTTCTTGATTAAAAATTCAACTTTTTGGTTGAAAATTCGTATTTTTTGGCTGAAATTAACTGTTTTTGATTTGAAATCAATTTTTTTTGCTTCAAATATCAAATTACACTGTTTCGTTTAAGAATTCATATTTATTCTGAAGATTTAACTTCTTGGTTTAAAATTGAACTAAACAATTCATTATTATTTTTAACAACATTCTCTTTGGATAATGCTAGAAAGATGCGGTTTTTTCTTAAATTTTTAGCTGTTTGTCCATTTTTCACTTGAAGTGCGGTTATAATTAATGGATTTTATCAAACATAATTGTTTAAACAAATTATTATTGTTTATTATTATCTCCTCCTGTATTAATCATAGATAGTTGCTTTTTTTTCTGAAATGTTTACATTTTTGTCCACTTCTCACTTAGAGTGAGATGATAATAAATTGAAGTTGATAAATATAATTGTTTAAACAGCTTGTTATTATTTAAAATAATATCATTTTTCAATAATCCTAGAAAGTTGCAGTTTTTTAATTCTGTTTTACTTTTTCTTTATTTTTCGCTTAGAGCAAGGCAAAAATAAAAGATTTAACAATAATAATTTTTTTAACTAATTATTATTGTTTATAAATATCTTCTCCTATAGTAATGCTAGATAGTTACGTTTTTTTCCAAAATTTTTCACTTTTTTCAAAATTTTTTTTCAATTTTTAAGATTTTAAATTTCAAGAATAATTTAAAACTATAAACGATTTCAAGAAATGTAAAAAAAACCGTGGATTTTTGAAGATTTTGAGAAAAAAAAGCTTTTTAAGAGTTTTGAAAGGTTTCAAGGGAATACAAAAGTGTTCTTCTAAAGATTCTTGGGAATACTGAAATAAATCTTATTTTGAAAAATGTATTTTAAGATGAAATTGAAAAACATTTTTAAACATTTTAGAAGATTTCCAAAAATTTCCGCATGCGCATACGCACTTTCTTCGCGGAATTATTTTTAAAGTCATAAGAAATCGTTTATCAGTGAAAATACTTCCGTTTTGCATTCAAATTAAAATGCATCCATTTAATATAATTTCCAACCGAAAAAGATTAATTTTTATCCAAATAGTTAAATTTTCAAGAAAGACGACGAAATTTCCACCAAGAAGAATAATTTTCTACCAAAAGAGGCAACTTCTAAACAAAATATATTAATTTTCAATGGAACTGTTTAATTTTTAAACCAAAAACACAAATTATTTACAAAAAAAGTTAAACTTCCAACCCAGAAATATGAATTTTCAACAAAACAGTCATTTTATAAAGAAATAGTTTGAATTTTAAACTAAAAACGATCAATTTAAACCAAAAGTGGATGAGGTAAATTTTTCTGTTAAAAAAAATTAATTTTTAACCAAGGAAGGAACGACTTTTCAACAAAATAGTTCAATTTTCAACCAAAGAGATTAAATGTTTAACAAAATATTAGAATTGTCAACTGAAATGATGAATCTTAGAATAAAATGAATTTTTAACGAAGAAATTGAACTTTTAAATAAGTAGTTGCGTTTTAAATCAAGTTGATTAATTTTCTACAGTTTTTAACCGAAAAAGACAAATTTTCCACAAAACATTTGACTTTTCAACTAAAAAAAATGAATTCTTTCACAAGTATAGTAGTAGTATATATAATACGTAATAAGGCTTAATATGGCGTAATAAGGAGTAATAAGGCATAATGCAAAGTATTAATGCGTATTAAGGCGTATTATTGCGTCATATTCTGTAATACGGCATATCAATCCTTAATAATTCGTAATGAGACGTAGTAATGCGTAATAAGGAGTAATAAGGTTTAATAAGACGTGATAATGCGTAATGAATCGTGTTAATGTGTAATTATGTGTAATAAGACGTAACGATGCATAATATTGCGCAATAAGGCGTAATAACACGCGATAAGGCGCGATAAGGCGCAATAAGGCGAGATGGATTACGAAGACCGCCATTAGAAGTTATCTGACAAAGATATGCTCAAATTGCAATAGATCGATTTGTAACGAAATCGCTGCCATGGAAGAGGATCTGCAATGCCGCTGATAATAGACAAAGATTATCAGTCGAGTGCAAAGTAAATGTTTTTATCTTATGCAAAATTTACATCCCCGAAAACGCAAGATAATGATAATAAAATAATAATAATAATAAATGAAGGTTTAATTCTGAAGCCACTTTTACAGCGCTTATATTTCATTAACAGGCCATACGTGCACTGTTAAAAATGTTTGCAATTTTAATATAGATTTACTATACAGTTGTATATTAAATCTAAAAACTCGGTCTACGAAATATTAATTAAGAGGCTGTATATTAAATTTCATATACATGTATATTGATCAACTTCGCCAAGATGTGTGGTTACACTTTTAGTTAAAAAAACTAATTTTCAACCAAAAAGTTAATTTACAAGAAAGAAATAATTTTCAATCGAAAAGATTAATTTTATACCAAAAACGAATATTTTTTACCAAATTACGTGAATTTACAAACAAATATTTTATTGTTTAATGGAACATTTTAACTTATTAGTTGACAAAGTATACAAAAAATACAGAAATTTTCAATCAAGTAGTTGAATTTTCCACTGAAGAAGATAAGTGTTTAACCAAACATAGAATAGCTAAATTTTTAGTTAAACACAATTTTCTTCTAATTTTGAACAAAATAGTTAAGTTTGAACAACACCAAATTTAATTTTTTAACTAAAGTGATGAATCGTCGACCAAAATAATGAATTCTAACAAAGAAGTTCCACTTTCAACTAAGCAGGTGAATTTTGAAACAAAAAAGGTTTTTCAGATTTAAATATTAGTTCACATTTTTTATAGAAATAGCAGAAATTAACTGTTTGTGCTAAGTTTCGGTCGTCAAGATTATTATTTGAATGTCAATAATTCAATAAAATTATAGAAAAAGGTGATTTATCATTCATTGTATGAATACCATTTTGACTGTTATTTAACAATAAAGATGCTTGTGCTCATGTCATATTTAAATTGAAATACTCTTGTATGTATCTCTTTTGATTAAATAAAATGTTATATTATATATCTTGTATTTTTGTCAGTTTCATCGTGAGTATAAATGTCACATTTTTCTTACTCTTGAACATTGAAAATAAAATTTTGATATAGGAGCAAAATAATTTAGTACATCTATGTAACAAATATGTCAAGGAAATGCGGTAAATGAAGACTGATAGAAAACTCGAATGAAATTCAAATAGTCGAATTTAGTTCTATCTTTATGAGTAGTTCATTCGGAAAAGTCTTGAAAATTTATTTTTTGTTTTTTAAATATTGAAAAAATATTAGAGGTACGGTGTCAGATTATTACACATGCGAAGGATCATATTTTTTCAACGAAGAAAAAATAATCTGCCAATTTTAAGGAATTCTAAGTAAGTGACAGAATTGCGTCATTCATATTGAATTTACTGGAATTTGTTCGCTATGATAAAGAGACATCTGCAAGTCATATGCCACGTTCTGAAATAGAATAAGATTTTTTTAAAAATATTTTTTGCTCATCCCGAAATTTGGGACGACAAGAAACTTTGATTTTCACGCATCCTATTATTCTAATACATCAAAAGTTTTTTAATTCCCTCCCATGTGAACATTTCCCCTAGAATCGACCGGAAATCTCGCGGGAGTTTACTCACGGGAATCGAACCGAAAAGTGGCCCAGTCCAATTCGGAACTCAGCGCACTTTGAAATTTTCAATTCGGATAATATCGTCAGACTCTTCTTTAAGGGTGAAATCTCAAAATTTCACTAAAAAACACAAAAATTTAAGGTTTTGCAAAAATGGGCTTGAAATCGATACCGATGCCTTCTAAGGGTGACTTCACGATGAAAAGTCATCAGAGGGTACTTAGAGATCCATACCGAGTCGCCAAATTCACCACGTGGAGGTGGCTGCACATTGGGCTCAACCCACGCCCTACCCAACCAATCATATGTAGAACATGCTTATTTAAGTCTCAGAGTCATTAATTACACCCACGAAGTCTTTCTTAGTGTCAAATAAGTTGACAGTCTTTCGAGAAAGAAGTGTGGCGCGTATCGGTCAGTCCCGAGCTTCGGGACAGATGCCTTGTCTGGACACCTCTTTTATCAGTCTAACAGTTCTTCCCACCGCTACTGTGTGACAAGGGAAAGATGTAAAGTCCCAGTCTGGTACCAAGCCATCGGCCATAGATTGCTTAGCGGTGAGTTCATCCTCTGTTATAGGAACTAAACTGGAGGTACGGTAAGTGAAATATCTGTCTGTTCCCAATCAATCATTTTTGTGTAATCATTAGCTCCAAAATTAATTTTTGGCACAGTATTGTATCTCACATTTGTCTGCTGTTTATGTTTTGCTTTCAGGATTTTGGTGAGTGCGTCTTGGCGAACGGTAAGCCTAGGGTCGGTTACCATTCCGAGAAGTATATTTTCTGGCATGGCACAGAAGCTGTTTGTCTGAATGGAAGTGTTTACCACATTTCGGTACTTCAGAGGAAGAAACCTTGACAATTTGATTGCTTGGAAGATTTAGGGTATTTTTAAATATTCCAAACAATTTTTATATGATTTCAGTAATTTAATAGAATTTAAAGGATTTTTAATATTTTAGGGTATTTTAAAAGATTCCAAGGAATTTGCAAATAATTTTAGTAATTTAATAAGATTCAAAGGATTCGAAGTATATAAGGGTATTTTCTTAAATTCCAAAGAATTTTCAAGATATTTTTAAAAAATTTCGAAGGATTTAAAAGGATTTGAAATAGTTAAAGGTATTTTTTAATCCCAAGGAATTTTCAAGAGAGCTTTAAAAAATTTCAAAGGATTTTAAACGATTGGAAATATTTGAGGGTATTTTTAAATATTCCAAACAATTTTTATATGATTTCAGTAATTTAATAGGATTTTCAATATTTTAGGGTATATTAAAAGATTCCAAGGAATTTTCAAATAATTTTAGTACTTTAATAGGATTTAAAGGATTCGAAATACTTAAGGGTATTTTCTTAAATTCCAAAGAACTTTCAAGATATTTTTAAAAAATTTCGAAGGATTTAAAATGATTTGAAATATATTAGGGTTGAGAAAAACTTGAGGGTATTATTTAAAAATTTGAGAAATTTTCTAAAGCTTTTCAAAAAATTTCAAAGGATTCTAAAGCATTTGAAATACTTAAAGGTATTTTTTAATCCCAAGGAATTTTCAAGAGAGTTTTAAAAAATGTCAAAGGAATTTGAATGATTGGAAATATTTTGGGCTATTTATAAATATTCCAAACAATTTTTATATGGTTTCACTAATTTAATAGGATTTGAAGAATTTTTAATATTTTAGGGTATTTTAAAAGATTCCAAGGAATTTTCAAATAATTTTAGTAATTTAATAGGATTTAAAGGATTCGACATACTTAAGGGTATTTTCTTAAATTCCACAGAATTTTCAAGAGATTTTTAAAAAATTTCGAAGGATTTAAAAGGATTTAAAATAGATTAGGGTTGAGAAAAGCTTAAGGGTATTACTTAAAAATTTAAGAAATTTTTTGAAGCTTTTTAAAAAATTTCAAAGGATTGTAAAGGATTTGAAATACTTAAAGGAATTTTTTAATCCCAATGAATTTTCAAGAGAGTTTAAAAAAATGTCAAAGAATTTTAAACGATTGGAAATATTTTAGGGTATTTTTAAATATTCCAAACAATTTTTATATGATTTCAGTAATTTAATACGATTGAAAGGATTTCAAATATTTTAGGGTATTTTAAAAGATTCCAAGGAATTTTCAAATAATTTTAATAATTTAATAGGATGTAAAGGATTTTCAATATTTTAGGGTATTTTAAAACATTCCAAGGTATTTCCAAATCATTTCAGCAATTTAATAGGATTTAACGGATTCGAAATACTTGAGGGTATTTTCTTAAATTCCAAAGAATTTTCAAGAGATTTAAAAAAAATTTCCAAGGATTTAAAAGGATTTGGAATATATTAGTGTTGAGAAAAACTTGAGGGTATTTTTTAAAAATTTAAGAAATTTTCTAGAGCTTTTTGAAAAATTTCAAAGGATTTTAAAGCATTTGAAATACTTGAAGGTATTTTTCAATCTGAGGGAATTCTCGAGAGTTTTAAAAAATTTCAAACGATTTTAAACAATTGGAAATATTTTAGGGTATTTTTAAATATTCCAAACAATTTTTATATGATTTCAGTAATTTAACAGGATTTAAAAGATGTTTATTATTTTAGGGTCTTTTAAAAGATTCCAAGGAATTTTCAAATAATTTTAGTAATTTAATAGGATATAAAGGATTTTTAATATTTTAGGGAATTTTAGAAGATTCCAAGGAATTTTCAAATAATTTTAGTAATTTAATAGGATGTAAAGGATTTTTAATCCTTTAGGGTATTTTAAAAGATTCTAAGGAATTTCCAAATAATTTTAGCAATTTAATAGGATTTAACGGATTCGAAATACTTAAGGGTATTTTCTTAACTTCCAAAGATTTTTCAAGAGATTTAAAAAAAATTTCCAAGGATTTAAAAGGATTTAGAATATATTAGTGTTGTGAAAAAGTTAAGGGTATTCTTTACAAATTTAAGAAATTTTCTAGATCTTTTTTAAAAATTTCAAAGGATTTTAAACTATTGGAAGTATTTTAGGGTATTTTTAAATATTCCAAACAATTTTTATATGATTTCAGTAATTTAATAGAATTTAAAGGATTTTTAATATTAAAAAATATTTTTTTATTGAAAATTAATTTTTTCAACTGAAAATTGAATTATTCCATTCTTTGTCGAAAATTTATCTTTTGTGGTAGAATATTAATCTTTTTTCATTCATCTTTTATGGTTGAAAATGTAATTATTAGGTCAAAAATTAGTTAAATTTAAATATTTGGTTAAATATTCATGTATTTTGTTACAAATTAATCTTTTTTTGTAGAAAATGAATCTTCTTGGTTGAAAATTTATATTTTTGGTGGAAATTTTATTTGATTGTATATTTAACTATTAGATTGAAAAGTACTTAAATTCAAATATTTGGTTGAAAACTCATGTATTTTGTTAAAAATTAATCTTTTTTTTCTAGAAAATTAATATTTTTATTTGATAGTTTATCTTGTTGGTTAAAAAATATTTTTTTATCGAAAATTAATTTTTTTAACTGAAAATTGAATTATTCCATTCTTTGTCGAAAATTTATCTTTTGTGGTAGATTATTAATCTTTTTTCATTCATCTTTTATGTTTGAAAATCTAATTATTAGGTCGAAAATTAGTTAAATTCCAATATTTGGTTGCAAATTCATGTGTTTTGTTACAAATTAATCTCTTTTTTGGTAGAAAATTAATCTTCTTGGTTGAAAATTTATATTTTTGGTGGAAATTTCATTTATTTGATTGTATATTTAACTATTAGGTTAAAAATTACTTAAATTCAAATATTTAGTTGAAAATTCATGTATTTAGTTAAAAATTAATCATTTTTCGTAGATAATTTTGTTTTTGTTTGATAATTTACCTTGTTGGTGAAAAAACAGTTTTTTAATTGAAAAATGTTTTCGACTGAAACTTAAACTTTCTATTCTATGTCGAAAATTTATCTTTTGTGGCAGAATATTATACTTCTTTCATTCATCTTTTATGGTTGAAAATTTAACTTTTAGGTCGAAAATAATTTAAATTCAAATATTTGGTTGAAAATTCATGTATTTTGTTAAAAATTAATCTTTTTTGTAGAAAATTAATATTTTTGTTTGATATGTTATCTTATTGGTTAAAAAATATTTTTTTATTGAAAATTAATTTTTTCAACTGAAAATTGAATTATTCCATTCTTTGTCGAAAATTTATATTTTGTGGTAGAATATTAATCTTTTTTCATTAATCTATTATAGTTGAAAATTCAATTATTAGGCCGAAAATTAGTTAAAATCCAATATTTGGTTGAAAATTCATGTATTTTGATATAAATTAATCTTTTTTGGAGAAAATTAATCTTCTTGATTGAAAATTTATATTTTTGGCGGAAATTTTATTTATTTGATTGTATATTTAACTATTAGGTTGAAAATAATTTAAATTCAAACATTTAGTTGAAAATTCATGTATTTTGTTAAAAATTAATCTTTTTTTGGTAGAAAATTAAATTTTTTGTTTGATAAGTTATCTTGTTGGTTAAAAAACAGTTTTTTAATTGAAAAATGTTTTCAACGGAAAATTAAACTTTCTATTCTATGTCGAAAATTTATCTTTTGTGAAAGCATATTCTTCTTCTTTCATTCATCTTTTATGGTTGAAAATTTAACTTTTAGGTAGGAAATTAATTAAAATCCAATATTTGGTTGAAAATTCATGTATTTTGATATAAATTAATCTTTTTTTGAAGAAAATTAATCTTCTTGATTGAAAATTTATATTTTTGGTGGAAATTTTATTTATTTGATTGTATATTTAACTATTAGGTTGAAAATTACCTAAATTCAAATATTTTGTTGAAAATTCATGTATTTTGTATAAAATTAATCTTTTTTTGCTAGAAAATTATTTTTGTCGTTTGATAATTTATCTTGTTGGTTAAAAAACAGTTTTATAATTAAAAAATAATTTTTTCAACTGAAAATAGAACGTTTTATTCTTTCTCGAAAATTTATCTTTTGTGGTAGAATATTCTTCTTCTTTCATTCATCTTTTATGGTTGAAAATTTAACTTTTAGGTTGAAAATAATCTAAATTCGAATGTTTGGTTGTAAATTCATGTGTTGTGGTAAAAATTAATGTTTTTTTTTGTGGAAAATTAATCTTCTTGATTGAAAATTTATATTTTTGGTGGAAATTTTATTTATTTGATTGTATATTCAACTATTAGGTTGAAAATTACCTAAATTCAAATATTTTGTTGAAAATTCATGTATTTTGTATAAAATATTTACCTCCTTGGTTGAAAATTTAACTATTGCATTTTTAGAAAATCAATCTTTCGATTTGAAAAATAATTTTTTGGGTTAAACTCTTTTCTTGAAAATTGATATTTTTAATTCATTATTTTTATTAAAAATTATTTCTTTGGTTGAAATTGTAACAATTTATTTTTGTTATGATTGTTTTTATAACTAAAAATGTAATCATTTCATTTTTGAATAAAAATCGATATTTTTCATTGAAAAGGAAGTTTTCTAGTTGAAGATTCATTATTTTTGTCAAAAATTAATCTCTTTGGTTGAAAATATAACTATTTTTTTAAATGCTTTTTCACTTAGGATTGTTTTTCATAAATAAATTGTAACTATATTATTTTTAAATAAAAATCTATATTTTTTCATTAAAAAGGAAGGATTCTAGTTGAAGATTCCTGCATGTTGTTAAAAATCTTATTTTTTGGTCAAAAATTAATCTTTTCGGTTGAAAATAAATTTTTTCGTTGAAAATTCATATTTTTTATTTAAATTTAAATATTGTGTTCAAAATTTCATTTTTCTGAATGAAAATTCATACTTTGTCAAGATTCATCTCCTTGGTTGAAAAAGCTTTCTTGTAAAAATTCGTTTTTGTTTTGAATGAAAATTAATGTTCTTATCTGAAAATTTCACTAATCCATTTTTGGTCAGGAATTTACATTTTAAAAGTTGAAAATTCAACTATGTGGTAGAAAATTCATTGAAATTCAAGAATTTCAAATTAGATTAAAATTAAATTCAAAATCCCATTTAGCGTTCGACACTTAAGTCAATGTAGAGAATTCCTGAAAATATAACAAGAATCCAACGATCAAATTTGGACAACCATCACAGAATGCTCCTATTGCAATTCGTAAAAACAAAGAAGAAAAAAAAAATTTGTCTTATAGGACAAAAATAAAAAAGAGGAAAGAAAAATGAGAAGGCCCCCTTCATTCTCT
Source organism: Andricus grossulariae (assembly GCA_011634705.1). NCBI lineage: Eukaryota > Metazoa > Arthropoda > Insecta > Hymenoptera > Cynipidae > Andricus > Andricus grossulariae. The sequence continues at coordinate 116,621,743 of JAABKJ010075445.1, read as the reverse complement.
TTTTTATTTCTTTCATCTTCTTTATTTTTATTATCATCAAATCACAATATAAAAGCATTTATAATATTTACCAACGTTTTCGTCCTCCTACAGCACCCTGATCAAATTAAGACAAATTAGCTTTTCTTTTTTTCTTTTTGTCCAAAGTAACAAATTTTGTTTTTGTTTTTAGGAATTGCAATAGGAGCATTTTCTGCTGGTTACCCAAATTTCGTCGTTGGATTCTTGTTTTATTTATAAAAATTCTAGACATAGAAAATTCATGTATTATCTTGAAAATTCGTCTTTTTGGCCCTCTTATTAATCTCTTGCCTACATCTTGTTAGAATTTTGAGTAAAGTTACTTTTCGAGGGGGGTGGGGTCAAAAGTAGTATAAAATTGGTGACGCAGTTGATGGACGACCCCTAAGGATTGTGATGGAGCAGCGAGGAATAGTGTAATTGTAATGACGATGCGGAGGAGGATGATGATGATGATGACGATTGGAAGCCCACATGTTCGGGTACACGATCTCGGGCTTAATTCGGTCCCTAGGGATGATGCTCGATTTTGAAGTCCTCTCTGAGCGATGGACCATCTTGTCGGGCCACCCCTGCTGCAGTCGCCACCCTTGACAAATCAATTCGGACATAAGGTTGTAAACACGACGCGAGATCGAAGAATAGCGAGTTTACACGGTTGCTGATAGTGCGATGACACTTGAAGAGCTGAAGAGAGATTCAGGGGCATTGAAGAGAGATTCAGGTCCAGGGGTTGGCTGTGTAACTTTTCATATCTCATTTTCGCTTATAAATAGATTAGAGGATTTAAAAATGATTATTTCACACTTTTTCGATTTTTGTATTTTTTTGTTTGAAAGATTTTTTAAATAGATTTTTACTTTCTCATCAAGTGTCGGTAAGTAACGTAACCAAAAATTCTCTCATAACAGGGGAAATAGGGTGATTCTTCACGAAACCAGGAGAATAATAAGGGGCCGTACCTAAATTAGGTACGGTTTCGAAAAATAATAAGATATGGGGCTCGAAACTAACGTAAATTTGTTGTATTAAAAATAATACATGCTTTGCGAAATTCCCTGATTTTTCCGTGATCAATTTTTCATTTCCCCTGACAATTAATATTAAAATACCAGCATTTGGTCTTGTCATATTCTCAACCCTTAAAGTTATCCCCTCTCTGTGATAACATGAAGAATGAGGGGGGTCGCTGAAGACCCCAGCAGAATTTGAAACACTTTAGATTATTCTTGCTTGATATATCTAGCAAGTAGCTCCCGTGTGACTATGATTTAGTTAATATCTGCGTAAGTAAATATCTCTGAATATTAAAAATTTCTATCCTAGCAGTCTAAATTTTTTTCCAATTATCGTAAAAATTTAAACTTCACACATTAACGTATTATAAATACAACAAATTTGCTTCAACACGTAGAGATAATTGACATTTTTTATCTTCATGGTAATTACGGTCCATAATCTTAATGTGAAATTTTCAATCACTCTCATAAATCCAATCATTTTATTCGATGCAATCCATTTCATTAAGCAGGCTCAGTATCGGTCTTTTTTGGTATGGAGATGTTTGGTCTAATCTATATCAACTTCCCTAGATCATCTCTATAAAAGGATTCATATTTATATGTGAAATTAACTTGTTTGCAAATACAACAAACAAAATGGCAAGACCTTGCAAAGATATTTCAAAAAAGGGGTACCATGATATATGTCATTCGGATAAAGTCGTGGATTGATTGATGTCGAAGCATGATGGACTGAATAACCCCAAAGGCATCAGAATCGGAAAACCGATCAAGGAAAAAATTGCACCTTCTGAAAAGTCATACAAAATTCTATTAAACTTTTTTTGAGTAGGACCTTTTATTTTGGTTTTATTGATGAAGAATGCTATGAAGAAAATTAAAAATTTTAATCTTGCGCCAAATGAGTTAAATATGGGGAAAAGTTGTTGTAAGAATTTCTGCTTTGAATTTTTTTCAAAAATGTTATGTAACCAGTTCTTGACAAAACCTAAATTTTTAATTTTTTATCAAAATCAGCAGGCAAAGATAAAAAATTGTGACGTTACGCCAGAAGACGAAAAATACGTAGGATGTTCAAAAGTAAATTTGTAGTAGTTTTCATTTTATCCATAAAAAATGCTATTAAAAATCTCTCTTCACTTGTAATTGCCTAAGCATGAAATAAAATAACCAATCACTTCTATGTTAAAGAATCAGTAATATATATTTGATAGGGGTACACGAAAAAGTAATTAAAAAAATATATTCATAGATTGGATAACTTCCAAGGGAGCAGAATTTCAGCAATTAATTAATAATTTACGTACTGGATACTCTAGCTATTACAAATTGTAATTGTCATGTTTTCCGTACGAATTTCTAAGTCTAAAAATTTGACTTTTTCGCATCAAAATAATATACGCCTAAAAAAATATTCTATTAAAGTAACCCTTTTTTTTGGCATAATTTTTTGATATAACGAAAAATATCTTCATCATGAAGAAAACTATTATGATATTGCAATTTTTTATTTTGACCACTTTTTGAGTCTCTCACTGATTACCTTTCACTTAACTGTTAAGAATTATCATTTCATTCCACCAAGTTTTACTCAATATTTACATTGTGTGAAAATAAGAAAAAACAGGTAATTATAATTCAATTTGAAGTCAAACAACAGACAAATAAGATAGTTAAACATCTTCATTATGACATGCTCATTCCTCTTAAATTTTCTTAGAATTAACCTTGCCATTGTTTTCAGTTCAAAAATTCAACTATTTTTTGTATTATTTTTGATAGTGAACAGTAATAAGAATGATAAATCTTAAGAACTTTCTTTTCTGTAAGGAATTTTTTGAAAATGTGCAAAAAACATGTTTTTTTTTTTATTAGGCCACATGCCTGCTTTTGGGAAAAGTTAAATATGAGCACCAATTCTTGCTACCCCGTAATTGTCGGTACTCTTCTCTAATTTCTTAAACAGTACATTTTATTAACACGTTCTGTCAAATATTTATATAAAATAAAATAAATTCATTTCGGGCTTTCGCATGCCAACAATTTGGCTAAGATGTGCATAACTCGTGCTATTACCCTATTAAAATTTACCAAAAACTTGCACATTTAATGCATTGCAAAAATTTAATGAAATAACGAAAAATCATGTTTTTTGTGCATTTTCAAAAAACTCGACATCGCGCAAATGTTCTTTTTTCATTCCTTCACTAACAAAACTCTCAATACTAAACATTTGCGATATTTTTTAATGATTAGAAATGTTCTTCTAAATACTTAAATCCAAAAAATCAACAGAAGATATCAAGAAACTGATGAAAAATCTGCAAAAATAAAATTTTTGACACTGGGAAATTCCAGAAATTAGAAAATGTCCGCCAATATATTTTAGGGTATTTACAAAATATTCCAAGGGTATTTAAAAATATTCCAAGGAATTTTTAATATATTGCAGTAATTAGAAGGGATTTTGAAGCATTTTAAAGATGTTAGGGTATTCAAAAAAAATTAAGGAATTCTCAGGAGCTTTATAAAGTTCCACGAGATTTTAAAGGTTTTTAAATATTTTAGGGCATTTTAAAAGATTCCAAGGAATTTTTAACAGATTGTAATTACTTGAAGGAATTCCAAAGGATTTTAAAGATTTAAGTTTATTTTTTAAAATTCCAAGGAATTTTCAAGATCTTTAAAAAGTTTCAAGGTATTTCAAAAGATTTCAAAAGATTTCAAAGGATTTATAATATCTTAGGGTATTTTAAAACATTTCAAGATATTTTTAATACATTTCAATAATTTGAAGAGATTTCGCAGGATTTTACATATTTCAAAATATTTTAGGGTATTTTAAAAGATTCCAAAAGTGTTTAATAGTTTTCAGTAATATGAAGGGATTTTAAAGCATTTTAAATATTTAAGGATATTTAAAAAAAAATTTAAGCAATTCAAATGAGCTCTATAAAGTCTCAAGAGTTTTCAAACTATTTTAAATATTTTAAGATAATTTAAAGGGATTTTAAGGAATTTTAAATATTCTAGGGTATTTGAAAAAATTTAAAAGAATTCTCAAGAGCCTTAAAAAGTTTCAAGGCATTTTAAAACGTGTCAAAGGATCAGTAATATTTTGGGGTATTCAAAAATATTCCAAGGAATTTTTTTAAAGATTTTAGTAATTTGAAGGGATTTTAAAGATTTTAGGGTATTTTTAAAAACTCCAAGGAATTTTCAAGGGCTTTAAAAGGTTTCAAGGGATTTCAGAAGATTTCAAATAATCTGAAATATTTTAGGGTATTTAAAAATATTCCAAGGAATTTTGAATATATTTCGGTAATTGGAAGGGATGTTAAAGATGTTAGGGTATTTAAAATAAATTCAACGAATTCTCAGGAGCATTATAATGTTCCACGAGATTTCAAAGGATTTGAAATATTTTAGGATATTTTAAAAGATTCCCAGGAATTTTTAACAGATTTTAATTATTTGAAGGAATTTCAAAGGATTTAAATATTTTAGGGTATTTAAAAAAATTCAAGAAATTTTCAAGAGCTTTCAAAAGTTTCAAGGGATATAAAGTATTTTAAATATTTTAGGGTATTTTAAAGGGGTGTAAAATAATTTTGAAGATTCTAGGGTATTTTAAAGAATTTAAAGGAATTCTCAAGGGCCTTAAAAAGTTTCAAGGGATTTCAAAATGTGTCAAAGGATCAGTAATATTTTGGGATATTTAAAAATATTCCAAGGAATTTTTAATAGATTTCAGTAATTTGAAGGGATTTTAATGTATTTGAAAGATTTTAGGGTATTTTTAAAAACTACAAGGAATTTTCAAGAGCTTTAAAAGGTTTCAAGGGATTTCCTAAGTTTTCAAATAATCTGAAATATTTTAGGGTATTTAAAAAATATTCCAAGGGTATTTAAAAATATTCCAAGGAATTTTTAATATATTTCAGTAATTGGAAGGAATTTTAAAGCATTTTAAAGATGTTAAGGTATTAAAAAAAAATAAAGGAATTCTCAGGAGCTTTATAAAGTTCCACGAGATTTCAAAGGATTTTAAATATTTTAGGATATTTTAAAGGATTCCAAGGAGTTTTGAACAGATTTTAATTATTTGAAGGAATTCCAAAGGACTTTAAAGATTTTTTTTTTTTTTTAAATTCGAAGGAATTTTCAAGATCTTTAAAAAGTTTCAAGATATTTCAAAAGATTTTGAAATATTTTAAGGTATTTTGAAAGATTCCAATGAATTTTTAATAGATTTCAATAATTTGAATGGATTTTAAAGCATTGTAAAGATTTTAGGGAATTAAAAAAAAAATCAAGAAATTCTCAAGAGCTTTATTATTTTATTAAGTCTCAAGAGATTTCAAAACAAATTTAAAGATTTCAGGGTATTTTTTAAATTCAAAGACATTTTTAAGAGCTTTAAAAAGTTTGAAGGGATTTTAAAAGATTTCTAATGATATTAAATATTTTAGGGTATTTTAAAAGATTCCAAAAAAATTTTAATAGATTTCAATAATTTGAAGGGATTTTAAATAATTCTAAAGATTTTAGGGTATTTAAAAAAAAATTCAAGGAATAGGTGAAATTGGCAAAGATTTACCTATTGCATATGCGTCACGAACTATGAATAAAGCAGAGATAAATTATACAACAAAAGAAAAAGAACTTCTAGCTATCATATTTGCGGTAAAGCATTTTCGACCATATATCTATGGTACTAAACTTACGTTAGTTACAGATCACAAAGCATTAGTATGGTTAGACAAATTAAAAGACCCTACGATGGGATCCCGTTTAGCTCGTTGGAAAGTAGGTCATGTTAATTCCAATGCGGATGCGCCTTCACGAAATGCAGTAAATTTTAATAAGAAAAATAGTAAAGAGAATATTGGTGGTGAGGATGGTCATGAAGATGCTGCAAAGGGCTATAGGTCGAATATTGGCTGTTTCTCCGGAAGCAAAGTCCTCTACCACAAATATCTTATAGAAAGAGCTTTTATTAGTAATTGTTGTTTTGACGATGAGATAGAGGTGGATGAAGAAATTTTTAAGGAAGTTGGAGACAGTTTGGTCTTGGAAGTTGTAGACAGAAGTGCGGTGAGGGCACGGGGCTTTGGCACCTCCGGATGAAAGCGCTTGACTGAGAGAGAGGCTGACGGAAGAGGGAGAGAGATTGCCAGTTTTGGCGTCCGCTCTTCCATTCTGAATCGGGAAGGAACCGCTTACTGTGGTGTCCTGTCCCTAGGGGAGGTGTCCTCGATGGAGAAGGCACTGTCCCCGGGAAGGAGGTTGCGTCCTATTGGCACCTGCCTTCCCGAGTAATGATGCCGTTTGTGAGAGTACGGCTGTTGAGTTTCTAGTTCTTTTTCTTCTTCTTCTTTGTTTTTGGCCTTTTGATTCAATCAACAAGCCATGACAAAACCACTATATTTAATAGGCTTCTTAAAATCCAGTAAAAGACCACAATCCTTTTAAAATTCCTCTTCATTAAGAGTTGCCACACTAGAACTGCATCAAACAGAATTCCTGCAGTAGACCCAATGCATTTATAAATCAGCTCCAAAGCGAATCAACACGATCCCACGGAGGCGACCACCTCGCTCCATGCTAGACCCGCCATTAGGAGAGAAGGGAGGGGAGTCGCCCGCGCAGGAAGGTGGCAAATTCAAACCATACAAATATTTAAAAGCTATCTACTCATAAAAAAGACTAATGCTATAGATTGCCGACAGGGAACAGATAGTAAAATGCTACTGAGATTAAATTATCATATTGCCCCGATGAAAAAAGCGGCACAACTCGATCACTGATTCCTCTGTGGGACTGAAAATAATATCATTATTATCCACCAGATCAGGGGGAAGCCCAGGACTAACACGCTCAAAGAAATCGTGCAGTGTTTATGCGGTCCTCCACATTCAAAGTCAACCCGAAGACTCCAGCCCATCCTTGCAAAATGACTTCCTGTGCGTATGTGCCCAGTCCTAAGTCTAGTGACCAGGTTTATATATCTTCTGGGCAAACTAAGGCCGCGAAACCAAGGCCTAGGCGTCTTTATATCAACCCGTGAGAAGTAATTCCTCCTTGTCCCATCCAGACTGTCATAAGGCCACCACAACGCTTCCCAAAAATCAAAATCTCTCTGACAGGCTTCCCGAATGTCCCGTACAGAAATTCCTTTAAGTGCGATGACTGGGAATCTAGAGGCCTGCTCTGCCACCCCGTCAGCCACCTCATTGCCCCTGATCCCGCTATGCGACGGAATCCAGCAAAATCGAATAATAAAACCTTCTCTCTCAGCAGCTGCGACGCCATTTCCCACCACACGCGCCAAAATAGGGCCCGTAGGTTCCGGGAATCTAAGCAGTAGGCGTTCCAGAGCCGAGCGCGAGTCCGTGAATATGGCCACGTTTCTCAAGCCCAACTCCACAACATGCTTGACCGCGTAGAAAAGTGCATATAGTTTCAGGGGCAGACTTGGTCTTGCAATGGGATAACGCCATCTGAAACTCTTACCACGAAAAAGGCTGATTCATGGAGTCTAGCTCGTCCGGGTGCGGAATAGAGTCTCTTATCTGTGGAGGGATGTCCGGGCGAATCAGATCCTCCTGGAGGGCTCTGACAGAGGGTGAGTCCGGATCTGTGACCACACCAGTGTGAGGATGTCCTGCTCTAGAAGCTAGCGCCTTGATAGTGCGCCAAATCCTCGACAAACCAGTTGCTGGTTCCAAGGATTCGCAAAAGGTTCGGAAGGACTGGTGCTTTATTCCCCTCATAAATATATTATCGAGCGCGAAGCGCGAGAACCAACAGTTGCGCGCCCTAGGCGCGCTCAAACTTGCGAGCGAAGCAAGCCGCGCGCGAAGCGCACGACGAGAATGTGCCCGCGCAGCGGGCAGATTTTTCTAATAACTTTTGAGTAACTTTTTAAGATCGAGCCCCAATAGTGACATTTTAAAATAAGAAGATCACTTAATTATCTTATATTTCAATCAATTAACCCATGGGTTAGCCACTATTGAATATACCTGTTTCTGATTTTAGGGTTTTCAAAAGATTGCAAGGAATTTGTATGAGATTTAAAATTTACTTAAATAATTTGAAGGTGATTTCATAGGAAAATGTCAAGGGATTTCAAAGTATTTCAAAGGATTTGAAATGTTTTAGGGCATTTAAAACATTCCAAGGCATTTTACAAGAGCTTGAAAAAGCTTCAAGGGATTTCAAAAGATTTCGAAGGATTATAAATATTTTAGGATATTTGTAAAAATTCCAAGAAATTTTCAAGACATTCAAGAAATTACAAGGGCTTCCAAAATATTTTAAAGGATTTGAAATATTTTAGGGTATTTTAGAAGATTTTAAGTAATTTTCAATTGATTTCAGTAATTTGAAGGAATCCCAAAAGATTTTAAAGATTTGAGGTTATTTTGAAAACTTCCAAGGATTTGAAATATTTTACGCCACTTTAAAAAATTCCAAGCCGTTATCAAGAGCTTGAAAATATTCCAAGGTAGTTCAAAAGATTTCAAAGTAATTCGCAAGAGCTTGAAAAAGTTTCAAGGGATTTCAAAAGTTCTCGAGGTATTTTAACATGTTTTCTAGGATTTGAGGAAATATCCAATTTTATATAATTTTACGTAATTTTATAAAATATTGTAATGAATTTCAAAGAATTTATTCAAGAGAAGTGAGGGAATCCGTAGGGTTTAAAGATTGGAAGGGATTTTCAAATATTTTTTGCTATTCATTTGGAATTCACCCTGAATTCGTTTTAATTTATCCTTCATTCTTTTAAATACATTTGAATTCTTTAGAATTTCCCTGAATTTTTGTAATTAATTTTAATTCTTCTCAATTCACTCAACTTAATGGATTTTGATTATGTTCTTGTTTATTTCATCTTACTTTAAATTGATCTTGAATTCATAGAATTTCCATCAAATTCTTTTCAATTCCATTGAATTTTTCTAAACTCATTTCAAACTTACTGAATTCAATGAATTTTAAAAATTTTTAAATTGTTTTCAGTTTAATTGATTTTTTAAAATTAGCCTTGAATTTTTATGAATTTCATCGAATTTTTCTCATGTTCCGTAAATTCTCTAAATTCATTTCAAAATTTACTGAAATTGATACGACTGAAAAATCTCAAAAAATAAAATTCCCGATACTGTAAAATTCCTGTATAATAAAATTTTCGAATAATAAAATTTCCAAATTGGAAAATTTCCGAATAATAAAATTTCCAAATTGGAAAATTTCCGAATAATAAAATTCCCGAACTGGACAATTCCCGAATAATAAAATTCCCGAACAGTTTACAATATTACCGAATTTGAAATTTCCCGGCATAGACTTGCCGAATTATAAAATATCCTATCTAGAAAATTCACGAATTTAAACAATTAAACAATGTTTGATACATATTATTCATTTATTAAAAATACAATAATCAAATGTTTTTATAAACAAAATTATTTTTAATGTTTAAAGTTTCTAAAATAATTTTTTAAATTTAAAATAACAATAGTTGAAAATAATTTTATTCAGATTTTTGCAGTGTCGGCAATTTTATTTTTCGGGATTTTTCAGTCGTCCCTGATATCAATTAAATTTTTTGCATTTCTTCCAATTCATTTGCATTTCTTTTTTAATTTAAACTGAATTGTTTTGAGGTCTTATGAGTCGAATTCTTTGAAATTCTGTGAAATTCAAAAGAACAATAGTGAGCTACAGTCACTTTTTGTGTTTACATAGGTCACTTTTTGACTATTTTTAAGTAAATTAGGCCGTGGCAGCTCTGATAATGATAAATCAAACATTTATAAATTTTAATGTAAAATTGTTTTATTTCATGTATACAATTTTCTATATCAACAATGTTCCAAGATTAGAATTTAGTTCTTTAAATATTAATGGACAAGGAAAATGAAAAATTAATCAGGGAAAGGTCAGGGAATTGTGAAAATTAAAGCATCAGACCGGAAATCTGAAAGATCTGGTGTTCAAATCCCAGCGGAGCTAGAGAGATTTTTTTCACAACTTAAAAAAAAATTAATAATCAATATTCACAAAATATTGATTATCGACCATGTAGACAAAAAACATTAACATCATATTATTCAAAATTATTCACTGGTCAAAAAAACTATAATATCAAATAATAAAAACTCTCATGTTTGGAATCTTGCAAGTATATTGAATGACGTCGACATTCAACTTGTAGAAGTTGTGAGTGAAAAATTTTCCCGTCTCTCCGTAGCTTAATTGGTTAAAGCGTCAGACCGGAAATCTGAAAGATCCGGTGTTCAAATCCGAGCGGAGCTATAGAGATTTTTTTTTACAACTTAAAAAAAAATTAATAATCAATATTCACAAAATATTGATTATCGATCATGTAGACAAAAACATTAACATCATATTATTTAAAATTATTCACTGGTCAAAAAAACTATAACATCAAATAATTCATCTGTTTTGTTGAAAAATTATCTATTTTATTTCTAAATCATTTTTTTCGCTGAAAATTTAACTATTCAAGTTTGAAGCGTAACTATTTTGGTGAAAATGGATTCATTGTTTGTTGTTAAAAATGCATTTTTTTATTGCAAATATTCCAGTTGAACATTCCACAATTTTAGTTAAAAATTCATCTCTTTGGTAGCACACAGATTTTTTAAACTACAATTTAATTTACTCCATTTTTGGTTTGAAAAAATATCTTGTTTAGTTGCAAATTAATTTTTGTAACTGAAAATTTAACGAATCTATTCCGTTATTCCATTATTTTAGTTAAAGATGCATCTCTTCGGTTGAACCATTTTAGTTGAAAATTTATCTTCTTGGTTTAAAATTTAAATATTCAAGTTAAAAATTCATCATTTCAGTTGAAAACTCGTCACTATAATTGGAACTTGATCCTTTTTAGCTGACAGATCAAGTATTTCAGGTAAATATGCATCCTTTTACGTAAAAATTTATATTTTTGTTAAGAAATAAAACTACTTATTTAAAAATTAAACTCTTTTCTTACAATTTTATCTTTTTGGTTCAAGATTCATCACTTCAGTAGAAAATTTTTATGTTTTTTACATTTTCATCCTGAGAAGTTATTGGTTTGATGTATAATTTGACTTAGTCGGTTTCAATCAAATCTCCAGGTTTTGAGATCCCCTGAGTCAGAAAAAACGTTTTTTACGAAGGAATCTCGCTGTGTGTACGTATGTCTATCTGTATACTGTAGGCACGACAGTTTCCGGAAAAATTATCAGATTGGATTGAACTTTGGCACACTTTTTTAAGGCCTAAAAGGAAAGAACGAGTTCCTTAACCAGCTATTTTGGATAAAAATTAAACGAATTTATCGTTACGACTCTTTTCCATAAAAAATTATCAGATTTATAGCATTTTCAAAATTCGCAAAAACAAACGAAAATAAAAATTTTAAACCAAAAATCGCATAACATGAAAAAAAGTTGAGAGAAGAAAAGGTTGCATTTCAAAAGCCCTACGAAATTATCATAACAACTTTCCGCATTTCTTTGAAAAATCGAAAATTCAAATTTTGAGCGCACAAACATTATGAAGAATCAAAAATTCCATTTTGCGGTCAAACTATGCAAGACACAAAAAAGATGATTCGACAAAAATTGTACACTTAAAAAAGATCTACAAGTTTGTTGTCAATCATTTTTTTATAAGACGCCTTGTTTTTATTTTAATCGTCAAAAATAACACTAAAAACAAAGAAAATGAAATTTTTATATAACCGTCACAAGACTTGAAAAAAATTAATAGAAAAAACTCGTTAACTTGAAAGAGATCTACACATTAGTCTTCAATCATTTTTTGATTAAGCGCCTAGTTTTTGTTTTGAACGTAAAAAATGCATTAAAAATTAAATATTGCATTTTGGGGAAAACGGCAAAAGACACGAAAAAAATGAATAGACAAAAGTTTTTCATCAAAAAAAGATCGACAAATTTTTGATGAATTATTTTTTGATAAGACGCGTAGTTTTTATTTTGATCCTGAAATATGACATTACAATAAACAATTTAAAATTTTGGAAAAAAGACACAAGGTACAATAAAATATGGATTTTGTTACGATATGTTACGCTGGGGGGGGGGGGGTAATTCATTCGTGTACGTAATTTTGGGAAATTGAATTCTCTGAAATATTTTGTATTCAACTAGTCTTCTGAATTCTTTTTCAGTTTTCTGAATTCTTTCGATATCTTGGGAATACGCGTTGAATTATTTTGAATTCCTTGAAGTGTTTTGAATTCTGCCAAATTCTACAGGATTCAAAATATTCGAAGAAAGTTAAAGTAATTTATTGTGTATTCTAAAGACGTTAAAAGAATTAAAAATATTCAAAAGAAGGAGTTCCTACTAAATCAATGTGTATTCTAATGATTTCAAGATAATTAAAAAAGATTTTTTAAACGTTCAGTGATATCGTGAGAATTCGATGAATTCAGAGTAGTTTAAAGAGTTCATAAAATTTCGAAACAAGTCAGAGAATTCAGAAGAACTTAGAAAACTTAGAAGAATTCAGAGGATTCCGAAGAATTCACAGATTTCAAAAGAATTCACAGAATTTAAAATAAATTTAGATAATTTTAAAAAATGTTGATAAAACGAAAGAATTCATGGAATTTAAAATATGTCACAGAACTCAAAAGAATTCAGAAAATTAACAAATTATCAGAGAATTCAGAATAATTCAGAAGAGTTCATAGAATACATAAGACTTACTGAAATTTAGATTAATTCACGGTGTTTTATAAAGATTTCAAGAGAATTAGGAAAAAAAATTTTGAAAATTTCTTCAGAATTCATGTAAATTCCACTGAATCAAAAATATTCAAAGGAAGTTAAAATAATTCAACCTGTATTCTAATGATTTCAAGATGATTAATAAACATTTTAAAAATTCAGTGATACCGTGAATTCAACAAATTCAAAATAGTTTAGAGAGTTCAGAACATTTTAAAACAATTCAAAGAATTTAGGATAAATCAGGAAATTCAAAGAATTTGGAAGAAATAAAAAAATAGTGTAAGAATTCATAGAATTAAGAACAATTCAAAGAATTAGGAAGAATTTAGAAAATTCAGAAGAATTCACAGAGTGCAAAAGAATACACAAACCTCAAAAACATTCACAGGATTAAAATAAAATTTAGAGTATTTCAAAAGAATCAAGAGAATACAAGAGATTTCAAAAAGATTTCAGAGAATTTGAAAGAGTTCGGAAAATTTGAAAGAATTCAGACAATTGAAAAGAATTCAAAAGAATTTAGAGAATTTGGAAGAATTCAGAGAATAGCGAAAGAATTCAGAGAATTATGAAGAATTTAGAGAATTCAGAAGGAGTCACAGAGTCCAAAAGAATTCACAAACTTCAAAAGCATTTACAGAATTCCAGCAAAATTATAGAATTTCAAAAAAAATTTAGAGAACACAAAAGAATTCATAGAAATCAAAAGATTCCAGAGAATTTAAAAGACTTCAGAGAATTTGAAAGAATTCAGAAAATTGAAAAGAATTCAGAAGAATTTAGAGAATTTGGAAGAATTCAGAGAATAGTGAAAGAATTCAGAGAATTATGAAGAATTTAGAGAATTCAGAAGGAGTCACAGAGTCCAAAAGAATTCAAAAACTTCAAAAGCATTGACAAACTTCAAAAGCATTCACAGAATTCAAGCAAAATTATAGAATTTCCAAAAAAATTTAGAGAACACAAAAGAATTCATAGCAATCAACGAATTCAGAAAATTGAGAAGAATTCAGAAAATTCAGAAGAATTCAGAGAATTGAGTAGATTTCAGAGAACAAAAAAGACTTGAAGAAATTCCAAATAATTTATGGTGTACTGTAAAGGTTTCAAGATAATTGCAAAAGAATTCAAAGGGCTACAAGTGGATTCTAAGAATTCGTTTGAATTCTACAGAATTAGAAATACTCGAAGGAAGTTAAAATAATTCAACGTGTATTATTAAAATTCTGTATTATCACCGGAGAAGGCAACGGATCGAGAAGAGAAATCCACACATAACATGCAAATCTACAATATCGACCAAAGTTATATTCTCCTATACAGAAAATATTTTAACGTTATTTCAGACAAGATGGAAGATAAACATTTTTTAAATTAAATTTTATTCAGAAAAAAGATCATCTCCTTGTCACTGCGCTGGGATTCGAACACCAGGTCAACTGATTTCCGGTCAGGTGCTCTAACCACTAAGCTACTGGAGAGATCAGAGCAAGAATTCTTTTTTTCTGAAGTACGCTTTATTTAGCAAGATGTTATATATCAATTTTTATTACAAATCTGTATTATCATCGGAGAATATATATATATATATATATATATATATATATATAATTCTTTAGGTTATGCATTTATGAGAGGTTATTCAGTAGCGTAAGATAAATATTTGTCTCCCATTCTGAATTAATATTTTCATTTTTCATTTCACAAGTATTCTGAACTGATTCCGTGCCCCCCTACATGAAGGAATCTTCAAATTTTTTGAAATATTGTTTCGTTTAACAAAGAAAAAGGGAATATATTTTATTCGGTGCTAAAATAAATGACTTTATGTTTGATTTGTATGCAAGCTCCTAGCTGAAAATTCCTGTACAGGTACCTGTGCAGGAACCTGAGAGGTTCCTCTGGAGGTTCCCGCACAGGAACTTACACAGGTTCCTGGTACACCGGTTCGTGCTGCGGATCCTGTGAGGGAGCTTGCGTACGTTCCTGTAGAGGAACCTGGATATTCAAAAACCTGTACAGGCTACTGCATTATCGTGAATGCTGTTGCAAGAAATTCCCCATGATAGATCCTTTACAGGTTCCTGTGCAAGGTGACACATTTGCAAAAATTATCTATGAAGGATCCTGTACAAGTACCTGAGCATATAGGACACTCGCAAAATATCTCTAAAGGATCCTGTGCTACTTCTGTCCCACATGAATATTCATGTACAGGAACCTGTGAAGGATCCTGTGTACCTTTTCTGAAGCATACCGATACTGAGAAACCCTTGAAGGATCATACACACACACACGCGCGTGCGCACGCGCACACACACCCACACACACAGAGTATCAGCATGCTTTAGAAAAACTACACAAGATTATTTAGAGGTTCCCATACAGGAATATTCATGTGGGACAGAAGTAGCAGAGGATCCTTTAGAAATATTTTTGCGAGTGTCGCACCTGCTCAGGAACCTGCACAGGATCATCCCTAGGGAATTTCTTGCAGCAACATCCACGATAATGCACGAACCTGCGTACGTTCATGTACAGGAACCTCCAAAGGAACCTGCCAGGTTTCTGTGCATGAATTTTCAGCTGAGATAGGCTGTAATGAATTAGGATGATAGCCAGTGAGTGAATAAAGCAATAAACTTTATATTACTAATGATGCTCTGGACTGCAGTGCTTCTCTAAACGAATGCAGCGAATAAAAAAATGTGTTGGTTTCAAAATTTGTTGGAAAGTGTGCGTTAACTGTGCCCCTCTAAAGGAATTAATACAAAAAATTTGTTGAAACATTCGTTTATCTTCAATCGGGCGGTTCTTTCCTGGTTTCGTTTTCCCGATCCGGTTGAATCGAATGCCTAGAGTCATAAAGAAAGGTAGTGTCACTTTCCTTTTAATTGTATGTTTTATCAAAATTGTATGTTTTATCAAAATTTTAGTTTTGAATTCTACTTCAATTAATATTATTTAGATTTTGTTTTCAGTTTCTCATTTAGCTAATACAACTTCTTCCTTGCTTCCATAAGTTTTATCTTATAATATATTCATTTTCATACTACGTATCCTATCTTACCTTAGTTTTTATTTAATTTTTAATTTTTATGTCAACTTTCTTTTAATTTATTTCTTCTAGCTTTTTTAATACTGTATTTTCTCATTCACAGACTACTAATTAAGTAAGGTGTCTTGTAATTCTATATCTTTATAATGTATATTTTTAGTAGGATAAATTCGACCAGTTTTCGAAGTAAAATATTTTATATTTAAGACTATTCCCATTCTCTTCTCTTACAATAGTTTATTTAATTTTGAGTATAGCAATGTCTTTTGTTTTCCTTTTAAGCCTAAGTCCCGATGATGATGATGTTTCCTGATTCAATATCCATAGTATTGAAAGGACTCATCTATTTCTTATTTCTCGTGTTGCTCCATGTTGTGGAAAAAGTCCAGAAGGCTTTCTGGGTCCTTTCCCGACTTCATTTACTTGGTTGAGTATTTTGCAAGGTGGCTTGGCAGGAAGTTTTAGCCACTTATTCCGAATTATTCTTTGAGTTTTTACTTTCGAATACTTTTCAATGTCTCATGCTGAAGATTCAATATTCCATTGATGAATACTAGGCTGCGCACGTTTCGTTTGAGTATTTTTGTTTGAAAGTATGAATGGCTTTATTTTGTTCCCATTGATAACATTTGTTTCACTTGTTACGTCCAGAACGTAAGGATTTTACGATTGTATTTTTTACTTCTTAATTTTAGTTTTATTTTATATTTTGTACAATTGGAATTTTTTTCATAGTATTTTCAATAAATAAAACAAAAATGACAAATTCTATCAAAAAATGGTTCAAAACATGTTTAAGGACTTTTTAAAAGCTGCAATTCATCCATACAACTTTTTCCCGTATATCTAGTGGTTCTGTCGAAAATTTAAATTTTCTATTTTTTTTATAGTATTTTCGATAAATAAAACCGAAATGACAAATAAAAACAAAAAATGCTTCGAAGAAATTTTGAAGCATTTTTTGCATGGTATTTTCGATAAATAAAACCAAAACATCAAGTCTTATAAAAAATATAGTTGAGGGAAAAATTGTAGATATTTTAAAAAGCTTCAATTATTCTTTTAAAATTTGTTCACCTATCTGCCGTGGTTAACGAACTCGCTCTTTCTTTTAGGATACAAAAAAGTGTGCCAAAGTTCAACGATTTTATCCGTTAATTTTTTCGAGAGTTATCATGTTTACAGACATACCGACAGACAGACAGACGGACAGACAAACAGACGGACAGACGCCGTCACCAAAACTTGATTTTCGGCGTCAGGGGGTTTCAAAACGTGGAGATCCGTTCAAAAACTGAGGTGTGAAGTTACGGCCCCTTCTAGAAATAATCAATTGGAATTAATTTAGAACGATAGACCAAAAATCTTAATTGTTCCCAATCGTGTTTCTTAATCGTGTCCGAACGATTGACAACGATTGAGTATTTCAATCGTTCCCAATCGTTCCCGATCGGGGTTGAAAAAGTGGCCGTATGATGGCAGCACTATCATTCCGCAGGAATAATTTGAAAATGTTTATTTCATTTTTTTTTTAATAATACATTTTGAACATTTTGGATTATTGAATGAAATTAAATAAACTTTTGTAATAATTCATGCGGGCTATTAAATTGTATTTGACGCATTTACCTTCAAATTCCTCATGTTTGTCATCCAACTTCTTACGCAACTCTTGATTCTCATCTCTGAGGGTTCTGGTTTCCAAAGTCATCTCTTCAACGACTTTCAGTTGCTGATCTAATAAGCGTGTTAAATTTGATATCGTTTCCTCAGCTTTCAAGAGTCTTATATGACAGAAAACATTTGAACAAGGATTTGTCTGAGAAGAAATATTTATATCCACAGTGGGGTTATTCTTATTATTCAGCAAACTTTTAAATCCTTTTTGATGCGACTCTTTGCTATTCAAGGTTTTTCGAGAAAAAATGCTTGGATTTTTGAACTTTGGTAACCTCTCTAAAGTATTATCAAATTGCATATTCTCTGACATATCATCTACTTCCATAAATTCTGCAGAAGACTTTGATGTTGAAGGCTTTGAAGGCGACAGCACTTTTTTCTCAGGAACACAAACCTTAACTTTCTGCATTCGTTTAAGCTCATTCTGTTTCCTTTCTGTTAGTTCTTGTTGTTTCTTTTCAAAATGCTTTTTAATTTGGAGAGCCCTTTCATTTTAAACAATCTTCTGCGTGATGTAGAAAAAAATAAAGAAACAAAATATTAATTTGCATACGAATAAGTAGTAAGACGACACAAATAAAGCATCAAAACCAATTACATAGTTTTAACAAACTCACAAACAAACTTTCAAACCTAGTGATTAATTTTTAATTAAAATGATAGATTTGTAAGTGGAAGAGTTGAGTTTTAAACCAAAAAGATGAATTTTCAAGTAAAATGATGAATCTTTAATTATAATAATTGAAGTTTTAACCAAAAAGATTGATTTTCAACCACTAAGATTAATTTCTACGAAGGAAGACGAATCTTCAACTGAAAAAGATAATTTTTCAACCAAAAATTGAATAGTTAAATTTTTAGTTGAAAAATTAATTTTCAACTGAAGAGATTAATTTTTTAACGAAACAGAATAAATATTTAACTGAAATAATTACATTTTTAGATTAAAACATTAATTTTTAACAAAAGAATTTTCTGAGAAAAAAAGAAGGCAATATAGTAACCCCATCTTGTTAGAAAAATTATTTACAATAAATAAGTTGAAAAATTAATATTGACATGAAATATTTTGAAAGCTTTTGAACGTCTTCTAAAACCATATTTTAATTTTTTAAAGTCTGCGGAAATTTTTCGAGAGCAATATGAATTTTCTCTCTCTATGGCGACACGCGTGCATAATAAATAAAGCAATTCTTCGTATCTTACCTGCAGCGAATATCATTGCTGTTGAGTAATATAAAAACTAATATAAAACCAACGTAGATTTTTGTACAGATGTAAGCACGAAGATATTTTACCAAACCATATTATTTGTAAAATTAAACCTAATATA
Source organism: Andricus grossulariae (assembly GCA_011634705.1). Classification (NCBI taxonomy): domain Eukaryota; kingdom Metazoa; phylum Arthropoda; class Insecta; order Hymenoptera; family Cynipidae; genus Andricus; species Andricus grossulariae. Next base: position 116,602,840 of record JAABKJ010075445.1, on the reverse strand, counting down.
AAAACTAATATAAAACCAACGTAGATTTTTGTACAGATGTAAGCACGAAGATATTTTACCAAACCATATTCTTTGTAACATTAAACCTAATATCCGTTCTTTTTCCAAAAAAGTCTGCTTAAAAGCTAAACCATGCCAAATACTATGAAAAGTCCAACATTAAACCGTCGCACCTTAAAGAGATCTACAAAATTGCTTTCAACCATTTTTATCGGACCCATAGTTTGGCCGCAAAATTTAAGTTCGTATATACATTCTTATATTAGTAAAGTTAATTATTTGAAGTATCCCGGTTTTCCACGTTTCATAGCAAAGAACTCGAGGTTAATTCCAAAACGTTCAAAGATCTTTATGACAGGTGCAGGTTATGTTCCATCTCTATATTTGTATCTCCCCCCCCCCCACTGAAACATAAAATGGGTGACAAATGTGAAAAAACTCGCACAAAATTCGATTGAATTCTAAAGAATTTCAAAGATTTTATTATGAATTCCAAGGAATTCAAGATTAAGCCTAATAAGTTTAGAAATTCTTTTCCTTAAAACTATGCCATAATAGAAATTAAAAGGGCCTAGATCCTAGATGTATTGCTGTCTAGCGCGTTAGATTCTATTCTCAATATTAATTTTAATAATATTCAACTATTGACATTATTATAAAATATTAATGTAAAAATGTCCGTCCAACATCCTGGATGTTCCGGCAGTACTGTTGTTAACAGTCGAGCTGAAGACTACAGAGATTATTATTACTTCTAATTGAAAGCATTCAAAATTGAATAATTAAAACTTGAAAACTTTTGAATTTAAATAAATTTAAATTCGAAGCGATTAAAATTTTACAATTTGAGATTGAAAACTAAATTGATCGTTTTAAAGTTCAAAATGGTAAAATTTTCAATTATAAACATTTGAAATTAAATTATTCTGAAAGAAAAGTTTCGAAATAAAAAGTGATTTGAAGTGGGAAACGTTAAAAATGAAAAAAATTATGCAGCGGAATGCTGAAACTTGAAAGAATCCGAACTTCATTTGAAACTAAAAAAAATATAGTCAATCCTTTAACAATTTTTAAATGGTCAATTATTCTTTTCGAAATTGTACCACGTCCATTTTAATCGCAAAGTTTAAACTTATGACAGGGAAAAATTGAAAATTTATCTTTTACCATGAAAATTTAGAACTCTCAATTGTAACGATTCAAAATTAAGTAAATTATTAAATAAATAAATTGGTTTTTTTAAGCTGAGTTTGAAATGTTGCATTTTTCAAACCTTTTTCAAATAAAAAAAATCAATATTCAATGCTTGGTTCCAAAAATTTTCTCATTTTCAAGGCTTGGATTTCAGAAATTATTGTCTCAATTTTCCATTGTTTTTAATTCATTCTGGAAGCATTTGATTCGAAATTGTTTAATCACAAATCCTTTAAAATGAAAATTGTGCAACTGTCAAGTCTTTCGATTAGATACTCTACCATTTCGAAGTATTTAAAAAACCAGGAAATTGTGTACGTTTAAAATTGAAACGAAACAATGTAGAATATTGAAATCTCAAATTGTTAAACTAAAAACTGACTATCAAGGCTTTTACAGTAGAAGTCAGACAAATTTCTCATTTTGGGGCTTTAGGGGCTGAAAATTCCAGAAATTGCGGACTTATCGGATGCCCCCTCTAGTAGCACGATATTAGGTGCGCGCATGCGTAAGAATAATGCACAAATCATAAGCAAAATAGCACACGTAGTGGGAGAAACCCAATTAGTGTACGTGCCGTGCGTGTGATGTCGTTTTATGGGGAATGTACACCAGAGTATATTGTAACGGGCAGCTCTGCTAAATCGGGTAGTTCCGAAAAAAAACGGGTCTTTCTGAATTTCGGGTCATTTTGTAGTAATTGAAATTTTTTTCCTTATAATTTATGAAAAAAAATATATATATTATTCCCGATCAATACTTTTAGTATCTATTATCGCAATTGTTCACATGTATTTTTGGTATTTTTCCGCAAATTAAAATACGAGTAGATTTAATCAAACTTATTATATGCTATACACTTCAATTTATAACAAGATAAACATAAACTTTATTCTAAAGAACTACAATCATTGATGTAAATGCCATATAAATATTAATAAGACCCCAGATGTTTTATTTATATGTTTGAACAAATATGTACTATAATTTCTTTACAATTGTATCGATGATGGATGCATGCGGCCCATCCTCGATCTACCAGCGGAGGGTATAACTCTGCATATTCTTGTTCAAATTTGTAAAATTAACAGGAAACATGTCAAATCAGTGTTTTGCTCAATATTATTATTTTAAATGTTATTTAAGAACAGAAAAACGTGTACAATCAGCGTTTCACTCGAAATTAATAACTTTAAAATATTGAAAATGTTATTCAATACCGGAAATTTGTAAAATCAGCGTTTAACTCAAAATTACTAATTTTGTAATAATACAAATGTTCTTTCATACAGGAAACTTGTAAAATCAGTGTTTTACTCAATATTATTATTTTAAATGTTATGTGATAACATAAAAACGTATAAAATCAGCATTTCACTCGAAATTAATACGTTTATAATATCGAAAATGTTATTTAATACCGAAAATTTGTAAAATCAGCGTTTTACTCAAAATTACTAATTTTGTAATATTAAAAATGTTCTTTCATACAGGAAACTTGTAAAATCAGCGTTTCACTTAATATTATCATTGAACACATTGTTTAATGTATAAAATTGTGAAACCATTGTTTACTGAGATTTAATTGTTTCTAATATTGAAAATTTTCTTTAATGAAAAAAGTTGTTTGTAAAATCATAGTTTACTGAAACTTAATTGTTTTTAATGTTTTTAACATATGAAAATTGTGAAATCATCGTTTACAGATAATTGTTTTCAATATTGAAAATGTTCTTTAATGCATGAAAAATGGTAAAATCATCGTTTAACGAAACTTAATTGTTTTAAAATTGAAAATATTCTTAACACATACAACTTAAGAAATCATCGTTTACCGATAATTAATAGTTTTTAATATTGAAAATATTATTTAACATATGAAAAAATTGTGAAACCATTATTTACTGAAACTTAATTGTTTTTAATATTGAAAATATCCTTTAATGTATGAAAAGATTGTGAAACCATTGTTTACTAAACCTAAATTGTTTTGATTATTGAAAATATTCTTTAATGCATGAAAAAATGTGAAACCATTGTTTACTGAACCTTAATTGTTTTTAATATTGAAAAAATTCTTTAATGTATGAAAAAATTGTGAAACCATTGTTTACTGAACCTTTACTGTTTTAACATTGAAAATGTTCTTTAATGATCAAAAAAAGAAATTTTTGTAAAATCATCGTTTACTGAAACTTAATTGTTTTAATTTTGGAAATGTTCTTAACCCACGAAAATTGTGAAACCATTGTTTACTGAAACTTAATTGTTTTTAATTTTTTAAATGTTCTTAATACATGAAAATGGTGAAATCATCGTTTACTGATCATTAATTGTTTTAGTACTGAAAATGTTCCTTAATACATGAAAAATTGTAAAATCTTTGCTTAATCAAAACTAGAAAACTTTTTAATGTTCCTTTATACAAAAACATTATAAAATATGCGACTTATTTAAAATTAAGTGACTTTGTAATACTGAAAATATTCAACTGAAAGTATAAATAGTATAGCGTTTCATCCAAAGTTCATAAATATGCAATACTGAAAATGTTTTTGCATGCAGAACATTGTAAAACCTTCGTTCACTCTAAATTGATAATCTTGTAATATTCAAAGTGTTCTTAATTCAGGAAAATTGCCAACTAGCTATAATTGTATAAATAATTATTATTTCTTCCGAAATATCGAGTATAGTCAAAAACATTTTCGACTATCCTCGATCTGTGAGGGGAGGTGTTACGAGATGTAACGCCCTATTTTTATTATGAGAGAAGTTTTAGGCTCCAGAAGCTGCGATCATGGTTCCTTAAAGCAACCAATCATGACGCAACTGGAACGTTTACGTCACTCACTTCTGCTCCTTCTGTCCTAGAAGGTAAGCAAGAGCGGGAAATTTACGCGAGAAATGATCGTTCAACACTGTTCCTTGGAGTCAGGTCTCTAGTCGCGGATGATCTTACGCGGCAGACGGGACAGTTGGAGATAGAAATTTCACCTCTGGATACTTTTTTAGAGCTACCATAGGCGTAGGGATGTGGCGACCCCATCGCCCAAGAGCTACGGCTCTTGCAGTCAGCCACGTTGCATTGGGCTAACTCAGATTGTTCATCAAGTTCAAGAGCATAATTGTGTTGAGTGTTCTTGCAACCGATTATGATTTAGTGTCGTTATAAGATATCTTGAATAATAATCCTTAAGAACAAAAAAAATAATAATAAAAAAACAAAATAGATGAAATAAAGATTTGGAAAACAAGCCTGAGAATTCCAGGTAACTTGTGATAAAGAAAAGAAATATGATAATAATTGATCTGCTGTTTGTCAGATTCAGGATCTCCCTGACAGAAACTGATTGTTGTTCTTTAAAATACTCTTGAGTCTAGTTATTTCAGTTCTGGCGAACTAATATAACTCTCTAACTTCGGTCATAGCCGACTTTAAATCAGTGATAATCCAGTGTTTCTTATTAAAATGTAGTCCTATCTAATGAGTTCTCACAGTCAAATAAAAAAATTTTGAAATTTCGAAACGTACATTGTTCAATCATGATACTGCAATCAGGCAGCTAAGGCGAAGGAAAAGAAAGTCTTGAAGTTACGACTAACTGTACACTCTAAAACTACACGAAAAGGCTTAAACTAACTAATGCCTGTGGAACTACACGAAAACAGCTTACAACTAACTACATCCTACAAAGCTACATTCAACTTACACGAAAATAGCTTAACAACTACTAACGCGAAATCGCACTAAGGAATCCCTAAAAGCGCCCGTGAACTAGATACGCTTCAGGATGGCGTCCGCTAAGGCCTGAATGAGAGGGTGATCTGAATCCAAGACCAATTTGTCTCCCGGTTAACAAGTTTCCCAGGTCACGCTTCCTCTTCACGTAGCCGTCTTCAAGCTCCCACCGCTCAATTCCGATCTGCACCTTTGACCCTGAGGCAGGAGAGGATTCGAAGGGTATCCTATTTTCTATTTTTGAGCCGATTACTACGGCGGGGTCCTTCCTCCTCCTCCTGCGCCTCTTTGGATTCGGGTGGAGCGGCATCCTTGTTATGGCTCCTTTGGAGCTTTCCGGGTCTACCTGGACCACGGCGGCGGACGAGGCGTGCGACTGGGACATCGATGGTTCTCCTGCGAGGTCTTCCTCTTTTGCGACTCGGAGGTTGATCGGTGGTGGTATTTGTTCCGGTTTCCGGCAGATCTCCAGTGGCGTTGGGTTCAGTCGTGGTTCCGGACTCACCTGAGCTTCTGGATTTTTGGGCCCTTCCCCTCTTCCTTCTGGGTGGAATCTCAGGGTTTTCGGTCTCGGGACTTATGCGGGCCTGAACGGACGTTCCTAGGGTATCACGGCATAAGACGGTAATCAGTTCGTCCTGTCAATCAGTTCGCTGTTTATTCGGAACAGCGCCGTCTGAATGTGGGGCCGTAGTATCGGGAACGTCTTGTGGCAGGTATGGCTCCTGCGCCTCCGAAGCTCTTAAACCTTCCCCGGGCGGAACTTGGGAATCTTCTCTTTCATCTCCAAGCCGCGAAAGAGGACCTTCGTTAACTAGGTTCGGATCAATCGACCAGTAGTGTCTTCAATCTTTAATATGAGCTTTCTCGATTATCCCGGACTCATCTTGAATTTCGTAAACTACCGGAGATATTACTTTTATAACCTTGAACGGACCGGCATATTTAGGGGATAACTTTTTCGCGACATAATCTATAGCTGAATCTATATTTCGCCTGACGATCGGACTCTATATCCAAGTGATGGGCGTCTAGGACTCTAAGGGCTGGCAAACGCTTAATCCTACATTCCCAATTCTCTACGTCTAACGGCACAATATCGGGGGCTCCCTCCTCCTGTCTTCTCATTGACTTCGCCAGTCTAGGCTCCCTACTATTATTAGAGAGCGCTGGCGACATCATGATCTTTAACACTCGATTCACCCGTTCGAAAGGATTAGCTTGCTCATGATACGGTGGGGTAGTCGAGTGCCTAATTCCCAATTCCGCCGCGGCCTTTGAAATTAAGTTGTTCACAAACTTGGTGCCAGTATCAGTGAACAGGACCTCGGGGGTTCCCCATCTAAAAATGACTGTTTCCTCGAATGACTTTTGGACATTAACAGCATTTGCTTTTCTTAGTCGTAGGACCTCGATCCACTTGGTAAACATGTCTTGAAAGACCAAAACATACTGATAACCAGAGCGACTAGGTGGGAACGGACCCATCATGTCCGCTGCTACCACCGACCAAGGTTGTTCGATTACCCGCTTACCCATCAGACCTACCGGACCCTTAGATATATTAGGAATAGATTTAATCAATAAAAAATAAATCGATTTTTTCAGCATTCTAAAGCAGGATCCCCCCTTAATAGATTTTCAATCTCACCATATGGATGGTCCATACACATTTATTCTAGCTTACCAGGGCTATCTAACGAAAGTTGTAGTCCTAAAAGCTTTGGAATCGAAGCGTGCAGAAGATGTGGCCGTAGCCCTTAATTTAAATCACATTTTCACTGTACCTGGATCACCTTCAGTATTACAGCCCGACAACGGTAGGGAATTTGCAATATCCATTGTTTTCCTTCTTGAACTGTATCATTATATGAAAAAATCAAGATAATATACTTTGCCTATCTCATGATGAGCATTATATATATTGCCTAGGGATTATATAGAATGCCTAGGCAATGTATATAATAAGTATTCCATTACATACTTTACCTGAAATAGCCACGTGTTATGTATAATGCGTTGGGAATATATATAATGTATGGATTATATACTTTGCCTGTACATATATACACAGGCCTCACAGTCCCTATATGATAAAATATGGGGACCAAAGGGTACTTTTTGTCACGTTCATAGGGCACATTTTCGAGCACAAAGGGTAACAAATTGAGGAAAAATTCATAAGATTTCAAAACAATTCAAGTTAAATTCAAAAGAATTCAAATTAATTGGAAAAAAGTGTTTAAATTAAAAAAATGCCATTGATTTCCGTAACCATGAATTAATTTAGAGCAGCATAAGGTAAGCGATAAGAATTCGATGAAATTCATAAAAATACAAGGTGAATAAAAAAATTCAAATGAATTGATAACAATTTAAAAATATAAAAAAAAACTTAATTGAATTCAGTAAGTTTGAAACGAGCTTAAAAAATTTCAAGATACTTCAAAAGAATTTGATAAAATGCCTAAGAATTAAAGGTGAGGTTAAAATAATTTAGGATCAATTAGAAATTATTTTTTTTTAATTCAAATAATACATTCTTAAATACAATTGAGTGATTTTAGAAGAATTCAAGAAAATTTAAAAAATTCAAGAGAATTCCAAGGAATTTAAAAGAATTTATGGTGAATTAAAACAAAAAAACAAAAAATTCAAATCATTTCAAATCTTTGAAACCTTACTAATTTCTAATCCAAGAAGTGACTAATGACTACAAAACAATTAAAGTTAAATTTAAAAGAATAGAAATAAATTGAAAAAAAAACAAACATTTTAATCGAAAAAGTTCCATTGATTACAATAAAATTTTGAGTTAATTTAGAGGTAATAAGAAGAATTCGATGAAATTCATAAAAAATCAAACTGAATTAAAAAATATATGAAGTGAATTCAAAACAATTTAAACATATGCAAACATTAATTGAATTGAGTGCGTTTGAAGTGAGTTTAGAAAAATGAAAGAAAATTCAAAAGAATTTGATGAAATGCTTCAGCATTTTAGGTGAGTTTTAAAGCCTTCAAAATGAATTAAACAAAAACCTTTTAAAAATCGATTGACATTGAGTAGAAATTAGGATTCGAAAGAATCGGGTCATCCAAAAATATTTTGTTTGCTTTACAGTCAAGTTTTTTTATAAACTTTGACTGCCATAGTATTTAAATTTGAAATTAAAAGTTGCTTTTTTTATTTAATAATTTATAATAATTTATTAAAAAGTGACAAAATATCAACAGGAAATGTCAATTTTTTAACGAAACAGTGGCGCCCTCATGGCATAAAACACATGATGTGACGTCACGCGCCTTCATAGCTGAAGAAAATACATGGTTAGTTTGATAAAAACAATGGAAATAATCAATCATCAACGTTTTTTGGTTGAAAGGATTTATTTTTATTGAGTATCAGTATGCCTGGATACGTTATAGCCAGTTCGCATAAATTTCCAATAGTTATTTACTTATAAGTGATTTTTTTTGGAAGTGCTCCAATTTCAACGTTGCTGAGACTCGAGGTGTGAAAGCGAAAAAATAAGTAAATGGGATGAATCACTCTTTGAAACATTAATTTTTATTATTCACTTTATTAATTTAGTATGGTAATTGCTTCAGGCGAATCGTAACATACATGCAATATTGGCAATATTGCATACAGAAAACCTAACCTCACTTTTTTACATTCTCATCATAATGAGAAGGTATTGGTTTTATGTGAAAAATGACTTTCGTGGATTCCATGGAATGTCGACGTGCGTAAATTTCCCGCTCTTGCTTACCTTCTAGGACAGAAGGAGCAGAAGTGGATGACGTACACGTTCCAGTTGCGTCAGGATTAGTTGCTTTAAGGAATCATGATCTTAGCTTCTGGAGCCTAAAACTTCTCTCATAATCGATCATTTTAGGTATATGTATCTTTTAGATGTAAACTATTTTCAATTTTTAACTTATCATAAACCGGTTTTACTATTTGTAATTAGATGTAATTTTTTTTGAAAATTTAGTGAATAAATCTATTTCAATAGGTTTGAACAAAACCCTAATCTATTTATTCATCTTCCTCTTCTTTTAGAAAATAAGCTTTATTATTTAACATTGAAATTTATTTCTTAATTAAAAGTCATTGAAATAGATTCATATAAGTTAATTATTCCTCTCAGCAGTAGTCTAGAATATACGAAGCTATAACTGCAGCTTTAAATATGGCGCCATACAGTCTACGAAACTCTATCAACACTACACAAGTATACAACTTGCTGAAATACCATCGTTTGTCCATCTATTCCTTATCTTCCATTCCTAGACTTTAAACAAACACTAGCGGCGAGCGAGGCAAGGCCCAACCAGCCGCCGTCTGGCGCCAGACGTTTGGGTAAACACCGAGGACTGGGGGTAGGATGGCTGGCGGCCCATAGTTGCCCCTTACTACTCACCAGAAGTTCGTCCTACAACCGCAGTACCACACACTTCAGTCGCACTCCTAACTAAGACATCCTCGATCATACCCGATGCGCCCTCTATACTTTTATTGTCTATTAACACCTTCTAAGTTGCCTTATCTATGCGTTCGTTTATCTTATTCTAAAAGTCTATTCGTACTTCCGGTTTCTGTAAATTTTCGATTTTGATTCGTGTTTGTTTCGTTTTTCTTTGTTCTCTTTCTTCTTCATCCTTGACCTAAGTTTATTTTGGAGACTAGAAGTTAATGATCAGTATTGCATTCAGAACCCCTCAGGACCCTTGTATCTTTTACTAGCTTTCTTAGTCTTTCATGTGCAACAATAAAGTCAATTATACTGCGGCTATTTCCTCTACCCCAGGTGTACATGTGGATAATGTTACGCTCAAACCAACTATTTGTAATAAATAAGCCCTTTTCTAAGCATAAGCTAACTAATCTGTCTTCTTTATCATTTTTTCTCCTTGGATCCCCGAAATTATCTAGCACCCTTTGTTTTCCCTGCGACGTTGGACGCCAACCCATTCATTCATATCACCTAGTAAAATGATTCTTTCACCATGATCGCAAATGCTTATTGTATCATATAAAGTTTCACGTAAGGTGTCTTCTACTTCTCTCGGATCACTATCAACTGGGGCGTAGCATGCTATGATAACTAATCTTCTGATTCCTATTTTCATTCTATGCCACAGCAATCTGGAAGATACATATCCTTGATCCCTGAGATGTTGCTTCGCTCTTTCATTCGTAATCAAAAATCAAACCAACTCCTTCACTACCATAGGATTCACTATCTACTCTTGACCATATTTCAAATCCGCCTTCCAGCACCCCATTTTCTATGTTTCTACTATCGCATCCCTTTTTCTTTGTTTCAGGTACACATAAAATATCTAGCTTCCTTGTGTGCATAGTTTTTCGTAATTCTCTTATCTTATGATCATTCTCCCCTCTAGAATTCCAAACTCCCAGTCTCCAGTCATCGCCTGAAACTTGACCTTTAGATTTACCGTGCACACGCCTTTCATCAATCAAAGCTTCACTCTAAAATGATTGAAAAACTTATGAATAAGTACTCTTTCTGTAAGGAATTCATTCCTAGTAGATTTTTTATTTTTTTTTTAGCCCCACATTGTGGGGTAAAGTGCCTCACACTATTTTGCTTATTTGGTGTGTGTTCACTCAACTAACTTCATATTTCGACAACGGCCAATACCATTTTTGGTTAAATCAGATGATTTTTGTCTAAGTGGTTACCTTAACAAGATTTTTTTTCACTTTTCTTGCTAAATAAATATTATTAGATGCTTACTAAAGGAATTAATAAAGAAATTAATAAATAAATTAATAAATTACATTAAATCTTGTTATATAGTTTTTGGTTCCTATATAGCGCGACTTTACCCCAAATCAATATACAGGGTGGACCATTTTAATCTATAGTGGATAATATCTCAGATGCTTGTGCAGATACGAAAAAATGTTTCAGGTTCTGTGGACTTGACAAATCTCCAGTCTTAGGAATCAATACCGTGCGTCCTTCCACTAGCCACTGCGGGATGGGTTCATTTTAAGATTTTTGTCCACCATATAGGATTTACCATTTTGAATTTTGACATTTCGACTGGGGATTCGAAATCAGCGACCCCAAAAATCTTTAAATACGATGAATGGTAAAATTCCATTGCGTAGAAATAAATCCGACCTTAAAGGTTTCAAATAGCACTTTCAATCGCTTGTTTCTCTGAACTCTGAAGTCCTAGAGTAATTTTCAGGTCGAATCTGGAATCGGCATACAAAAATCTATTTAAAACAATGTGTAGCAGGTAAAATTGAATAACTAAGTGCTCATGGTAATCGATAATCTAAGTTTTATCCAAAAACGGTCCGCTTTGGCATCGATTTTTCAGGTTACCAATATTTTTTTCATATTCCCCACATTGTGCCCTTGCTAATAATCTAGTTAATACACCTTGATGGGGTGCGTATATGTGACACATATCATGGCATTGAGTGAGCCCCGGAAACTTACATATAAGTACATGTTTTGTTTCTGTTCAAACATAATGACTTTGCCATCTAGATATTTGTACAGAACTGTGCCACTGGGAAAACCCTGGTTCTTACAAATAGCGCAGAACAACACAATCAAAATCATAATTAAATATTGATATAAATTAAAATTAAAATTCATTATATCTGCTATTTATAGGAAATTAACTGTACAATTAAAGGGTGGCAGTATAGAACCAGATGACCGTATTTAAAAAAAAATGGGTTTGTTCCATGAAAATCAAATACACGTTGTACTAAAAAGATTTCTTCGAAATCTTATTTTATAATACAGTAATAAAAAAATTTGAAATGTAAACTTTAGGGAAAGTTTGAACTTGGTAATAATTTTTTTCTTCCTATCAGCTTCGATATTTGTCCAAATTTTTCTCGAGTATTGAAAAGGATACATAATTGTCTTATTTTCATCGGCCTTTCACGAAAATCTTCTGTTTTAATGTAATTTCAATACATTCAGCTCGGAGAAAAATGCGGATTTAGGTACGAGTTTTGAGCACCGGAAATTTAAAAGTGAATCCCAAACATCCAGGATTGCGTTCAGAATGTCAGGAATGAGAACTGTAATAATTAAGGAATCAGGATCCACGATGAAAATTTTGAGCCTCTTTCTCGACTGAATCGGGACTGATTCCTAAACGGTAGGCAGGCACTGCAGGCTGCACTTTAGGTAGCAGTCTCCTTCTTACGGAAGCTTGTATTCGCCACTTGCCGTTGTGACGGTCTAATTAATCGCGACTTTACCGAGAAGCGCGGGTCTCTTTGAAATTGAGATATACTATCAATAATAATACAGATAAATATATTAATATATATTATACGAATATTAATATTCTAATAATATATATGAACAATTTTCTTACTTTGAAAACATTATTTATGTTGAATCCAAGAAATAGCTAATTTCTTAAAATAATTTATTATTATTGTACTATTGCAAGTGCATATTTCATAGTCACTCGCGGGTGTATTCGAGGTGGACGTGTTGTATCCCCACCTGCATGATGCATGTGACAACTTGAAAGTTTAGCTTGAATTTTTGCGTGTTTGTTGTTGATTATTAATTTTTGTCAATGTAAAATGGAGAATGATACAAAAATACGTAAATAGTATAAACCAAAAGAGATACTATAACCTCTTTTTGTGAAAAAATGCGTTACGTCGTCACATGCCATGATGTATCACAGCGGACGCGTTCTGTAAATCTTACTTAACAAAAATTTTACATTTATACATAACATTCTCCCAGTCATGTAGCATAACAATTATAGAACATAAGCATCACATTGCTCTGTAACGGTGTTACGGTATGGATACCTAATAGGTCTGGAATTATGTAATGTAACAGTTATGCCGCGGAGTGATAGAACTTTCACGACACAATAATTTCACACGTTTTTTAGGTCAAGTGTTATGTAATTATTCCATACTCGTTCCATAGCGAAATAACATAACAATTATGAGTCAGTGTTACAATGTAGTACTATCGCAATTTAAGAATTTCACAATATTGCAGCTATGTATAAAATAACCTTATATAATACTTTATTTGTGCCGGTTGTACTATACGGCAGCGAGACATGGACATGTCAAGAAAAGGACAAGAGTAAAATTAAGGGAAGAGTGGATGAAGGAGTTAGAGGAGGCTAGGAGAGCGAATGAGAAAGATTGAAAGAATGGATGCAAAAAAGTGTTATCACTCTCTCTCTCGCACTCTCGCTTTCGATCACTCGCACACTCGATCGCTAATACGACCAAAATAGCGCTATCGTCAAAAATAGAAATAAGGTTCTACATATAAGATTTTATGTAAATAGGTGTAAATAAATGTAAATAGTAAGGATAAGATTTAGAAAATGTGTAGACAGAAGTATTGTAAGAAATGAAAGTCATGTAAACCCTTAGGGGACACATTATGAATAAAGAAGAAGTCAGGCCAAATAATGTTCTGAAAACGTTTTATGTTACAAATGCGTCCTTAAAACGTCTCTGGAACATCGTATGTTCCAGGAACGTTATTTGGGCTGACTTAGGACGTATTTAGAACGTTTTAATAACGTTTCTGGACATTTGTGCCCACTGGGTTTAGGGTGATATAATTGAATATTGGCTACATTTTGTATAATAAAAGTTTATTTATATTTAAAGTACCTAAATTCCAATTATGTAATTTCTGTCAATGTTTGTGGTCTTGTGAAATGATTATCTGAATTTAATTTTCAAAATTATATCTAAATATGATAATTTTTTTTTCTTCAAATTATGATAAAAGGTACGTACTACAAAACGTTACTAATAAGTCATATTTTCAGAAATAAAAGTGAAAATTTGAAAAAATGTGAAGTAAAAATTATTTGAATCTTTGAATGAAAATGATAGATTAATGCTTTTTATGTTGTGAACAGATTAATTAATTATTAGCTGATTTATTTTTTCAAAATATTGAATTACATAAAAATTAAATTTTGATTTTTTTCTGGAATTAGTTTTAAAGGTCTATAATAAATTGACTGTATAGAAATGCATTTTCAAATGAAAAAAAAAATATAATGTAAAAATTATTTGAATGTTTCAATGAAAGTAATTGTTTAATGATTTTTATGTTGCGACCTGATTAATTATATATGAACTGATTCTATTGAAACGTACAGTTTCTGGAATTACTTTAAAAGGTTATTAATAAATTAAATGTCCAGAAATGAAAGTTCAAATTGAAAAAATAAATGAAGTAAAAATTATTTGAATGTTTTAATGAAAATTAAAGTTGAATGCTTCTTATTTTGTGAACTGAATAATCAATTATTAGCTGATTTATTTTTTTTTACAATATTAAATTACATAAAGATTGCATTTTAAATTTTCTCTATAAAGTAACATACATCAATCATTTATTTTAAGGTTATGTAATTAAATATTGGATTCTTTTTTTGAAATAGAAGTTTATTCATATTCAAAATACCCTCATTTCAGGTAAATAATTTTTAAAATGCTTTTGATGTTGTGAAATGAGTATCTGAATGAAAATTTCGAAATTAAATGTACATACGTTTTAATTTTTTGTTATAATTAGTTTAAAAGATTATTAATAATTGAAATTTTTAGAAAAATATAAGGTAAACATTATTTGAGTGCTTCACTGAAGATAATTATTTAATGCTTTTTATGTTCTGAACTGACTATTTAATTATTATCTGATTACATCTTCTCATAATAGCAAATCACGTAAAGATTGATTTTTAATTGTTTTCAATTGAGTAACATGAATTTATTATTTATTTTAAGGTTACGCAATTAAATATGGGCTATGAGTTGTATAATAAAAGTTTATTTTTTATTTAAAATGTCTTCATTACAATCATATAATTTTTTAATGTTTGCGATATTGTGAAATGATTATGACGCTTTCCACGTCAAAAAAATCAATCTTAGCAGCCATCTCATCGATTTCAATGAAACCCAGTGTTGTTGTGGTACTTCATGGTTAATGTTTGTTGGCCAAAGGATTTTTAAAAATTTTGAAAATTCTGGGCATGACGCCATTTTGAAATTTGAGGTGGACTTTTTTTAAAATTGTAATATTTTTGACAATTTTTTTCGGATTTCAACGAAAATTATAGGAATTTTGCAAAACAAGATAATGTTTTATATAAAGTATGGATCGAAAGAAAATTTCAAAATTTTCACACAAAAAAATTCCAAAAATTTTTTTGGTTTTATTTTTGACGAATTTCGCTATTTTTTTCTCAGAATAATATTCCTTTTTCTTTTATCTTTCATTTAAAAAAAAAACTTGATGGACACTCATCTGGTTCGTTGAGCCAGATAGGCCCATTCTTCCACATTTGATTGTTTAGAAAATCCATTGGTAATTGGCCTCTTGATATAAAATCTGTGGGATTTTCCTTCGTTGGTACGTGTCTCCAATCAGCTGCATCGATGATTCCTTGAATCTCAGCTACTCTATTCGCTTCAAAGGTTTCGAGCTTGTACGGTGGTTTGTTAATCCAGTTCAATACTATCATGGAATCAGACCAGAATATTACCTTATTAAATTTTATTTTTAATGATTTTATGACAGTCTTATAAAGCTTTGATAAAAGTAACGCTGCACAAAGTTCCAATCTGGGAATGGAGGTAGTTTTAACTGGAGCTACTCGCGGCTTCGAGCACAATAGAACAGAGAAATATCCTTGTTCATTTAAGGACCGTAGATAGATGCACGCGCCATAAGCGTTCTGACTAGCATCAGAAAATCCGTGGAGCTGAAATTCCCTAGCGTTAGGGACCTTGACTGCTCTTGGTAAATCCCAGTCGTTTATCAGGTTTAATTTCTCGTGATAAACTTGCCATGACGTGGACGATTCTGTGGGAATGGGATCATCTCACCCTAATTTCATTTACCATAATTTTTGTATCTCAATTTTTGCAAAGACTATTACTGTTGAAATGAGCCCTAAAGGGTCGTACAGTTGTGCTATCTGGAAAAGAATCGTTCTCTTAGAAATAATATTATTTTTAGGTGTCAGATTGACATCGAAATTTGAAGTGTCCTCCTTGGCATTCCAGCTTACCCCTAGTGTTCTCGTAGTTTGATCTTCTCCTATTTTTCATTGTAAATTGTCCAAACAGTCTGGTAGATCTTCAGTGAGCTTTGGGTCGTTGGAAATCCACTTACAAAGTCGAAGTCCTGCCTTAGAGGTCAGTTGAATAAGTTCATCTCTGAGCTTCTTAGCTTCTTCGAATGTGCTAGTACCTGTTAATAAATCATTTACATAAAAATCATTTGCTAATACTGTGGCTGCTTTTAGAAATTTTGCTTCTTCATGTCCTGAAAGCTGCTTTAAACAACGCGTTGCTAAGGATGGTGCTGCAGAAGTTCCGTAAGTTACGGTGGTAAGTTGATAGGTCTTGACCTGTTCTTTACTACTGAAACGCCAAAGTATTTTTTGATAATTTCTGTCATCAGGATGAATCAGAAATTGCCTATACATTTTTTCAATGTCAGCACTTAACACAAATACATGCAGGCGAAATCGCAGGATCAACTCGAAGATCCCTTCTTGAGTTTTCGGACCCACCATTAACGCTTCATTGAGTGAAACCCCTGAATTTGATTTTGCAGAAGCATCAAATATAACTCTCAGCTTGGTCGTGAGACTTGATTCCTTTAATACCGCATGATGAGGTGTGTAGTACACATCTTTCAATGCAGCTGAAACAGGCTCCATATGCTTTAGATCCTGATAAGATCTCATGAATTCATGATATTTTTCCTTTAAATTAGAATTGCGTTCTAATTTCCTGTCTGAAGCAAAAAATCTTGGACGAGCTATATCATACGATGATCCTAGTGCCTCTCGTTCTTTGTTAAAAGGTAAACGTACCATGCAACGACCTTCTGAATCACGTTAAATATTCTTGCGAAAGTATTCCTCACAAGCCTCCTCTTCCGCTAAAAAATACCGTTTCTCTGTCATTTCTTCTAATTTCCAGAATTTGTCCACCTAAACGCTGAGAGGGTCCCTTAATAAATTGCATGAAACTTTATAACGATGTAAAAAGTTGTTGATCCTTCCTGTCACAATCCATCCTACCTTTGTCTTCTGTAGAGACGTGCGTGGTAAGGCGAGAGGGATTTTGTTCCCATACAAAAGCTCATAGAATAGTTAAGCTCCTATACGAGCGTCAATCTTACCCGGTTTGTCAAAATTAGGATCTGAAAGGCTTACATCGTTAGGAATTGTTAGAGCATCTTTATTTATAGGAAGGCTGGGGTGATCACTTGTGATTTGAGGAAGTACCAGGAAAGATCATTTTTCTGAATATTTATTAGACCTTGATTGGAATTTCGAAACAACCCATTCGGCACTGTTTACCTCCTGAGCATTCACGACTTCTATAGAAGACTCAAATGTTCTTCTTTTTAGTTTCAAACGTTTTGCTAGATCTTCGGTGATAACGTTAGGTTGTGACCCGCTATCAAGGAGAACCCTACACGCATGCTTACATCGCAGTAACTGCAGTCCCATTCTGTTTTACTAATTTTCCTTGAATGTGGAGTGAACTTTTACTTGGTAAGAGGCAGTGGTCTTGATTTTGAACATCAATTCGAATTTCGTCACTGATATTGCAGGTTGATGAAGCATAAGGTAGATGTGCATGCACCTTACTATGTGCAATAGATTCATCGTTCACAGTCGGTCTTGAAATTTTTAGTATTTCTTCTTCCATTTCAATGTCGACATATTAAAAAAATAATAAAGCAGATGCAAAAGAATTTTATTTTTTTATTCATCTGTTTCATTTTACTTTTCTTTCTTGATCTATGACCTTGAGATTTAGATTCTTCAGGAACTGAATATTCTGAGGTGTCAGCAGTTTGACTTTAGATTTGCAACTGACTTTCTTCAGGCATCCTACGTTGCTACTATAACCATAGCCAATTTTTCTATTAAATACGATTCCCGTTATCATATAGATTTAATATGGAGTCTGATTGTTATAGTTTAACCTAGAAAATTTACCAAATTTCCATCCGGATCGACTGTTCGTATCTGAATTTGATCTATTGTCTTGACAGCAACTGGCAAGTAAACGAAATGCGAAGGCACTTAAACTGTTTTATATCCTGGAGTCACGACAGGAAAGAATTCATGATTCGTGTGCACCTTCTGGTAATTAATGTACGCGCCTGTAGTAATATTGCTCTCAACTCTCAGATAATTTACTACTACTACTTACTACTAATATAAATATGGATTTGTCGTTATTGATAAAGATAATGAATTTAATAAAGGTAGATGCAAGAAAGGCTTCGACTGTTTTATAAATTTGAGAAATTAGTTTTAAAAAGTATGAAAATATTCTACGAAGCTAGTTGTACTTTAGACTCTGGTGAATCAAGATGTCTTTGAGAATCGATAATGTTCATGAGCAAAAAGATATTTTATATCAGATTGCTAAAGCTAGTGAAGCAATTCGAAGAGAACATAAATTAATCAAATTGGATAAAGAAGCAGTTGAAAAAACACTGAGTGATACTTTCAAACCGATTGTTAAACCCCTTGAAAAAATTGTTAGTGGTCTTGATAACAGAAAAAAAGTTGATCCTGTTAAAGAAGTAGAGAACGAATCTATAGAAAATATTGAAAATTATGATTATGATGATGACGATGTATCATTTAAATCAGCTGACAACAAAGAAGGAGGAGATAGAAATAATGATTTGAGTAATTTAGAGTTATCGACCATTAATGATACGGAAACTGATTTAGAAACATCTTCTGCTTCATGGGAAGATGACGATGCGAACAAATATCTTATGTTGTTAGGTGAAAGAAGCAAGGACATTGATAACGTATATGGTGTAAGAAAATTAACAAAAAATAGAGTAATGATTGGAGATGCACCGATAAGCTTTAGTCAGAACTCTGTACATGTGGGTAATTTGGATTTTCCAAAAAGTAAAGGTTTACTTGAACTGTTATTTAAAAAAGTGCCTGAAAAGTCCCTTCTAAACTCTGATGATCTCGAAAATTATAGGAAAATTATTATTGCAACAAACCCTTATAAAAAGCATTACAAAGCAGATGGTGAAATTCGTGAAAGTAAAACTTATAAATATAAAAACTTCATAGAAAAAATAATCCCAACATATTCTTCACAAAGCAAGGATAAATAAAGTAAAAAGCGTAAATCATCAGGTCAAGGTATGGTACCACAATACATGGTTGCCAGCGAGGGAGATCAAATGGATTACATTTATTGGGATTACCTGAATGAATTAGTAGACAGATTACGTTTACTTTTGACATCTCAAGCAGCTGGTAATCCAAGTCACACAAATGAAATTATATCAATCATTGAAGAGTTGCGAGAAGCTGGGATTATTTATCAGTGAATAGTTTTCAAGATTTTCATCCTTTGCAAGGTGAGTATTCACATATTCGGACGTCACTTCAAGAAATCTGAAAATTCAAGTCGTGGTCCTCCAAGAATTTGATTCAAAGTCACACCTGAAGGAAATTTTGACTTAGAAAACAAGAGATTGTACAACGTGAGTGAAGCTCAAGAACAAAGTGATGCTGTTAATTTAAATCTCATGCAGCGAATAGTTCAACAGGAAATTCGATTGGGAAACAAACAAAATTTAAAATACTAAAGTTTGATTTTTTGTAACGGTGTAACCTGAAAATCGGAAAGAAAATTATATAAATCCCAAAAGACCAGCATGGGCCAGTTACCAGTTACAAGTTATAGTTCCGTTCAACGCTCTTCTCTATTTCTCTACGATTTTCTCCGATTCGACTGTCCAGTGCCTAGTGTCTCAAACCGGTATTTCTCGCGTGTTAGTGTGCGTGCCCTTGTGACAGTGGTGTGCACCGGGAAACCCGAAGCTGGGATTTTACCATCCTTTGCAATACTTTGAACGAATTCCACCTTGAATTGGACCCACCATTCTTAACCAGTGAACCCCTTTTAAAAAGAAACCAATTAAGGATTCGCATAATTCTAGATACAAATCAAGGTGCACAACCCCTTCTTCCACACCACTACTCGGAGATCTCAAAGACGAATCATCATCTAAATCTATTTTTGATTCTTCAGTCCAATTAATACACCGGTAAGTCTGAATTCTAATAAATCTAAAATTCATTGATCTAACTCACTTGAGCCATAATATATGAGTTTCCTTTATTTTGAAGGTAGTGGCCAAGGATTAGAGAAAGTCTACAAGTCTTCCTTCAACTTCTTGTGTTAAGCTCTTTATAATCGATAAGTATTAATTGTCAGTTTATATAATAAATTGTTAAATCTCATTTATGATTAATTTATCGACTACTCTTTCCTCTTCCCTGTGCGAGATCTTCAATCTTAACTGAAACGAGGAGCTAAATTAAGGAGGAAGTATTTTTCGTTTTCCATGACGTGACACTAGTCAAATTTTAGAATTTTATTTTTGGTTTCTTTCACAGTTTAAATATCGTCAAGTTTGTCCAAACACTGGCGCGAGACTGTTTTTTTTTTAAGGCCAAAGAATACCTGAGTGCCTGCGAGTTCGTTTCAAATTTCGTGGCATTTCGACTTTAAGTATCGGCAGTTTCGAGTGCTTTGAGAATTTTTCGGATGTACTCTCGATAATGTAAAAGTCTGTGGAATACTGTGCAATTCTTGATTTATTGTAATCAAATTGTTTGAAAAAGTGTTAAAATAATCATATAAAATTCAGTGAAAGGTCATTATAATTAATCTCTGTAATCATTTTAGCAGAAAAAAAGACCCTTAGAGTGTCAGCAATTTTAGTAAAAACGAAATTGTTGATTGTTTGTTCTTTGAACTTCCCGTCAAAACCATGAAGATTCATTGAAAATTCCCCTGGATTCCTGCAAAATAATTTAGAATCACAGGAATTGAGAGCGGCAAAAATCTTTGAAATATTAGAAAATTGTTTCAGTTAAAAAAAAGAATCATATATATTACCGCCCCCCCCCCCAACTAAATAATTATATGAGGGGAAAAAGTCAAAAAATTTGTATCAAAAAAGAAAATTGCAGTATTATTAGAAGCTTTTAGCGTTAAAAAGTTATATCCCAACAGAAAATTAATTGATATAAATTGGTAAAAGAAAACTCATCTGTATCAAAGGCTTCAGGATTTTTTTATTTTCTTTTCGATCTCCACATTGCGCTTGATAGACGCGATTAGCAATCTTTTATAAAAATTTCTGTATACATAAACACAGTTTATACAAAAACTAGTCAAATTTTAGAATGTTATTTCTGGTTACT
Source organism: Andricus grossulariae (assembly GCA_011634705.1). Taxonomy (NCBI): domain Eukaryota; kingdom Metazoa; phylum Arthropoda; class Insecta; order Hymenoptera; family Cynipidae; genus Andricus; species Andricus grossulariae. The sequence continues at coordinate 116,581,587 of JAABKJ010075445.1, read as the reverse complement.
TCCACAGTTCAAATATCGTCAAGTTTGTCGAAACACTGACGCGAGACTTTTTTTATAAAGGACAAAGACAGCCCAAGTGCCTGCGAGTTCGTTTCAAATTCCATCGCTGAGAGATTTAAGAATTTTTCGGATATACTCTCGATAATGTAAAAATCTGTGGAATACTGTCCAATTCTTGATTTATTGTAATCAAATTCTTGGAAAAAGTGTCAAAATATTATTATAAAATTCAGTGAAAGATCATTATAATTAAGTCCTGTAATCATTCAAGCACAAAAAGGACCCTTAAAGTGTCAGAAATTTTTAGCAAAAATAAAATTTTTGATTGTTTGTTCTTCGAACTTTCCTTCAAAACCATAAAAATTAATTGAAAATTCCCCTGGATGCAGTAGATGTGTAGTGCCGGTTCTGGTTCAAAAAGTAAGACGGAATCGGGATATGAATTACAAGGCGGACTCTGGATACTGATTTGAACCACTTTTGTATCTAGATTTCGTCTTGTAATTAATTATTGTAGATACTAGGCCATTTGTTTATCAAAGCAGATGCGCAAGCGCAAGTCAGATGTACCTAATGTGCTATATATGCTATATATATATATATATATATATATATACATATTCGATCCACTTTTCCTAAAAATGGTTATAGAGAGATAAAAAGGATCTGAGCTAAGTAAGTCACGACGTGACATAATTCAGGTCTTCACTTTCTCTCCCTTTACATTTCGCATTGGTCCCGAGCCTTTTTCCACCAAAATACCAATTTTTAAAATATACCGAATTATTGCTATTTTGAGATTTCGTTACACAAGATAAAGACTAAGTTGAAGTTGGATTTTGTAATTTGACTGCGAGAAATTTAAATTTTTAAATATTTGGCTCACTTCAGCTCAGTCTTTACCTTCTGTATCCAAACCCTAAAAATAGCAATACTTGGGGCTATTTTCAAAATTCATTTTTTTTGTAGAAAAAAGCTCGGGATCAACGCGAAAACTATGAGTTATTCATCAGCGAAAATGGACAAAACCTCCAAAATGACAAATTTCAGCTTCAAAAGTGTATAAAAAGATCAAATTCCTAAAAGTTTGATCAAAAAAGAACATTATGAGGTAACTTTAAATTTAACCAATTCAACACTGTGATTTTAATAACGATTCGAAAGCCTCGAAGAATGGTTATATATTTTATTTTTATCACATTTTTTTTAATTTGAGGCTTTTTTCCATTCGGAAGGTGAAATGTGTAAAATTGTACTCTGAAATTCGTCACTTCGGACCTTTCATCCATCTTCGCAAATGAATGAAAAATCACGGATTTACACCTATATGTAAATCAGGTCTTCATTTTATCTTCCTTAAAATTTCGCGTTGATCCCGAGCCTTTTTCTACCGAAATACCAATTTTCAAAATAGACCGAATTATTGCTCTTTTGAGGTTTCGTTACACAAGGTAAAGACTAAGTTGAAGTTAACTTTTGTGATTGGACTGCAAGAAATTGAAATTTTCAAATAATTGGCCCACTTCAGCTTGTGTTTACCTTCGGTAATAAAACCTCAATATAGCCAAAGTGACGAATTTCAAAGTGTAATTTTATACATTTCAGCTTCAATAATTTAGAAAAAAGGATCAAATTCCTAAAAGTTTGATAAAAGATGAAGCTTATGAGGTAATTTTAAATTTAAAAATGTCAACACTGTAATTTTAATAACGATTCGAATTTCTCGAAAAATGTTTACATATTTTAGTTATTTTTAAAATACAATTTGCACTAATTATTTCATATTATAGTTGCTTTTGCTTATGTTATATCAAAGTTTAAAGACTGTTTAATACTTGTGATTTCGATGAATTTAATTTTACATTACAGAATTTGAGTTTTTTCTATTCTATAATGCACGAAAATGTAAAAATTTATTTTAAATAATATCGTACCTTTAAAATGGTCTAAGCGTTGCTTGATTACGCTATGAAATAGCCAATCGTATTTTTCATAATTCCTGTGAGATTAATGAATAAATATTAGTAAACTGTACGTGCACTTGTGTTCAAAATGAAATTAATTTGAGTTTTTCATAATACTGTATTAATTAATTTTTTATTTCGGAAAAAGATAGGATTAACATTACATCCATATATTGCGTATTATATGAACGTAAAAAATACATAAAATTATATAAAAATTCATTAAATTTTAAATTAGAAGCTTTATATTTCATAAATGAATAAATATTAGTAAAAATTATTTGGGCTTTTTCATAATACTCTATTAATGAATTTTTTACTTCGACAAAAGATAGGATTAACATTGCATCCATATAGTGCGTATTATGAACGTAAAAAGACATAAAATAATATACAAATTCATTAAATTTTGAATGTGAAGCTTTATATTTTATTAGATATCAAATATATTACAACATTAGTACATAAGTGAAATTCAATTAAAAAATGCATTTGTTTATTTTTACTTAGAAAATGAAAGAAGAATGACATACCTTGAAGTAAAATTTTAATTTATAAAATCAAACTTACATTTATTCATAAATAATACATTTTCAAATTTCAAGCTTTTATTAAAATAATATTAATGATTTATATTTGAAATTTCAAAAGGACTCTTGATCATCAATTTTGAAAAACCTTTTCTTTTAAGTAGATAGATTATGTGCCAACTTGCGTGAGTTGCGTTGTTTAAATAGATCCCAGCGGACACGAACAACAACAACTGTAAAAAAGAACATAAAGGTCACACTGTTCTGTAACGCAGTTACTGTAAGGATACGTAACAGTTCTGGAATTCTGTAATGTAACTGCATCTCACTATGTGTGGATGTACCTTCAAGCTTTCCAACAGACAGATGATAAGTCTATGAGAGGTTGAATCGAATATATATATATATATATAAGGTTTACTATAACTATTTCAATTCTTATAAAATAAAATTACCTCTAATTAGTTACAGGTTGTTGTGTACGTAGTTATCAAATTATGTTGGAAATATTGGAAAAGAGGCCAGATTTTTGGTGAATACAGTTTTGAAATATTACATAATATCTAAATTTATATTTCTCGATCTTCACTCCGTCTCCAGGATGGACATATTTAGATTTTTTATCATAAATTTTAGGAAATGCCATAAGGCATACAGGAATATACCAAGGTTAGAATATATAGATCTAAATACATGGCTTTGCGTCGATAGTGGATAGTGTAACAGATATATTGTATCTCACTTTTACTTGAAGGAACTTATGTGTTAGAGAGAGAACAACTATACACATTTTTTTCATATTGTTATATGTATCTATGGAAAATTTGTAAGCTTATTTCTTATGCAGTATAATGTTAATAATTCTGGTTGGTCGTATGGATGAGGTTATTATATATAGCGCTCAGATGGTCAATGTCAGTTCTAATGTTTACATTGTATATATTTTTTATTATGTAGAACATTTGTGTAAATAATCGTTTATAATAATGTGTTTCCTTAGCTGAAATAACTACATTCTCAAAATCGAAATTATGTTGATAATTGGTTGAATGCTTGTTTAGAGCAGTTTTTTTATTTTTAGTGTAAAAATGGATGGTTTCGTCAACAATCTCATTAATAAATTAGTTGATGATCGTGTCAGTAAATGATTGTCACATGGCAAAAACACCGATTCAATGTCCAAAAGAGCACTAAACTTAGGCAGATCTATAGTCTTACCTTACAATACACAAATTTCGAGAAATCTGAACCCTTGTCTCTCTGATTTCAAAATTATGATGCATCAAAAACTATATTATATATTTTTCATTCCAAGAAGAATGAAAGTTGAAGTAACTATCAGCTAAATGAGTGAAAAAGTAGGTGAAGTTTGTATTTCGTCACTAAAAGCAATAATATTGACTTTTTTATAGAAACGCACATGCACGCGAGAAATGCAATTTGAAAGAGACAGTGTGAAACGTCAATACTTTTCAGTACTATAACCTGCGTGGAAAAAAGCATCAATTGTTAGGGAAAAAATACTTCTTTCATGCATCGGTTAATCTTTTATTTTTGCATTTTAAACCAACGTGCAGAAAAAATCAATATTTTTCTTCATTTAACACCGATTTCATTAAACTAATTATTAGCACCGGAAATAGTTTTTGGGAAAGTGCACAATGGAATCAGTTTTGAACATTCGATTCATTAGATATTAATTCAAACAAATAAAAAAAAACGAAATTGTTCTAGTCATAAAATTGATTTTGTAACCATTTCTGTCCTACTCATTAGAATTAGAAAATAAATAGACTGCTGCATCTAAAATGACAAGAAAGTCAAATATTTAGAGTGAAATTATCCCCAGTGATATTTTTTGAAAGCTAGTACGTAAACTTATTATCCAAATAGTCAATGAGGCAACCAATTTTTTATATTTTTTCAATATTGTTTCCATTATTCAGGAAAAATGATTATATTTACATTAAGAATTTAATAACTTACCACGAAACTGCAAATTTCATCTTTCATTCATTGTTATGCTTAAATTGGTTGCTCTAATTCGTGTGCAGAAATTGCCTCAGTTGGCCCTACTAAAACAAAGTTTTTGGTCGGATCCCGGCCGGGCTACCCCTGGTTGGGTTTCATGGTCGGGAGCCGACCGCGCGCTGGTCAGGATACTTTTTTGTAGACTTTCACATTTTTTAAGGTCCGTGACATTACGAAAGACGTACTTACGGATGCTAGATGAATTATCAAATTCTTCAAAAAAAAAAAACATTCAATTCTTCCCAATGTTTTAACTTATTAAATAAAACTGTTATCAATTCTGCAATGTGTAATTGCAGAATTGTTACAATTTTCTTTATTATCATACAATTTTCACTCTGTAAACTGTCAAATTTACAGTCATGTCTGACGCCTTCTGCGCCTGGCATATGTGTAGACACTTGCAAATTTCAGTTTCGCAGTACGTTGCGCTCATGTCGCGTCGTCTCCTCGAAGTTCGCAAATAAAATCCGTTATTAAAATCAATGGGACTAATCTAGAGTAATCCAGTTATAATATCAAGTAACCCAGATTAATCCAGTTCAAAAACAGAGTAATCCAGATTAATCCAGTTCTAATATGGAGTAATCCAGAGTAATATAGTTATAATCTGGTGTAATTTAGAGTAATCAAGTTATAATGTGGAGTAATCGAGTAATACGGAGTAATCTAGAGTAATCCAGTTATAGTATCAAGTAACCGAGAGTAATTTAGTTCTAAAACGGAAAAATCTAGAGTAATTCAGTTCTAATATAGAGTAATCCAGAGTAACCCAGTTCTAATGGGACTAATCTAGAGTAATCCAGTTATAATATCAAGTAACCCAGATTAATCCAGTTCAAAAACAGAGTAATCCAGTTCTAATATGGAGTAATCCAGAGTAGTACAGTTCTAATATGGAGTAATCCAGAGTAATCTAGTTCTAATCTGGTGTAATCCAGAGTAATCCAGTTCTAATGTGGAGTAATCCAGTTCTAATACGAAGTAATCTAGAGTAATCCAGTTATAATATCGAGTAACCCAAAGTAATTCAGTTTTAAAACGGAGTAATCCAGAGTAATCCAGTTCTAATATGGAGTAATCTAGAGTAATTCAGTTCTAATCAGAGTAATCTAGAGTAATCCAGTTATAATGTCGAGTAACCCAGAGTAATATAGTTTGAAAACGGAGTAATCCAGAGTAATCCAGTTCTAATATGGAGTAATTCAGAGTAATCCAGTTGTAATCTGGTGTAATCCAGGGTAATTCAGTTTTAAGATGGAGTAATTCATAGTAATCCGGTTATAATATAAAGTAATCCAGAGTAATCCAGTTATAATATCGAGTAACCCAAAGTAATCCAGTTCTAACACGGAGTAATTCAGAGTAATCCAGTTCTAATATGGAGTATTTCAGAGTAATCCAGTTCTAATATAGAGTAATCCACTAGTAATCAAGATTAATCGAGTTCTTATCTGGAGTAATCCCATTGATATCTAGAGTAAATCGTTCTAATTTAGAGTAATCCACTTGTAATCCAGCATATTCCACTTGTAATCCAGGGTATTGCGCTTTTAATCCAGAGTAATCCAGTCAAAAATTTTAAGTAATATACTTGTAATCAAGAGTAATTTAGATTAATCCAGCTCTAATCTGGAGTAATACATTCGTAATCTAGAGTAATCTAGTTATATTATGGTGTAAGCTACTTGTAATCCAGCGCAATTCGTAGAATCTAGTTCAAATCTTGATAAATCCACTGTTAATCCAGAGTAATCTAGTTACAATTTCTTAGTTATCTACTTGTAATTGGGAGTAATCCACATGTAATATAGAGTCATCCTGTTGTATTTCAAAGTAATTTAGTTCTAATCTGGAGCAATCCGATTGTAATACAAGGTACAATACTTATAATCCAGAGTTATCCAGTTCTAATCTTGAGTAATCCAGGGTAATCCAGTTCTATAATGGAGTAATCCACTCGTAATCAAGATTGATCGAGTTCTACTTTGGAGTAATCCCATTGTAATCTAGAGTAATCTCGTTCTAATTTGGAGTAATCCACTTGTAATCCAGGGTATTGCGCTTTTAATCCAGAGTAATCCAGTTACAAGTTTTTAGTAATCTACTTGTAATCGAGAGTAATTTAGATTAATCCAGCTCTAATCTAAAGCAATACACTTGTAATCTAGAGTAATCTAGTTATATTATGGTGTAAGCCACTTGTAATCTAGCGTAATTTGTAGAATCTAGTTCAAATCTGGAAAAATCCACTTTTAATCCAGAGTAATCCAGTTCTAAAACACAGTAATCCAGTTCTAATATGGAGTAATCCAGAGTAATCCAATTCTAATCTGGTGTAATCCAGGGTAATACAGTTCTAATATGGAGTAATTCAGAGTAATCCAGTTCTAATATAAAGTAATCCAGAGTAATCCAGTTATAATAGCGAGTAACCCAGAGTAATCCAGTTCTAACACGGAGTAATTCAGAGTAATCCAGTTCTAATATGGAGTAATCCAGAGTAATCCAGTTATAATAGCGAGTAACCCAGAGTAATCCACTTCTAACACGGAGTAATTCAGAGTAATCCAGTTCTAATATAAAGTAATCCAGAGTAATCCAATTATAATAGCGAGTAACCCAGAGTAATCCAGTTCTAACACGGAGTAATTCAGAGTAATCCAGTTCTAATATGGAGTAGGTCACAGAAGAGTTATCGGTCACACCTTGAACCCCTTTCCCAAGTCTCGCTTTAAAAAATACATGTGTTAGTGACTGGCCACAGAACAGTTATCGGTCACACTTGAAACCCTTTTCCAAGTCTCGCTTTAAAAAATACATGTGTTAGTGACTGGTAACAAAAGAAATATCAGTCACTCCTTGAACCCTTGTCTCGCTTTAAAAAATACATATGTTAGTGACTGGTCACAGAAGAGTTATCGGTCACACTTGAAACCCTTTTCCAAGTCTCGCTCCAAAAAATACATGGGTTAGTGACTAGTCACAAAAAAAATATCAGTCACTCCTTGAACCCTTGTCTCGCTTTAAAAAATACATGTGTTAGTGACTGGTCACAGAAGATTTATCGGTCACACATTGAAAACCCTTTTCCAAGTCTCGCTTTAAAAAATACATGTGTTAGTGACTAGTCAGTGAAGAGTTATCGGTCAAACCTTGGACCCTTGTCTCGCTCTAAATAATACACGCGTTAGTGACTGGTCACAATAGAGTTATCGGTCACACCTTCAAACCCTTTTCCAAGTCTCGCTTTGAAAAATACATGTGTTAGTGACTGGACACAGAAGAGTTATCGGTCACACATTGAAAACCCTTTTCCAAGTATCGCTTTAAAAAAAAACGTGTGTTAGTGACTGGTCACAAAAGAGTTATCGTTCACACGTTGAACCCTTGTCTCGCTTTAAAAAAGACATGCGTTAGTGACTTGTCACAGTAGAGTTATCGGTCACACCTTGAACCCCTTTTCCAGCACTAGCGTTAAAACATACATGTGTGAGTGACTGGTCACAGAAGATTTATCGGTCACACCTTGAACTCCCTTTTCAAGTATCGCTTTAAAAAATGCATGTGTTAGTGACTGGCCACAGAAGAGGTATCGGTCACACCTTGAAACCCTTTTCCAAGTCTCGCTCTGAAGAATGTATGCGTGAGTGACTGGTCACAGAAGATTCATCGGTCACATTTTGAACTCCTTTTCCAAGTCTCGCTTTAAAAAAGGCATGTGTTAGTGACTGGCCACATAAGAGTTATCGGTCAAACTTTGAAACACTTTTCCAAGACTCGTTTTAAAAAATACATGTGTTAGTGACTGGTCACAAAAGAAATATCAGTCACTCCTGGAACCCTTATCTCGTTTTAAAAAATACATGTGTGAGTGACAGGTCACAGAAGAGTTATCGGTCACAACTTGAACCCTTTTCTCGCTTTAAAAAATACATGTGTTAGTGACTGGTCACATAAGAGTTGTCGGTCTCAGCTTGAACCCCTTTTCGAAGTCTCGCCTTGAAAAATACATGTGTTAGTGACTGGTCACACTAGAGTTATCGGTCACACCTTGAACCCCTTTTGCAAATATTGCTTTGAAAAATACATGTGTTAGTGACTTGACACAGAAGAGTTATCGGTCACACCTTGAACCCCTTTTCCAAGTCTCGCTTTAAAAAATACAGTTGTTAGTGACTGGCCGCAGAAGAGTCATCGGTCACACCTTGAACCCCTTTTTCAATTCTCGCTTCAAGAAATGCATGTGTTAGTGACTGGCCAGAGAAGAGTTATCGGTCACACTTGAAACCCTTTTCCAAGTCTCGCTTTAAGAAATACATGCGTGAGTGACTGGTCACAGAAGAAATATCAGTCACTCCTTGAACCCTTGTCTCGCTTTAAAAAATACATATGTTAGTGACTGGCCACAGAACAGTAATCGGTCACACTTGAAAACCTTTTCCAAGTCTCGCTTTAAAAAATACATGTGTTAGTGACTGGTCACAAAAGAAATATCAGTCACTCCTTGATCCCTTGTCTCGCTTTAAAAAATACATATGTCAGTGACTGGTCACAGAAGAGTTTTTTTTTCCAAGTCTCGCTTCAAATAATACATGTGTTAGTGACTGGCCACAGAAGAGTTATCGGTCACACTTTGAAACCCTTTTCCAAGTCTCGATTTAAAAAATACATGTGTAAGTGACTTGTCACAGAAGATTTGTCGGTCACACCTTGAACCCCTTTTCCAAGCCTCGCTTTAAAAAATATGCGTATCAGTATCTGGTCACAAAAAAGTGATCTGTCACATCTTGAACCCCTTTTCCAAGTCTCGCCTTAAAAAATACATGTGTAAGTGACTGGTCACGTAAGATTTATCGGTCACACCTTGGACCGATTTGCAGTTGAAAATTGAACTGTAGAAAATTGAAAAAATTGACAATTAAAAAAATTTACAATTTAAAAAAAAATGTTGTCTAGTAATTATTTTCAAAAAGTAAACTTTTTTTCTTTCAATATTATTTTTCCTCAAGTTTGTCTATTTTCTTAAAAATTTTTTTCAATATTTTATTCAGGATTTACATTTATAAAGAAGCGTTTACAATGTTAATATCGCAAAATTCAACCATACGCAGTTTTTTTTACCGAATATTGAATTTCCCATTTTCTTCCATTTTTAACAGTTGACAATGGAATTTTTAGCAGTTGAAAATTGAAAATTAAAAAAATAAGAATTTATGTCTAGAAATTGTTTCAAAACGAACACTTTTTTTTAAATACTATTTTTCCTCATGTTTGTCTATTTTCCTAAAATTATATCTCAATATTTGATTTAGGATTTAGTTTTATAAAGAGGACTTTATAATTTTCATATCGTAAAATTCAACCATATGTAGTTTTTTTACAGAAAATTGATTTTTCAATTTTCTTCAATTTTGTTGAATATTTAATACATAAAATGGAAGAAAACTGAAAATTGAACTGCTGAAAATTGAAGAAAATTGAAAATTGAAAAAAAAAAGAATTTTTGTCTATAAATTATTTTCAGCAGTTAAAAATGGAAGATGATTGAAAATTGAATTTTTAGCAGTTAAATTTTCAACTGTTTAATGTTGAACAAAAATGAAAATTGAACTGTTAAAAATGAAAAAAATTCAACCGTAGAAAATTGAAGAAAATTTATTTTTAATTTTTCCGGAATTTTGTTGAATTTCCAACAATTAAAATGGAAGAAAACTGAAAATTGAAGAAAAATGAAAACGAACTCCTAAAAATTGAAGAAAATTGACAATAAAAAAAACTCTGTAAATTATTTACAGCAGTTAAAAAAGGAAGATGATTGAAAATTGAATTTTTAGCAGTTCAATTTTGAACTGTTTAATATTGAACAAAAATGAAAATTGAACTGTTAAAAATGGAAAAAATTCAACCGTAGGAAATTGAAGAAAATTGACAATTTAAAAAAATTGACAATTCAAAAAAAATTATTTTTGTCTAGAAATTATTTTTAAAACACAATTTTTCTAATGTTTGTCTATTTTCTTAAAACTATGTTATGTTATTTTCAACTGTTGAAAATTGAAGGAAATTAAATTTTTCTCAATTGAAAATTGAACGGTTGAAATTTGAAGACAATTAACCATTAAAAAAATGTATGAAAATAATGTTTGGAAGTAAAATTGTTTTTCTTTAAATGTTATTTTTCCTCATATTCGCATATTTTCTTAAAATTTTGTCTCAATAATTAATTTAGGATTTTCTTTTTTAAAGAAGTGTTTGCAATTTTAATATCACAAAATTCATCCATTATAGTTTTTTTACAGAAAATTGAATTTCCCATTTTCTTTAATTTTCAACAGTTGAAAATGGAAAAAATTGAAAATTGAAGAAAGTTTAATTTTCAACACTTGAAAATGGAAAAAATTGAAAATTGAAGAAATTTTAAAATTTAATTTTCAACAGTTGAGTTTTAAATTTTATTTAGAATTTAATAGTTGAAAATTGAAAAAAATTAACAATTTAAAAAAATTGAGAATTTTTGTTTAGAAATTGTTTCAAAACGAAAACTTTTTTTCCTAAATTCCAATTTTTCCTGATGTTTGTCTATTTTCTTAAAATTATGTCTCAATATTTTATTTAAGATTTAGTTTTATGAAGAAGACTTTATGATTTTCATATCGCAAAATTCAGCCATATGTAGTTTTTTTTATAGAAAATTGAATTCCCCATTTTCTTAAATTTTCAAATTCATCGAATTTTTAACATTTGAAAATAGACTAAAAATTGAACTGTTAAAAATTTAAAAAATTGAAGAAAATTGATAATCTATAAAAATTGACAATTAAAAAAAAAGAATTTGTCTCAATAATTTATTTATGATTTACTTCTATAAACAAGTGTTTATAATTTTAATATCGCAGAATTCAACCATCATAGTTTTTTTTACAGAAAATTGAATTTTTCATTGTCTTCAATTTTCAAGAGTTGAAAATGGAAAAAATTGAAAATTTAAGAAAATTTGAAATTTAATTTTCAACAGTTGAGTTTTAAATTTTATTTAGAATTTAATAGTTGAAAATTGAAAAAAATTAACAATTTACCTACTATTAAATATTTTGTTGAAAATTCGTTTTTTTTGTTGTTGAAATATCATCTATTGAATTTTTTGTTGAGAATTCATCTTTTTATTGAAAATTAAATTATTTGGTTAATAATGCAACTATTTTCGTTGAAGGTTAACTTTTTTCGATTAAAAATATAATCATTTTGTTTAAAATTAATCTTTATAGGTTGAAAATTCAAGTATTTTGTTAAAAAGTCATATTTTTTGATCGAAAATACAATAAATTATTTTGTTGTCCATTTGAACAGAAAATTCGTCCTTTTAAATTGAAAGTACATATTTTTTCGTTAAAAATTAAACTTTCTTCTAAAAAATGCAATCAGTTGGTTGAAGCAACTATTTTTGGTTGAAGTTTAATCTTTTTTGTTTGAAAATTCAACTCTTTTGTTGAAAATTTAATTATTTTGTTGAAAATTTGTCTCTTTTGCTTTAAAGTGCAACTAAATTTTTTTTAAGTTCCACTACATATTTAAAAATTTAACTATTTTCTTGAAAATTCATAATTTTTTGTTGAAAATTCAAGTGTCTTCTAAAAATACAATTATTTGTTTCAAGAAACGGTTTTTGGTTGAAGTTTAATCTTTTTTGTATAAATATTTGACCGTTTGTTTGAAAATTCCCATTTTTTGTTGAAAATTTAATAATTTTTAAAAAGTGGAACTATTTTCTCAAAAAGTCATCTTTTTTGGTCGAAAATTCAACTGTTTTGTTGAAAATTTATCATTTTTGATTGAAAATTCATGTTTTATGGTTGAAATAAATTTGACGTTTTTAAATTTTAATCTAAAATTGTTTTATTCCATTTATAGAAGATTCTATGTTAAAAATCTTACAAGATTGAATATTAATGGTTCCTTTTGCAATTTAACATGAAATTAAAAATAAAAAGTTCTCCACTTTTGCCTAAATGTTAAAAACATCAAATTTGCCCCCCGTCCACTCAATAAAAATATGAAAAAGAAAAAATACTCTCTTCCAACACAGAAAAAAAGATTGAAAATAAAAATTAAATTAAATTAAAAATTAATCCCCCCTTCACTCAATCAAAATTCCAAACAGAAAAAATTGTCCTCTTCCAATTTCAGAAAAATAATTAATGACCAAAATTTCCTCCCTTCCAGCTCGATAAAAAACTTAAAATTAAAAAAGTTCCCTCTAATTTTGCAACATTTTGTTATAGAGTTTACATAAAATCTTAATTGCTTCAACTAAAAATTTGGATGTCCATTTTTGGTTGAAAATTGATCTTTTCTTGTTCAAAATTCAACAATTTGAATGAAAATTTGTCTTTTTAATTGAAAATTAAGTTTAAAATTCATTTTTTGTTGTTAAATATTTATTATTTTAGTTAAAACTCAATTTCTTTGCTTAAAAATTTAATTATTTTGTTACAATATTCGTTTTTTGTTGTTGCTGAAATTGAATTTTTTCGACTGAAAATTTAACTATTCCGTGTTTAGTTTAACATTTCTTATCTTCAGGTGACAATTCATTTCTTTGATTAAAAATTCTTTTTTTATTGAAAATTAATGTTTTTAACTAAAAATTTAACTACTCTAGTTTTTGTCAAAAAAAATTCTTTTCTGATAGTCATTTAATCTTCTTGATTGAAAATTCATCTATTTCGTTGAAAATTTAACTATTTTGTTGAACATTTGTCTGTTTTGGTAGAAAATTCATCTTTTGGGTTGAAAACTCAAAACTAAATTTTTTAAATTGGGTTACAAATTTTTTTTGTTTTGTTTGAATATTCATTATTTTAGTTACAAATTAATTACTTTACTTCAAAATTCAACTATTTTGTTAAAAATTAGTTTTTTGTTTTGTTTAAAATAAATTTTTTTACCGAAAGTTGAACTATTTCATGTTTATTTGAACATTTATCTTCTTCAGTGTAAAATTCAGCTATTTGGTTGAAAATTTAACTATTAGTTTAAAAATTTCATTGAAAATTCAAAATTTAGATGAAAGTTCATATATTTTGTTAAAAATTAATCCTTTTGTCTGAAAATTCATTTCTTTGATTAAAAATTCTTTTTTTTTATTGAAAATTAATTTTTTTAACTATAAATTTAACTACTCCAGTTTTTGTCAAAATTTTTTCTTTGATGATAGACATTTAATCTTCTTGATTGAAAATTCAACTGCTTGGTTGAAAATTTAACTATTTTGTTAGACACAGCATCAGAAATTTGACTATATCAACTATTGATACTTAATAATGATATTCTGTAAACAAATACAAAAAAAGTGCAATTATGTGAAAGAAAGCGATATGTGACGGATGTCATTTTTATTTACAAACATTTTACTGTCAGTGAACAAAAGCTTGAAAACGAAAATATAAATTCTGGAACGAAATATCAGGATTCATCATTGAAAACAGCTTACCTCAAAGCTAATCGTTATTAGTATTTCAATTTGTAACAAAGAATATACGCCTGTTTCCTTCTGTGATCTCACTCGAGATTGCTGAATTATAAACTTTAGTTTGAACAAAATTAATGATACCATCAAATTGAATTCAATATATAGAGAGCTTTAAAATCTTAAGCTTTCGATACGAAACATATTGCATTTTCAACAAAGTAATCATTTTTTCAAATGGTTTATTTCCTATTAATTTTTTACTAAAAAAGACCAATTTTTAACGAAAGATATGAATATTTGAACACACGAATTTTGTTATTGTAGTTTTCGGACATCCCCTAATGGTCGTTTTTTAATTTTATTGACAGACGATTTTTTGTTGGTGTTGACTAGTATAACGAAATTTTATGTAAGGTTAGTGCTGAACTAGATGCAAAAGGTGTTATTCTTACTGAAAATCTCCTAACTATAGAAAGTTCGAATAAATTTAATAGTTAATTGCAATAAGCAAACACCTTATTTTCAAAAGACCAAATGCATAAAGCTTGAGCCACAGGATTCTGAAAATTCGGTTACAATTTAGTAATTTTCAGATACAGTAATTTTAAAATTTCAAGGAATTACAAAGTTTTTTAGTTTCTTGATTTGAAAATTAAATATTTTCTCTATATTTCTCCAGAAAATATGAATAATAGTAAGACAATATGAGTGAAGTCAATATAAATGAATTTTTATGTCTCGATTGGTACTAAAATGAGACCACTGGTGGAAACCCATATTCATTTGTTTTACATTGAAAATAACAGCACAAAGTTATCCTATTCAAAAACAGGACACAAAAAAATTAATACCGTAAAAAAATCTCTAGTTTTTACCCTGTACAATAAGTCAAACAGAAAAACTAGTAAGTGAAACTTGCCGACTATTTTCCGACATACACATAAACTTTGTATTGCGTTGCTAAATTTTTATATGTTATAACCTAGTGTTACCCGATTATTTAATTTAAGTCTCATTCACAATCGGACTCAAAATGAGCCCAAGAACTGCCTGAAGGACGCCCAATAGTTTTCCTAGCCTAAAGCTATGAAAATACTAGTTTGATTAATTTCTCAGTTCATTGAAATTTGCCTGATAGTCCCAATAGAGTGGATCGTTTAGGAATAACGCAGATGGTTATAAGAAAATCAATCACACCTTTTTTTTCAGTCTCATTAAAATATAAGTAATGCACGTTTAGTCATCGGAGCAACAAATGAACAAAAGATAATTATAACGAGTGGGCCGTCGCCCCACTTGAACGAGAGTTACCGTCTGGAAACGCCAAAATTTCATACCGGGCGAAAAGTACCCGCTATCTTCACTCTGCGCCGTTTTCTGATTAAAAAATGGTCCAAGTGACCACTCGGACGACTTACGATTTTATTTATTTATGTTATCCGTCCAAGCGGGGTTCGACGCGGACCCAGCAAATAATTCAAAATTTACGGCAACTTTACTGACTACTTGTACTGAAAATTACTCGACCCTTGACCTTGATCGAGGTCAGAAATTAACAAATTTTAACGGCGTGTGTCAACCAATTTGACACACGACATTAAAACGAGACGAGCTCAACTAATTCACAATTTAACAGAGGGAAGAAAACGGATCCGACTTGGCAACAACTTTCCGTCTCGTGACCGTCCTCTCATTGTTTCTCAGTTTCTATTTAATGTGCTTCAAAATCAAAATTTCTCATCCATTCCTCGTTTACTTGACAAGCGAAGTACTCGCTACGAGTTTAGAATCACGAATGACAATTCAGTGTGGCGTCTCCGTTCTCCCTCTCGTAGGAGTCGGAACGCCACTCACGTAATGCGCGTTGTAGTGTCTTGCGACCTTCCAGAAGTCGAACAACGCCATCTGGTTGTCAGAAGTAATAAATACTCTACATAAAAACTAATGTGAAACCAAATATATAAGTGAATTCTCAGCGATCTGCAGAATGAAATTGTTCACTCCAAAGGGGGTGAATGTCGACACCATTGGAGCGATCTTGTCGGTTCAACTAGGAGTGAGTTGCGTGACTCCAATGGGTGGAGTCATAAAAGTGACACCATCGGAGCGACATTTTGAGTTCATTAGGGAGTTAAATTTCGCTCCTTATGGGCTTAACCAATTATTTTTGAAGGGATAAAAATAAGTAGGTTAAAACATTCATTTCTTTGAATTATTGTTTATTCAATATAATAATATAATGCGATGAATATAAAATATAAAAAATCGCTAAATTGAAAAGTATTTACACAAATAATGAAGTTTTCCTATAAATTTAAGGTATATTTAACAGACTTTAACTATATTGTAAGAAAGCTATCAATTTCACATAAATAAAATTAAATAAAACCTTTAAAATACAACAATTGATGATTACCAATAGAAGGCGATTGCATGGCTCTCTTCGACGTCGCTGTTGAGTTGGAACGATAGTAGGGAGAGGCATTAAGGCACTTTACACAACCAGAGTGAGTTCGGTAATGTGCATCCTAAAAAAATAATATGATATTACATTATTTTCTATATTATTATACAAGTTGTTTAACAGGATGGGCTGAAAAAAAATAAATGTCTAGCAGTCGACTTCTAATATCAAACAATTGTTAGTTCTTTATGAGCTGAATATACTGTAATTTTTTTTTAATTGATTGATATATTTTACCTTCTCACGCATGTTGAAAATGAAGAAAATATAATTTAAGAGTAAAATATATTAAGAAAATGAATTCTTACAGTCACAAATTGTCCTGGTATGTGTATAACCATATGCCTGAAGGATTTATGGAAGCACCTATTCAATATTAAAAACATGTGGAAAATTAAATTTCAAAATAGAACAAAATTTTTTTATTATTTTATTTTATTTTCATTGAATTCCACGCAAAGAATTACTTCTAGAACATATAACAAAAATTTAATTACTTATTTATTATTAACAATTACAATTATTGAGTAAAATTCGCCTTGTTTAGGAGAATGGTCACATTCTGCAGCTGAGTTATCAATTGTTCAATTAAATAATTATTCTTAAAATAAAACAGTAGAATTTTTAACCAAGATGATGAATTTTCAACTAGAATAATTATTCTTCAAATGGAATAGTAGAATTTTTAACCAAAAAGATGATGTTGCAACTAAAATTATGAAACTGTAATTGAAATAGTTTACTTCTTGACTAAAGAGATGAATCTTCAAACAAGAAGATTGATTTTCAACCACGGAAAAGACTAACTTTCAATAAAATACACAAATTTTGGTTGAAATAGTTGAATTTTAAACTCAAAATGTCAACTTTCAACGAAATAGTTACATTTTCAAATAGAAAAGATAAACTTTAAACCGAAAATGCAATACTTCAATTTTCAGATGAAGAAATAAATTTGTAAATGAATACCGTTTTTTTAGCAACATAGTTACAATATGCACCTAAGTTATAAAATGTTGAATGGAATAATAATCTTTGACTGGAATAGTAGAATTTCAAATTAAAAATATGAATATTCGACAAAAAATCTAGTAAATAAATGTCAGACATTTGAGGTTTCATGGCGAGAGGGGACTCATTCTAAATGTAGTTACTACTTTTCTTGTTGGGACTAGAGAAAAAATTGTCAATATAGCAGTCGGTACACAGACTATACATGGGCAATTTTGAACATTGTCTTACATACGTAAATAATATAAATAGCGCACCCCTTAAATATTTTATGGCTTCTTCATACACTCTCTTTGACTGCAGGGAATCAGCAAATTCGTCAGGATATGATACTTATTGTACAGTTTATTAACAAACAGTCTACACTTTGTAGACAGCTTATATTTTTTCAAACATATTTTAAATAGACGCAAGCCTGGCGAGAGGGCATGATAACGGGCAGATTCTCTTCGGGCCCGGAGTTTTCATCAGCCTGAATTCTGAATTTTCAAAATTAAATATAGGGGCCCGTCATTCCTACCCCCCGGCCCAGTTTTTCCTCTCGACGGGCCCGATGGGTCGCATCTGGATTCGGAACTCCGAAAACTCTGAAGCGCAAGAACTCTCATAATTACTCAAATAAAATCTAAGAACTGGATCCTTTTCTTTGAGGCTTGCACATGCCCATACGCTTAATAATAATAATTAAAAGACACTTACCCTAAAGAAATCTGATGTACTCATCTCCGCCAAGTTTCGGAAATGTGGCATCTTAGCTTTTGATTGAAATATGGCCCTTAAGTAACTGTCTCTTTTTTCAGCAATACAGTACAATTCTTTCAGGTAATTTTATGCGCACAATTAAAAAAAAATAAAATTCATAATAAAAAAAATGTATAAATTTTTTATATATTATTAATATCAAATAGGTACTTCCATACATTCTTCAGGTATATGTATCCATTTTTCAACGGAATCTGAGACTTTGTCAGGCGACAAAATTTGTTAATTGTTTACATGCGTTGCAGAAACAACTACAGATTTTCGTCGATTTGTAAACCGGCATATTTCTGGCATTATTGTGATATCAGTGGCGACAAAGTTTTAATGCAGACTCCTATAGGATTTTTTGCGAGAAACACGAATCTGAAGGTTTTGAATCAATATCTCGAATAGTTTACCAGATACCGATTTTTTTTCACTTCTTTCAATTCCATGACCAATTACAGGGGTGCCTTCCCGCGCCCATTAAGTGTTGCAAAAGGGGCGGAAGTGTGACCTTACATCATTTCTGTGCCCAGTCACAGGATGCTTTCCCGCCCACCCCCTTGAGGTGTTGGAAAGCGGGTAGAGGTGTAACCCTCTATTATTTCTGTGACCAATCACAGGGGTGCCTTCCCTCCTCCCATGTGGGTTTGAAAAAGGGGTAAGGTGAAACCTGCATTATTTGATTATTCAATTTAATAGAAAAAATCGATATCTCGAAAACTATTTGAGATATTGATTTAAAAAATTCAGATTCTTTTCTCTCGAAAAAAGTCCTATCAGAATATATATAAAGAAGTAAGGTACATAAAAAACGAAAGTTAATAATTTTAACATGAAAAATTGATATCTCGAAAACTATTCGAGATATCGATTTAAAAATTTCAGATCCGTGTTTCTCGTAAAAAATCCAATTTATATCCATATTCAGAAATTATTTTAATGAAACACTAAAGTTAATCAAGGAACCCGCACCAAATACATGGTAAAAAAGGTCCCGGTGTAATTTTCAAAGTTTTTGATATTTTTTAGTTTATGCTCTCCTGATAGAAAAATCCTAATGGCAAAAACACAAATTATGAACAGTTTTTGAGCTACGACGATTTAAAAGTCAAATTTAGTACATATTTTTACCTGTGGAGTGGAATATATCACAGAATTTTTTTTCCACCCTTAGTATTGCTTTCGTGCAAGTTTATGTTGAAAAATAATTGCACGGACGAACAATGCGATTCAATTGCGTTAGAAGTGATAAGCGCTAAGCGTTCGGGCGATGCGCTAAGCGTTTGGGCGTTGCACTAAGCGCTTAGGCAATGCACAAAGCGTTCATATAATTGCATGTTATCGAGCATGAAACGGGAAATTTGATTCTTATTATCAAGAAGCATTTGGTTTTCCGAATCGGCGATACTATACAAAAGCTATTTAGAAACGCATGACAAACGCTACTTGCGATTGAAAGATTGCATCCCAAGTTCGTCGCAAACCGCTTAAGTTGAATGGCCAGACGAAAGAATCGATACCCAGCGTTGCAATTGGGCACTGATCAAACAGTTCATGTCAAGCACTCTAAAGTACCTTTTACCGAATTATCCTTTCGCGCAAACGCTTCCACCCTACCTTCAAATCTAAGCGTTTACTAAAAGAACTCAGACAACATAATAAAATCCCAGCGTTGCTGTTTGGCTTTGATTTGACAGTTTAAGTCAAGCAGTCTAAAATACTTTATAAGGAATGCTCATCTGGTTCCAACGCTGCTACTTTAAATTCAACGCTAAGCGTGAAAGGTATGTATGTACGTATATCACAAAATCAACGGCCAGTGGTGCTGTTTTCGTAATAAAATGATTATTGTGGACATAAACTGGCTGATCAGCGCCAAACAGCAAGACTGGGAGTTGATTTTGTTGTCTGCGTTATTTCTTAAACGCTTAGCGTTGAAGTTGAAGTGGGAGCGTAAGAATGAGGTAAGTATTCCTCATAAGGTATTTTAGACTACTTGATTAAAACTGGCGAATCAAAGCCAAACAGCAACGCTGGGAGTTTATTTTGTTGTCGGAGTGCATTTATTAAACGCTTATCGCTGAAGGTAGGATGAAAGCGTTGGCACAAAAGGAGAATTCTGTAAAAAGTGCTTTAGAGTGCTTGACATAAACTGGTTGATCAGTGCCAAATTACTAACCTGAGTGACTCAGACTTTCTCAACTGGGTTTGCTAATGCATTATGTTTGATGTCGCAGTTCTGTTAGGCTGTAGTTTCACCTTCTAATCATTCTTTAAAAGAGTCTTTTGAAGCGTCTACTATACCATCTGTATCATATAGCATTTCACCTTTCCTGTTTCTCATGTGGACAAACTCTGCACTCTTACTTCCCTCGATCTCTTTGAATAGTAGTTTCATGGTTCGTTTGAAGCCGTTTTCTATTTTCTTCTCTTCTTCTGTTCTGATTTTATCTTTATCATTACACTGCGCATTACCAGACTTCCATCCCGACACCGCGATACCGTGCACTTCTGTTCCAGTTTTTAACAATGATATCCCGTAACATATTCCGCCAACACTCTATACCTTTATTGTTTCCAAGAGCCTCCCAAGTTGCCTCATCTATGCGTTCGTTCATCTTATTCTAAAAATATATTTACACTTCGGGCTTCTGTTAATTTTCAATCTTGATTCGCGTTTGTTTCGTGTTTTCTTGTTCTCTTTCTTCTCCATCTCCGCCCTAAGTGTATTTTGGAGACTAGAAGGTAATGATCAGTATTGCATTGAGAACCCCTCATGACTTTTGTATCTTTGACCAGTTCTCTTAGTCTTTCATCTGCAATAACGAAGTGAATTAATTATAATGCGGTCATTTCCTCCACACCAGGTGTACATGTGGATGATTTAATGTGGAAATCAAGTATTTGTGATAAATAGGCCCTTTTCTAAGCATAAGCTAACTAATTTTTTCCGCTATCATTTTTTCTTGTTGGGTTCCCAAACTTGCCTAGCACCCTTTCTGTATCCTGACGTTGAACACCGACCAACCCCTTTACATCTCCAAGCAGAATTATTTTTTCACCTTGATCGCAAGTCCTTATTGTATCATCTAAAGTGTCCCAGAAGGCGTCTTTGACTCCTGTCATATCACTATTAACTGGGGCGTTGCAGGCTTTGATAAATTATCTTCTGATTCCTACCTTCATTCTAGCCCACAACAATCTGGAAGATACAAAATCATAACCTTCTAGATGTCTGGCTTTTTCATTCATAATCAAACTGACCCTTGACTACCATGTGATTCACTACCTACTACTGACCATACTTCACTACCGCCTTTGAACACCCCATTTCCTATATTTTTACTTTTGCAACCCTTTTTTATGTCTCAAGTATACATAAAGTATCTAGTTTCCTCACGTGCATAGTTTCTCGTAATTCTCTTACCTGAAGATCATTCATTCCTCTAGCATTTCAAGCGGATGAGGACAGAGATTGAAAACCGCGAGGCAGACTAAATTCTTTTGAAACCATTAAAATCAATTTAAAACTCCCTTGAGTACATGAAAGTGGTTCAAAATAATTAGATTTGTATATAAATTCAATTGTCATTTCACACGTGCGTTTGTTGGAAGAATACACAAAAAGGAGGGTGCAAACACTTTGAAATTTTTCTATATCCTCTCAAAGCACTGCCATCATTCAAAAATTTGTTAAAATCATTCCAAGTCCTCTAAGGTCTTGAAGATTTATATATTTGTAAATCTTTCAAAAATCCCTCATCAAATTCTGTCAAATTTTGCAAGTATTTTTATACATTTGAAATTGAAATATGAGATTGTAATCTGTTAAAATTTATAGAAAGCCCGCAATGGTAAACTAGAGCGTCAGGAATAATAATTTGTTATCACGGTAATAACAAAAGAGTAGTGAGGTGCCATCTTCGAAACTAAATAACGTACGGAGATAATTCTTAAAGCAAATTGCACATTTTTGGCTCCTAAAAATATTGTATGTTGTTGCATGTTGTTGTGTGTTGTATTTTTTTTTTGAAAATATGAAAGGCTTTTCGATTGGTGCGAATCGAACAATATATACACACGAAACATTTGATAATTCATTAGTGACGATATTCTTGAAATTCTGCGCTAACTAAGTTTTCTACATTTTGAACAAATGAGGCTCCTTTGTACTTTGATCGTAACCTTGGACGTTATTTTTGATTCTATGGGTAAGTAAGGAACAAATTAATATCATTTTTCGTAGTAAGTACGTTGAAAATCTATTGTACACTAATGAATTTAAAATACTATGTGAACTCTTTGAAAATAAACGATTATTATTATTTATATAATTTCTTTGATAGTTAAGTATCATAATAATAATTACGTCGCAGTAGGACCGCATATATATATATATTATAACGACTTTCCCAGTCTTATGGGACATAAGCTGCGAGCATCGCTACAAAATGACAGCAACTAGTTGAATGGTTGTTAGGCGCCAGACACCTCTTCGGCGTCACTCCAAAATGTTCACAAAAAGAAATGCATATAACTAATCTCTTATAAAAAGTGCCTGGTTCAGGAAGAGGGATTTCGCTGGGGTAAGAAAAACACTCCAGAATTGAGTTTTGTAAAAATATAGTAAAACTAGGTACGTTTAATTAAATTCATCAAATAGTGTTATACAAGGTTGAAATTTGAATTTACAAAAAAGGGGGTTTAGACCGAAACCATGATTAACAAGTCAACAAAACTATTCGATCCACAAAAGAATAAAGGAAATTAACGTTTCATTACAAACTGTAAAATGCACAAAGAAATAGCTTAACCTACGCGAAAAATCTTAGCATAAAAGGGCCCACTAAATCCAATATGGCGTCAGCCTGAAAATGTAGACATTTTTGCTATGATTATTCGCGACACATATCTCACACAAATCACAAATCTTAAGAACACAATAAAAGAAATAATCTCATGAACCCTAACAGAAATCTGGAGAAAAGTACAATGGAAACGCCTACCACAATCCTGGAATGACAGAGTCCCTGTAATTTAGTTCAATGGCCGAAATAATAGGATCGTCTAAGAAAATTTGGTGACAACGTTGTGAGGGATCTCGCAAATTAAGGGAAGGGAAGGATTTGGAGCGTCGAGAAGCGGGTGAAGTCAATGAGGGAAAAACACAAGTACAGTATGAGAGGTTTATTCACAGAGAAACTCAAATATCGAATTGTCAATTATAACCTCAATTTGATGTCACTCGTGCAATCTTGATAATTATAACAATACCTGTCAAACGTTAAAAAAAAATCAATGAAAAGCTTTTTTTGACAGCAGTGAGAACAGGTATTCGTTCATTTGAAAAATGGAAATTCATTCATTCGCTCTTTCCCACGTTTTGTACTGCTCAAGAATACTGCGAGCAGTTTTCTCATAGAAAGGCAGATTGAATGAGCTGAAATCAGACATCTAATATCTTTTGTACGCGATTTTATAATTTGTTATGGTTTTCTTCAGGTTCTGAACTTCACATTTTATGTTGAACATTCATCCAGAACATCTTCATCCAATGTATAGAATTCCTGAAGATCAAACAAGAATTGACTTGACTGTTGGACGTTAAATGGAATTTTGAATTTGATTTTAATCTAATTTGATATTTTTAAATTTCAATCTTTATCCAAAGCCTTTAAATATTTGACGAAACGTAGAATAAGCAATGATTGGTTAGCCTTATAGTACATAAATTTGATTTTATATCATAGCAAATTTTGTTAAAGTGGATTCAAAATAATTTTGAATAACCAACAGTTTTCGTATTATTTAGTTCCATACATGTGTAACAAAATGAACACTTTGTTTGACAGAACAACTTCAATATTTTGCCCGAAAAAAACCTTCAGATTCGGCTGTTTCGTTCCTGGCAATCCTCGGAGCGTTAGCTATGAAATGCATCGGTCCTCGCGAACGAAGCTAAAGTGGGGATTGCGCTCGAGCGACAAATCGGGGAAGCGGCAATGCTCGGAGCAGGGACTATATTATAAAGCGTGGTTTTTGATTTATGGATAATGATCTTGTATGAAAAATAATAATTTTTTAAGAAAATTTTAGAAAATCTACTTCAACAAAACCGAATAGTAACGTTTGAATTTTCTTGTAGAAAATAATGAATTTCATGAATAATTACACCTCATCAAAATAATTCAGGTTGTGAAATGAAAATTTTCTAAGTAATTCTAAAAGAAATACATCACTTAAAATGCATTAAAAGTAGAACATTGTACGAGCTACGCGTGCACCAATTACTCTTTCTTTAAGGGGGGATCCTGCTTTAGAAGGCTGAAAAAATCGATTTTTTTTATTGTTTAAATCTATTCCTAATATAATTAAGGATATGTATCTAAAGTTATAGAGGCTGATTCGCAGTATTTTCAAAGATACAGTAATAAATGAGGTGTCGAGCAGGTACACGAGCGCTCGGGTAGATGGAGCGCGCGCTCCACCCCACAGTCTAATAACTCCGAACTGTGTACTTGAAAAGGTTCAACGGTCCTTCGAAACAATATTTTGAATTCGTAAAAGTGGAGCAAATAAATCTAAAAGGGAAATAATAATTTTCACATTAATAATATGTGACGTGGAACGAAGAAACCAGCCTTAGGAACAAAAAATCGATTTATCAGTTTTTACTGATTCCCGTTTTTTTTAATTGGTTCGTTTTATAGTTTCAAATTTAAAAGCAAATAAATGTAAATGGAAAATAATAATTTTCACATTAATATGTGACGTGGAACGAAGAAACCAGCCTTAGCACCAAAAAATCAATTTTTTGGTTTGTACTGATTCCTGTTTTTTTATTCGTTTGTTTTATTGTTTAAAATTTAGAAAAAATCAATGAATAAGAAAAATAATAATTTTCACATGTGACGTGGAACGAAGAATCCAGCCTTAGCACCAAAAAGTCAATTTTCCTGTTTTTACTGATTTCTTTTTTTTTACTCGTTTGTTTTATTGTTTAAAATTTAGAAAAAAAAGTAATGAAAAAGGAAAATAATCATTTTCACATTAATAATATGTGACGTGGAACGAAGAAACCAGCCTTAGGAACAAGAAGTCGGTCTTCCGGTTTTTACTGATTTCTATATTTTTTTAATTGGTTCGTTTTATTATTTGAAATTTAGAAGCAAATATATATAAAAAGACACTAATAATTTTAACATTATTAATATGTGACGTGGAACGAAAAAAAGAGCATTAGGACCAAAAAATCGATTTTCCGGTTTTTACTGATTCCTGTTTTTACTGGATCGTTTTATTATTTCAAATTTAGAAGCAAATAAATCTAAAAGGGAAATAATAATTTTCACATTAATAATATGTGACGTGGAACGAAGAAACCAGCCTTAGGACCAAAAAATAGATTTATCAGTTTTTACTGATTCCCGTTTTTTTAATTGGTTCGTTTAATAGTTTCAAATTTAAAAGCAAATAAATGTAAAAGGAAAATAATAATTTTCACATTAATATGTGACGTGGAACGAAGAAACCAGCCTTAGCACCAAAAAATCGATTTTCCGGTTTTTACTGATTCCTGTTTTTTAATCGTTTGTTTTATTGTTTAAAATTTAGAAAAAATAAATGAATAAGGAAAATAATAATTTTCACATGTGACGTGGAACGAAGAATCCAGCCTTAGGACCAAAAAATCGATTTTCCGGTCTTTACGGATTCCTGCTTTTTAATTGGCTCGTTTTATTATTTGAAATTTAGAAGAAAATAAATGTTAAAGGAAAATATCATTTTTCACATTAGTAATATGTGACGTGGAACGAAGAAACCAGCCTTAGAACAAAAAAATCGATTTTCCGGTTTTTACTGATTTCTGTTTTTTTATTCGTTTGTTTTATTGTTTAAAATGTAGAAAAAAAATAAATGAAAGAGGAAAATAATAATTTTCACATGTGACGTGGAACGAATAATCCAGCCTTAGGAACAAGAAGTCGGTCTTCCGGTCTTTACTGATTCCTGTGTTTTTAATTGGCTTGTTTTATTATTTAAAATTTAGAAGAAAATATTACTTTTCACATCAATAATATGTGACGTGGAACGAAGAAACCAGCCTTAGGAACAAGAAGTCGGTCTTCCGGTTTCTACTGATTTCTATATTTTTGTAATTGGTTCGTTTTATTATTTGAAATTTAGAAGCAAATATATGTAAAAAGAAACTAATAATTTTAACATTAATAATATGTGACGTGGAACGAAGAAACCAGCATTAGGACCAAAAAATGGATTTATCGGTTTTTACTGATTCCTGTTTTTTTAATTATTTCGTTTTATAGTTTCAAATTTAGAAGCAAATAAATGTAAAAGGGAAATAATAATTTTCACATTAATAATATGTGACGTGGAACGAAGAAACCAGCCTTAGAACCAAAAAATAGATTTGTCAGTTTTTACTGATTCCCGTTTTTTTTAATTGGTTCGTTATATAGTTTCAAATTGAAAAGCAAATAAATGTAAAGGGAAAATATTACTTTTCACATTATTAATATGTGACGTGGAACGAAGAAACCAACCTTAGGACCAAGAAATTGATTTTTCCGGTCTTTCCTGATTAATGTTCTTTTTTTCATTGGTCCGTTTCATTATTTAAAATTTAGAAGAAAATAAATGTAAAAGGAAAATATTACTTTTCGCATTATTGATATGTGACGTGGAACGAAGAAACCAGCCTTAGGAACAAGAAGTCGGTCTTCCGGTTTCTACTGATTTCTATATTTTCAACATGGGTTTTGATATCATTTGTTTACAAAATTAACAAGCAGAATCTCGATCTAGTATCAGCTTGTCGATAAAAGCAAGCAGTTTTATCGCCAAACAATGGCCTTGAAAATGAACAATTCACAATGTTTACTATTTGATACTATAATTTTTTTTAAACCAAATAACATTCTTCATGAAAAATTTTCTGCTTTCACGCACCTCTGTGCATCAAATACACTGAACGTAGAGAATTTTTTTCAAGACAGTAGAATAAATTGAAAAGAATCGTCTTTTGTTCGCTATTTGCATGAACATACAATTTTAGACTACGATTCAAAAACTGTAAACACATATTAATTCTTAATTGTAATTTTGAATTTATATCAAAAACAAAATCTAAGATTGACTGAAAATTGCGTGGTCAAAGTTATTTTGAACTTTGCTATTTCGATTTCACCCCACTGTGCAGGATAGTGAGGATAGTGTAGGTAGTTAGACCGCACTAAGAAATTAATAGTTCCTGAAGCTACAGATTTTCCAGCATCTTTTTTTTTAACCTCTTTTTAAATATTGCTTGTCTTTGGACTGAATTTAAAACCTGCAAAAATGATTCAAATATTATCAGTTGTTTTGAAGATATGATGTTTTTGAAAATTCGAGTCTTAAAATTCAAAATCTTGTAACTCCCTAAATTTGAAAAAATTTTGAACAATATTTTGAACATAAACTGTACTCGCGCGACACTAAATTTCTCCTAATTTTTTATCAAAATCACTCTGACATTCAGGAAATGGATTGATTCAGTTCATATTTAGGACATTTAATACAAATATAATTTTGTAGATGTTAAACACGGGAAAAATCTTCAACTGAACCAACAATATTTTCAATTTAACCTGGATCGGACCACAAATACCGATTGGAAAGATCCAATGAAATTGGCAAAATCTTTAAAATAATGAATTGCAAAAAAAAATTATTGTTGACTATTATTATTATTCAATCACATTTTCCATACCACAAAATAAAGATATTATATGAATGATATCAAAATGTTGGAAGTCTGGATATAGCGCTAATAAAATGGGAATAATATTGATAGCGGTTTAAAATTTACAATTTACTTTGTGGTGTACATTAAATTTATAAAGAAATAAATCGACTAATTGAAATAAAAATGAAGGAAATCAACAAAAAGGTGGTTTTGAAATTTCTATAATTTTTTAAAACTTTAAACATTGTATGACATTTGAAGCTTACAAAGTTTCGAAACTAATTCATAGGTATAAAAATCCATGAATAGAAGATACATTTCAAAAAATGACATAAAATGTTCATAAAGTGCTGCTTGTACGTTCTTTTTTTTCAAAAACAAAAGTTACTTCTTCAAATATATTTTAGTTTTGCTGATTTGATTTTTCAGTATTTTTCTTTTTGATCAATCAATTTTTTGCAGCATGATAAAATAACTTCCTTAATGGAATAAGTGAGTAGATTGTGTAATAATCGACAATAACAGTGACTATAAATTGAAAAAGTTATATCTTTCAACCACTATTTTTTTGCTTAAACAAATTTTGTCTTCTGCGATTATTAAAATCAGTGAACAAAATCAGTTGCTCACATGGCTGAATTGAGTGAAAATAAATTTAATTTATTAGAACTCTGAGTGAGAAGTATTATTGTAGTAAAGTATGTTCTCAAATATTTTGCCTATATTTTTCCCCTTGAAGTAATAACTGTACTTAAAATTCATAATTTGTAGTCAAATATTTTTTGTAATATAAATAAACTAATTGCGACACTGTATTGCGGTTTTTGAAACTAAATTCACTGAAATTTAAATTGGACTTGATTTCTAAAAATGAAAATTGGATTTTAAACAAAATTAATATTTTAAAGACGGTCAAAACCTATGTGATTAAGTGATAATTACGTGAAATTATGTTCGCTAAGCTTCATAACACCACCTACTGTGTGACACATAATTGAAACTGAGAAAATCTGCAGTGACTCATTGATGTATATATACAAAAAATAAAACTAACCTGAGTTTCTGGAAAAAATACACAAATAAGCGGCCGTAGGAAAGCTTCCTTTTCTTTCGGTTAGCAACAACGTTAGAGAAAGTTCAACTGGAACATACTGAATTTATACACATTTTGTCAGTGGGAAGCACTGCTCTCATGCTTTGATAAATATATCACAGGAAGAGACTTCAGTTTAAAAAAAATTATTAATTTTTAGACACAACAAAAAAAGAATTTTCAGCAAACTAACTCATTTTTCAACCAAAGAGATGAATTTTCAATTAAAATGATGATACTTTAACTAAAAAATGATAATTTTCAACAAAATATGTTAACTTTTAACCAAGTAATTAAATTTTACAAAAAGGAAATAGTTATATTTTTGGGTAAAAAAATTAATTTGTCATAAAAAAAAATTTCTACCAAAGTGATAAATTTGCAACGAAATTAACGAATCTTGAACTGGAATAGATAAATTTTAAACCAAAAAGATGAATTTTTAACAAAAAAGTTCAACTTTCAACCAAGAAGTTTTTTTTCAACCGAAAACATGCATGTTTAACTAAATTGATGATTATTTATTTACTTATTTAATTTATTATTTTATTTTATTTATTAACCAAAAAGATTCAATTCTACCAAAACAGAGGAATTTTCAACTAAAATGATGAAATATTCAATTCAAATAATAGCATTTTCAGTTTAAAAAAAATTATTTTCAATAAAAAGAAATAATTTTAAAAAAATGGTTACATTTTCCAAAAAAGTGATGAATTTTTAAGTAAAATGATGAATCTTCAACTTGAATAATATAATTTTCAACCAAAAAGATTAATCTTATACGAAAAAGATCGAATTTTACACAAAACACATGAATTTTCAACCAGATTCTTTAATTTTGAACTAAGAAAAATCAATGTTCAATCAAAAATAGAACAGTTACATTTTTAGTTAAAAAAATTAATTTCGTACCAAGAAAGGAGAACAAATTTACCACAAAAATAGATAAATACAGTAATGTAAGCTACTTTTAGGAATGAAGAATCATTGTTATTCAATGTTATATTGTGATTCAAAAGAAATTAAGCAGGCTCTCGAAAAAGTTCCCTGACTTTAAAAAAAATTCTCTCACATTTTCATGTTTTTCCAGGTATATAAAAATTTCCTGACAATTCCAGGGTTTTCAGGTTTTCCAGGTAGGGTAGTCACTCTGGTTCATAGCATAGATTCTGAGAAAAAAATTTCAATTTAAGGTTTATTTTCTAATTGACATACATCATATAAAATTCGAGAATTTCAAACAGTATTACAAAAGAAATGGGTTTCAAATACGCATACAATAAAAATGTAGCGAAATTTAGCGGTATACGTATCGCTGGTTCAGATTTAGAAAGTATGATCTTGTCCTTTTCCAAATCCACGTTTATGTCCTCATTGTGTCCTGTTGCGTCCGAACGACCTCAGAGTCCTAGTCTGTCTGGGACTCAGTCTCAGACTTGGTCATCGCCGCTGCGATCCACTTGGCCTCCTTTTCAACCTTTGTTGAAAAGACCTCCAAAATAGTCTTCGACAGTCTTCAGAACTCCAGATTAAAATGTATGTATGTTTTCCAAGCCTTGTTTTGCTACATTTTTAATTCCGTGTCCAAAACCACCACCTCCAAGACCGCCTCCTGAGATTCCACCAAGACCTCCTCCTGAAGTTTCTCCAAGAACGCCCCGAGAAGTTTCTTCAAGACCGCTTCCGGAAGTTTTTCCAAGACCGCCTCCTGAGATTCCACCAAGACCTCCTCCTGAAGTTTCTCCAAGACCTCCTCCACGAGTTCCTCCAGGACCGCTTCCGGAAGTTTTTCCAAGACCGCCTCCTGAGATTCCACCAAGACCTCCTCCTGAAGTCTCTCCAAGAACGCCCCGAGAAGTTTCTCCAAGACCGCTTCCGGAAGTTTTTCCGAAACCGCCTTCTGAGATTCCACCAAGACCTCCTCCTGAAGTTTCTCCAAGAATGCCCCGAGAAGTTTCTCCAAGACTGCTTCCTGAGATTCCACCAAGACCTCCTCCTGAGGTTTCTCCAAGACCACCTCCAGGGGTTCCTCCAAGACCGCTTCCGGAAGTTTTTCCAAAACCGCCTCCAGAGATTCCACCAAGACCTCCTCCTGAAGTTTCTTCAAGACCGCTTCCGGAAGTTTTTCCGAGACCACCTCCTGAGATTCGACCAAGACCTCCTCTTGAAGTTTCTCTGAGACCTCCTCCTAAAGTTTCTCCAAGACCGCTTCCGAAAGTTTTTCCAAGACCGCCTTCTGAGATTTCACCAAGACCTCCTCCTGAAGTTTCTCCAAGACCACCTTCAGGAATTTCTCCAAGACCGCTTCTGGAAGTTCCGACAAGGCCCAGTATAAGTACACTATAAACAACTGTTATGTAGAAAATATGTCATTGTGGCTTGAAAATGCAACTGTTTGGTTTAAAATTAATCTATTTTGGTTCAGGATTCAACTATTTTGTGAAAAATTCGCCTTTTTTGGCAGACTTCAACTATTTTTTATTTAAAATAAACATCTGCTTCCGCTCTACTTTCTTAAGGATGAAGAGGAAATACTTTGTCTGGTTTCTGTAAGCCGTTTATGAAAACCACCTCAATTTTTTTAAACTAATGTTGTTAGAGATAACTAACATTGAGGGATTCATTTCTTCACAGGACAAATCATCAATGGCGAAAGTGCTGGATGTGGGGAACAGAGACAGACACGTTCTGATTATTATAGGTTAGTCTCTATCACTTAAACTCTGTTGCAATTATTCAACTCAGTTATTTTTTATTTCTTCTTATTTGCATACCTTTTCTCCAGTACTTATAATGTAAGCTTATTTCAAAGCAGTCTTCATTTAACGAGAATGTCAAGTGTAAAGTTCGCGCTGAGGGAGATACAATTTTGGAACCCAGAAGCATTTTGGAAGAGTTTTTGTGCTCCTTCTTATCCTATTGCGTATTCGAGTACAGCTACGACAAAAAGCAGTAAAGCTTTGAAGTTCAACCAACGAAGAGTTCATTTAAACTCAACCATTTGAATTTTGTGTAATTTGCAAAAGTAATGATTCTTTTTGGAACATTAGCAGGGTATTTGAAAAATCAGCTCTAAGGGAGGACATAAAAGAGGAAAGAAGAAAGGAAAACAACATACAGTCAATCCTAAAGTTGAAAAATTGATGGACCGTATAGAAGAGGATGCACACTTGGACGCTAGCAAAACAAATGTTCTTCAATAATCAATAATAATAATTTTGTACACATTATATCTCATTTTGTAATTTATTCTACATTTCATTTATTAATACGCTTTTTAATAGTTCGAAAGGACGTGCAATGTAGCCTAAGTAATTCTAGATTGTTTCAATCAAATATTTTACGATTAAAAGAGAATTATTCAATTGTAGCATTCAATTCTAGTAAGAGAAAATTGCAAACCGGGTACGGGCAAAAGAAAACCAGTGTATCGGACAATTGGCATTTCTCCCATACCCAAGTATGAGCAAAATACTATCCCGGTATGAAAACTATCTCATACACGCATAACTATTTTCCGATACCGATGTATAGAAAAATTTCAATACGAGTACGGGTTAAATACTTCTAATACATTTATGGGAAATTCAATATAGTTTTTTCTTACAGTGTACAATAAGAACATAAGAATCCACTAACAGGAAGATTGGAGGGTCTTCTGCGAGGTCTTCTTCGGGCTCAGAGGGCTCAGTAATGGCGAACTTGCTGAAGACAAAACGCTGGATTGCCTGTTGGAAGTCCACTTCCCAGGTTTTCACCGAACTCAAACCAGCCAAGAGGAGGAAGTCTAGGGCCAGGAGAGGAAGAAGGCCGACTGATATCTCGCTGCCAAGGTCGTTGATACCAAAGAGGTAAAATAGGCCACTTGAACCTTCTGCCCCTTTAAATCGCTGGGGGCTGATGGTATATACTCAGTACTCTCACTAGAGCGCGTGGATTTCCTCGTCCCTCCACTGACGAAACTACTTCCGGCAAGCATTACCCTTAAGCACGTGCCATCGACATGGAACGATAGCAAAGTGGCCTTTACTCTCAAACCTGGGAAGGACGGCTACACTGCTCCTAAAGATATCGAGCTGATCAGTTCAACGTCCTTCCTTCTGCAGACGCTAGATCAACTGGTCGAGAAATATGTAAGAGATAAGGTGCTATTAGCCTCCGCGTTGCACAGAGGGTAGCACGCCTTTCCGACAGTCTGCTCTGTAGAAACTACGATCTATGCTTCAGTGCAAAATTGGAGCAGCATCTGGAACAGGCAGGGTATGCTGTTGGCAGATGACTTTGTAATCCTAAGCAGGAGCTTATCTGAAAACTTTCATGTGTGTCACAAGGTCGACTCGGCGCATCGTGGAACTCTGGTGCGGCAGCTTAGACCTCTCTGTAAATCCAGAAAGAAGCAGCCTGGTCATTTTCACGAGAAAGTATAGAGGGACGAAAGTTGACGTCACTGCACTTCAGGGTAAAAGGATGATGATCTCAGACTCACAAGGAGACATCACTATGAGTCACAGGCTTTGAGCGTGTTTCAATTCTAAATTATAATAACGGTATAATAAGTATTTTGATCGTGAAATGCGTCATCAGAGTATAGCAAAAAAGATTGTTGTGAAAATGCGCATAGGCTAGGTTCTTGTGTCGTATTTGAAAGACTTAAAATATTCATATATTGTCCAAAATTATTAACATTACTGTTGTCAATTATTTTTTTGGAGTGAAGTAATTCAGGTTTAGGAGTTTTAGTGTTGTAATACAAAAATATTGCGGACTAATTTTAAAAGCAAGTCAAGCGCGGTGCTTGTTAGTTCTGTAACGAAAACTGGCTGTACTTTTAGGCCGACAATTATTCAAATGTATGGGGTAAATACAAATTTGATGGATTTAATTTTCAAATTACGTTTTTTGCATATATTTGTCTCGATAAAATATTTTGTAGCATATTAAATATCCAATAAATTAATAAGTGCTGATGAAAAGTGGAGAAAACATTATTCTGATGACTTATTACAAATACACTTTTCACAGAGTACCAATAATATTTCTACAAAGTGAACATTAAATTTTCAGCACTGACATATGTAAATATTGTAAACTGTGAAAATAGTAAATTTCAATTGAATTTGATTTTTATTGATATTTATAATGATTACTGACAATTGAAAATAACGCTTAATTGAACTGAATCATAAAATTTATATATATTCTTTTTAAAGCTAGACAATAATTTATTTTGTTTCGTTATAAATCTTTTGGAATAATTTGCAATTTTATCTTAAAATTAATTTTTCAAAGTAAGAGATCATATCAATTTTCTCAGGAATCTTTAATGAAAAACTTTTATATTTTCTTGAAACCTTTCGAAAGTCTTAAGAAGTTCCTTTTTTTCGAAACTTCAATGATCTACATTTTGTTTTAAATTTCTTGAAATCGTTCCAGGTTTCAAATTATTTTTGAAATTTTTTCAGAACTTTTCAATATCTTTTTCAATCAAGAAAATTTTTCCTACATTTTTTTCAAAATTCTGCAAAATAAAAAAATTGCCCTAAAATCTTCCAGAAACTTTTCTGCCAATTTCGGAAATCTTTTGACATGTTTTGAAATGTTTTTCAATTTCATCTTAAAATAAATATTTCAAAATAAGATTTATTTTAGTATTCCCAAGAATCTTTAAAAGAACACTTTTTTATTCCCTTGAAACCATTCAAAATTCTTGAGAACCTTGTTTTTCGAAATCTTTAAAAATCCACGTTTTGTTTTTACATTTCTTGAATTCGTTTCTAGTTTCAAATTATTCTTGAAATTTTTTCAAAATTTTCAAATAACTTTCAAACTGATTAGAATTTTTCATTAAATTAAAAATATTGCTTTAAGATCTTCCAGATTCTTCTTCGGCAATTTTGGAAATCTTTTGAAATGTTTTGAAATCTTGTTCAATTTTATCTTGAAATTAATTTATCATACTAAAAAATCATTTCAATTTTGCCAGAAATCTTAAAATAACTTGGTTATGGCAAAAAAAATTCTACTTTATTTTTCAAAATTTTAGGGAATCATTTAAAATCCTGAAAAATAAAAACAATTTTCCAACAATCTTTCAGACTCTTGAACATAATTTTAGATATCTTTTGAAATATTCCATTAAAATAATTTTTGAAAATAAAGAAATAAAAACATTTTAAATTTCCCATGAATCTTTAGAAAATTTTCTCTTGAAAATCTTTACAAATCGATTTTATTTCAAATTTTATGAAATCTTTCCGAAACTTCTTAATATTTCTTAAACTAACAAGAATTTTTTGTAAAATGTTGTAAACGTGTAGAATTGAAAAATTTTGCTTTACAATTTTCTGCATTATTTTTCGAAATTTTAGATAATCATTTGTTAATATTCTCTTGAAATTAATTTACAAAATAAAACATTATTTAAATTTGACAAGGAATTTTAAGAAAACTGTTTCTTCAAAATTCTCAAGGCAAAATGTTCGGCGAAATGTTCGGCAAAATTCTTTCCATTATTCTCGTTCATCACAAAAAAAGCTTGATAACATATTAGTCTAAAAGTCCTTAAACTTAATTCTAAAGCAAACAACAATATAAAAAGTCCCTTTCTATAATATAAAAAACACAAAATTTCACATTCTTGACACTTTTCCCATGCATATGAATAATTCTCAGTCTAAAAGTGCAGCCAGCGTCACCCTCGACCGAACTCAACATTTCCGTTTGGGTTCAGGGGGTCTCAAAACGTGAACATTTGACAAAAACCGGGGGGGTCAAATTTTACACAAATCTAACACCTTCTCTGGATGAGAATGTAAAAATGTAAAATTATGGAACATCGTAGAAAACATTCTTTCAACAAATAATTTGTTAATGACAAAATTTTTTGTTAATGACAAAATTTTTTGTTTATTATATAATATTGGAACATCTTTATCCAATGTTACTCTATGAAACTTAGGCGATTTTAACCAGTTTTCTGTTATTGACGCACACGGGGAACGTCAAGTAGAAAAAATGGCCATTTTGTTCATCATATTTGTTTATTCATAAGAAAATTGGAAGCCTGATCCAAAAATCGAGCTTAAAAACTCTCTTAGAAGTCTTATCAGCTTTTTGAAAAGAAAAAACACATCCAAATCGGTCCGCACGTTCAGTCGGAATCGTATTTTGAACCAAAAAATGTACTTTTTCCGACTGTGCGTCGTACATAAGCCTTTAATAAGCCTCGTATATAAGAATTTTAAAGAAAACTGTTAGGAGCCGTTACTGAGAAGAGTTCTGAGCCTTTTTTACGAGAGGATTTATGAGCCACTAATTGGAAGACTTCTGAGCCGGTTTTACGAAAACACTTATGAAGCACATTTACCAGAAAAATACTGAGCGATTTTTGTCGTAATGAGAATAATTAATGCTTGCATTGACTAGCAAGTGCCTGTAATTTTGCATCATGAATGAATGCATTTTTGTATTCAAGATCACGTCGGCGGTGCGCTTTCGTCATCGTGTGCGGGTGCTCGTGTAGTCGCGTACGTTCAACGAATGTCAATGACTGTCGCGTCATCGTACGCATACGCGAAGAAAGTAAAAACTGTAAAGTAAAAGGGAGACGAGAGTGTAAGTCAAAAGCAAAGCAGGCGGATTATCGAGGTCCGTTTGCTAGGTATGGAAAGTGCGTCCAACTTGCACTTTCGTAATCAAATTGAGATTCTCATCTATACGTATTGGCACGCACGAAATTTCACTAATGCACAAGTTGCATACAGCAGGAACTTTTTGGGACTAGAGACAATTAGGAGAAAGTTCGTTTTTCTTTCTCAGAATATTTTTTCTCTTCGTTTCTTCACTATTTTTTTGGTAATATCAGGGGCCATTCAAAAACTACGTCACGCTATTTCGAACACTTTTTTCACCCCTCAGAACATCACACACAAATACAAACACCCCCACAGACACTTTTAAGTCCAAATTTTTACTTAGATTTAATTTGTTAAAAGTCTCAAATAAAATAAAGAAGGTAGAAATATATTTGATTTTTGATTTTTACGAAGATAGGAGAATAATAGGGTAATAATTAATTTTAAATAAAATTAATGTATTAATACTATATTTTATTTCACATGAAACGCTTTTGATTTCAAGTCGAAATATAATGCATTTTCAACAAAGTAGTTGAATTTTCAAACAAAAAGGATTAATTTTCCATCAAAATAGATAAATTTTCGACGAACGAGTCGAATTTTTAAGCTGCAAACTCGAAAGTTTCAGAAAATAGTTGAATTTTAAATCCGAAAAAAAATGTTAACCAATAAAGATGACTTTTCAACCAAATCGTTGAATTTTTGAAAGCCAAGAAAAGCAATTTTAGATCAAACTGTTCCTTTGACAACAGTTAAACTATGGGGTACGTGACGTTTAGGCGCCGCCGTTTGAACGCCACCGTTTAGGCGCCAGGACGTTCGGGCGATGGAAGTTTAGGCGCCGGGATGTTTAGGCGATTAGCGGTTTAATCACAGTAAACCCTGAGGTATCAAGGGTTGGAAATTATTTGATTGTATGCAACATGTTATGTTATGTATGCTACCCTGGTGGAAAAATATTTACAAAAAAGTGCCGAAAGCTAAAACTATTTTCACAGGAATCTATCAATGAATACAAAAAATTACAACCAAAATTACAGGAAAGTAAAACTTTTTTCTATTGTTGAGACGAATTTTGTACCTTTTTTGTTTGTACATTGTCATATTTTATTGTAGTTTTAATTTTCTACAAGAACTTACAACTACAAGAATCTACAGGAAATTATAGGTCTTGCAGCGAAAAGTTGTTCTCTTCAGACCTACCATGACAGATATTTAGAATATTGCAATGAGATAATTTTAAATTAGGATGTGTACATGATCGCTATTACAAAAAAGCTTTTCGATGAGTTGGCATGGAAGAATGAGATGTCCAGTTTAGTCAATGTACCGTACTATTTTCATTTGAAGTAGAAATCAGTCTTCACACAGTAGACCTCGACAACAAAATTTTTTTTAATCACTGGAGGAAAAAAAAATGGAATAGAATAGAATTGAATAGAATAGAAAAAAAAGAATAGAATTTAATAGAATGAAATAGAATAGGATAGAGCAGAATGAAAACGAAGAAAATGCAATATAATAGAATAGAGTGGAATGGAATAGAATAAAGTAGCAAAGAATAGTATAGAATAGAAAAGAATAGAATAGAATAGAATGGAATAGAATTGAAAAAAATATAATAAAATAGAGTAGAATGGAATAGAATTGAAAATAATGTAATACAATAGAGTAGAATGGAATAAAATAAAATAGAATAGAATAGAATAGAATGAAATAAAATATAATATAAATAAACGAATAGAATATAATAGAATGGAGTACAATAAAATAGAATAAAAAAAAGAATAGAATAGAATAAAAGAGAATAGAATAAAATAAAATGGAATAGAATAGAATAGCATAGAATAGCATAAAATAGAATGAAATAGAATAGAAAAAAAGAATATAAGACAATAGACTAGAATATAATGGAATAAAAGATAATGTAATGAAGAGGAATAAATAGAATAAGATGAGATAGGATAGGATAAGATAGAATAGAATGGAATGAAAAAATAGGATAAGATAGAATAGAATAGCACAAAATAGCATAGAATATAATAGAATAGAATAAAAAAGAAAATAACAGAATAGGATAGGATAGAATAGGATATGATAGGATAGTATAGTATAGGATAGGATATGATAAAATAGAATAGAATAGACTAGTATACAATAGAATAGAATATAATAGAATGGATTCGAATAGAATAACATAGAATAACATAGAGTAGAATAGAATGGAAAAAGATTAGAATAGAATAGAATCGAATGGCGTGGAATAGAATAGAATAGGATAGGATAGGATAGGATAGAAATAAAATAATAGAATAGATTAAAATTAAATCTATTCTATTCTATTCTTTTATTTCTATTCTATTCTCTGCTGTTCTATACTATTCCATTCCATTTAATGGAATATAATAGAGTAGAAAAAAATAATAGAATAGAATAGAATGGAATGGAATAGGATAGAATAGAATAGAATATGATAAGATAGCATAGAGTAGTGAAGAATATAAAAGAATAGAATAGGATAGGATAGGATATGATAGGGTAGGATAGGATAAGATAGGACAGGACAGGATAGGATAGGGTCAGATAGGGTAGGATAGGGTAGGATAGGATGGGATAGGATGATATAGGATACAATAGAATAAAGTAGAATAGAATAGAATAGAATAGAATAGAATAGAATAGAATAGCATAGAATAGAATAGAATAGAAAAAAATATTAGAATAGAATAGAATAAAATAGATAAGAATAGAATAGAATAGAAAAAAGAATGGGATAAAATAGAATAGAATAGAATGGAATGGAACAGAATAGAATGAAATAGAATATTATAGAATGGAAATAAGAGAATAGAATGGAAATAAAAGTATAGAATAGAATAGAAATAAACGAATAGAATAGAATAGGGTAGCATAGCATAGAAAAGAATAGAATAGAATAGAGATAAAAGAATATAATAGAATAAAATAGGTTAGGACAGCATAGAAAAGAATACAAAAGAAGAGAATAGAATAGGATATAATAGGATAGGATAGGATAGAATAGGATAAGACAGAATAGAATAGAATGGATTGGAATAGAATTGAATAGCATAAAGTAGCATTGAATAGTATGGAATGGAATAGAATAGAATAGGATAGAGCAGAATGAAAACGAATAAAATGAAATAGAATAAAATAGAATGGAATATAATAGAATAAAGTAGCATAGAATAGTATAGAATAGTGAAGAATAGAATAGCATAGAATGGAATAGAATTGAAAAAAATATAATAGAATAGAGTAGAGTGGAATAGAATTGAAAATAATATAATACAATAGAGTATGATAGAATGAGATAGAATAGAATAGAACAGAAGAAAATAATAGAATTGAATGGAGTAGAATAAAATAGAATGGAAAAAAAATATAATAGAATAAAAGAGAATAGAATAAAATAAAATGGAATAGAATAGAATAGCATAGAATAGCATAAAATAGAAAATTTTCTCGGTTTCCAGGTTACACTTTCAGTTTCGCGATAAAAAATTATTATGAAAATGAATCAAACTGTGTTAAAATTTCATTTTATTAATTGTGTAGAAAATTCTTTTTTTTTCGTATATCTTATACTATGTGTGCCGCTAAATTTTCAGTATTTTTTTATTTCAGAAATTATACGCTAATTTTTTGAAGCAAATTTAATTTTTCAAACAATTTCTGTCAGAATTCGTTATGGATAGTTGTTTCTTTTTTGGAGCAGTTTCTTTGAGGTAGGGAAATACTGAATAATAAGCTACGTAATGTAAGAGATTCGATAGATCTAGATCTCACTCCATCATTCCTAGGGAAAGGAGCGGGTGATGTTAATTTTTTAAAGTGATTACAAATTTTTTTTCACGAAAAATATCACTCTTAACATTCATTACCTTCATAATAATTCCAGAAAATAATAAATTACACCATTGAACATTCAGAAAGGGGTGACTGAATTTTAATTCATAATCAGTTTGTACTTGTACTTCTATATTTTTCAATTTTTTTTTTAACACAGAAAGAAAGAAGCCTTAGGAACCATAATACACTGGCTTTGTAATGTAATTACCAGTAACATACATTTTGATCTAACTTCGCATTAGATAAAATAATATTTTTATTTTAGATACTTTTAAATTGAATTAATGGTACACCGACTACAGGGAATCGTTACTTCAAAATTGAATAATATTTAATTTGGCAATTTTTCTTAAAAATTAACTTCTTTCTAAAATAAAAAACATTGAATTGCAAATTCAAAGAAATTGAATTTGATCGGGCGTCTTTTTTACTTCATTTGAAAACAAATAAACTTTTTGAAGAAAACCGCGTCTGAAACTCTTTCCGTGTTGCTCACTAGTTCCTCACTAACATTGTTCTCATCTGATTATTAAACAGTTGAGGTGGCTTGCAACATTTGCGAACCTATAATAATAAAAATGTGCTTATCACGAATAATATTAATGAATAATATTATTTAGTAAGGAAATTACTTAAGGGTTTCAAGATGTAATAAACTTAAAAATGCACATCTTTAAAAAAGTACTTCTCTTTTCTGTCAGGTTATATTTTTTTATATAATGAATCATCTGAACTAAATTATTCATAATGTCCGAGAAATCATACAAAATCTTTAAACCCCTATCAAATTTGTTAAATCTTTTTACGAAACGTCCAAAAACGACTTTACACTGCCAGGGGGTGACAAATTTTGATGTAAATTTATCGTTTCCGTTGAAAATTCAACTATTTCAATTTCGCGGTCGACGCAGAAAATCATAAGCAATCGAAATATTTTTATTTACAAAAATCAGAAGTACGTTTTTGAGCGCAAAATAGGATCAGAAATTTAGATTCATTTTCCTGGCTTCCTCTTAATATTTCTGTTATCTTTTTCAATATCACTCAGATTCCTATAAGTTATAAGATGCAGCTGCAAAACTTATTAAAATTCTATTAGCGGTGTGTGCGATACGGTGTTTTCAGAACCCTCGGGTCAGGAAAGTCAAAATCGGGTAATTTTTGCCTACATGACATTCCCTTTTCCAATTTCGGACATATTGTTAACTGCACCGCTTATTATGTTTACTTTTATTCTCAAGTGATTTCTGTCTGCCCTATATATTCCACAAAGAATCCCAGTATACTCCAGTATTGCAAAAACGTCACCATTGGATGTTGATAATACAATATTTTCTCGGTTTGGTACGGGAACATATATATTAGATGCTAATTTCAGTCGAATTGGTTTATGGGCAGCAATAACGTATCTTCGAAATTCAAATCGGCGGTTCTGATTTGTCTGGGGAATAAGCCGAATATGCCCAAGTTGTGTAAGTGCATATCCACGTACCTCATGAGAAGGAGGCCTGCCTCGAGGAGTCCTGGACCTGCCACTAAGAGGAGGTTACTGAGGAAGAGTCCGGTCAGGTGAATGTTGTCTGGCCGAGGAGGAAGAACCAGGATTACGTTCGCCATAGGGATTCCGTTCGGCCTGTGGTGAATTGTAATTTTCAAAAGCTTTAGTAAAATTTTTTGGGAACATTGGGTGATTTTTGCCTACTGGACAATCCCTAATTTCATCAGGCGTCAAATTATCAACTGCGCCGCTTATCATATTTATTTTTGCTCTGGGATTATGCCTTTGTGTCCTGTATATTCCATGAACTTTGTTTCTGATATTTTGTCGGTTATATGGCTTTGGTCATGTAGAGTCGTTGCAAACTCTTAAAAATGGAACAATAAAACGGTTTCTTTATGCAATTATTGTGAAAATTGCCCGGTAAAGTATTTTACTGGTGTTTTTATGTTTGCTTATCACATTATTCATGCCGAAGTGTATCTCTTCGGGGTGCAAATCAGGTTACGTAAGAGAACTCAG
Organism: Andricus grossulariae; assembly: GCA_011634705.1. Taxonomy (NCBI): domain Eukaryota; kingdom Metazoa; phylum Arthropoda; class Insecta; order Hymenoptera; family Cynipidae; genus Andricus; species Andricus grossulariae. The sequence continues at coordinate 116,538,997 of JAABKJ010075445.1, read as the reverse complement.
AGAACCCGAATATGAAAAAATTCGTATTTTCGTCCTTCCGGGAGACCCAGCCATTAGGGATTTATGGCAAAAAGATGTCATTTGGAAAAATTTCACAGCGAAAGCCGGGCAGTTTATTTACAGTAACCGTTTTTTATCTCAAGGAAAAAATCCTAAAAGGACCTGATGGCACTAATTTGAGAAAGGTAAATAATTATATATATTCACTGTAAAATCTAAATCACAATTCACAAATAAAGCAGAAGTGCATTATCTTTTATTCAATAAACTGTATTTATTAGGTGTTTTCACTTACTACTCGTTAAAAAAAGGTAACATTAATTCAACATTTTGGTCGCATGAATTATTAAAGAAGAAAATTGAAGGTCAATATCAGACATTTTATGGCCTTCTAATTTGATCCTAAAATTAACGTCACTTTTTTTGTATCCTACTCAAATAGAATATTGACTAGATAAATTTGGTCCTTGCACTTGCTAAGGGCAAAACAAACCGAATTTTTTTGAAACTGGTAGTAAGTGAAAATAACTTATAATACAGTTTATTGAATAAAAAAGTATTTACTCTTGTTTTATTCGTAAATTGTGAATTAGATTTTACAGTTAATATATAATTACTTATCTTTAAAAAATGCTGCCATCAGGTCCTTTTGGGTTTTTTTCGTAAAGAATGTTTTCCTTTACAAAGTGTTTACTATAAACGTACTGGCCTTCTTTCACGGTAACATATTTCAGAATTAAAGCTTTTTGCCTTGAAGCTTTAATAGCTGGGTCTTTCGGAACAACGGAAAATTTACTTTTTTCATATTTGGGATTTTCTTGTTCTGCGAGTTTACTTTCGTAACCTGATTTGCATCCCGGAGCGATACACATCGGCATAATTAATGCGATGAACATAAAAACACTAGTAGAAAAATCCACCGGGTCACTTTCACAATCATTGTTTAATGTATTACATGACAGGACAAATTTCTATAGATATATACATAGAAATTCTTAAATTCGAATGAAGAAACTCAGAAAGTAGATGAAAAATTAGATGGTTTTTTATTTTATATTTTGAAAATTATTAACTTTAATTTTAAGCTATGTAGAATTCAAAGTTCTTCAATTTTGAAGAGTTGCAATTGAGAATTCTGAAAAATCTTGGTTTTTGGATCCTATAGGACAGTATCAGGCTTCGTAGCACTGATAAGTTGAGTAGTGGAGAGTGAGAAGTTCCAACAGAACTTACATTGATCATTCTTCACAACGGACTCGAGTTCCCCCTGGGCGTATGACAAGATGGGTAATAGATCAACACCATAGAAGTGCCTCAGATGGTAATATAACAATTTTAGAGCCGCATAGTGTCTCTCTATGTACCCGTAACGTGCATTCTTTAAGCATGCACTGAGAACATGTCCAAGTGTTCCTGGCTCTTGCTTGCATGCTCGACAGTTAGTATCGCTTACACCGATATTCATTATGCGCTGGCGATAAACTGTGGTGTCTATAACGCCGTCTTGACAGGCAAAAAGAAATCCCTTGGTCCCCGATCTCATTCCAGCAGACTTGAGAAACGTGTTGGACAAACCTATCGAGAGCTCTTCTCTGCATATGTTGCCGTAGAATTACCATGAGGGGCTTGTCAGCATGTTCTCTTAATAAAAGCGTATTTTCTGCTTCCTGTACCTGACTTTTGAGCACCAAAGGTGTTCGTGATGCTAGGCCATGTGTAGTGTCGCTAGAATAAAATGGAAGGCCAAGCTCCCCTGCAGCCCTATCTGCGACACGGTATAGAAAAGCCGCAACATTGACGACTTCATGTTGATATACGAGTCGCCTAAGAGAATCTGCACTATTTAGAATTGAGCAAGCTGTAGCCAGAACCGTTCTTCGATGAAGACACTCCAAGCTTAGCAAACCTCTACCCCCTTTATCTCGAGGTAGGTATATTCGAGGTACGGAAGATCTAGGATGAAGACTTCGATGGATTGTCATTCGCCCTTTCTTCCCCTTCCAATCTTCTTTCAATCTCACTCATTCTTTTCTTCAATCTTTCATTCTCATTTCGCAAGGTATCACTCCCTTGTACTATTTCCGCACTCTCTGTTTCCTTCACCATATGCTCATTCCTGATTTCTAACTTGCTTACCCGTTCTTCCAACTGTTTTATCTCATTATTTCTCTGTTCGTCAACCTCTCTCTCTGTTTATTATCGATGCTCTCTAGTTTACCCCATACCTTGTATTTCTCCTCTCTAAACCCTTTTATGAGGGTGTCTCGAACCTCTCCTCGCCGCTGCTGACACTGTAGTCAACATCCGCGTTCCCCCCACTGACCACGCTCTCAACCTCGTCACCTCTTGTTTCTACTACTGCCTGCTGTTCTGTCCGATCGTCCAGTAGCTGTCGCCCTCCAGCGTCAATTTGTGGACTTCGTGCCGTCGGCATCCCACCTTACCTAGTGCTCCGCGAAGTTTCCCGCTCCTTACTCGCCTACCTCTTGCCCACCTTGCCCGACAACTATTTTTCCACTCCTAACCTCAAAAACTTCGCACGCTCCAATCTCCCTTTCACAGAACTTACTTTTACCCTCACGATCGGTACCGGAATGTGAATTTGAGTGAGTGAGTAAGTGAATAAATGAGTGAAAAGAAAAGCTTAAGGGAGAGTGTGTGGGAGTGTGTGTATGCGTGGATTGCGTGGGTGCGGCGTGTGTGTCTTTAATTTTCAGGTTTTCCAAATGTCGTCAAGTGTTTTCGATCACTGCCAATACCGGAAATGTCCAAATATTCAATCGGAAGAAATAAAACTGTTTCGTTTTCCTGCAGAACAAGACCAAAGGTGCAAAGTCTGAATTACAAATTCAGGTGAGTGTCATCACCTTTAATAATTATTGCATTTTTTAATCCGTTTATTATATAAGTTATATGAATATGAATTTTAATTCTTAAAAGATACAAAATTTATTGCGTATTATAACTTTCTCAAATAAAAGATCATTAAAAATTTTCCCTTGAATGTTAAAAAGTTTTACAATATTAAAAGATGTAATCATATTCCTACATTTTTTTCAATCCGTCCTATTTTTAAATTATTTTACAATCTTTTTGAAACTTCTGAACCTTCTCAATATCTTTTAAAATAAGTCAATTAAAATATTTCAGATTTCTCTTTTGAAATTTTATTGAATTTTTAGAAATATTCTCTAAGAATTAATTTCTCAAACTATAAAATCATTTAAAATTTGTAATCCGTTCAATTTTTCAAACAAATATTGAACTATCAAAAATTAATTGAACTATCAAGTTTTTCTTACATTTTTTTTTATTTTGAAAACTTTAAACAAGTGTAATCAATTCAACTTTTGAATTATTGTTTTATTTTTTCAAAACTTTCAAACCATCTGATTATTTTAAAATAAGTCAAATTTTTCCTACATTTTTTTTTAATTTTAAAAGCTTTAAAGAAGTATCTTTAAAATGTTACAGATTCTTGTTTTTGCAATTTTTGAAATGTTTCCAGATATTCTCCAAGAATTAATATCTCAAAATATAAAATCATTAAAAATTTTAATGCATTCAATCATTAAATTATTTTAACATCTTTTCGAAGCTTTTAAACCATCTGATTATCTTTTAAAATGTGTCAAGTTTTTCCAACTTTTTTTTTTCAAATTTTGAAAACTTTGAAGAAGTTTCCTTAAGATATTTCAGATTATTCTTTTATAGTTTTCTAAATCTTTTGATATATTTTTCCAAATGAAAAAACTTTTTACGGTTTTCATCCCTTAAATTTTTAAATTATTCATAAACTTTTTTCGAAACGGATTAGCCATGAATTTGTACTGTATTGCATTGCTTCTACCTTTTACGGGTTTGAGGGCTCCGTTCCCTTTACATTTTTCACAATTTCACTTAACCACTATGCCTTATGCTTATCTTAACCTATCATCGCTTCGCCCTCTTATTATTTACAAGTTTCTTAAATATTACCTTACTAATTATTATCTATAGCAAGTGCGCGAGACCTTCCAGGGCTTCCGTTTCCTCTTACCATTACTCTTCAAGCTTTTCCCAGTCAGGCATCACTAATTTTCCTTATACATAATTCAATTATGGTTTTCTCCTCCCCTATGCATTCTCTCTTCCCTTTTCTCTTCTAAGCTCTTCATCCACTTTTCCCCTTGTCCACAACGCGAAGAACACCGTATACATTTCTGTAAAGATTGTGAAAACTGAATGTTTTTGAGTAAATTTTACTATTTTTGTACAATAAATATGCACTAACATTCAATATCCTGCTTTTTCTATGGAATGACTATATTTTGTCGAAGGTCATAGTCTAAGCTTTAAAACCTTGCTACGATTTTTTTTTGAATTTATTTGTTGTAAACTTATGAATTTTTTAACAATTATCGAATTTTTTCTATATTTTTACCAAATTTCAATTTTTATTTTTAAAAGTTTTTAACGATTGACACTAACAACAATTGGATCGTATAGTAGACACTTCAAAAAATAACCCTGAATTTTACTCGATTTTTTAAAAACCAGAAACCGTCCAAAAACTGAATAGTACTTAAAAGACCCTGTGTGAAAACGGAAGGTGGGAAGATGAAGTGTGTAAGCGGAGGGTTAAATCGAAATTATTTAACTAATTAATGATTCTTATAAATTTACAAAGCAACATAGAAAATAGTCATTGAAAAGAAATTCTCAATTGACTCCGTAAACAAATTTTGCCTATTCCTTCAAGAACAGTCAAACTCTGATTATGTTTATAAAATTTGTTATTGCTATTCTTTAAAAAATAGACAAACTCTTTATTGTTATATGAAAATTGTTTCAATAATTGATAAATCTTTGAAATTTGTAGAGAATTATAAAAAAGAGTCTTCGGAAAGATATTCTTAGTTAATTTTGTGAAAAATTGAGCCCATTCGTTAAAAAATGGCCAAACTCTTAATTTTTTAACCGAAATTGTTTAAGTAATTAATAATATTTGTAAATTTACAAAGCAACATAGAAAAGAGTCATCGCAAAGACATTCTTAGTTGACTCTGTGAACAAATTGAGCCTATTCCTCGAAAAACAGCCAAACTCTGAATATGTTCATAATAATTGTTTAAATAATTATTACTTATTGTAAATTTGCAAAGTATCGTGAAAAAGAGTGATTGGAAATGCATTCTTTATTTCTCCTAGAAACAAATTGAGCCTATTCTTTAAAAAATAACACAACTCTTCATTTGTTTATGAAAACCGTTTAGATGATAAAAAATCTTGTAAATTTGCAGACAATTATATAAAAAAGTAATTTGAAAGACATTCTTAGTTAATTTTGTAAAAAATATAGCCTATTAATTTGAAAAAGACAAACCCTGATTTTTGAAATTAAAAATTGTTTAAATGATTAATAATTCTTGTAGATTTGCAAAGCAGCATAGAAAAGAGTCATCGGAAAGAAATTCATGGTTGACTCCATAAAAAAATTGTGCCTATTCCTTGAAAAATAGCCAAACTCTGCATATGTTTATAGAAGTTGTTCAATAAATTAATGATTATTGCAAATTCGCAAAGTATCGTAGAAAAAAGTTAATGGAAATACATTCTTGGTAATTCCGTAAACAAACTGAGCCCATTCGTTGGAAAATGGCCAAGCTCTTAAATTTTTAATCGAAACTGTTTAAATACTTAATAATTCTTATAAATTTATTGAGCAACATAGGAAAGAATCATCGGAAATATATTCTCAGTTGACTCCGTAAACAAATTGTGCCTATTCCTTGAAAAATAGCAAAACTCTGAACATGTTTATGAAAATTGTTTGAATAATTAATATATATATATATATATAAATAGTCAAAAGTTTGTCATAAAGACAACCGCAGGATTTCGCAGGAAGCCGGTGCTGATCTGAAAAATTGCACCTGATCTCAGCGAAATCACGGTAAAATTTCAGCTGTAACCACGTCTCACGACCGTGAGATAGGTGGTTACAGTCTGCGACGAACTCAATACGATGATCTGGCGAATGTCTCGTGCACCCTGAGGACACGGAGCGGCCCAAGGACGACCGCCTTCTGCATTTTCCCCGCAAGTGTCTCAGCATTTTGTTGACACTCAGGGATGCTTTTCAGGCTATTAAACAGTGAAACCTTCGCACCTGCAAGAGCGCCGATGATCAAGACATTTAGCTTAACAGAATATTCTGAGTATAACCGTTGTAACTCCCTTTTCTCTTTCTTTTTTCTCTCTTTCTTTTCATTCTCCTTGGCCATGACGTTTTCGCCAGCTGGTGCCGAAAATTCGATACCGAACATGGTTCGTTTCTCGAAGTCAAGAAGAACTACGTCAGGCCTCGAGTGCGCAACAGGAACAATTGTCGAGAATTGACGCAAACGCGAACGCCCGCACGCATTCAGTTTTGCGTTCGAGCATGCATGAACCTTAAGCGTATAAGAAAAGTGTAACCAGTGAAAGAAGCTATAATTATTATTTAATTATTATCATTATTTAAAAATGATTACTTAGAGCTAATTAAAATGAATTTCAATTAAATAAATAATAGTATCGCGAATTTTATCTTAATGATAAGGTATCCTAAGTGATTTACAAGACTTTTAAACAAAACATCGATGTTCATTAAACATCGAAAACATCGATGTTTTTCTTTCGATACATCGATGACATCGATGTCGATCATTTTCGACATCGATGATCGGCAACATCGACGTTTCACTTTCGATGTCCCATCACTAATGTACCAGAAGTGAGTGAGGGCGATCTCGTATTATATATTAAGGCAACTCATAGTTACTAAACGTGTTAAGAATTTAAAGCTTAGATGCTTCTAAGTTTTCGAAGTCGGATTCGTTGAAAAAGTGGACTGCAAGAAGGTAGATGACAAATTTTTAGTGTTTGGTGAATTTAGTATTGGCACAACCATTTTTTATTAACTGCATGGTTTCTTATATTAAAACATTTATATCAAAGTATATTTTGTTGAATAATGTGTCACTAAATTTTGTATTTATTTGAAAATAACACTTGAAAAGTAGTATAGAATTTTGAACATATTACCAGATGATTCAAATTTAAGGTTAGGAAATGTTCATTGTAAAAAAACTCTCCTTGAATGTTTCTAATAAATGTATATTAGAAAATATTTGCAAGATTAAAAATATTTGCACTGTTACAGGTTAAACATTCACAAAGAATGAAAGGAAACAATTGTAAGGCGTACATCTTCATTGATTCAAATGGATCTATGTTAAGTGCGCATTGTACTCGTGTAGCTGCAGCTAGATCCATTTGGATCTAAGACAACCTACGCTTACAATTTTTTTTCTTTCATTGTTTGAGAATGTTTAACCTGCAACAGTGCATATATATTTTTAATTTTGCAAATATTTTCTACATCTATTAAAAAAAATCAAGAAGATTTTTCTATTGAAATGAACATTCCCTAACCTCAAATTTAAATCATCTGAAAATATCTTTAAAATTATACACTACTTTTCAAGTAAGTGTTATTATTAAATAAATACAACATTTAATGACACATTGACATTATTAAACAAAATGCGATTATTTTTATGATTAAATACGAATACACTTTTCACAGAGTACCAATAATAATTCTACAAAGTGAACATTACATTTTTAGCATTGACATATGTAAATATTGTAAACTGTGAAAATAGTGAATTTCAATTGAATTTGATTTTTATTTACATTTATAATGATTATTGAAGATTGAAACTCACGCTTAATTGAACTAAATTATAAAAATTTATATATCTATATTTTTTTTCAAAGCTAGAAAATAATTTACTTTGTTTCGTTATAAATATTTTGAAATAATTTTCCATTTTATACTAAAATTAATTTTTCAAAATAAAAAATCATTTCAATTTACTCCTGAATCTTTAAAGAAAATCTTTTTTATTTTCTTGACACCTTTCGAAACTCTTAAAAAGTTCCTTTCTTTCGAAATTTCAAAGATCTACATTTTGTTTTCAATTTCTTGGAATTGTTTCAAGTTAAAACGTTTTTTAAATGCTGCTGAAAATGAATAAATTGCTTTTAAATCTTCCAAATTCTTTTTCGACAATTTTGAAACCTTTCGAAGTTTTTTCAATTTTTTTCAATTTTATCCTAAAATTAATTTTTCAAGATTAATTATCATTTGAATTTTCCCAGGAATCTGAACATAGCTTTTTTGTTCTCTTGAAATCTTTCAAAATTCTTAAAAACCTTCTTTCTTCAAAATCTTCCAAAATCTACATTTTGTTTTAAATTTTTGAAATCGTTCCAGGTTTTAAATTATTCTTGAAATTTTTTCAAAACTTCTCAATGTCTTTTTAAATAAGTAAAATTTGTCCTAATTTTTTTTCAAAATTCTGCAAATTGAAAAAATTTCCTTAAAATCTTCCAGAAACTTTTCTGACAATTTTAGAAATCGTTTGAAATGTTTCAAAATGTTTTTCGATTTCATCTTAAAATAAATTTTTCAAAATAAGTTTTATTTCAGTATTCCCAAGAATCTTTCAAAGAACACATTTTTATTCCCTTGAAACCTTTCAAAGTTCTTGGACGTCGCTCGTCCCACCTCTGCTCACCGAACACATAGGGTGATACCACTCCTTACTATTCCTTCGTGCTTTACACAAACAGAAATATTTAGCTGCAATATTAGGTGAAGCTAGGCGCATAAGGAAAATTCTTGGTGCCAAAGGGTTCCTGTTGTGAAAAAAATCCTCGTAACCTTAAAAGGAGAAAAAAAATCCTTTCAACCTCAAATTTAAGAAGAAATTCCATTTAGTGCAAGAAGCACCCTTTTATCACAAGGGGGAATTGCTCTGAGTGGATCATAATCCTCGATATATGTAAAAATCAAAACATTTCAAAGCTTTGAAGTAAACTCAACCCTGTCCGTCTTTAAAGTAATCGGTACAATGGTTGGCTGCCGTCTAAATAATACTGAAACGAGATACTGAAAGACTATGCAGATTAAAATTATTGTCAAGAGAATACCTTACGACAAGAGCTAATTTTTCCCCTATCACTCCTAAAATTGAATCTAGTTTCTCTAACATTTTGTTCCACTGCGTAGACAAAATTTACAACAAAAATTATTTCAAAAACTATTTTCTAATATGATAAATTTACAAGCTTATCACGAATAAAAATTATTTAAACAAAATTTTTCAGTATCTATGGTTTTAAACTTTTCAATAAAGATCATATTTTCTCACCGGCGGTCAAAATTTATACCGAGTGTTTGTAGCATTATTTCTATATTTAGAAAAAATGTTCAAAGGAGAATCAGTTTGATAAATTTTGCCTCAAATAAAAAACAAAATTGCTTCTACGAATACAAATGCGGACAATGCTCCATAAAAACTAAGCATTATGTTGCGAAAAAATGTTTAGATCAAAAATTATTTTTGTGGGTGACATTCTACCACAAGAATGAAACTTTCTCTATTGATCATAATATTTTATATGCATTTTCTGACATTTCACAGAAAATTTTAAAATAAAAATTGGTTTATAATTTTTTTATTTTATAAAACAGTTTCTACGTATATCAATTGTAAAAAAATAGAATGAAAGTTTCTCTTATATTTTGTTTTCTTCTATGTAGATGTAATTTTCAAATGAAACTTAGTTCGATAATTTTTATGCATTTTTATCTCCTTCATCGCCGATGCTATTATGATCAATATTTATCATTGTGTTCCGTATTAAAAAAAGGTGTATTGTAGGCTTTCTTGAAACTGCTTCACTTAAGTGAATTAGTGTTACTATACTTCGTCTTTATTCAAGCAATAGGTGTTGATGTTTAGACCATTAAGATGGTATTATAAACATCAGTTTAAAAAGAAGATCTCACTTCTGTTGTAATGCAACCGGCATTCACATTCTTATGATAATACCCAATCGAGGCCATAGCTTTTATGGTAATATTCACCTAATTCATCCAAATCGGTAGAGCGTACTCGCACTAGAACTTATTTAATGTTTCTCCTCTGGGTTTTGTTCATACTTTTCTATAGTATACTCGGCATTTTTATTTTCTCGCATCATATAATCAAAGCAAAATATTTAAAACGAGCTTCTTCTCCTTTTTTCTTTGATGAAAAGTAATATATACATTTCTAGCCATAAAATAGAATTTTTTTACTATTTTCAATTTCATCATCCCATTGCATTAGTACAGGTATATGTATTACCATCTCTGTCCGAGCAAAAATATTTGGCCTTGATTTTGTCTTGGGTAAAGATTAATTTCAAGACAATTTCCAGTTATTCTGTATGTTTAGTTTGTTAGACGGAACCAGAATATTTTTGATGTCTTATGACGAATATTTTCGACAAAAATTGATGTCTTGAGACAAGATTTTTTGTTTTGGAAAGAACCTGAGAGATTCATAACTGGAAGAGAAGTCAAAAGGCTTCCAAGGCTTCCGAGGGTCATCACTAACCCATTTCAAAATTTGAAGAATGTTAATATTATTTATCTTCATCGTATTTTTTTATGTATCAATAAGTTTATTTATCTGCAATGATTATGTTCTTCGGATTGCGAATCTAGAAATGTTGTCCGTTTTTTCCTATCTCCAATAGTTCACTAGATACTTGTAGAAATTGACAGTTTTATTCTTTTTATGGGAAATTTTATATGCATGTAGTTGTTGAGACCAACAGGTTCTAAATTTTTAATTTAAAAATCAGTTATTATAAAATTACAAGTTTCATTGGTTGTAAAATTTTGATCCTTCAGGGACCCTCTATCCGCAACCCGAGGACGCGTTCGGTGGCTTTGTCATAAGCCCTTCAGTTCTATTCCAAAGGAATAGAAACCGAAACCGAATATATATACATATATATAATATAATAATATTTCACTGTTATAAAATGTTATCTATAGTTTCTGTGAAAGTATTGTTCCACTGCATAGACAAAATTCATAACTGACAATTATTTTCAAACGAATTTCCCAGTGCCTTCTTTGTCTTAACTTACCGGAAATAAAAGTTATTCAAACAATGTTGCATTTCCATTATTTGTCTATACACCGTTTAAGGTATTTTGAAACATTTTTTTCAAGTAAAATTAGTTTGGAGAAAGTTTTTAATTAAAACTAAAAATTATTCTCAACTCAAAAAAATTTTGAACGGAGAATAATAGAAAAAATGTTTGAAAACTGTATGTAGGGAAATAAACAAAGAATAATTCTGATCAAAAATATTTTACTGCGAACACTTTATCGCAAAAGGAGAAACTTTCTAGGTCATTTATAAATCCAAGGAATAAGTCTGTAATTAATCTCTAATAATGTTATACGAGGGGGAAAAATTTAAGTTAATATAAGTTTTTTGTGTCTGTTGGTTCATATGTATAGGGTGTAGATATACTGATCTTCCCCATGGAAGAAAAAACTATTGGCATGTGTGTACGTAAGTGGGGAGGGTGCTGAGAATGCTTAAACCGGCTTAGTGGGATTTATTTTGTATAAACCGGGTTTTCAGGCATAACATGGGTTCCAACATGCTAGAAGCGGAAAAATTAATCAAAGCAAAAAAAAATGTGCAAGGTAAGCCTTTCCACAGAAGCTAATTTTTTTTTATGGGAATAATGTTCAGAACCAATTTCTAGCAAAATGTATGCCAAAAAATTAAATATAATTTTTGGATGACCCGTTTCCAAACCAAGTTGCAAAAAATAAGGCAAACTTCAATGCAAACAGAAGAAATTTAAAAATCATTTTCCAAACAAATTTTACAGCCAATTTGAAAAGAAATTCTTCTGTTTTGACATTATATTTTTAATAAATGTAAAAAATTCCTAAATTTGTAAAATCTTTTTTGAACTGTCCACCATTACGAAATTTTCCGTAATACTAGCCTAATTGCTATATACTTGACAGATTGGTTTTACAGAAAATTCGGTGATACTAATCAATGCCACCTTTTCTTATATTTTATTTTAGACACTAATCATTTCATAAATCTTGTAAATTAGGTCAACTAGTTTCCCCACTTCACAAATTATATTCTGGTACACTTGTGTATATACACGAAACAAAAATGTCAGCCTATCGATACCAGCATATTGCTTCACTCAATGATAAAAACACAACAAAAGTGATTGTGTCTTTTATTCATACAGCCTCACACTTACGGGAAATGAGTATTGTTTCCTTAAACTTATTTGAACATTCTATTTCTACAAATTAAGGAGATAGTTTAAACAGCACCAGTTTCGCTACGGAAGTACGCTTTAGTACATTCTAGAAGTTACGACGATGAGAACTTCATTCTATTTTCAATTTTCTTTTTGTCTAATGATTATTTTAATACTAAAAATTAAGAACTGAAAACAAAATTTTGCGAAAATCAATAAGTGATTAAAACGTAAATCGCCATAACTCACAAGGGGAAGGCCTGCTCTGCGACATAGACTTTGAGATGAGACTAGTATAAATCGATAGAACGTCGAAAAATATTAGACACGTACAGCGGCTTTCTTGTAATTGGGCCCTAGTGTTTTAAAATGAATTTTTGAAAATCACGATTTTCGTGCTATACGATTATCTACCGTGGCGCACGAGATTTTCCCAACCGAAGTCAGTGGTACAGAGGTAAGGTGGTTGGCTGAGGAGCACGCTGTCGCGCGTTCGAATCTTTTTGGCGAATATTTTTCTTTTTTTGCTCTTTTTATTAAAAATGTGTTCAATAATTATTTTATAACCCTTTTATGTTTGGACTCATGAGATATAAATGATTAGCTTTCTATTTCCATATGAACTTGGCATTTATTCAGTAATAGTTCATTATTTGTTCCTTTCTCTCTCTGTGTGTTCTTTACCTCATGAAGTTTAAGTTCCAACTAACTAGAAGAGTGGCCTAATCGCCGATGTACGCGTTTTTAGATCTTACTCCGCGGTGACAATCGCCGCGCATCCCTTGACCGTGCTTCGTCGTACGGTGGAGAGTCATTGTTGTAACGTCAGTCCCACCAAAACTTCTGTTACAGGGCAGGGGGGAGGGGGGAGGAAAGGAAACCGAGAGTCGCAATTGGTTGATGTTTTATGCTGAGAAAGTCACCAGTCTAACAAAAACTACACTTTTCTGTCTTATTCAAGTCAAAAGTTACATTTCAACAATGAAAAATTATTTAAGCAATTAAAAATAAAGTAAATTAATCCTGTTTGTTTTCAATTTAAACTAATTAGTGCATGTCACTCAGAGAAGGTGCACATTTTTTATATCTTCTCAAAAAACATAGTAAACAATGATGGATGGATAAGCTGTAAAGATACGAGAAACAGAATTCTACGAAGTTTGTTTAAAATTTACAATAAACTGCATTTTCTGCATTATTTCAGCAAAAAGTTACATTTAAACAATAAAAAATTGTTAGGACAAATAACAACAAATTCCATCGACCGCGATAATGTTTTATATTGCCTAATTAGTTCACCTCGTGAGCGTGTCGATTATTTGCAAACAATGTCAAAAAATTATTGTTTAAACAAATAAAAATTGTTTACAAAATTTATAATTCATAAAAACAATAAATGACACTTTTTAATTTGATCATTAAAAATAATCTGCGATAAGAGAACATAAACAAAAGTAATATTTACATCAACCATAACTAACAATACTTGATCCTCGTTTGATAGGTTGTTTTTAGGCCAAGGTAGAAGGGGTTGGAGGGTTAAAATATAAAATAAATGCATACGTAAAATCCGGGAAGTGATTTTAAAAAGTACATGTAATTTTCACTCGTTTTATTAAAATGTATACCTTCCAATCTCATATTCGTAAAGATGAGGGTTTTCCCCATGTATTGTCAATGAGAGAATTGAGGGAGTGACCGGAAACCCTAAACGTTGTCTGATCGGAAAAAATACGCATTTTCTTTTTTTCAGAAACCCAAAAAATGAGCATATAATTCCAAAAGAAATTCGAACTTTGTTTTGTTTTTTTTGGACCACCCTACTGTGTTCTGCTCTACAATATTATAGCCCCAGATTCGACAAAATTTTCTTTACGCATTAAACTATGTTTACCACCGCATTTTTATGCCTGCAGCATCATCATGAGAGCATGAAGCAACGGTTGCACCCTCGAAAATTAGTTGCCCAAATATTTGCAGTAACATATCGCTTTGTTCCACCATGATGCCACCAGCCACGGTTGCGCTCGATGCACGATACAATCTTGGCACAGAATGCTGCAATATTTGCTACTCCATGCAATTTATCCCTAATATTCGGTGTACGTAAAGGAGGTCATGTCCAACGACAGAAATGAAGCGTGGGGCCTCGCCTAGGTATAATAGCCTGAAACGACCAGTACGGTATCTTTCTTCTCCAGTTTTATCAGAAGAGGGAGATAGACAACTTTATATTAAAATGTGTTGTGAGAACATACGTACATATAAAAAATATTTCATCAATTGAGTTTAATCAAATATGACGTATTATTGATTTATGAATTCCATTTTCAATTAACAGAAATACATATTTTCAAACGAAAATTTCCCATCATTTGTATTTATCCAAATTGTTATACATCACTTTCATAGCTTTTATTTGCTCGAATTGTCATGCATCCGAATTGACATTTACCATCATTTTCTGCCTACTTTTCGGGTACATTTGCAAATCAATCATTGAATATGAATATTCAATGTTGGACCGAGCAGTACCTTTATGATGATATGCGGGAAACAAATTTTCACTGTTGCATACTATATGCAATAATAATAATAGGAACGCAGCAAATCCAATGCCGATATAATTCTGTTACCAGAATTATTAATATTCATCATGAAGATAAATCCGTTCAAGGATTAACGAAACTTTGCGCGGCATGATTGCATAAGGGCAAGTCCAACTCTCCGTGAGAGTTATTTTCGAATTTCAAAATAAAGCAATAGTTTAGCAATGTGATTCACAAAGCGAAAATCTCGATAAAAAAATTTCAGGGAATTTCGGGGAAGTCGGAGATTTGTACGCGAATAGCAGAATAGGACCGAGAATTCTCAGTGTTACAAACAAGAAGAAGTAACGATCCACCATTGTAAATAATATATATATAGTTAAAAGTTTGTCATAAGGACAACCGCAGGATTTCGCCGGGAGCAGGTGCTAATCTTAAAAACTTATTAAATGATTTAAAATTCTAACCTGAAGATTTCAAAAACTACCTCCGAATGGACAAGAAAACGTACTTAAAGTTACTTGAAATGGTTACTCCTATGGTAGTAAAAGAAGATAAAATTATGAAAATCAGTATTTCTCCGCTTCTTTCTTATCACGATCATGATATTCTTTACACTTCACTTTCCACAAACAGGGTTGGTTTCGTTATATTTCTATGAATTCTCCGAGCACTTTTTTCACAGCGGAACGTGTTGGCGCCATTTCAATCGAACGTTAATGAGACTGACGCGACAACCACCCTAGGCACAAATTAAGAAACAAGTGACTGCAAGTGACGCTTGGCCTGCGCAGGCGGGAGAGCTCTCCAAGTTGCGACGTCAGACAAAATGGCTGTGACCTTGGAAGCCACAAAAAGCCGGCTAATACAGTAGTTTTGCATAGGATTCCGTGTTTTTGTTAGTTATTATACGTTTAAAAAAAGTCAAATGCGTATTTCGAAAGTTTGAGCATTACACTAAAAAGCGGATATGTTGAGAAAATAAAGTTAATAAGTGGTTGTGATCCCTAAGACCTTGAAAATACGGATTTTACCATCGACATCAGAGACGCATTGTTCCAAGTGGAGTTAGTGGAAATTTGGAATTATTTTGTTTTGTCTCATAATTTTTGCACTGACGAGCAAGTAAAAGCATATAAAAGCTTAGAAGCATATAGGTTTTTCGAAGCTGGTTTTGTCTCAAATTTGAAATGCAAGGAAATAAACCAGAACTTCCTAGTGATGGGCGAGGTAAGTGTATATTTTTGCATATATAAATTAAGGTGCCTATATAAATCAAGGTGAGAATAAAAACGAAAATTGTTATCGAAGTGAATAAAAAGTACGATAGCTTTTTCAAAACAGAAACCCGCTGTGGAGCGAAAATATTTTAATTTTTTAGTAAAATGATGAGATTGACTTTTGAGGCGAAGCCGTGCCGGTTTCTATGTTCTCTGTAGAAAAATTTTCCTATAGTTCTACAAGTGCCTTGCTGTTGTCTGTATATACTACTGCTGGGCTCGTTTCATTTTCTAGCTGGAACAGAATTAATCACGTATGATCATGACTATTATCTATATGTCTATTTGGTAACTTTAAAAAACAACAAATTCCATCCGATCAAGCTAAGATTTTTTTCACAGTAAGTCAATTTGATTTCAAAAACTTATACATTCGACTGTATGTACATATGCTTACCCTCTTCGTACACCTTTCATGCCGGTCTACTGCGGACTTCCTTTTAATACTGATACCGACATCGTATCCAAGATTATAACATGGTACCCAATCTGGATTATTTTCATCAGCCAAGTCTGCCGGCTTTCCTGAAGAAAGAAACCAAAATATTAGTAAAAGAATATGAAATAAAGTGTACTCTGAAAAAAAGAGCGGAATCAGTAATAGTTTAGAAACTTTTTGTAAGACAGTGCATTTACAACCAAAAAGATTAGTTTTCTATCAATAAAGACGAATTTTTAACTAAAAAGATCAATATTCAACAAAAAATGGAAAAGCTACATTTGCAGGTAAAAAATTAGTTCTAAATAAAAACACCTAAGAGATGAATCTTCAAACAAAAAAAATTAATTTTTAACATAGTGGTTCAAATTTTATACAAGTCATTGAATTTTCAATGAAAAAAATTAAATTTCAACCAAAAAAATTAATTTTCAATAAAATAGTTTAATTCTCAACCCAAGAGATGAATCTTCAAACAAAAAATTAAGTTTTAAAAAAGTGGTTCAACTTTAACCAGAGTATATAGTTGAATTGACAATTTAAATAGAAAAAATTCTGCCAAAAATGGAATAGTTGCATTTTCAATTCAACAAATTAATTTTAAAACGTTAGTTTTTAATTGTGTAGTTAAACTTCCAGCCAACGAAATGCATTTTGAACAAAAATAATGAATCTTCAAGACGTTCATTTCGCGAGTTAACTGAAAAGAAACAAATTTTCAAATAAATTATAATTGTTTAAACAATTGAATATTAGTTAATAAATGACTGGGTATTCTTAAATTACCGATTAAGGATTATATATTTCCAAACAAATTTTAAAAAACGTTAATAAACCACAATATTACGTAAAATTCAAATTTGTCACTTATAGGGTTTTCTTTGGGGACCCATAAGAGTGGCTTAAAATTATTGAATCTCCCTTACCTAATGACTCCAGGTACCTAATCTAACCTAATTAATAGTGACAGGTTACATACAAATTTATTAGCGAAATTCTAACCTAAATAGCTCGCTTTCTCTCTTTTCTAAAAAAAAATAAATTAATAAGAAGATAAAGTTCTCCCTCACTCCTCACACGTTAAGTTATAATAAGTTCTTATCTCTAAATTTATATTCTAATTTGAGCTTGCGCCGGCCATGGGGATTATCACGGTCTAATGTTTAATTCTGAAAAGCTGGGGGAAGGATCCATAACGGTTGGTTAGCCACCACGTTACACCCTTAAATTCCTCGAAATTCACTCAGATTTTATTGTAATCAGTGCAATTTTTTAGATTTTGAAATTTTTTTCTATTTCATTTGAATTCTTTTCAATTTAACCTAAATTCTTTTGTAGTCATTAGTTCTTCTAAATTTACTCAATTCTACTTAATTCAACAAATTTTTTTGAATTTTGAAAATTTTTTATTTAACTGATTCTAAATTCGTTCAACCTCACCGTGAATTTTTATAAATTTAATCAAATTCTTCTCGTTTATCTTAAATTCCTCTAAATTCATTCCCATTTTACGGAAATCAATGGATTTTTTTTTATTAACAAATTTTTTCCCAAATCCAGTTGTTTTGAAATCTTATGAATTTATCCTGAATTCGCTACCCTTTGAGCGTAACATAAAGTACCCCTTAGTCCCTATATTTTATCCCATATCAACTGAGACCTGAAATTGTGAAAATAATTGTCGTTCAGCAGCTATTCCTGACAAATTGCAATTGGGCATTAATTTCTCTCATGTTTTATGTGAAAATTATGAATTTAAAACAACTTATCATTTTTAATCACGAGAAAATGGCTTTTGTACATTAATTTGTTTGAAACATCATAAACAGTTTTTTTCTTACGCTAACCTATTTGAATTTTTTTATAGTACATGGGAAAAGTTAGGATTTTTTTTTTCTATTTTGTTGTTAAATTAAAAATGTTTGGTTGATTTAAATGAATTTTCTGCGTCGACTCCTTATACCTGGAGGCCTTAGGGCCATTAAAAAATGCATTGGAAATTGGCCTGAAGGCAAAATTATGTCCACAAAGTGGTTTTGGCCACACTGTGCGACGAACAAAAGGATGTACCGAAGTAGGTCATATTATATCCCAATTTGGGACGTCCTTTTGTATGTCCTATGGTACGTTCTTTGTACGAACTTTTCTACCTCCGTTTATATGTTCTTTTCTACGTCCAACTTTTTCGAGTGGGGTGCAATATTTTATAATCATTAATCGATACATGAGACGTATTGTCCGTTGACAAATTAAATTAAATGTCTGACTACGATCAAGATATTCTGTGTTCGTTGTTCGTTGCAATATATAATCCTAAGTCTGATTGCGATTAACATATTCTGTGTTCGTTGCTCGTTGCAATATATAATTAAAAATTAATATTTGAAATTGATTTTGAGTTCGCAAATGGAATTAAAAGTCTAACTACGATTAAGATATCATGTGTTATTTGCTCGTTGCAATACATAATTATAAATGTATATTTTCAATTTATTGCTCGTTGGAAAATTAAATTAAATGTCTAACCACGAGTAAGATATTCTGTGTTCGTTGCTCTTTACAATATATAATTATAAATTTATATTTTCAGTTTATTGCCCGTTGGAAAATGAAATTAAAAGTCTAACTACGATTAAGATATTCTGTGTTCGTTGCTCGTTGCTATATATAATTATAAATCTTTATTTTAAGTTCATTGCCTGTTTGCGAATGAAATTAAAAGTTTGACTATGACTAAACTGTTCTGTCGTTCCTCGTTGCAATATTTTATTATAAATTAATATTTTAAGTTCATTTTCCGTTGGCATTAAAACAGAAGATTTGTTAATGTGCTGGAGGTACATTATGAAAAAAGGTATTAATCCATTGTAAAAACAATGAGAAAACGTTATAATTATAACTATTTCAATAATTAATTAGACTGAAACACGTAATTCATCACGGTAGATTAACCTATTTAAGGTAAACTAAAAGTCTGACTGCGATTAATGAAAATTAATGGAAATTCTATGTTTAATAATATGCAAACAAGTAGCGTACGTATGAAGATACGATTTAATAAAATTCAAGTCATAAATCTAGGTAATAAAATTATTTTTGAACAAAACAAAAATAACTGCCGATGTCATTTTTTTAGATGACAGTTACTCCCAGTGGGACCCTGCGGTGGTTGTTAACCTTTAGTATATATATATATATATATTCATAAGCCCCTGATGACGATACAAAAATTCTTCTAAACATTCTTCACATTGCCAGGGCAGTCCCATTACGTATTTTCACTTCAACCACCAGCTAACTTCACTTCGTTGAAAGCTGAGGAGAAAACAATGGACCAAATGCATGGGAGTCGGTCCACTTTTGCCCTACTTTGCTAATATCTTCGTAAAAACTAATTTTTTCTATAGTCTTGTATTCAATGACTGAACTGTCTTCTACCTTCAACATTTCGAACAGTATTCTTAACTTTAAAACCCTCCTATCTCGGAAACTATTGACTTTTAGGACTGGGGCCCAGTGGGACTTTTTGAACTATATTATATTACAATTTCAGCCAATTTGACAGGGCCCTGATTTTAATGTAAGATGTGCGAGGTACTTTTGAATTCTATTTTTTTTAACCTATTCAGATTTTTATTTCATAAACTTTTTTTTATAAACTATTTAGTTACTTTTTGTATTTCTCAACTAAGAGACTTTAAAAATATGTTTTTATTTATATACTGTAAAGAACATGAACACCGGGTCTTTTCTCAAATTTGTTAAATTAAAATTTTTTGGTTTATGCACAACAGCTGAATACAGAGTACAAGAGGAGATATGAAAAACGGTATGTGAGGCCTGTGACATGTATCGAAGCAAACAATAAAATACAAAACATTATACGCACCCAAAAATAATCAACGAAATCCACGGTCATTGTGATCCGCCGTTCAGATCATCTTATTTTTCATACTTTTAAAGGACTTAACTCCATAAATTACGTGCAAGGGTTATTAATACGTGTCAATTTTCCATATACAATGAATGTTGACACATTTAATCACACAATTGAGGTTATATAAAACAAATATTATGATTGAATTAAAGGATACAGAACCACACGCTACTGCTCTGACTAGTCACTTAAAATAACTAAATGTCTACTTGTTCCTAATTAGCTTTTGTTAAACTGAATGAAGGAACGAGCAAACGGTCAGGAATGGTAAGTCAGAATATCCGCATGACAGCACAGCCGTACGTTCCGTATGATACTTGTCCACCCATCGGTCACAGTCAAAAACGTCGGTCTCCACCACGAGTATAGTAAAGCCGTAGAGGGAAGATAGGAATTGAGACGACCATGATCAAAGAATACATGGTCTAGCCAGGCGCAACTAAAAAAAGTTAATTAATAGGAAGGAATTCCATCACAAATAGCCATATTTGATATGTGAGGGCGCGAGAATGAAGTATATTTGAAATGACATGAATGCCATGAATGAAGATTTCAAGTAAAAGATCAAGAAATTGTACAGTTTATAAATGAATCAAATTAATTTGAGAAAAATTCAATTTGTGCCATAGGTCATATGAAATATTAAACAATATATAACTTCTGATCCTTGCAATGTAGACGAAATATGGATAAAATAACCTCTCAATGCACCTGCAGAATTTTCCCATTTAACTCAAATGAAATGATATAGCATTGCTTGAAAAGAAAAAAGGAGTTTGTTTTGGGTCTCAAAGCACAAATAAATAAATGCAAAATATCGACATCGTAGTCTGTATTACGATATCAGTTTTTATCATTCGTATATACATGCACGTAAATACTAAAAAAAAACCTCTCATTGTACACAAAGAAACATATTCAGATCTTATATTCGTATATAAAAGTAAGTTGACAATAAATTAAGATTGAAAAGAAATCCATTTTATCATGAATAATTATTGCAGAATAAGCAACAAATTGATTTACAATTTAAAAATAAACTTCTGAAAAACCTCACTTTTCGGCTCATTAGACACAAGAATAACACAATGAAAAAAAAAGGAGAAAAGGGAAAAAGTCAACCATAAACCAACCTCTCACTTTTTCCTTTCTCCGTCCTTTTTATACTACGAAGGGACCAGCATGTTTCGAAGTCATTTTGACATTTTGCATTGTCATTGAAGGTACATTCACACATAGTGAGATGCATAGAGATTGATGCCTCTTTGGAAAACTAGATTTACTATCTCATCTGGAAATTATCCGCATTTTAGGTCAAGAAGTTCCAAGCGATAGGTGCAGAGCGTGTCATACACACGTTGAGTACCTAGAACACATACAAACATTTAGGCAGGCAGCTAATGAGACCACGGCTTTGAACACTCTAACATCTTATTACTAACAGTATATTCTGCTAACGACTTTGAAATTTCTAATTTTAAACGTAATTATATTATCAGGTAATTGTATTATAATTTTCATTATCACTTAAAGTCGTTAGCGGAATACAATATTATTGATGGTATGTTAGGTCTTTCCAAATCCGTAGACGAATTGACTCTCTGCCGTATTGACCTTGTAGAATGTCAATACGGATTCCATGTACGTCAGTATATTAATCAGTTATATGAACAGCGATCTTTTTATTTGTTCCTGATATGTGATCATATTATTATGTTTGAAATTAGAGTTATAATCTTTAGCGGAATATAATATCAGTACTAGGATGTTGGGTTGGGTGACGGAAAACTGTGCAAGGATCAACTGTGTATGAGCCCATCTGTGCACGTCGGTGGCCACAGGTACAATGGTGCACGTTATTGGCCACAGGCTCAACTGTGCACCGGGCCATTTGTGTACGTCTCAATTTGGACGTGCACAGTTGGGAGACTCCCATATGTGCACGTGAACCGTTCGAGGGTTACCATCTGTGCATGTCTAAATGTTGACGTGCACAGATCGTACACTAAAAGCGGTTCATATGCACAGAAGGGAGACCCCCAACTGTGCATGTCTCAATATGCGCGGGATATAACTATGCAAGGAGCAACTGTGCACGAGCCCAACTGCGCACGTCCAGGGCCGCTGGTACAAACGTGCGCGTGCACACATGGGTCTCTCCCAACTGTGCACGTCTCAATTAATACCATTAGTATGGATGAGCAAAAAGCTCAAAAGCTCGGGACGAGTTGGGCTCAACTTTTTCTGGCCGGACTTGAATCGTTTTGGATACTCGAAGATTGCGAGAACTCAACCTGTTTTTGGTTCTCGAAAACAACCGGGAACTCGAAATACAAGAAATTTACGCAATCCAAGGGATTTACGGTATTCACGGAATTCAAGGAATTTCAGAGAATGAACCAATTTATGGAATTCAAGAAATTCGCGGAATTCAAGTAATACAAGGAGTTCAAGAAATACGCGGATTTCACGTAATTCACGAAATTCAAGGAACTCAAGGAATTCAAAATTTTCCACCGAATTAAAAAAAAAATCACAGAAATAAACCAATGCGTGGAATTCGAGGAATTCATCGAATTCCAGTAATACAAGGAATTCACGGGATTCAGGGAGTTCATTTTATGACTGATGGCGATTCGCATTAAGTGATTAATGCGTTTATATTTAAAATAACCGCCAGCGGGAAGCGACCTGCTAAACACTCTTACGTATATAATTTGGATCTAATAACCTATATATACTCACTGAAAAATATGTGTAAAGACATTCAAGCAGGAAGCTAATGAGTATATCGCATTGAAAAAACTAACAGCCTGTCACTGATTTCATATTCTGCTCAGGAATTCAGTCTTCTAATTTTAAACGTAATTAGGACATTAGGTATCCGCGAAAAAATCGACAGACCGCTGTTCGAACAAACCGTGAATATGCTGATATAAGGGAAATGCGTATTGTCATTCTCCCAATTCACTGCATTTCATGCTCCCAGTTCACTTCATGTCATGCAATCTTTCGAGTACATTATAGCTATTCGCTTTTAGTGATTGTTGCGTTTTAAGTGAATAATAAGGCTCAGCGATGGATAACCTGCTGAACACCCTTACGTATCAAATTCGCAACTAATAATAACCTATATAAATTTACTGAAAAATATGTGTAGAAACACTTAATTAAACAATCAATCGTCTATGAGTTTCCAAAAACTTATCATCCTACTCAAGGAACCTAACAAAATGAGGGGACATTTTTTGACGTTTGTCTATTATTTGAATAATTTTGAAATAATTTGGCTTAAAAGTGAGATTAGTATAAGAGAATATTGAAATATAGTGAAGCTGCGGAGACATTACGTCAAAATTATATGACATATATGTTTTACGTCGAAAACAACAAAAAGAGAGCAAAAGAAACTACCGTTACCTTCTTTTTCGTTACACATGAAATTAAATTTTAACGAAGCACGATTTTACAATTGTACCTCCGTAACCGCAGAACCAATAAGTACTTCTTAATCAGCATAGCTATTAGGTCATTTATCTTAGATTTATAGAAATAATTGACAGATATCAGAAAAAAAACACCTGGTGACACTTCAAAACTTCATGCTTAAAGATGAACGGAGACATAAATTATCAATGGCGTCTAGAATAACAGGTCACTACTAGATATCAAGTTCCTGATGAAAGGACAGCCGATTTCTGACAAGCTTGCAGGGTCTTTTCCTTAACTTTCAGCGTCCTGTTACTATCAAGGAACAGACGGATATGGCATATCGTAATTAAATGCCTGATCTTCAAAAGTCTATTAGGCTTTTTGCTTGTCTGATTATAATCAGTTAGCGATACTTGCCACGGTAGTAGAAAGGGCGACCAATTTATAGAAAGGTAGGCGAGTGCCCCTAGCCCGAAAGAATTATTCTTCCCTGAATTAGTATATGCCAAAAATGCTAGACTTTCTCGTGACCTAGTACTACTACCACGGGTACCAGATCTAGCGGCGCCAACTCATACCTTGAATCCTTATTTAGTGCTCTGGTGAAGTTTGTGGATAAACTGAGCGTGAAAACTTTCCCAAATGAAAATCCTAAATCGGGAAATTGTAACTAGTATAAAAATAATAGTATTAAACCCAGTCCCAATAAGAAGGGTGTTGAGAATCAATATGAAAAGGGTTCGGCGCAAGCCCCAACCAACTTGTCTTACTTGTAGTCGCTATGACAAGGGATGAAAAAATGTAAAACTCAACCTAAATTGACTCCAAATAAATTGAAATCAACTCATAAGTCGTGGAGAACACCCTCCACACTCTCACTGTTTATAATGGTAAAGGTTTATTTTCTCATATTTCAATGAAAGGAACTGTGTGTATAAAGTGGAATATAGTCTATTCAGAATTGAATGTAGATAAAATCTGAGCGTCCGCTCCGCAGCCCTGAATGACTGGACACTGTCTTTTTTTCTGAGTGACCATGAGTGTTGCTTAATCTGAGTCAATAATTCGTACCTGACCATCTTGGATGTCTTCTTGATAAAAGGCTGTCATCTGTTCTCCGATTAAGAAAGGTCCGTGAGTTAATCGATTCAAACTGCAAACCTGATCATAATGGAAACGACAAGTACTGGATTTAGGAAAACCAGGATATTTGCTTCTACTCAGAGAAGACGATACTCCACCGCTAATGTGGCGTATAGGTAGAATCGTCGAAGTGCACCCGTGAAAAGATGGAATAATTAGAGTCGTAAGCGTTAGGACTGTAAGAAATATCTGAGAACCTCCTATCGAAGGCATCTGTCTTTTGTCGATTAAATTTAAGTACCTTTATACGAGCTTTAATCATTTATGTTGAATATATTTTGTTTGAAAGGCGTTAATTTCAAAGCCGGTAGCTATGTTGAACGTCAAATAATTTTATATCTATTACTTTTGCTTTACAGCCGGCGATAGCAGCGCCTTATCGTGAGAAAAAAGGCGGTATTCAGTCATTCAGGGCTGCGGAGCGGAAGCTCAGATTTTATCTACATTCAATTCTGAATAAAATATATTCTTCTTTATACACACAGTTCCTTTTATTGAAATATGAGAAAATAATCCTTTACAATTATAAACAGTGAGAGTGTGGAGGGTGTTCTCCACGACTCATGAGTTGAATTCAATTTATTTTGACTCAATTTACGTTGAGTTTTACATTTTTTTCAGCCCTTGTCATAGCGACTACAAGTAAGACAAGTTGGTTGCGGCTTGCGCCGAACCCTTTTCATATTGATTCTCAACACCATTTTTATTGGGACTGGGTTTAATACTATTATTTTTACACTAATAACAATTTCCCGATTTAGGATTTTCATTTGGGAAAGTTTTGGCCCTCAGTTTATCCACAAACTTCACCAGAGCACTAAATAAGGATTCAAGGTATGAGTTGGCGCAGCTAGATGTGGTACCCGTGGTAGTAGTACTAGGTCACGAGAAAGTCTAGTATTGTTGGCATATACTAATTCAGGGAAGAATAATTCTTCCGGGCTAGGGGGCACTCGTCCACCTTTCTATAAATTGGTCATCCTTTCTACTACCGTGGCAAGTATCGCTAACTGATTATAATCAGAAAAACGAAGAGCCTAATAGACATTTGAAGATCAGGCATTAAATTACGATGTGCTATATCGGCTGTCCTTTCATCAGGAACTTGATATCTAGTGGTGACCTGTTCTTCTAGACGCCACTGATAATTAATGTCTCCGTTCATCATTAGGCATGAAGTTTTGAAGTGTTGCCAGGTAGAGATTCACTGATTATTTGTTAACTTTTACTGGTTGTTAGATAATCACGTTCTATCTAATTATTGTGGTCAATCATCAGTAGAATTCATTAATTAAATTCTGCTCACGTAGAGGGGACTTTGTACAAGCTTACACAATTGAAATTATGATATATCTACGATTAAGACTTAATGCCAGCTACACTAAAACAAGAAAAAAAGAGTATACAATATTTATAAACACATTTATACGATTTCGGAATGAACATTTAGCGTTTCTTCGCTTTGTCGCTATAATTTCATTACAGAGACTTAGTGTGTGGATACCCATTTTTTAGCCAAGAATGAAGTCACTTTGTGAATTTTTTGAAAAGCTGTTACAAAAATAATTTAAGTAATTTTTGATAACACCTGAAATAATAAAAAAAATATGCTCATAAGTTGCTGTGATTGTACATAAATTTACCTTCAAAATGAGATCACAACATTTTAAAATGTTCATTATTTCTGATCTTATTTCAAATTAAACAAAAAACACTGAATAACACATATATTTTTTATCGTATTGAGTGTTGCTAAACATAATATACTATAATTAATAATAATTATACTGCCAGTACGTTTTTGGAATGTATCTTTTCCCATTTGGAAGCCTAGCCATAAAAGTAACATCACTAGCCTCTTTTATTGTTAAAATTACAAATTGGAGATATTCATTGGTTCCATCTTTAACTTCAAAAGCTTGAAAGTGCTCATCGTAATCAGAAATGAAGATCCGTTTCGTTAAGAAGGAAATGTCATTTTCATAAATTTTAAGTATTTTTTGAATTAGAAAGAACTTTCGGTTTGCGCCAGCAACCATTATAACTTGTTTGGATGCGTATATTAATCCCAGATACTTAACCCACGAAACTACTTCCACGAACTTCGGGAACTCTTTCGGAAAAAGAGCGGAGAAATCAGAATAATTCTGAATATTATCCAGGCAAACCCTTCGAGATTTACCAACGGTAGGAACTTCGACAAGTACTGGTTGACATCATTTGTATTAGACTTTTAACTGATGTTTTATTGCCAATGTGTATGGAAGGTTTTTTCTCGAGATAGATACGCGTGCAGTCGTTTTTGACTCCTTGTGTTTACTTTCGTATCTCATTGACCAAATAAGGAGACAAAGATTTCGGAGGCAAAGGAGGCAAATATTTCGTGTGACATCAAAGTATTCAACCCTATTCCAAACACATAATTCTTTTATTCCCAAACTTGAAGTTAAAGAACAAGGTAGTTTTGCAGCAGCTATCCGATAGGATTCTGGTGTCCTTAACAACCTAGGAATCTCTGAGAAAGCTTTAGCAGCCTCATTTTTGTGCATTTCAGAAAATCGACGGTAGTGATTCGCTGAAAATGATTCCGGATATCCTAAAATAGAATGCACTCCTAAGTTATCTCCTAAAACGAGGCATGAAATGAAGTATATTTGAACAGGGCCATTGAGAGTGTTTACGGTAATTCCTGTCGTTGCCAAAAAATTCAGCTCATCTATAACTCTTTGAAATATTACTTTATTGCCAAAAATCTTCCTATGTAATGAACAGACAATCAAGAACAGGAACATATTTTCCAATTTGCACTGAAATTCTGGTGGAAGGAAAGGTAAACTTAGATAAGTAGCACACATTTTTCCCAGACCACCTGCATGACTTCCTATAACATTGTCGCACTCATAATCATCAGCACTTGATAAAACGGGAAAAACAATTGTCGATGGATACTTGCTAGAAATTTCTTTCCATATAGGCCCTTGAGTAAAATTGGAAATACACTTGATCTGTAATCGAACCAAGCAACTGTTTCTCAGGAAGTATAAAGTTCCCAGTTTCGGAAAATGATTTGAAAGGTTGCCATTCAGTATTTAACTTTTCAAACGGATTTAAGACTTCCAAAAACATATTATCAATTTGTTGAACGCAACTATCTTCTGCTTTTAAGTCTATTAATTGTGTTACAACTTCTTGACGAAGTGTTTGAATAACTCCGTTATTTGAAAACTCAGTGAAATCGCATACCAAAGACTGAACCACATTTCTTGGCAGATCATTTCTATCATATAATTTAGCTGTAAACTTAGCGGCATATTCATTAACAATGTAACTGAAACAATCTCTATTTACTTTAATTTCTTCCGCTCTTTTTGCTTTTTTGAGAGCTTCGTCATACTGCTCTGGGTCGGAGCAGTGTTGCGGAATGAACGTGTTATTTAAATAAATAACGCGAGAATTCTAGATCAATCTAAAATATATATACTTTACACCTATATACCTATCTACCCTATACCTATATACCAATCCACACATTACTACTTTCCAACTGAGCAATTCACGTCTACCCCGAAAGGGAAACGGCTTAATGGTATAATAATAAAAAAAAGAAAATATTGTATTCTAAACATATTTTTTGAAGACGTATAAGACTCCTGATATGCATACATAAATTTCAAACGAATAGTTTAAAATATTTTTAAACAAAATATTAAACAGTCAAATACCAAAAAAAAAGGATCTTTGACTCTGTTTTTCCTATTTTGATCTATAATCTGATTTTTACAAAACGTTTTAAAAATTAAGCCTTGCGAAAAAATGTTTCATAATTGAATTAATGAAAAAAATAAAGGTCGTAAATTTCAAAAAGACCTAAGGGTGGATTAAATACCTAAATTGTTAAAATTGAGGTCAGCAGGGGTTCAAATATTTGTACATTGCAACTCCTTTGTAAAGTTTTTATTCAATTCAGAGCCATACGGTGTTAAATAGGATTACGCATTATGTATAGAACTTCTAGACGTCTTGGGGTTAATTTGAGATTTATTTCAGAGAGTGTCAAATTTCGAGAGAACTAAGTAAAAGGTTCTTTTTTTGTGTGCAACTTCATCCCATTGTTACCCTCGAATCCTCGATCGATTTTAACTCATGGATATAGTCGCCCTCTCTTTCATTTCACTATTCTATAGTGTACATTGTACAACGACTGTTTGATATATGACCAGAAAGAAAAAAATAGCTAGATCTGTTTTTTAAACATTTTGATTTTAAGATTTCTTCAACTAAACAAGGATTTTTTCTTTAATTTTACGACTAAAAGATGTATAAAATTGTGAAATCTGTGAAGATTGAGTGCGCTTCGAAATAAGAAAGTTTTAGAGTTTGAATGTCATGAAAAATTGTAATATATACTTTTAAAGATGCTAATGATAAATTTAACTAGATTATATGTGAATGCGCAGTTATATGTATATACGAGGGGCTAATATTTGACCACGTAAAATTGGCGTAATATAGGTGTAATATTGGGATACACCGTACGCATTTCTGATGGAACATCCCCTTAATGTGATTTTTCTATAACATCAGAGACTTTATATTGACGTACTACTTATTCAGATACTGAAAATAACCATATAAATCATCCATCTGATAAACTTAGTCTGTTTTCATCATAACGCGGTTTTAAAATCAAGAATGAAATTCATCGTTGGCGGATTCGGGGCATAATTTCTCAAGTGTACCCACCTCGAAATTGAAAGTTGTCCGATCGGGCTAAAAATCGGTCTAATTGTAGTCCTATTAGATAGTGCTCCTCACACAGAAAACTAATTAATTTCAATAATTATTTATCAAAGTGGAGGGGGTACAATTTATGGGGGTTTTCAGCAAAGCCTTACTTTTAAACATTCGTAACTTTTTTCCTATTGCTTTAACCAAAATTTAACTACAAATGTTTTTGATAGACCTTTTCACAATCTTTTTGGTGGTCGTAACGATTTCCAAGAAAAGTCCAAATTTCACCCTGATTTCTTAAAATCAAAAATAAATATGACTTTTTTTTCAAATTTCGACACTTTTTTTTCTTCAAAATACTTTTAAAAGAAAGCTGAGATTCTTTCCTATAAGACCCCTAATTTTCAGGGTGGCAAATTAATTCGTCTTTAAGAAATAGAACGATACGTAAACAAGATGCCATGATATGGCGGGTGGCTCGCGATCTCCCCTAGTGCGTTCACGCCGAGGATCTTTGTGCAACGCTTTAGTGTCAGTTTTTTAAGTTAAGTAATATTATATGGTAATACTATGTGTCTTTCTATTCGATTTTGTGGCTATAGTTTCAACCGAGAGGTTCACAACTCAACCGATGGAGCGTACACTGACTTCAAGTGATTTCAGTGACTTCATGTGAATTCAAGTGACTTCAGCAAAGGTGTACACCTGACTTCACGAGTTGTTGACCCTTCGGTTTCAATAGTTTTTTTCTTTGCAGACCCCTTTGGCGGTTTCTTTTTTTTTTTGCCATTCGAGAAGATGTCGTGTTTCTCAGAGGACGAAAACATTTTAAGTTGAAGTTTTTTACCTTGAGTGGGAATGAAAGTCGCTTTTCTCCAATCGTCTGGGACTTCTCCCGTCTTGATACATAAATTTATCAATTCGCACAACCTGTGAGGTATGTATTCGCCACTGTTTGAATGCACAATTAATTTAGCGCGTCCTAAGTTCATAAAGTTCAAGAGTTCAAAAAGTTAAGAAAAAGTTCATGAAAATATATGAAGTTCGGGTGTAGTCAATAAAAGTTATAGATGCCTTAAAATACATTTATTATGAAAGAAATCTAAAAATACAATGACAAAAAGGTAAATATTTAAAGTTGGACTCGTAAAAATTCGTAACTAAAGATTAACAGAGCTACAATAAAGTTCGTTCGGTTCGATTCGCAACTCTGAGCCAACCCCTTTCGCAGGGTTGCGGGTACAAGCGTTTGATAATTGCAACACTGTGTCTTGAAGATTGAATTTTTAAAGACATTGGAATTGGAAAACTGGCAACGTCGCTGCATAATGGTCAAAAGACAGATGAAAATTTTGAGATAATTCTAAACCTAAGGAGCTGCACTGAGGCTAGGTTGAAGGCGGTTAACTCGGAGGGTTCACTGAAAACCAATAAGGCCTTCGTGCAAACTCGTTCTTTCCTGAATTTTGTATTACCTAGATTTGAAAGGGACATTTTATGGTTTTGGGAAAAACCAACTTCAAAATTTAAAACCTGGCCGAAGTCTAAAACCTGCACGAAGGCAGTATTTCAGTTATTCAGAAAATAGAAATATAATTTGAAAATACTTAGGCATTTATACAACGTCGGAACATACCGCCCTTTTTGAAAGAGTATCTTTCAACTGGAATAAATATAATATTACTTGAGGTATAGTTTTTAATAATTGATGATAAAAATAGTAATTCGCTGAAATTAATAATGTCAGAATATAAAGTAAAATAACTTTCGAGGATTAAAAATACTGTCTACACCTAACACTAATATAATAATTGGATTGTCGATATTGACGAGAGAAGAGAAATACAACTATTCCTACTCAGGGAGTTTAATTAATTCAGTCTCTATCGGTAGCATACAGATTTTTGATAGCGGACGCTTGGTGATGCTTGAACCGGCAACCTTTATGGAAACGACTCTGGTCACTCCATCATCTCCTGGATGAACTTTGTCGATGCGACCCATTTTCCACTTTTGAGGTGGCAAATTATCGTCTCGAATGATAACCATTGCCCCTGGTTCAATGTGAGTGTCACTTGAATTTGCCCCTTTGTGACGCTGTTGGAGTTGACTCAGGTATTCCTTCTGCCACCGTTGCCAAAAGTGCTGTAACATAAACTGAATATGCTGGTAGCGATTGAGTCGGTTTTGACGAATCTCTCGCAAATCGTGCTGTGGGATTGCCGCTAATGAGTCTCCAATAAGGAAATGACCAGGAGTTGACGGGATTATATCATTAGGATCATTGGAAATTGGTGATAAGGGACGCGGATTCAGACATGCCTCGACCTGTGTCAATAAGGTGTATAATTCTTCGAATGCGAGTCCTGTTTCCCCTATTACAATTTTTAAGTGTTTTTCCGCGGATTTGACTGTGCTTTCCCAAAGACCACCAAAATTTGGGGCGTTGGGAGGTATCATATGCCAAGTAATCTGTTCAGTTGCTAAAAAATCCGTAACAGCCTCTTGAAATTCGCGATTTTGCAAGAATTGACCTAATTCTTTTGACTCATTGCGAGCCGCCACGAAATTAGTTCCATTGTCGGAGTGGATATTTTTACATTTTCCTCGGCGAGAAACAGGGCGATAGAGACGATTAAAAAACGTGTTTGTGCTCATGTCGCGCGCTAGTTTAATATGAACTGCCTTGGTAGCAAAGCATACGAAAATACAAATGTAGGCCTTACTCTCTGAGGGACTTCGTGATTTTTCGACGACAAAAAATGGACCAGCATAATCGACTCCACACGTAAGAAATGGCCTATTCGGAGCGACACGATCAGATGGCAGGTTTCCCATAATATATTCTGGACTTATTGGCTGTGCCTTAAAACACGCGTGCAATAATTTAATGTGTTCGTGAGTAATGATAAGTAGAGTAAGCGGATTACCTGGCGCTAAAATGACAAGATGCTTTTGTTCGAAGGCTATGGGCGCATTAATTAGGCGACCGCCCACTCTGAGCAATCCAGCTGGGTCAATGAATGGATTCAATGTAGCCAGTTTGCTTTTGCTTGAAACCTGAGGAAGGAGGCCCTGGCTGCTTTCAGGAGATGCAGAAATGATTTAAATTACATTAATTTAAATAGAGTAGAAGCAAAAACAAGGCGCACACTCAATACTGCTCGAAGAAGCAATTTCCGAAAATTTTGTGAGTCACTGGATAGAACTACCCCAATTTCCAGAGTCTGGCGTATCATTAAATGTTTTAAAAACAAATATATCCAACCAGCAAATGTATCCTGTTCAGGCGATAAAGAAACAATCAGAAGCCTCCATGCTTTAGCGAAGGAAATGTTTCCACCAACGGTCTTCTTCGATTAATTTCGAATATTAATTAATTAATTAATTAATTTGAAAAAAAATAATTAATTAATTAATTAAAATTAATTAATTGATTGAAAATTTAATTTTTTTTCTTCAAATTTTAAATTAATTAATTTCCTGATAAGGTGAGCTTTTAGAGCAATGTATTCTTCGAGGCGACTCTCACGACGTCCAAGTTTTCCATCGCCCTGACTTTGTTGAAAATTAAATCCTAACCAGGTTTAGACAAAATTGACTACAATATCATATCACAACTTCCTGAAGAAGTCCAGACAACTCTTCGCAAAATTAACAATGAAATTTACCTATCTGGTTCTTTTCCAAGCTGTTGGAATGAATTCCTAATTTTGTTTGTTCCTAAATCAACCCCAGGCAAATTTCGTCCAAACGCTTTGGCTTTATGCTTTTTCAAGGTAATGGGAAAGCTAATTTACAACAGACTTTCTTGGTATGTTGAACACAACCATCTTCTGTCTCCCGCTCGGTTCGGTTCAAGGAAGTGAAGATCCTGCGCTGATAATCTTGCTATACTGTCAATCGAAATTCTTTCGGGCTTCGCCAGTGGCGAGATTGTTGCAAGCCTATTCCTGGATCTAAAAGGTGCTTTTCCGAGCGTCATCCCCAAAATTCTTATTGAGGACCTTAAAGAAATCGGTGTCCCCTGGCAATTAGCCAGATTTCTATACAATTCCATATCTTTCAAAAACGTCTATTTTGAAATTAATGGTGAACTGGTGAGTCCCGGATGCAGTACAGTGGGCCTTCCTTAAGGCTGTATCCTCAGTTCGATAAATTACTGTATCTGTACCAGAAAAATTCACCTACTGATCCCTACAAATTGCAGTGTCGTTGAATTTGCAGATGACATTGCCATATTCTGTCGATCTTCTGATCCAACCATCTGTCTTTAATCTCTCCAACAATGCCCTAATGCACTTACAGTCTTTTTAGAACAAAAAGGTCTCGAGCTCTGTCCTGGAAAAAACCAAATTGGTTCTTTTCAATAGACGGAATATTGATACCTCTAAAACAACATATGCCCTATCACTAAATAACACCCTAATATCCCCCTTTCTCCATGTTAGATTTCTCGGTATTATTCTCGACTTCAAATTCTCTTTCCAATTTCACTTTCTTTATTCATGCGATAAAATCAGGAAAATATTGAACATCTTAAAGGTTCTGAGAGGCACCTGGTGAGGTGCAGATCCAATTATCCTTAGGATAGTCTATGTCTCCCTCATCAGGAGCAGTCTGAGATACGGATGCCATTTTTTTTACTACTTCGTGTCTCATAAATACTTTGAAAAAATTGAAAAAATTCGTAATGAAGCTCTAAGATTAGCCGTCGGTTACAGGGGCAGTACGCCCTATATAAATGCGTTAGAATCACTCAAAGTGCTATCAAAAACCGGTTTGTTCTTCTGAACGCATTTGAAAATGTCAAAGACTTTAAACATCGGATCTTTCGAAACCTGGTAAAAAATAGGTTTCAGGAGTACATTCACTTTTATACAGACAGTTCAAAATGAATACCTAAAACAATAGATAGTTGTGCTCTCGTATGCCTAGCTGCTCAACTAACTCGAATGTGGAAACTATCAAATTTTGCCTCTATTTTCTCGATTGAAGCCATAGCCATACTCTATACACTAGACTACATTATCCGAAACCGGCTTTCTAAATCAGTAATTTTCACAGACTCACTAAGTGTGCTTCAAAGTATTGCCAATAAATGTCCTACATCCACAAATTCTTACTTGATCTTTATTATTAAAAATCGTTTAGCGGTTCTAGACAAATTAAAGTGCGTCGTTTCCCTGGTATGGATCCCTGGACATAAGGGTATACCAGGAAACGAAGCAGCAGACGTGGCGGCTAAATCAGCAGCCAAAGGTTGCATTATTTTAAAAAGAGGAAACTGGTGAATAAATATATAATTATTTAATACTAATAAATATAATAAATATTATTTATTTGTTTGAATATAAGACAGGGTTTAAATTCATAATGACGCATAGAATTACTCTTTCAATTGTAAATGTTACAAAGTTACAAAGGTTTGATACGTCGTTTCAATTTTCATTTGAATTTGATAATGCGAAAAGTAATGAGGTGGATGTTCTTCCACAGGTCCTTCCTGGTAGTATAGGTGTTGAAATCACATCTTCCTCGGGGAAGTAGGGTTAAGAACTGAAATTTGAGATACCCGGGTGGTTTTTCGGCGAAATGGACAAAAGTAAGAGTCAAAAATCGAATCCAGCATCAAAACTTTTAAAAGAAGAGGAGCGATAAAAAAAATAAAAAAGAGCTAAGGCGGCAAGAGAATAACGTAAAAAATTTCATGAAAATCCCATTGAAAAGACTAAAGCTCAAATAAAGCGCAATCTAAGGTAAAATATTTGAGTACCTGGTTCCAAAAAACTTAACCTCAAAATAACATACATAATTTATTATTATATTGGTAATTTAACAAATATTTTTCGATTTATTTCACTTATGAAAGTTATACAAATATGTAAATTTACTGGATTTTAAAGAATTTATTCGACAGAGGTAAGGTATTTCGTAGGGTTTCTAAGATTTGAAGAATTGAAATTATTTTTTTCGAGATCAACCTGCATTCTTATCAATTTATCCTGCATTCTTTTAATTCTTTGGAATTATTAAAATTCACTTGATTTCTTCTAAATTCACTCACTTCTACTTAATTCGATGGATTTTTTTTCTTGATTTTTTAAAAGTTTTTATTTAATTAATCCTGAGGATCAATTGACAATTAAATAATGAATAGATTTGAAGTATATTAAAGCATTTTTTCAAATTTCTTGGCATTTTTTGAATCTTCAAAATATTTTTAAAGATTTAAAAGGATTTTAAATATTTTAGGTTATTTTAAAAGATTACAAAGAAATTTTTAATGGATTCCAGTAATTTAATGGGATTTCGAAGGATTTAAAATATTTGAGGGTATTGTAAAAGATTTGCAGACGCTTTTAAGAGCTTCAAAAAGTTTGAAGGGATTTCAAAAGATATAAAAGGATTTAAAATATTTTAGGAAATTTTAAAAGATTCATAGAACTCGTTTGATTTATTTCAATAGTATATAGGAATTTCAAAGACTTTGAACTATTTGAGGGTATTTTAAGAGATTCCAGTGCATTTTTGAGAGATATAAACAATTTCAAGGGATTTCTAAAGGTTTTAATCATTTTAAGGAATTCAAAAACTTTGCATGCTGTTTTAAAGAAATTTGGAAGATACAGAAGTGTTTTACAGGACCTCTAAGGTTATAGGGTATTTTAAAAGATTCCAAGGGGTTTTGTAAGGTTGATACATAATTTTGAATAATTATATTTTTATATTTACAAAGAAAAGCACTTTTATTTCTACCTAATTTTTAGTCTTTAAAATATAATCAAAAATCGTATCATTTTAATTTTTAAAAATTAGTTGAAATCTGTTTTATTCAATAAGTAAAAAATAAAAATATATTTTTTTACATCTATTATATATTTTATATTATACTGTTTTTCATTTGTGAAAATTTAATTGCATTCTTTTACTTTATTTAGGAATAATAATAATAAATAATAGTTACAAGAGAGATGGAAAATGGGTGTGACGTCAAAAGGCCCCACATGCCTTTTAAATAAATTTGTAACTTTTTTCGAAAGTGCCCTGTACGTGGAAAATAACCCATATAATAAATAAAATTATTATATCTATATATTACAAACAAGTAATATGATACATCATGAAATATTATTTTCTATTACAAATAACGAAATCTTAAATTTTATATGTTTGAGATCCAGTAGACTTTCTAACCAAGCTAACATATTTTAAGATTTTTATTAGAGCTATGCAGTCGTTTATTCGAATTTTTAATACAACTTCAGGAACGTTTGGAACATTGGATTTTTCGAAATAGGAAAAAAATTAACTGTACATCAAACCGCCTTGATTTCCTTGAATTATTCCCATTTTTTAAATAAAATAACTTTTTTTTTGTAAAAAAATGGATCCAAAATTCAAGTCGAATCTTCGAAATTTGACTTGTTTCAATATTCGAATAAATCGAATTTCAAATTATATTACTGTTTCATATATTTTCTAATAATTCTAAATTTATTTCTTATAATTTACATTCTTTTATAAGTTATAATTGTTATACTCTAGAATAATATACATAATATTTTTGCTCAAATTGATTAAACTACCAGTGCAATATCTACAAATAGTTCTTTAATATTCTTTAGTATTTATTTTTATTTTTGTGGTCTGCAGTTTCGATAGATTTTTCAGACTATTCGTCTAATGAAGTTCTCGTATGTATTTTCCAATTTAATCCAGATTAGGTTTCACACTCGCAAAAAAATAAATAGTCGAATAGCATTTCAACTAGCGCATTCATAAAAAATATCTTGTTCCATGAAATTTATTTTAAAATAAATTCTGAACTATTATAATTGATACAGCTTACTGGGACGACTGAAAAATCCCGAATAATAAAAATCCCGATACCGTAAACGTCCCGAAATTATAAAATTGCCGAAATTTGAAAATCTCGAATTTGAAAATTCCCGAATAATACAATTCCAGACAGAATATTCTCGAACGATAAAACATACAAACTAAAAAATTCTTGAATTTAAGTAATTAAGAAAATGGTTTTTCAATTAATATTATTCATTTATTAAAAATACAGAAATCAAACATTTTTATCATAGACAATTTTTTTTATGTTAAAGTTTTTTAAATTATTGTTTGAATCTAAAATAAAAATAATTGTATAAAAATTTGATAAAAAAATAAATTTAAAAACACATGCGCTTCGAACAAAACAAACTTTCATTGATATAGATATTTAATTATTTTATTTTGAAAAGTATTTGTCAACAAGCAATTTTTTGAACTGTTTAAATTCGGGAGTTTTCTAGTTCGGATATTTGATAAATCGAAAATTTTCTGTCGGGAATTTTCAAGTTCGGTAATAATATAAATTGTCGAGAATTTTCCAATTCGGGAATTTTATAATTTCGGAAATTTTTTCAGTGACGGTAATTTTATTTTTCGGAGGAGACAACTGAAAAATTCCAAAAAAATAACATTTCTGACACTGTAAAACTCGCGAATTGCAAAATTCCCGAAATTATTAAAGTGACGAAATATAAAACTCCCGAATTGAAAAATTCACGAATAATAAAATTGTCGACAGTATGTAATATTACCGATTTTGAAAATTCTCGACAGAAAATTGCCGAATTATAAAATATCCGAACAAAAAAGTTCATGAATTTAAACAATTAAAATATTGTTGTTCACAAAATATTATTTATTTATTAAAAATACAATAATCAAATACTTTTATTAAAGAAATTTTGTTTACGTTTTATTTTTTTTTAAATTATTGTTTGATTTTAAAATAACAATAATTTAAAACTATATATATTTTTCGGTGAAAAATTTTCTTTGAAAATGTGCATAGTATTTAAAAAAATACGAAAACCGTTCTTAAAAATCAAATTTTCGATTAAAAAAATAAATAAATGAATTTCGATATAAATCGGTGCTGAATTGAATCCTGCAAAGTTTGTTTTAAAAATTTTATTAGGTTTGAAGAAAATTTAGGGAGAAATTGTTTGTTTCTTTCGAAGCTCACATGTTTTTTAATTTATTTTTTTATAAAATTTTTATACAATCATTGTTCTTTTAAATTCAAACAATAATTCTTAAAAACTCTGAACGTTAAAAATGTTTCTTTCGTAAAAGTATTTGATTATTGTATTTTCAATAAATAAATCATATTGATTGAAAAACGATCTTTGTCATGTTTGAATTCGTGAATGCCATAATTCGGGATTTTTTTACTTTGGATATTTCCTGTCGGGAATTTTCCAATTCGGGATTTTTATACATCCACAATTTTATAATTTCGGGAATTTTATTCGGAAATTTTTCAATTCGGCAATTTAATAGTGTCGGAGATGTTATTTTTCAGGATTTTTCAGTCATCTCTTTCGGAATTTTTTCAGTAGTCTCATATTTTTATACCATCACGGCGTTCCTGAACGGGAGTTAAAGTTTTCATGCACGTCTCAGATCTTAGCAGGATCATTGAGTAGAACATAAATAGGGATGTTTTGGACAAAAATGGAAATATTTCGTCAAGCTCTGTTAAAATAAAACTGGTTTAAAGGTTTTTTATACCTTTTTTCACTAATTTCGTAACTAAAGCGGCTTTCAAATACTTTTTCCAAAGTAACGATCAGCGAATCTCTACAATAATTTTCAAAACTTCTTAATATCTTCTAAAATGAATAGCATCTTTCCTACAAAAAAATTTTATTCTGAAAAATGAAAAAATTGCCTTAATAAAAGCTTCCACATACTTTTCTGACAATTTTGAAAATCTTTCGAAATGTTTTGAAATCTTGTTCAGTTTTATCTAGAAAAGTTTTTCATTCCCTTGAAACCTTTCATTCTTAAAAAGATTCTAAAATTTTTCTTGGAAATCTTTAAAAATCGATTTTTTTTTAATTTTATGAAATCGAGATTTTGTTTTAAATTTTAGGAAATCCTTGCGAGACTTCTTATTATTTCTTAAACTAAACGAATTTTTTGTAAAATGTTGCAAACGTGCAGTATTGAAAAATTTTGCTTTAAAATTACCTGCATTATTTTTCGAAATTTTAGACAATCATTTTGCGAAAATTTAAACTCATGGAAAATGGTTTTTTGCATACAAATTATTAATAAAAGTTTATACTTCATTCGTAAAATAGAGTCAAAGTGTCAGTTATTAATGTTGAAAAGATAAAATTTAATATTTTAAGTACGGTCAATCTTTGTTGCATAGTTGACAAAAAAATTCAAAGTACGTGTTTTGATAGCATTCTCTATTTTTTTTACCAAATAGTAGGAGCTTCAAATAATAAAGATAAATGTTGACCCAAAAATGAAATGGTTCAATTTTCAACCAAAAATATGAGTTTTCAAACCAGAAGGATTAGGTTTATCCTAGAAAGACAAATTTTCAACGAAATACCTAAATTTCCAACTAAATATTTGAAATTCAAACTAAAACAGGCTAATTCTCTACTAAAAGAAAACGAATTTTCAATTAAATGGTTAGATTTTTAACTAAAAAAAAAGTCATTCTTAATGAAAAATGGAATAGTGAAATTTTCAGATAAAAAAAATTGAATTTCCAACCATATAGTTAAACGTACAGTTAAAGAAGTGAATTTTGAACTGAAAAAGAAAACATTTTCTACCAAAAATGGAATAGTTCAATTTTCTGTTGAAAAGAATTAATTTTCAACCAAAAAAAAACGAATTTTTCAATAGAATAGTGAAATTTTCAGCCATAGAAATGAAATTTCAACTAAAGTATATCATGAATCTTACACCAAAAATTTACTTTTCTACAAATTAGTATAACTTTGAAACAAAAAAAAGATTTTAATATGAAATAAAAAAACAGTTGAATTCAAACAAAAAAGACGAATTTTAAATAAAATACTTAATTTTCCAGTTATAAAATTAATTAATAAAAAATTAATAGAGTAGTTAAATTTTCATCGAAAGAAATGATTTTTGCAACTTACAAAAATAAATTTGTAACCAAAAATAAAATAGTTCAATTCTCAGTTAAAAAAATAATTGTTGACCAAAAAATAGAAGGTTTGGACAAAATACATAAATTTTCAACCAAAACTAATGAATTTTCAACTAAAAAGATGAACTTTCAACTGAAAAACTAATTTAAAAAATATATATATATATTTTTAACAAAGTAGTTAAATTTTTAACGAAAGAAATGAATTTTCAACCAAAATAATTGAATGAGCAAACAAGAAGAATAATTTTCTAAAAAAAAAGTAAATTTTCAAACACATAGTTGAATTTTCAACTAAAAAGATTCATTAGTTAAATTTGCAACCGAAAAATAATTTTTCAACCAAAAAGATTAATGGGTAAGCATAACGATTAATTTTTAACAATAAGAGACGAATTTTTAATAAGATACATGAATTTACATCCGGATGGTTGATTTTTAAATTAAAAAATGTGAATTTTTAACAAAAAATGGCAAATTAAATTTTCAGTTAATCAATTTTTAACGAAAAAAAAAACTGATTTTCACAAAAATAGTTCTATTTTAAACCAAAGAAATAAATCTTCAACAAACAGCGTAAAATGTAATAGTTCATATTTCAACCAAAAGTTATTTTAAATTAAAATCCGTTGAATTCAACCAAAAAGGACGAATTTTCACAAATCTTGTAATTTTTCAAATCAAAAAGATCAGTTTTTAACCAAAAATAAAACAAATAAAAGACAAATTTTTAACAAAATAGTTAAATTTTCAACCAAAGAGAATGTGGTTGAATTCAACTGTTTTTGATTAAAATTTTATCGGTTGAAGTTTCTTCTCTTTGGTTGAAAATTGGTATTTTATTTGTTTTATTTTTGGTTAAAAACTTTTCAACAAAATAGATCAATTTCCAGTCAAAAACGTAAATATTTTAACGAAACAGATTGATTTTCAAAACAAAAGGAGAATTTTTAACAAAAGAGTTGAATTTTTAAGTAAAAAAGGTTTTTCAGTTAATAAACAAAAAAATGTCATCCAAAATGTTTAATTTTCAAATCAAAGAAACAAATTTTCTACAGAACAGTCGAATTTTCAACCTGAAAATACGAATTTTCAAACAAAAAAATTAATTTCCCAGGTAACATTTAAATTTTGAAACTGTCAAGACGAATTTTTTACAGAAAAAAGTTGAATTTTCAACAAAAAAAAAAGGAATTTTCTACCAAAGTAATTGAATGTTCAACATAAAAAAGACCAATTTTCAACTAAGAAAGATAATTTTTCAATCGAAGAAATAAATTTTAACTAAAATTTTGAAAATTCAAAAAAAATTAACAAATATTTATTTTTTTAACTAAAAAAGGTAATTTTCAACCAAAAAGAATAATATTCTACCAAAAGAGATAAATTTTCTAAAAAAAAATAAGTAGAATAATTTTCTCTCAAAAAAGATGAATTTTTAAGAAAATAGATATTTTTTTAACCAAATAATTGAATTTTCACTATAACGGATCAATTTTTAACAGAAAATGAAAAAGTTAAATTTTCAATTGCTAAAATTATTTTTTAACAATAAGGAATTTCCACAAAATAGTTTAATTTTCAACTAAACAGATGCATTTTCAACTCAAGGAGATATTTTTTCAACCAAAAATAAAATCCTCAAAAAAAAAGATGGAGTTTCAACAAATAAGAATAATTTTCCAAGCAAAAAGAAAATTTTTAATAAAATGCATGCATTTTTTACAAAATAGTTCAATTTTTAACCAAAAGTGGAATAGCTTAAATTTTAGATACTGAAGTTAATTTTGAACAAAAACAAACAATAAATATCAAATAAGTTAAATTTTCAACAAAAAGGACAATTTAGAAAATAAATTTTCACAGAATAGTTCCACTTTCAACCAATTAGTTGAATTTGCAAACAAAAATATGAATATTCACTATTTTTCAATAACTTTAGATTATGTTCGTAACTGTTAACATAATTTAGTGATAATTAAGGAAAAACCATTTTTGCTTCTCTCTAAACATCGAAACTATGCATTTGTTTATAAAATTAATAAAAAATATCGGATGACAAATATTCATGATCAAGTATCATCTAGTCAGTAATATTAATCTATTTTAATGCAAAAATATCTTAAGATTTCTTTCAAATTTTATTCTGGATTTTTCTAGAAAAGAAAATCGAAAATAGGTCAAGAATTTCGTTCTGCAAGTTATTTTGAACCTAGTTTTTTTTTATTTTGCTAATCAGAGAATCGGACTATTAGAAATCGTTTTAAACCTCTTGATGAAATTATTAAATTATGAAAAAAATTAGTTTCTTATTTAATTTTAAATAGAAAAAAATATTTTCCTTCGAGCCGGATTTGAACCAGCGACCTATGGATGTCCACTTTTTCAATTCCAACTACAGTCCACCGCTCTACCAACTGAGCTATCGAAGGCTGTTGTTATTGACCTTACTTCTTCTTGACTGGATTAAAATTCTTAACAACAATGACCCGGTTTTTTTTATAACGTCCTTTCACTTGCCTCAATTGCCACTCCTGTCTCGATCGCAACGTTTCAGACTCAACTGGATCATCCATGGTTCAATAATTAAATTTGTCTTTTATGATAGAAAATTAAAATATTATGAAACTGCGTCATGCATTATGCGTTATATGCAAAAGTGCGTGCTTCCCACTTAAAGTGTTTTGTGAGATGTTTTGTTAAAAAAATGTGATATGCTTTTGGATGCTGCTGTCTTCGAATGGTTTAATCAAGCGAGCACCAGAGTATCAATTATTCAAGAGAAAGCTCTCCTTTTGAACGAGATGCTCAATGGCTCACAAACGTTTAAAGTACGTAAGCAGGAAACACATTTATTTTAACGTAGTAGACTCAACTGGATCATCCATGGTTCAATAATTAAATTTTTTTATGAATTACTGAATGACTGATTAAATTAATTCAGTATGAGTAAAATCAATTCTTTTATATGTATGTAATTCTTGAAATTTTGTCTTTTATGGTAGAAAATTCAAATATTATGAAACTGCGTCATGCAATATGCGTTATATGCAAAAGTGCGTGCTCATTGAAAACTTGTCTATTTTGATAAAAATTCGTTTTGTTTTAAATAATTTTATTTCATTGAAAAAGTATCTTTTTCATTCTTGGCTAAAATGTATGGTTGAAAATTCAACTGTTTTACAGAAAATTCGTCTTCTGGCTTGAAATTTGAACAATTTTGAGGAACTTGTTTTCTGCTTTGACTGAAAACTGTTTATTTGTTCAAAATCCCTCTTTGTTGTTTTTTTTTGCATTTGTTTGCAGATTTATCATGTTATTTGAAAATTAATCTTTTTGGTGGAAAAATAGATTATTCTGTTGAAAATTAGTTTTTTTTGTTGCTAATAAATTTTGTTTACTGAAAATTGAACTCTTCAATTTTCGGTTAAAAATTTATTTTATTTTTAGTTAAAAATTTGTCTTTTTTGGTTCCAGGTTGAACTACTTTTTTGGTTGAAATTTCAATGATTACATTATTTACTGAGATCTGATTTTTTTGTTATAAATTCAACTTCTCGGGTTGCAAATATTAGCTTAAAAATTCAAATATGCGTTTGAATATTGGACTATTTTGGTCGAAAATTCAACCATTTTCTTGAAAGTTCATCTTTAATGCTAGAAAAGTCATATTTTCTTGTTGAAATATATAAATAATAAATGTTACAATAATTGTAATTCAAAAAATGTTTTATTCCACTCATAAAAGATTCTATGTCAAAAAAGTAACAAGATTAAAATTCCACTCATTGCATATTAATGGTCAAGAAACAAGAAAAATTGTTC
This sequence comes from Andricus grossulariae, assembly GCA_011634705.1. Taxonomy (NCBI): domain Eukaryota; kingdom Metazoa; phylum Arthropoda; class Insecta; order Hymenoptera; family Cynipidae; genus Andricus; species Andricus grossulariae. Next base: position 116,494,491 of record JAABKJ010075445.1, on the reverse strand, counting down.
CAAGAAAAATCAGGTAAAAGTCGTTGAATTTTGAAAATGAAGTTTCGCAGCCACCCTGATACAGTTGCCACTGAAAAATATGAAATAAACTAAGTTTCTGGATTGAAATGGATTGAAATAAAACTATAAAGCAAAGTCCCGGCTCGGAAAACTCGACACAGATCCATAAAGCGAGGATCCACTGGACGTCGAGAGTAGGAAGTATTACCCCGTAATGTCCGTGCGGTTGGGGACATGGGGCAGTTTATACGGGATATTGTTTTCAATAACGCGGCGCATCAATCAGACTTTGCAGACCAGCCGCTCAGTTTGTCGCCGTATACACTACAGAGGACATTCCTACGGGAATAGCTCCACAAGATGTCCCGAATGCGACGACCTCTGGCCGGGAACGACTATCCCCGGATTACCCCAGACTGACCATCTTCTTTGCATAATGACACTTTTGTCCCATTCCACCTTAACCGATCTGCCCTCTCACTAGAGGACTATTACACGATCTATTCCTTGCACAAGAGCATCCAACGTCCCCCCCCCCACCCATTTTTTTATCCATTTATCCATATTTTCCTCCACCAGTACCAACCACGCTCGACCAAGTCGGCAATAATACTAATATATCTATCTGGAAGAGTCGAGATAGCCCCACAAGATGCGAAACTTCTCCATCTGCTCGCGGGAATTTCATACATAAGAATGTCCACTCAGCCTTCGAATCAGCATTCAATTGTATCGACCCATGAGAAGAGTCAAAATTCATTCTTCCTAATCAAATTTTCAATCCCAAAGCTCTTCCTCTCACTCCCTCCTCTCTCACCACTTCTTTCTATCGGATTCTATTTTATCGCTACCTTGCCTACTTCACCCCTCCCCTCTCATACGCATCATCACTCTTCAATTAATACTTGCCCTCCCCTCTCCTCAACAGCACTACCCTTTCTCTAATGCCACCACCATGTACTCATCACCCATCACATCCACTGTCCACTCTCACTCTCCTAGCCCCCCTCCCTACACTCCCTCGCTCACATATACCCACTCCCTCTCATACACCCCCGACCCCTCCCTTTCCTACTTCCTTTACCCACCACACTTCCCCACTTTGTTTACTCACCACACTTCCCCACTTCGCTTACTCACCACCCTAACCCACTTCCCTTACTCATCACCCTCCTCCTACTTCTCCTATTTTCCTTTCTGTACCCCCCCCCCTCAACATTTCCACTCCACATCCCCATATTACTCCTGAACTACTCCCTCTCCTCACTCATACGCTTTATCACTCCCTAATTCATACTTCTCCTCCCCTCTCCTCGGCATCACTCACTTTCTCCAAATCACCTATCAAGTACTCATCACCTATGACTTCCACTCCCTACTACTTCTCTTTTACCCCCTCTCCCTCTCGCTCTCGCTCTCGCTCTCCCTCTCCCTCTCCCATTCTGCAAAAATTACTTTTTTGCTTGTCACCTACATTATTCAGGTCGTTTCTTATCAATTTTTAGATGCAGATTACAAATTGTCAGCGAAAAATTTCTTATCCAAATGTCAATAAAAAACGACCATAATCATTCTTTCGCGAGTCAGACTTTCATCGTTATTCTGCATGGACACAAAGAAGAATCCTGCATTTTTCCAGAGAAGAGGACGTATATGTCTCTGATAATTCTGACGTATGTATATTAGGGTTATTTAAAAAACTTTTTTTTTTGCTAGCGGGGCAGCCCCCCCAACCTATTTTATGAGTCTCCTGGCAAAAAAATTGCATCACTTCGAACTCAGCATAAGTTTTTGAATGGAAAAAGCACCGTTTCCTGAAGAATGGACAACGAAACTACTTTTTATTAACTTTTCGTGAATTGAATTTTATTGAATTCTCAAAAAATATTCGGGGAATCGTTTCTAGCCCATAGGTTTTAACTTGTACGCCCCAACCATTTTGTATTGCGTTCATGGAATGCCCTGAAAACGCAACATAGCAGTTTTACTTCAAATTCGTGCTAAGATCAGGGTCTTGACAATTTTTACAACCTGCTTTTTTATGCTTGATCAGTGAGAAGTTCTCAAGTATTTTTCAGGCAATTTTAAATTGTTCGAACAATTGTTTCGTAGAATTGCAGGATAGAGTTATTAAGATCGTGTAAAGTGATATTGGGTAAGTTCGGCCCTGTGGTCTGGTTTTTGAAGCCGGTCTCTGGATCACAAGATTCACAAAATTTTGCACATGTAAAAACTCTGTCTCCCATTTGTTTTTTAGAATTAGAAAATTTCTGGCTGAAGTAAAAAAAATGTGTTTCATCTAGCAATCGAACTTTAGGCTGCAAAATATTATTCTTATTCAACCATGAAGTATTGATTTAAACCAATTTTAATGCATTTCTGAAACTTACCTTCAGAGTGCTACATACAATTTTGATGTTCGGAACCATGTACGAGTTTTGGTTAGAAAAAGCGCTTAAAACTAGGTTCATTTTTGGGAAATGATTACAGGAAGAATTAATCATGTTTTTGTCATGGCGGAACTCCCTATTGTTGTTTTTATGCATGATTAACTATGGAAAGCGTCGAATTCGGTCTAAGAATAATCATCAACAGTGTAGCATGGGACGTGGCCACGAGCAATGCTTGAGCCACGCCAACGATCCATACATGTCCCATCCTTGAACAATCTCTAATCATTTTTGACCTATTGTTGACCCATGCTCGAGCAAGACAACTTTTTCGCAGGCGGGCAAGTACACGAATTTGAAAAAAAAGGTTCAATTTTCAGACAAGAACAGTGCAGCCAGACTCGAAGTGTTGCGCTATGATTGGCCCTGCTATCCAAACTGAATTTCAAATTTATATAACTTCGAATCTCAGGATACCGCACTCCCGCTCTGTCAGCACTGGACAAGAAGATGAATTTTTATCAAAACATATAATGGGTAATATAAAAAAATATATATTTTTGTTTTCAATAATATATAGTTAGATTCAACCAAGATAGGCGAATTTTCAACAATGTAGTTTAATCCTCAACCAAAAGAGAATAGTGAATGTTTGGGGAAAAAAAAATTCCCGCTTTTAATTTTGATTTTCTGAATGGATACAACTGCAATTTCATTTCGCTTTGATTATTATGTAGAGTAGTGAAATAAGATGTGAATATACCAGTTTTATAATAACCGGTGTGAAATTGTAGCCTGCAGACGACTTTATATCGAGCTTTTCTTTACAGAATTCCATTAACTCGAATTTCTTCAATTTTCAGTTAATATTGTCAAAACTTATATTTTCTTTTTACTTTCCTGGGTTCTGTCAGATTTTATATCCCCTATTCTATTACGTATTCGCCCCCAGATAATAATTCCCGGTAGTGCAAATATTAACAGGAGTAACGAGAATTTCAAAAACTAAAGAAACACATTTGCAACATTTTTTTCTATTTTTTATTTTTTTTTCTATTATCTATCATCGGAGTATAGTATGATCCATATCAATTAGAAACAATTCAAACACATTTTTTGTATATGTTATAATACGCGATCATCTGAACAAAATACAGTATAAACACAGTAACACACACACAAAATAATATTCTGAAAATACACAAATATTGAGATATATTATATATGTCAAAACTTAGTAATTTGTTTACTCCCCCCCCCCCGCACTGATCAAGTCACCTACCAAACCCGTGGCAGACATCAATATTTCGAACGAATTTTCAACAAAATACATCATTTTTCAACCAAATAGTTGAATTTTCAACTAGAAAAGATCAATTTTCAATTAAAAATATAAAGTTTTAATTACAAATACAATAGTTACATTTCCAAATAAAAAATGAATCCCCCCCAAAAAAAAGAAATGTCTACAAAACCGTTTTATTTGGTACCAAATAGTTGAAATTTTTACCAAATTGTTGAATTTTCAAGCTAAAAAGACGAATTTTCAACGAAAAATGTAATGCTTGATATTTCAAGAAAAAAAGAATTTAATTTAAAATAAAAAGTCATTTCGATGTAACGAATAAAAACGAATCTTCAACAGAATAAACAACAAAATTGTTTTTCTAAAAAAGAAATAATAATTTTCATCAAAATACTTCAATTTTCAACAAAATAATTAAATTTTCTACAAAATTGATAAAATTTCGAGGAGCAAATAGGAATTTTCTACAAAACAGTTGAATTTTTAAATGATAAATCAATTTTCAAGTTTAAATATAAAGATTCAATCAAAAATGCAATAGTAACATTTTCAATTAAAAATTTAATTCCCGAAAAAAAAGAATTTTCTACAAAAGTGTTTTAGTTTGTATCAAATAGTTGAAGTTTCAAGCCAAAAAGAGGAATTTTTAACAAAAAAGTTAATTTTCAACCAAGCAGTTGAATTTGTAATAAAAGAGTTAAATTTTTAGTTAAAAAAATTAATTTTCAACAAAAATGCAGTTTAACTTTCAACGTAAAAATATGAATTTTCAACAAAAAATGTAATAATTGTTATTGAAAAAAAAAGAATTTAATTAAAAATAAAAAATCATTTCGATATTTGAATTTTCAGTTAAAAAAATTTAATTTTTGTAAAAAAAAAAATCATTTTCAACTAAAATATTAGGAATCTTCACAGCAAAATATCTTTCAAGATAGTAGTTCAACTTCCAACCAAAAAGTTGATTTTTTAACAACAAAAATGGGTTTTCTACCAGAAAAGATGAATTTTCAACAAAATACATAAATTTTCTACCAAGTAGTTAAATGTGGTAAAAAATTGTTTAAAATTTGAGCTGAAAATACGGATTTTCTACAAAAAAAAGATAGTATAATTTTCAACGTAAAAATATGAATTTTCAATGAAAAATGTAATACCTAATGTTTCAACGGAAAAAGAATTTAATTAAACAAACAAAATTATTTCGATGTAACGAATAAAAATAAATTATTAACAAAATACTTGAATTCTTAAAAGAAAAAATGGGGTTTCTATCCCAAAAAAATTAATTTCCATCAAAATACATCAATTTTCAACAAAATTGTTATTTTTAACCAAAAATTTAATAGTCGGCTAATTTAATTGCAGCCCCTGAAGCCGTCTTTACGTTTAGAGATTGATTTTATTATTCATAGACATTAATCTTTCAATTTCGAAGGCAAATGTTTTTTTTAAGGAAATAATTGTTTGAATTTTCGTAATTTGATAATGCAATTCGTAAGCGTTTAACGAGTGAATTAATTAGCCTTCCGTATTGAATTTCAAGAGAAAAACTTTGTATAATTTCAGACAGTGAATGAGAACTCATTGAAGCAATTGAGTTCAATAATAGAAACTCTACAACAGCAAAAACCAATTCGTCCAACTATTTTGCCATTTTACCTGAGATCAAGGGACGAAAATGAATCGAAGGCTGGAAAATTCACTCTCGTGAAAATTCAATTAAATGAGAGAGATGTGCGAAAGGCGATTCTTTCCATTCTGAAAACATGCAATTTGCCCACAACGTTTGTAGACAAAATAGAGGAAGAAAAGCCCAATCCAGGGCAAAAATCTGGATATTGGCAATTTCGAGGACGTGCTGGAGAAATGGATTTTTCAAATTTGGAAGATGATCCAATTTTCACTTCAATTATCATGAAGAGTAAAATAAACTCTGTGCCAGATACTTTTAAGTAAGTCTAGTATTCATTTTTTTTTAAAATTATTTCTACTATATCCTTTTATTTTTTTATCCTTTTTTATCCTTACATTAAAAAGCGCATGGGGCCATTTTCTGCAAATTTCAGGTTTATGAGAAATGTTAGGTTATCTAACTAATTTATATTCAATAATAATAATCAATGTATTTTTGAAGATTTTGTAAATTGTAAATAATCAAAAATAAGCTTATTTGTTAAACGTGAAGCGGGACGCCGCGTTATAAACAATTATAAACAATTATGCATTAAGTTATTTGCTATTTTTGTTGCCACGAAACTAACAATTTGTGAAGTTGAAACAGTGATGGTGAAGACTCATTATTAATAAATTATGAACTATTAACTGTTAAATCTAGTGTGGTTTACTTCAAATAAATTCCTTTTAATGTTTTTCGTTTCAACGAATCAACGGCAACAACGATCCCGTTCTGATGTCCAATCAGCGAGCAGAGAATCATCGGCAGGACAGCTAGGTCAAATTTGGGCATTACACTCTGCATCCACTCGTATTATTTTTTCATGCATTTGCAACGATCACAGGCCAACTACATAGCTGACGCCACCACACGGCTACCGTCAACACATAGTATATTTTCAACTCGGTTCCAGGAAACTGCTATTATTATCATAAATAAAGCTAAGTAACTAGATGGAGGTTAGTTAGTACACTGGAACCTTGACACACCGCCGCGCCGGCCTCGAGCATGGCCTACTTTGGCGGTAAACCAAGGACCTCCAAAGGTAAACAGTCAGGGCCGTCTGAAACATCTGGAGTATGAATACATATCATATCAAGCGAAATATGCACGTGGGTGTTCTCACAACCCGCTTTGTAGCTACGGAACTGCGCAACTCGTCCAGGTCAGAGCGCCCCTCTCTCGACCCTGAAGCCCTCTCATTGCCAAATGCTGCTGGCGGAAATTCTAGGAAGGCAGTATATCTTGGGCGATATATGAAGGTTTAAGTGCATATAGATACAGCAGTGAAACTGTTTCAAATTTCTCAGCCGCTGTTCACGAAATCTATTCAGAAAGAATGAAGATCGCGAGCTACATTCTAATTCTTACATTTACAGTTTATCTGGATTTTCATGGTAAGTCTAATAAATAAAGAGTGACTATTCGGGTGATACAAACATGCATTTGAAAATTTTTGTTCTCGAATTCTTATGAATAACGCCCGGAAATTCATTGAAGTCCATACAAAAATGAAGCCATGAAGTTTAATGCATATTTCCCATAAGAAAAAAAGACGTATTTGTAAATTTTATTCAGAATACGCAGGCCTCGGACTCAACACACTATTAACACTATTTTACACTTCATCTGAACATTACACTATTTTACTGCTATTTCGAAGAAAATTACACTAAAGACTCTATTTTCTCACAATTGTCTGCTAATTCTACTATTTCTTCAATTTTTCTTGAAAAATATTTTTCAACTTATTTTCAATTGGCTATAACCAGATAGTTAAATTTTCAAACAACAAGATGAATTCTCAACAAATTACATAAATTTTCCACAAAACAGTTGAATTTTCTACCAGATTGTTGAGTTTTCAAGCCAAACAGAAGAATTCTGTACAAAAGAGTTAAATTCTCTACAAAATAGTTGCATTTTCACCCAAAAATTAAATATTCGATATTTAAACGGAAAAAGATTTAAATTTTAAATTAAATACAGTTGAATACAACCAAAAAAGACGAATTTTCAACAACAACAAAATTGAATCCTTAACTAAAACTGATTAATTTTCAATCGTACAGTTAATTTTCGAAGATAAAAATTAATTTTCTACCCAAAAGAACTAATTATTGTTAACGAAATACATATAGTTAAATTTATAATCAGGATAATTAATTGTGTACCAAAAACAAGCGCTTTTGACAAAATACATGAATTTTCTACCAAATAGTTGAATTTTCGGCTAAAACAAATGAAATTTCAACAAAAAATGTAATAGTTGATCTTTAAACCACAACAGATTTCAATTTTAAATAAAAAAGATGAATTTCCAACAAAGTACTTGAAGCCTCAACTAAAAAAAAATTAATTTTTGACAATACATTCCATTTTTAACCAAACAAATTGATTTTCTACCTAAAAATATAAATTTTCAATAAAATACATAAATTTTTAATCAGATAGTTCAATTCTCAACCAAAAAATACAAATTTTCAACAAAATATTTTGAACAATGGATGTGATGTTAGTCCAAATTTTATTTGGTTAATTTTTAGTCTGTTTTTTTTTCGTTTCTAAAAATGGTGAACTGAATAGTTAAATTTTTAAGCTAAAAAAGATACATTTTTAACTAAAAATGATGTAGTGACACTTTTATTGAGGAGAATTAATTTGATGCGTCTCAAGGACGCGAACAAATACTCCACATGTAATATTGTCGTATTTTGAATAACAAAAAAGTTTTTCTCACATAAACAGAATGATCCATTTTTTGAAACGTCATAAATCGGTACTGATAGGTCATATTTGTTTTAGCATTAGGTTGATCGGTGCGTTTCAGAGACGTGAACAAATACGGTGAAATTTTTTTTTTTTTAGTTTGTGAACGTCAATATGAAGTGATCTAATATTGTAGCTGCAATAAAGTCTGATTATCTAAATTTAAGATTCGATCATGAGTGGTTTACCATCATTCTAACTTCCTGATGAAGATATTTCTGGGATACCCTAATGTATATATCTCACCCTCCTACAATCTCGAGTCCAATAACATGATTTTATTACCATCGACAAGATCACACGCTTCTCTTGTCTGTTCAGCAGAAGGCAGAAGGCCTGGAAGATCTTTCCTATAGGACATTATAACCAGTTTTGTCGTGATCTTATCACCTACTGATCAGTCCCTTCGCTCCTTTTACAACATCATGAGTTACTTATCCAGAGTCGATTCTTGTTCAGCGTCACACCCAATATAATACGCTAATAGAGGACCCTTCCCAAAACAATGTTCCAAATTGTATAAACTTATAAAACCCTACCTGATAACATGTCCATTAATAATTACTTCAGCAATAAAACCATAGAAACATCTATACCAATTTCATCATAATAATCAACCGAGAAATTACAACAAATCTTTTTTTGAGACGAATTTTGTACTTTTTTTTTGTATTTTTTGTACATTGTTGTATTTTATTGTAGTTTTAATCTTCTACCAGAATTTACAAAAAAGTACAACTACAAGAATCTAAAGGAATTTACCATTTTTGCAGCCAAAAAGTGTTTATTTTTTGACCTAGGATGACAGATGTTTCGAATATTGCAATGAGATAATTTAAAAAAATTTTAATTGAATATATGTCATATAAAATTATTTCATTGCAATTTTATCAATATTTTTAATCCTAGGTCAAAAAAGAATAACTTTTTGACTGTACATAAAAATTGAACGTTTGAGAAAGAATTGATCATGATTATTGAAATTAAAAGATTCGAACTCTTGAAGATAACAATTGTTTGATTTGAGGTTACAAAATCTAAACCGCAAATTAAAACACTCAAAGTGGAAGACTTTTGAATTGTAAACTTTTAAAATTAAAGTAAAAAAATGTAAATGCAAACGATCAATAATTTCCGCGTATAAAATGAAAACTTTTCAATTGAAAATTTCCTAATTAAAAGCCGTTAAACTGAAAAATTAATATCATTTTTAGAAATTTCAAGCTAGAAACATTAATTTATACATTGAAATTGGGTTTGAAATCTTTATAAATATTCTGTAAAAAATTTGTTAAAAAAAATCATTAAAAAATTTTCCAGGAATTTGATAATAATTTTATCATCTTGGAACTCGAATTTTTCCTACAATTTTTTAAAAATCCTGCAAAAGTTAAAAAAATTACCTTGAAATCATCCAGATTATTTTTTGAAATTTTTGGAAATCTTATAAAATATTCCTTTTAAATTAATTTTTCAATAAAAAAATTACTACCAGTTTTTCCAGGAATTTTTATACAATTTTTTATTCATTCAAATCTTTTCAAAATGCTTCAAAAGCTTGTATATTTTGTCTTCGACATCTTGAAAAATCTAGATTGTGTTTTGAATGTTTTGAAATCTTTTCACGTTTTAAATTATATTGGAATCTTTTCAAAATTTCGAAATATATTTTAAACTTACTCGATTATTTTCCACATTAATAATTGATCATTGTCATGTATCATCCAACAAAATTTTAAATCTTTTTAAATATTCTTTTAAAATTAATTTTTCAGAATAAAAAATCATATTTAAAATGTTACCAGAAAACTTGAGGCATTTTTTTTATTTTGTCAATGCCTTTAAAGATCCTATAAAGCTTTAAAATTTTATTTCAAATTCCCGGTCATTTCAACCCAAAATCAGTGTTTTCAATTAAAATAATTATTCTTCAACTGAAATAGTTGAATTTTTAAACAAAAAAATTAATTTTTACTAAAAAAGATAAACTGTCGACCAAAACCTAATTAATTGAATTTCAAGCGAAAAAAATTAATGTTTAATCAAACAGATGAATTTTTAACTACAACTATGTAATTTTCAATTGGAATAATTTTCAACCATAATGATGAATCTACAATGAAAAAACAAATTTTGAACCAAATAATTGAATTTTCGACAAAAAAGATGCATTTTCAACAATAAAGATACATTTTCTACCAAAAAAGACGAAGTTTTGAACCAAAAACCTACATTTTCAATCAAAATATAAATTTTCAACAAAGAATGGAATGGTTAATTTCTATTTAAAAAATTAATTTTTAACTAATTAAAAACTAATTTTCAAGAAAACAGTTAAATTTTTAACCCAAGATATTACTTTTCAACCATAATGATGAATCTACAATGAAAAAACAAATTTTGAACCAAATAATTGAATTTTCGACAAAAAAGATGAATTTTCAACAATAAAGATACATTTTCTACCAAAAAAGATGAAGTTTTGAACCGAGAACCTATATTTTCAACTAAAATATAAATTATTAACAAATAATGGAATGGTTAATTTCTTTTTTTTTTAAATTAATTTGTAAGTAATTAAAAACAAATTTTCAACAAAATAGTTAAATTATTAACAATGTAGTTCCAATTTCAATTACGTAGTTGAATTTTTAACAAAAAATGTAGTAGTTAAAATTAAAAAAAAAAAAAATTAAATTTTAAATTAAAAATAGTTGAAGTCAAGCAAAGAAGACAAATTTTCAACATAATAATTAAAAATCCTCGATCAAAACAGGTTCGTTTTCAACCAAGCAGTTTCATTTTTAACCAGAAAAAAATTTTCAACCCAGCAAATTTTTTCAGTTAACAGAGAAAAAAATTCCACTAAAATGTGGAATTTTTATGCCAAAAAGAAGTTCCTACAAGACAGCTGAATTTTGTAACTGAAAATATGAATTTTCAACAAAAAAAAAAAGGAATATTTGACCAAATAGTTGAATTTCCAACTAAAACTGTTTCAACCAAACACGAAATGGTTAAATTTGCAGTTTAAAAAAATTAATTTCCTACAAAAGAAAACAGAATTATCAACAAAATATCTCCCTATCTAAAATACTAATAATCTATAAATCCTAACTACAAATCTAAACCTTTATTAATCCTGAATTATGAAATGATGCAACTTTACATAACATTTTACAAAATTGCACCAGCAACATTCCTTTTCAAGGATATTTATAATATATAGTGCATGCCTATTACAAATAATAATAAAAATCTTTATAGCTTAATTATTTCCCAGACAAAATTAACATGTCAATTAAGTTTATAGTACAGTGAATACAGTTAATCTATAATGATTCAGGCCTTAAATTTTGAAGCTAGATCAACCCTTTAAATACTCAATTTCACCCATTATAAGTCACTTAACATCTCTAAAAATGTTACAGTTCATGACCCGACTTTTTTGCATACATAGAGATTTTTTCAAGTGAATGTAAAAGGTCATTTCAAGGTTACGTGTCAAGGATGAATGGACTAAAAACCTCACCTAAAACTTTCAAAGCGGCCGGGATTCTGTTGAAACAAGTCCGAGATTTTAATTTTTGAACCATTGTTGTCGAAGTATCCTTGGAGTTTACTCCAAACCGGTTCTTCTCTCAATTTTGGTTTTGCCTCCATGATTTTGTTTAAACAAATGCCGTATCACGAGAAATTCAAATGATCTTCTGCTAGCCACGAGTCACGGAACTTCGGAGACTGGGCGTCATACTAGTTTTTTGAGCAGTGAAAATTAGTGACTTTATCGCTCACGGAGGCGCTAGTGAACTTACATAAATGCCCGCAAAATTCAAACTCAAATTAGGCAAAGTGAAGTTTTAAAAATAGAATTATTGAAAAATGAGTGGAAGAAAATATGAAACGTGGACCGTTGCTTAATTAAAAGATGAACTGCAAAGTTAGAAAGAATTATTGAAGAAGAAACGAAAGATTTGGTATGAACAAATCTATCTTTTTCGTTTTGAAGAATACTTTCCGGATTTGTAATTCAAATTTTCATTAGGCTACAGCCCATGTTTGATATTTTGTTTCACTCATTTTTTATAATTTAAAAAAAACTTTGCTTAATTTGATTTTGAATTTCGCGGGCATTTATCAAGTTCGCTCGCCTCTGCGAGCGAACCGGGTGGTTCCAGGAGACCTCCCGGGTGCACTCGAGTGCACTCGGAGCTGTTCAGCGGCGCTAGGTGAGTGGGCGGATCCACCCGGGTGAACCGTTCAGAGATCACTAGGGTGAAGAGTGGGGGTCAGTAGCTTTGACTTGTTGAGTGTGTGATGACAGACCCACAGTTCGCGCGCGAACTGTCGAACCTTGGCAGTGAAAGTCCTACCAGGTGTTATGTAATCAATTACACACTGAATGCGGGAAGCGTACTGCCTTGCCCAGCCTATCTTTGTGTTGAGTTGATGAATTTGTCTTTTAGTCTTATGATCAACCGTTGTTTTTTTTTACGGTTTGCATCTGCCAAAGCTTCGCGGTATTATACACACTATAATTGATAGTTCAGAGGTCGGGTTCTTCGGAAAAATCTCCACATAGCTCGTAACTCAGTTCAGCCAGATTTTTCGGCTTAAGAGAAACCTGAATTTGCTGTTTATTAGGGTCCTAAAGCATCGCTCTTCCTCGATTGAATTCCTGCTTGCGGTTGGTTTCAGTGTCGCCTCTCTTTCTCTTTTGCCAGCTGGTTCTGGCTGCGGTTGAGTAGGCTTTCTGCTTATATAGCCCCTTTTCCGGAGTTCCTTGACACGGTTTCGCAGACTTTCATGCGAAAAATGCAAGAGCTCTGGGTGTTTCGCGCACCACAGAGCATGCAGTCGTGCCTTGTAACCTTTTCGTTCAGGGGCCATACTGGTATCATAGCAGTCCAGCAGGTCGTCCCTGAGTCGATCCGTTCACTTAAAAGTAACGAGATTCTGCTGGTCAATCACATTGACTCTACCTTGATTGGCTCCCTCATCTCTAGGATAGTCGGCATTATTGCCCGACTCATTGTTGGGAGCCACGCGCGTTCAATTATTTTGAACCGCACTTACTACAACTATGTTTGGTGTTATCATTGTTGCTTCCACGAGCAGCTAGGGAGAAGGGTACGTCCATCCTTTTAGAGCCATGCATGCAAGGATAAGGCTGCATACTCTGAGAGGTCGCCCGGTATCCCAGAGAGAAGGTGAGGTCCCCTAGCACATGCACTGTGGATGAGATTCTTGATAGCACAAGTGCGCTAGGACACCAGGGATATAATGCTCTCTCTCCTTCTTGCTTTAGTTCCGTATAAAACACTCGCGTGGCGCCACGACTCTCGCTAGAGACAAGAGGAGTCAATACGACTCTCGATCATTCGTTGTTGTGAGCGCACGACAGATAGGTCGTTACGAAAAGTGAAGTCTAAACTGAAGAAACTATTTAGAAATGATGAAAAAATCTAACGGGTGAAGGAGGTGAATAACAGGTGGATCCCTTCTATCACTCTTCAAATCCGTCCACTTAAAAGTAAAAATATTCTGCTGGTCAATCACATGGACTCCATCTTAGTTGGCTCCCCCAACTCTAGGATAGTCTGCAGTGTTGCCCGACACATTTTCAGGAGCCCTGCGCGTTAAATTGTTTGGAACCCCACTTACTACAACTATGTTTAGTGTTATCATTGTTATTCCGACGAGCAGCTAGGGTAAGAAGTACGTCCATTCTTGTAGAGCCCCACATGCAAGGATAAGGCTGCATACTCTGAGTAGTCGCCCGGTATTCCAGAGTCAGAGTTTAAGGCACCTCACCCAAGTGTCATTCAGCTTTCGGCATGGTTGTCACACCTTCGCTTAGAGGTTATTCCTTCAGGACCATCCCTGGAAATTGTCCACGAAGGCTTATTAATCATTGTAACCATATTGAGCAGAAACCCTTGCTACAGGGACCCTCTATCCGCAACCCAAAGACGCGTTCGGTTGCTTTGTCATGGGCCCTTCGGTTCGATTCCTAAGGAATCAAAACCCAACCGAATAGCTCTCCAGTGGGGAATTAAACCCTGGTCTCCCGCGTGACAGGCAGGGATACTTAACACTATACTACCGAAGATGGCGACCGTGACAGGACCTTTGAGCGTTCCTGTGTTTTCAAACACCTAGCTACTTTTCTAATTATTTTCATATCATTGATCATATATACAATTTATATATATATATATAATTAACAAATAAGGGTTAACAACCACCGCAGGGTCCCGCTGGGAGCAACTGTATTCTAAAAAATGACATCGGCTCCCAGTAGGACAGCAGTAAATCCCATACATGGCCACGTCTCACAACCGTGAGGTGGGTGGTCACAGGACACGAAGAAATCACAACGACAGGCCGGAGAAATTCTCGTGTGTTTTGATGACACGAAGCGACCCAAGGATGACAGCTTTCTGCATCCATCACGCAAGTGCCGTGGCATATTTTTGGCACGCGGGTAATTTGAAGTTCTTCCTCAGATCTTCTCTCGTCTTTTCCTTGTTTAGATTTGTGAAACTCAAGTCATTTGTTTTCTCACCTAATTTTCTTCATCCGACCCCAGTCTTCTTTTGTTCTTTCTTCGGAATTTTTACTGTTTCCTAACAGTATAGGGAAAGGTTTCCGTGGAGGAATAGTGGTTCGGATTCGAGAATCGTCATTGTTTCGAGTTGAACATGCTACTTGTGCTTTCATTCGTTTTGTCATCTGACCTTGTTCTCTTTTCGTATTTATTTATTTTCTCATCTGAAGTTGTTATTTTGATCTTTCTTTGTTTTTGTCGGCTTTCAGGTTGGTTCTCACAAACATTCTCCTTTAGTATAAACAGTGCATGAGATTAGAGAAGCTATTCCTCAACGAAAACATTTCCTCATACTGTGAGGAATCAGTCAAAACCCCGAGAAAAGAACAAAAGAAGATCGGGGTCGGGGGAACAAAGTCAGATGAGAAAGCAAAGGACTTGAGTTTCTAAAATCAGAAAAAGGAAAAAACAAGAGAAGAACTGAGTCAGAACTTCAAATGATGATAGAAATGACTGAAGCTTTCCGAATCTCAACTACTATTTCTGTACCGAAACCTTACCCTGTGCGATGAGGAATTGCTTTCTTAGCAGCTAAAAATGCGAGACATTGGACAAAATGAGCGAACATGAGAAAATTTGGCGACATGACCAAAATCTTGTTCAGTGAGGAGCTGTCTGAGGAGCTAGGAAAAACAAGAGAATATCATAGGAACAAGTTCAGGGGACAAATAAATGAAATATGAAAAAACAGATGCGAATGTTGGACAAATAGATGATACTATTATTTTTGGGACAATTTTTTTCTGATTTTCGAGCATTACCAAAGTATTTCAAGTCTCATGCCAGCGTAAGTTTGCAAGCCGCTCATTATATATCATCGGACGTGCATTTGATGTGGCACGCTGAGGATTTTTAATTTTTTAACCATTAGCAGCCTCTTCGATTGTGCTCAAACTTTTACATATTTTTTCACATAATTAAAGTTTTTTCAGGCGAAAAACGGTGATTGTGACTCAATAATTTCCCATTAAAAAAAAATCGAAAGTATTTTGAAATTTCTTTTTCGACCTTTCCTTTTTGTCTAAAATGTCCCATAATTTTTGCGAAAAATCATCTGGGGAATTGAACCTGATATTAGTACTAACTCAGGGCAAAAATTTCGAACAGTTTCAACCGGGGGCAGCTTATACATGCTTAACCTGTTTAACGTTCAAAAATTTGGAAACATAAGTTTTTTTTCAAAAATAAGGAAAAATATTCTGGAAGATTTGAAGCAATTTTTTTTTTAATTTCGCCGGAATAAAAAAAAAATCAGGAAAATTCAGATCATTTCGAAAGATATTAATAGGGTTGAGAAATTCAAAAAAAAAAATTTCAAATAATTCAAAATTTAAAAATATTTTTAAATTTTTCAAACAAAATATAGATTTTGAAATAAGATTTTAAAGCTTTTTCAGGTTTTCGAAGGGTTTAAGGACAATTAACATTTTTTTTTACCATTTATGGGAAAATTGAAAATGAATTCCAGAAATTTCAGAAAAGAATGTAGAAGATTTTTCAGCAAAAATGTTAAATTTTGATACATTACTAAATATTGTGGAAAATTCAAGTTTTCGAATAGTTATTCAGAAGTGAGAAAAGATTGAAAAATAATTAAACCTGAAACAATTGAAAACAAAAATTTCAACCAAATGTAGGTTTTTGAAGATTCAGAAATCAATTTTCAAAGGTTTGAAGGATTTTTAAAAGTTTGAAGATAATTAGAAATTTTACAAATGAAGTATGATATAAGGAGAATAATTTTCTCAAGATCCCTGGAAAAGTTTAAAATGATTTTTATTTTGTAAAATTAATTAGATTAATTAGATGCAAAAAATCAAAAAAGCATTTTTCACACATTTTTTTTGCAACTTCTTTTTCTGCGTGTTCGTGAGAACGACAAGCTGTACAAATAGAGATAAACGATTGTAAAATTAAATTTCTTTAATGCTGTTCGTAATGATGCGCTATCTCTGACATTACTAAAATGCTGAATAAATAGTGAAATTAAAACTATGAAAACCTGGGCCAGGATTATATTCTTCTTTTGTTCAGTATATTTTCAGTTCGAAATGTACTGAACAGAGCTCGCTCACATATAGATACGGAAATATACGCTGAAGTAAAGGAATTTCCTACTTCATTTTAAATCCAATGCAAATTTAGTCATTTTTATCAGATGAGAATGTGTTCCTTAAGGTCGATAGAACCTCAAGTAAATTAGTTCTTCTTTTTATGTAAAATTGGCATATTTAAAACAAAAGCAGGTCATAACGATGAAGCTCATTCAGAGAGTATTTGCCGGCGAAGCGCGTAATACCGAGTACACGAAGTGCGAAAACCTAGAGAAACCGAGCTTCAAGCGTCTTTAAAGATCAACTGGGATTGAAAATATTAACCAATTTTTTTCAAATTTTTTTTGATTTACTCGTAATAATATAACGAGGCTAATTCAGTCTATTAAAATTCAATTGAGTCATATTTACTAAATTTATATTTCTCTCCGCTGTGTCTAGTCTCAAACAACAGGAAGGTCGCGTGAGGCAAAAAGCCGCAAGGATACCAGTTTCCAGATAATGCCTGACCCAGGCTGACTGTTCCCTGATAATTGCAGTCAATTTTTTCACACTTTTTTCCGATTTACCCTGTTTTTCTGAAAATATTCCTAGATTGATTGGCTCACGAAACATTTTTTTTCACTAACAAGCTCCACTCTCTTAGGCGTGCTTATCATATTTCTGTCTCTCTCGCACACTTAACTCAGAATTCCCACGGGTGTCCCCAGCCCTCTCAAGGTGAATCTAAAAATGTTGTCTGTTTTGAGGTATCTCTTTCTCTTTACAAGCTGCATTATATTCGTCGAAATCCGTAGATTCTGAATTTCTATCTTTTGAATCTGTATATGCAACACTGAAAAAAAAGTATTTTCGATTTTCAATCCTTTTGGGTTGGCCCACCTGTGGTCCTAGCCGATGAGCTACCTGATAGGATGTGAATAGGCATATATTCATAAATAGTCAGACTCGTCAGGAATGGTCAGGATGTTCAGGAATCGTCAGAACTTCTGACCATTTGTGACGCTTCCTGACTTTTTCTTTAGTGGGGTCAGCCTACCTGAAATAGTATAAATATCGCAAAATATCTCACACTTCTTTACTTCTATTACTTTTTACAAACAATCTTTCACCTACAAAACCTTCTTTCACACTCAGCTTATCAACAAAATAGTGCATTCATCGTGGCGTATCTCTGACCTTCGTGTCAGTAACCGAATTACCAATGTGAGTTGCCAAAAATGTGACTTACCGAACATGTGACTTACTGCAGTATTGCCAATTTTTTGTAGACTTCAAATTTTTTGAAATCAGAGTTGCCTCTATGTGACTTGCCGCCGGTTACCAAGGCGACGTTTCACTTTTGACACTCAAAAACAATAATTAAATGACAAAACAACAGATGCCAGATTAATGACAGGATGGTTAAAGCCAGAACACCCAACTGGAGCACTGCTAACAGCCACGCAATCGGCCAGAATCCACTTGAAGTGACCAAGAGTCGATTTATCGTCGCAGTTTTTTAACCTTTTTACGAGGGGGATCTTGGGGTTGCTGGCTTCGAATTTGACGTCAAAAGTTACAAATATAAAATTGCGGATACAATATCGTGACCAAAATTGTTTAATTTGCACACGTTTATCTGAAATTTGGTGTAAAGGGATTATTGGTGTCTCTGATTTCGAAATTTATTCTGAAAGTTACAGTTTGAAAATCACGGATCCAATATGGCGGATACTTCTCTTGAAAAATGCATAAACTGAGTACTACTGAAATGTAATGAAAAATGCGATTTAAGTTATGAAATATTAGATAAAACTGTTACTCAATATTTTATTTCCTTATATTTTATGTTATTGTTATGGCGTAAAATATATTTTTATTGAAATCAGAATTGTTAACAGTTGGATTCTCCAGATTTTCTTTGTAAGATAGTAGACTTGAATTCTTACGTGACAATGACTAGGTTCAGAGACTTAAGAAGGAGGAAAACCCCAGGCCTTGATTTATTGTGGGTAGAAAGCATATTCCCAAGCATCTGTCTCCAGAATTTGAAGGATTTTAGTACTTAGATAATTTAGTTTATGATTGTAGACAGGGCCCGCATCGCCCAATTCTTAAGACAATATTGTACCCATATTATCCTTTTCTAGCTTTGAGTAAATGATCAAACTTTCCAAAGTATACATCCCTTCTCTCCTACCTGACCTGACTCAAAAACCCCAACAAACCCCACTCTGTCAACGGCATATATTTGCCGAGTATATGACCTCTTCAAATAATCATCAGGGTGGTTGTTGTCTAACACTTTTCTCCATTTTTTGAGATTTTGTCATTTCCGGGTAGATTCTGACGATGGTTCCCATGAAAAATGGAGGTGTGGCAAAGCACCTGATTGGCCACTACATCTTTCCAATAGAAATTCTGAAAATACAAAAATTATCTACATTTCCCACTACCTCGGAATTTTCTTCAAGATGATAGGTGCTCCTTATAAACGCCTAATTTTTCCCCACCACCCCCATTTACCTTTGATGTTTTGATAAAACCACCCTGCTCAGCTTCAAATACACATTTTCTCTTGATGAACGCAAGAAGTAACAGCTCTCTCGTTTTTTCAAGTTTTTCGCAAACCTTGTTTTCAAAACCTCTATAAAAAATGTTCGTGGCAACGATATTGGACAACATTATCACGATGTGTGGAATGTCAGGAGACTTGCAGGAATGCGAGTTAAGATTAATCCTGAAATTTCTGCTGACATTCCTCGAAGGCGTCGGGGTCGATCGAGTGTTAAGAATCATTGGTGATAACGCGATTGTGCGCGAGATGATGATGAGTCGAAGGACGGAAATTGACGAGCAGCAGATCCGACTCGACAGGCTGAGAGATTTCTACACAAACGGTAAGTCAAAATAAATTATTATATTCTTCGATATGGTGGTTTTAAAATATTTTTATAACAATAATGATATAATAATAATAATTTTCATTTTCTCGTCCAGCTCTTGGTGAAATATCTAACGATGCCGACACCAGCAACCCTTCACCAGCTCATCCTCCTCCTTCAAAGCCATCTGGGCTTCTCCCAATCGCAGCAGCTGAAATCCTCCACCAAGATGAGGATACGGAGATGGTTAATGTGCCTTCACATCTACCATCCTCATCATCATTATCAGTGACAGTGATAACACCTGCGGCTCCCGTTGTCATTTTCATTAATGGCGAGGAGGACGTCGTGGGTGTTACTATAGATAGTGAAGTTGTGCAAGGAAACAATAGTGTATGGGAAATTGTGGACGTATGTGACAGTGACAACGACGACAACGACGATAAGAGTGAAAAAAAGTGACAATGACAGTGATAGGAAAAACGACGATGACAACGAGGACGAACACATGGAGGTCAACGATGACGATAACGATTATGAATACGACGACGGCGAGACATTTTTTGAAGAGGAGGACCAGGAGATGCCGTCGAATTTTCACAATTCTGATGAGGAGGAGGAGGAGGGGGAGGAGCAGAATGCAGAAGAGGACGAAGAGGAGGATATCAACGAATACGATGACAAGGAAGCCAGAAAACGTTCATATGTGGAGAGGGATGATGAAATCGGTAAGTCATTAGTTTGAATAGCTATTACGTAGCATATAAAATTAAACATTAATTTAAAAATAAAATATTTATTTAAAATTTGAAATTTATTCAAAAATTAAAAGTTAATTTGATAAATAAATATTTATTTAAAAATTGAAATTTTATTTGAAAATTGAAAATTCATAAAAAAATGTAATATTCATTTAAAAATTGAGAATTTATTTGAAAATCAAAAATTTATTCAAAATGTTAAAAATAAAAGTCCATTTAAAAAGTAAATATTTATTTAAAAATTAAAATCTTATTTGAAAATTAAAAATTTATTTAAAAATTTAAATTTCATTTTAAAATTAAAAACTCATTTGAAAATTAAAAAATTCATTAATAAATTGAAAATTTATGTAAAAAATTATATAATAATTCAAAAATTGAAATTTTATTCAAAAAATGAAAATTTATTTGAATATTCAAAATTTATTCAGAAATTAAAATTTAATTTGAAAATTAAAAATTTATTCGAAATTTAAAATTCAAAATTCATTCAAAATTTAAGAATAAAAATTCATTTAAAAATAAATATTTATTTCAAAATTAAATATTTATGTAAAATCGAAAATTTATTTGAAAATTTAAAATTAATTCGAAAATCAAAAAAGTGTATTCAAAAATAAATATTTATTCAAGAATTGAAATTTTATTTAAAAATTGAAATTTTATTTAAAAATTGAAAACTTATTTAAAAATTGAAAATTTGTTTAAAAATTTATTTGAAGATTGAATATTTATTTAAAAATTAAATATTGATTTTATAAATTGAAATTTTATTTAAAAATTAAAAATTTATTTCAACTACTTGGTTGAAAGTTGAACTAGTTTGTTGAAAATTCATACTTTTTAAATATTCACCTTTTTGGCTTAAAATTTATCTTTTTTGTTCAAAATTCATTTTTTTTCGTTAAAAATTTATTTTTTTTATCTAAAAATTGGACTATTCCATTTTTACTAAAAAAGTGTTATTTTTTAGACTAAAAATTCAACTATTTGGTTAGAAATTCGACTTGTTTTTCAATAAAAATGTAACTGTTCCATTTTTGGAAAATTAATCTTTCGGGTTAAAAAATCATCTTTGCGGGTTCAAAATTCAACCGTTTTGTAAATAATTCGTCCTTTTGACTTTAAAATTCAACAATTTCATTGAAAATTGATATATTTTGTTGAAAATTCGTGTTTTTTTTTTGTTAGTATATCAATCTATTTCGTTGAAAATTTAACTATTTGTGCAAAAAATCATCTTTTTCAGTAAACAATTCAACTACTTGGTTGAAAGTTGAACTAGTTTGTTGAAAATTCATACTTTTTAAATATTCACCTTTTTGGCTTAAAATTGATCTTTTTTGTTCAAAATTCATTTTTTTTCTTTAAAAATTGATTTTTTTACATAAAAATTGGGCTATTCCATTTTTGGTTAGAAATTTATCCTTTACAAGTTGAAAATTCAACTGCTTGGTAGGAAATTCATGTATTTTGTTGAAAATTGGTCTTTTTGGTTGGAAAATTAATCTTGTTTGGGCAAAACTATTGTCAACAAGGGTTGACAAGGGGTCGAAAATAGCCTAAAATTGGTAACGTAGTTTATGGACGTCCCGTGAAGCCCAAGGGATTAAAAAAAACAATCAATAAAACCTGAAAAAAGAGGGAAAAGGGGGGGAAAAGGATACTTACAAGCATCGCAAGCGTCTCTCGTGCCATTTACGCCATCAGCAGCAAGTCCTCGGCTGAGATCGACTAAATTAAAAAATCTACACCCCCTCTGACAACACGATTTGACGTATTTGCTCTGAGTAGTAGAAGAATCCTGAAATAAGAATCCCTTTTGAATGATAATTTATCAAGCCTAAAAACCCTAATATCATTAAACAAAAGAGAACGGAAACGTCGTAGAAAGATAGAATTAAAAGATAAACATCCAGTATTCACTGATAAGAAAAATAATGCGTACATTTGTGTCTGTCGGGGGTACTTTTTCGCACAGGTTAACACACGGATCTTCGCGATTCACCACGTTGAAAAACACATCACCGAAAGCAAAGTCCGATAAAATTAAAAGCAGAAACGCGAAAACCTGCTTCATTTTTTTCATCGTAGTAACAATTCAGTGAGGCAAAATGTCAGTACAGTATCCGGAGCTTTATCTTTTTTGTTGGTGTCAAAATACAGCTTGACAAGGAACTACAGACGGAACGGAAGCTCAGGGAATAATCGCGTAAATATCGATTTATTTATGGTGGGAAAGAACGCCATTGGCCAATTCAGGGAAAAATGACCAATCAGCTCGCGGCGCAGAGCCTTCTGCTAACGCCGACTCTTTCGGTTTTACACAAATTTAAATTGATTATTATTAAAATTTGTTGAGACGAGTTAAATTCAATTAAAAATAATTATTGGGGTAATTTTCAAATTGCATTTATAACAAATTAAATAAATTTAGAAGTTTTGGTGTGAAGTTTTTTTATCAATAAAGAACACAATTTGACGAGTGTAGTCACATCGAAGTGAGCCGATCTCGAATTTCGAGATTTGGTAACGACTTCCGGTATGTAAAATTTAAAATGATTATTTCATTAAACATTCTTATTTTTAAAAAAATCTATTGGTGAAGTTTTTGTAATGTCTTTTTCTGATCAGACCTTTTGTCATTATTGACTTGATAATAATGATAATTATAATAATCCAATTTTTAATTAAAGAAGAATGCGTTTCAAATTATAATAAACTCAAAATTCACATAAAAAACTGTTCTCAAAAAAACGTAAATAGCGTGATTTTTCACGGAAATAGGGGAATAAATTCTGATAAATAAAACCATATTCCTAAGATTTCAAATCAAAATTAATTGCATTTTCAAGAAAGTGTTGTAATTTTTAAACGAAAAAGATGAATTTTCAACCTTAAGGCCATGTGACAAGACTGACGAGTGGGTCACGTGACCGGCTTCCTACCTTACCGACACTTTTTTTATTTATAAACTTATTTTCACACGAATAGCGCGGAATAGTGAGTTTTGTGGCATGACGTCAATAGGTGGAAATGTCAGCCGTTAGGGAGGTTAGTACGTGGTACTGTAACTGCATTAGACTTTTTGGAGAAAATCTCCGTAACGTAAAGGTACGTTATAAAGGTTATCGATAGTAATATTTTTCAAGAGTTTTAAGTGTTTGGCGAAATACAATCAACTATACGAAATTTGAGGTGAGAGTACCAAAGACGTCGTAAAAAAATACTCAATTTAAACCAACCAGGGCGCTCTTCGGGCCTCTTTTTTTTATAGGTCATCCACTTCCGCGAAGTAGAGTGTACATGGACCGTGGTGGGAGATGGCGAAACTGCGCAATTTAAAATAAGTGCGTGTAGGGGGATTAAATTAAGTGAACTTTAAAATAAGCGGTCTTTAAAATATACGGAAGTTTACTGTATTATGCTGGTCCAAAAATGAGACGAGTTTTCAAGTATTTTAAAAATAATTTTGAATGAATTGAACAACTATTATTTATTTAAACCATTTTTGTCTTTTATAAGTCGAAAATTGAACTAATCCATTTGTTGCTGAAAATTGATCGTTTTTAGTTAAAAATGCAATTACTAAATGTTTAATTGAGAATTAATCTTTTTTTTTGTTGAAAATTCAAATTCATTTATTTGGTTTAAGATTTAACTAAATTATTGAAAATTCTTTTTTTTTGTAAATTACATTTTTTTACGGAAAAGTTAACTATTCCATTTTTGGTTGCAGATTGAGCGAATGTTTCTAATGATTATCAATGAAAGATGATTTTTTTTTTCAATATTGGGAAATAATTTTCTTCTTAAAATTTTGCATCCACACTATAATTTGTAAACTTTTTCACACATTCAAATAGATGAGAAAAGTCAGATTATGGACGAAAACTTATTATAATAGTTTTAAAAAATTTCGAACAAAACGTAGATTTCGAAAAAGAAGCTTTTCGATAAGAAAATTTCAAATATTTAATTTTGTAAAACAAATTTTAAGAGAAATTAAAAAAGATTTTAAAATACATTTTTCAAACGATTTCCTACAATCTCTAAAAAGAATGTCGAATATTTTGAAGCAAAATTTTTTGATTTTGCAGTATTAAAAAATTTTATAACAAATTCGAGTACGTTCACGAGATGTTTAGAAGATTTGAAAATATTCAAAAATAATTTCAAAAATTAAAAAGATTTTAAAAATTGTAAACAAAATGTAGATTTTTGAAGATTTCTAAATCAAATTTTGAAACGATGTTAAGTTTCTAGATGTTTTCCAAAATAATTATCAAACAATAATAGAATAGAATAGAATAAATTTATTTCCTTGGTGCTACATAAAAGTTTTACACCTCCACCAGCCTTATAACCTATAAAATGTTTTACAACATTTTGTATCTTATATTTAACGAAGAATTAGTTAAATGAACTATATTGACATTTACATTGCTTGAACAATTACGTTGCACTTTTTAACATGTTATTCAAAGGAAAATAAAAAATTATGCGTTTCTTTTGCTAAATTGTCCTGATGGTTGATATTCACCGTTGGGTAGTCATTTTTCAGGGCCACTTCAATTCTGCTCAGACCTAAAGATAGTTCCGTGTTTGGATCGTCCTTCAATACCGGTATTAGTCTCTCTCTCTCCATTGTTATCGGTTTCCTTCTTCTCTCCAGTCCCACCAGCACCTCCTATCTGCCACTCTTAGCTTTTCCATTACTCTTCCACAGTTTATTATATGCTGGATTGTTTCTGGCTCTTTTTTGCAAGCCCTGCATTTATTATTTGCCCAAACTATTTTCTCTGCCTTTGCTACGTTCCCACATCTCCATCTAGCCCAAGTCTCTGTATGCCATGCCTTCCAGTTCTTTATTTGCCAATAGTATTCTGCCGCCACGTTTTGTTTGATTTCTTTATAGTAACTACAGTAGCTTGAACTGTCCAATTTATTCCAGTCTTTTTGTATATTCTGATCTTCCGCTGTCTTATTTATCCGCAATAATTTTTTCTTAATTTCCTCTCCTGTCTTGTCTTCCCAGATAGAATTGATGATCTCACCGTCACCGACTCTCCTTGATGACCCCTCCAGCATTATTCCCCAGTTGGTTGGGTTTTTTTTTCTAATCTCTTCTTTTAGGCATTTCCTCGGCCACCTTTCTTCTTCCATCTGACTTAGTTTCACGAGAAAAGCTCCTTATGACAAAAGACGTGATGTCTTTGAACATGCCAGGCCAATAATAGCGAATTGCGGCACGATGGTAGGTCTTCTCCTTACCTAAATGGCCGGCTGCAGGCGTGCAATGCACTTTATGCACCAAGTTTGACTGGAGGTTCTTAGGAACCACCATTTGTGTTTTTTATTAAAAATTCATTTATTTTAGTAGAAATTGCATCTTTCTTGTATAAAAATGTAACTATTTGATTGCAAATTCAATAATTATGTTAAAAAGTCATCCTTTTTGGTTGAAAATTCAGCTTTTTTGTTGAAAAATCAACTATTTCGCAGAAAATTTACTTGTTGAAAATTCCTGCTTAAAATTCATATTTATTATTAATATTATATAATTAAGCCTTATCGCTTTCGGGGTAAGCGTGACTCACTCAGGAAGAAGGGAGTAATATGGGGGGGGGGGGTATATATTTTTAAATTGATCTAAAGTTTCAGTTTCTGGTTGGAAATTAAATTTTTGTGCAGAAAATTCGTCTCTTGGCTTGAAGGTTCAACAATTGAGGTGAACTTTTTCTTCTTTTACAGTCGAAAAAATTGTATTTGTTGAAAATTCGGCTTTTTGGTTTTAAAATTTATTCCTTAAATGAATTTTCATCTTTTTTGGTTGAAGTATCAACTATTACACTTTTTTCAGAATTTATCTTTGCAAGTTGAAAATTTAATTATTTTGTTGAAAATTTAATTATTTTGTTGCAAGTTTGAGTGTATGTTAAAAAGTCATCTTTGACGGTAGAAAAGTCTCTTTTTTAATTAATAAATATATTTGAAAATTTTAAATTTGTATCTGTAATATTGTTTTAATCCGTTAAAACAATAGATACTATGTTAAAAACATTACTAAATTAAAGTGCTAGTATTTGAATGTTGATGGTCGGGAAAAATAAAAAATTGGTCAAGGAAAAATCGTAGAATTTCGAAAATGAAGCTTTCATCCTGCAGAGCATGTATTATCTTAAATACAAAAATGTCCATTACCTTCAAGCACCATATCTTATTATTTCTGGAAACCATAAATTACGTACAGTAAGACGGAGAGGGGATGTAGAATTTTTTATTCCGATTCGAGGGGGGGGGGGTCTTGGAGACGGCTTATAATCCGTGGCGTAATTCGACTACGGACCCTAAGCTAAATGATCCTAACGTGACACGTACAATCACATACAATAATAATACTCGCCCCGTCGCACAGCCATTACTCACGCAGAGTTCGCCATTTTTTTAGGGGTGTTTTCTTTTTGTAGAATTTAATGTCAGGGTAAGTTAGCCTCAACGGCTTAGCGTTTGGGGGTCCTCTCCTTGCCATACTCAAATTATTCAGGTCTCATTTTCCCTGCTCTCATTGAAGTAGATAAATTTTAAGTCAGATAGATGAATTTTTAACAAATGAGTTTATCTTTCAACCAAGTAGTTGTATTTTCAACCAAAAAGTTGAATTTTGAACTAAAACTGTACATTTTTAACTGAAATACTTGAATTATCAACAAAAAAGATGAATTTCCAAACAAGAAAATTAATGTTTATACAAGAAGATTAATTTTCTACCAAAAAAGACGATTTTTCAACAAAATACATGAATTTTTAACGAAATATTTGAGTTTTTAACAAAAAATATCAGTTTCCAACCAAAAAATTCAATTTTTTCGTTTCAAATTTCGATAACAAAAATGAAGTTTCAACCAAGCTTATAAATTTTGAACTAAAATGATGAATCATTGACTAGAATAGTTCAATTTTAACTAATTATGGTAATTTTGCAACTTAAATGGGATGGATCAATTAAAAAATTTTTATTATGTTCAATTAAAGAGATGAATTTTTAATTACAATGTTAGAATATTCAGTTGGAATGATTACATTTTTAGTTTGACAAAAAATTAATTTTCTGTTATAGAAAAAACGAATTTTCAAAAAAATAGCTCACTTTTCAACCAAAGAGATAAATTTTTTATTGAAATGATGAATCTTGAACCAACCAAAATTAATTTTTAACAAAAGAGTTTAACTTTCATCTCACAAAATTAAATTTATATTCCAAAAAAGATTAATTCTAAACGAAAAATCAAGTAATTGTAATTCTGTTTAAAATTTAGGTTAAATAATAATTTTTGTCGCTTAGGAAAACTGGATCTGATGATTATAAGTGCTGCCTCAAAAGTGATAAGTCTCATTCCTCCCTCACTTATTTTCTAAATCGAAAACTATACAGGTTTCTGACCGGGGCTACCCTACAAAAGCCATTTCATCAAACGTTCTAAAAAACTGTTACTCAAATAGTTCCAAATCACAAAAATAATAATAAATTTAAACATTTAGAAAAATCTGTTTTGTCAGTTGAACATTTTCAAAAGAAACATAAATGTTTTTTTTTTATGGCTGCACGGAAAAAAATGGAAGGTCAGTTTGGCTATCTAGATGTGCAGACAGACTATATTGCAGGGTCAACTATAGGACAGCCCTTGAAGATGGCTGAAGCGACTATTTCTAGAAGATTAAAACAAGAGGTTCAAATCGATCATCTCAGAGTGTCGACTTGGTCATCTCGAACGGTCGACTCAAGCGACATAGAGAGTCGAACCAATCATCACAGAAGGCGGAATTGATCATTATAAAGTGTCAAATAGCTCATCATAGAGGGTCGATTTGATCATATCAGATAGTCGACTTGATCTCCTCGGACAGTCGACCTGGTCGTCTTAGGGGGTCAATTTGATTACCCTACATTTTCTATATTTGTTGTCCTTTTCCTACTTATTCCAGTCTGTCTCTTATCTAGACTCTAGACCACGGTGCGTCGACAACCGGATTGGTTAATGTTGGCGCGCTTATTTGAAATTATTATATGTAAAAAGCAATTGTGTACAACAAATAATAAGAGTAAAGTTATCAAAAATAATTCTTTGCTTACAGGGAAGAATTATAAAGTGGAATTTAAATTATTTTTTGGATTTGCTCCTTGAAAATAAATGATCGATTTTAATTTTAAAGAAAGGAATATCTTTTTTATCCTAAAAATTAATTTACAGTTATTCCTAATATTCTCCTGCAATTTACATTTATCATTTGTTGTGAACATTTGACTTACACATTCAATCATTTTAAATGAACACGCCAACGGTAAGTAATCAGGTTGGCCATCCGCGATGGATCATTTGCTCTTCCGTGAGTGTTAAAAATGAGTGAAAACAAGATGAACGTATTGACCATCCCGAAAGGATACCTTGCTTATCCCTGATAGTAAGCCTGACCTTCTTATAACAGTCAGACTGGTCATAAAATGAGAGCCTCTCTGACTATGTCAAAAAAATTCTGGATGGCTCTTTAGAACACCTAGAAGAACAGACTAGCTCTCTTAATTTTGACCCTCAAACTTTGACCATCCATTTTTCTCCGTTTGATAAAGTTAACTCAACGGTCGCTGCTGAGAGAGAAGATTATAGCAGTGCAATTGAAAACATTCTTAGGAATGATATTTTATGCGAGAATATTAAAGCCATGTTTCCAAATATTCAAACTAAATGTAATGACATTGATATCAGATGGAAACGTGAAAAATTAATTAATGATCAATGTGCATATCGTGCAAAAACTCACATTAGTGTCATAGCAAAATAATATGCTCTCCCTAAAGGCCACAAATCTAATTTAAGTTGGAGGCTGATTGTTTCTACTGTTGGTTCTCCTACTTACAATTTATCTAAGTATATTTTAAATATTCTAAAACCTGTTTCTATTAGCACTAGATCATTCGTTAAAAATAGTTGAAAACTTAAAGATATTTTAAAAAACATTAATATACCAAAAAGTCATTCAATAGTTTCTTTGGATGTGGTGTCCATGTTTGATAGCATCCCTCTAGATCTTGTTTTAGATTGCATTGAAGAAAAACTTATTTTAAATCATAACTTAACAAAAATAACAAAAAAGGAATTATCAATTGCCGCAAGAACGGTATTTAATGGTATTGTTTTCTCCTTGAATAATAAATGTTATAAACAAATTTCGGGTTGCCCTATGGGTTCACATTTATCCCCAGCTGTTCCTGATTTAGTTTTACAAGATGTTGAAAAACGAGATCTAAAATTATTATATTTCACACCTATTTTATACAAAAGGTATGTAGACGATATTTTAGCTATTGTTCCTACTGACAAGATTGAAGCTTTCTTAAATGTGTTTAACAGCATTGAAGATTGTATAAAAATTTACTCATGAGCATGAGGTTAATAACGTCATTAACTATCTTGATTTACAAATTATTAAAACTCAAAATGGTGATTTACTAACCAACTGGTATAAAAAACCTTCTTGGTCTGGCAGATATCTAAACTATAATTCTCATAATTTATTTGGTCATAAAATTGGTCAAATGCTTTTTCTAGGTCAACAAATGCACAGAAAACTTTCTTTCCTACTCTCAAGCTTTTTTTCTGTGATCTGTCGTAAGCTAAATATCTGATAATTTTATAAAATATTTATTTCATTGAAGGAGATACTCCTTCGTTTGAACTAAATTGCTTTTTTAAAGTCAATGAGGATTTAAAAACAAGTCTTAAACTAACTACATCCTTCATTCAAAATATAATAAGATGATTAATAAACTGGGGAAAATGTTTGGTTGAATCAACAGTATTAAATTAACCAAAGAATGTGCAATTATTAAGATAAAAAACTGTATGAATGAGTCAACTGAACAATTTCTTCAATAGAATTTGGACATTTACACATTTAAAAAATTAATTTAGTTCAAACAAAAAGACACTTCGTTCAATTAAATAAATATTTTATAAAATTTATAAAACGAGCCAGCCGTGAAATGCGTTTGGTTAGAGAAAACGAATTTGATTAATAAAAATGTTTTTCACACATCCAAGTTTTTTTTTCAAAACAATTAAATCCGGCCAATAAAATATAATTTCATTGAATTAACAAAACATTTTTTATTGTTTGAAAACCCATACTTCACTTCAAAAACGAATATCTTTGCGAATATCGATGCAAAAAATATTTAGTTTCAAAGTTAAAATTTTTTGTTTAGCTAATTGAACATTCTGAAATCTTGAGTTCAACTCTTTGCCAAATCTAGAAAAGTGTTACTAAAAATTTGGAAGAATCATAAAATCAAGAGTAAATAGCACTTTTGAAATTTAAATTAAGAACACGATTAAACATTATGTAATTGCTGAGTATTCATAAAAAATATTTACTCGTACAATATTAATTTTTGGGAGCCAAAAATCCGAGATTCGTCGTAAACCTTAATTTTTTCATTAAGTGCAACTTAAAATTCAATTAGATATACAATGATATGTAATGTAGTATTTACTAAATATTTTCGTCTTGTTCATTAAAATAATTTCGACATAGGCTGATTCGGTGTGAAATTTTCTAATTTTTCAAATGATTCTACTTGCACCGTCATGGATTCAGTTTCTGCACGCAGATATTCGTCTTTAAAGTGAATATGAATTTTCAACAATCAAAATAATATTTAGAAAATCATTTACATGAGCGGTCTACATGAATTAAACAGTTTTCGTCAATTACACTGCAGTCCCGTTTTATCAACAGTGTCGGGGGTACCCTCACCTCGATGGCCTCTGATGAATCGGGACTCTCTGAACCGTAAACAATCAGGGTCGTATGAACCATTCCTGTTGGAGTTTTGTCCCAAAAAAATATTTTCTTTGTATTTTTGCGATTTTGGTTTTAGAATATCATAATGAACGTGAAAATGTTTGTGCTCGAAAATCAAACTTTATTAAATTACTGAGTTATGAGTATGTACGTACATATAACAGGGTGGCAATTTTAATCAATGAAAAAAATGCCCGGTTTTTTCTCGGTTTGCAAACATTTTTCAAGGTCAATAAAATTAAAAAATTTGAACTATAAAGCTAGATATTTTTCCATTTGAAGGAATAAAAAATAAACTACAAATTAAAGCACTCAAGGTGGAACTCTTGAATTTTGAACTTTTTAATTTGAAGTTTATGTTTTTGATTTCAAAAATTTTGTATTCGAATTATCAATAATTTACACGTATAAAATGAAAAGTGTCAACCCTTTCCAATTAAACAATTTTAAATGAAATGCAGATAAACTACAAAATTGAGAATTTCTAACTTTTATAAATTACAGAGTTCAAAGATTCAGATTAAATTCCAAAAATATAAATCCACGGCATCATTTTCAATTCTCTAAATTAAAGAATCAATTAATGAACTTTAAAATTTTCCAAATCAGATTATATCAAGCAATTTCAAGCTAGAAACATAAAAAATTTAAACATTTAAATTTTTTCAACTGGACGCTTCGTAAATTAGAAGTTTAAATATTTTCGTTTCAAATAATAAAAACATCCTTGAAAAGCTTCAAAAATTCATATCTTGAGAAATCTAAAAGTTGTTTAAAACTTTTTGTAATTAATTTTTTTTTAGAACTTCTAAATATTTTGATAAATGTTGAATGCTAAATGTTTTTTATTAAAAATGTTCAACTTCAAACGCTTTTGATTTTTAATTGTTCAAGTTTTCAAGACTGCATTATCCACATAGACCACATTAAAATATTCAACGAATATCTCGCAAAATACCAGGGTAACAAAACGAGAAATTCTCGCAGAAGTATCTCGAATTTTCTATCTCCTTGGTCTACTAGGTCCTCGCATAATAATTGTAAAAATCTTGTTGCAGAAATTATGGCAATTGTTCAATATCAAAAGAAAACCTCCAGCTCTAAAGGATCTTTCCATCCACATTAGATCACAGGATAAATTTGGTAACGCAATAATCAGACTACTTTGTGCTAAATCAAAAGGATCTCCTCTAAAAACTCAAACTATTGCAAAACTAGAGCCCTGCGGAGCTTTCTGTCTTGCAAAATCACTCAATAAAGTAGAATTCGCACTCGACACACCTATACAATAACTAGTATTTATTGGACTCACTCATCCATCGTTCTGGGCTGGATGAAAAAACAACCAGAAAAGATGGGAGATGTTTCTGTTTCAAATCAAGTCTCGCAAATTCAAAAATTGACAAATATCGAGCTTTGGCAACACGTGCCAACAAAACAAAATTCAGCTGTTCTCATATCTCGGGGCTTGAACCCTGATCAAATGATTTCCTTTCCTAATTAGAGTAACCGCATACTGCTAAAGGTTTACAAAAAATGGCAAATTGAAAAAGAACAAAATAACTGGACCTCTTAATACTGAAGAGCAATGAGAATCATTGCTTTATCTTGCTAAGATAGCTCAAAAAGTTTACTCTCAAACAGATAGCAATGCATTACAAAATGGGGAAACAATCGTTAGAAAAAAAAGACTAAAATCCTCAGCTTCTATTTTGGACAACAGCGAGATGTTAGGAATGGATGACAGGTTGTGGAATTCGAATTTCGAAGAAGACAAAAAGTAATCGATACTTATTCACTTAAACCACACCTGTACTAAATTGCTATTTCTACATGAACATGTTGAACTATTTCACGCAAACCTCAACTATCATTATCAAGTATTATAGAAACATTTTGGCCGATAGGAGGGCGCAATTTAACTAGAAAAATGGTTCAGGACTACATGAGATGCTTCAGAATGCAACCAAAATCGATCACTCCAATGATTTGGCAATCTTCCATCAACTCGCATCTCTGAATCACATCCATTTTGTAATACAGAAGTTGATTATGCCGGTCCCGTTTCAATAAAGGATAGAAAAGGGCAAGGTTGTAAGGTAACTTAAGCCTACGTCTGCCTTTTCATTTTCTTCTCAACCAAAGCATTGTATTTAGAGTTAGTCTCGGATGCCACGTCTGATGCTTTTCTGGCTGCTTTGTGGCGCTCCATATTGCGTCGTGAAAAACCAGCAAATATACACTCAGACAATGGCACTAGCTTTGCTGGCGCGAATAACAAGTTAGAAAGTTTGGGCGATTATTTGCTTCAAGAATGCGACTCGTTAAGCGAAACGATTGCTAATACTGTAATTGAATGGCACTTCATTCCGGCTCACACACCCCACTTCGGAGGTATTTGAAAGGTGGAGTGAAGTCAGTTAAACACCATCTGAAAAGATCAGCTGGAGACGCGATTTTAATGTTCTCCCGACCTTTCACTCCCTCATCCAGTGATCCAAACGATTTATATCCTCTCACTCCAGCCCACTTTTTAATTGGACGAAAGTTTTCTTCCTTAGCAAATCCTGATCTGTCACACCTAAATCAAGGAAAAATATCAAACTGGCAACGAATTCAACGATTTCAGCAGCACTTGTGGCAGGAACCTTTCCCAGAACCTAACAAGAATACTCTCGTCCTTTTAAGAGATAACAACTCGCCTCCATCAGCCTGGAAATTAGCAAGAATGACTGAAGTCCGTCCTGGAAAAGATGAAATTGCTCGAATTGCATCTGTTGAAATTTCTAATGGCATGGTTCGTCGACCATTCACCAAATTATGTCATCTTCCCATTTGCGATTAATTCTTGTCAATCTCGATTTTTGAAGAGAATCTTCTATAAGAATTTGAGCTTGAGTATTCTTTTCACTTTCATTTTATTAATCATGCAATGTATTATATCATGTTCTTCTTAAAAGCTTGTAAAACTTGTTCAATGGTTGTGCCAATTATTACTCGAATCAATAATATTTAATTCAAAAGGAAATTCTTTACAGTGCCTTACCGACTTCAATTTGTAGTCAGATTTTTCCATATGGCGGAATAGACTGTCATCCAAAAAACGTGCTCATGTTCTTAATTCACAAATAAAATTTGTACTCTGTACACATTAACTTTGAAAATGAAAATAATTAATCATTTTTACAAACATTTCTAAATGTTATTTTAATATGATACACACTGATTTTTATTTAATAAATTCTTGTAAGTAGTTGGTCATTTTATAAATTATACGACATTTTTGTTCTACGGTTGACCTTATGTAATAGATTTGAAGAATGAAATTATAAGCACACCTCCATTAATTATTGTTTAATTGAAAATTATGTTTTTTGTTGAAATTTTTATTTTATATATCTGAAACATTGAAAAATGTTGTGAAATTTCGTCAAAAGTCATGTGAAAATAGTTATTTTTATTTTGCATACAAAAATATTTTTCGCCTTAAATTCTAATTTTGTTCAAATTTTCATTTTTTCTTCACTAAAAAATGTCTTCACTACGAAATTTCCTGATTTAAAAATTTTTTGATTTGGTTGAAAATACATTCTTTTCAAATTGATTTTAACTGTTTTCAATTAAAAATTAGAATATTTTCATTACGATAGAAATTATTACATTTTACGTTGAAAATTCAGCTTTTTTATATTTATATTATTATATTATATTTATATTTATTTTTACAATTTTATTTCAAGTGTGAAATAATTTTAATTGAAAATTGATGGACAATAATTGTAAAATAAATTTAATTTTTAGAACATTTTGCCTTCATTCTTACTCACGGTCAAACATGGCACAAGAAACTGTCATGAAGTTTCAAATAAAAACTGTACTCTGCATACATTAATTTTGAAAATGAAAAACATTAATATGTTCATTAGTTATTAAAATAATACAAAGAATTAACTTAAATAATTGTATTGTCCTTTTAAATCATAAGATATGTCTGTATAAAATAAATTTTGCTAAATTTATTTTACAATTATTTACAATTGATTTCCAATTACAATTATTTTACAATTAAAATAAAATTGTAAAAAATAAATTCGCTAATGTTGAGATAAGTATTTTCAAACACTAAAGATTGTGTAAAGTTTTCATTTATTAAGAAAGCATATGAGGTCAAGTAATTATCTTTTTTGCTTTTTTCTCAAAATCCCCAAAATAGTGATTATAGCATAAAATAGCATGTAAAGAAAGGTAAATATCAGAGGTAAGTATATAGTAAACATATTGATTAATTTAGTTATTTAAAAATAATTATCATTTATTATTCCACAATAATTCCTGAAAAACATAATCCTTAAATTTCTCAAGACCTCATTACATGTTTCGAAGTCTTTCTTCAAGCAGTCAATTTTTGCAAACGGAAATCGACTCAAACCTCCTGATGGCCGCCGAAAGCGATTCGTTAAGTCGGGGTCGGGCCTCGGGCGAGCTCGGCTTCATGCTCGTGCCTCGTGCATTTTCGGCTTTACACCAGGCTGGCCGACTCACCGACGCTACGCTTGAATGCATTCTCCCAGATGGGAAAGTGGTGGGGGCCGAAAAATCCCACGTTCTGGAGACACTGAAATTTAGCTGCCCAGTCGCTACTGTGCGCATGCAGCGACATTTTCCGCAGCCCTCCTGGCCAATGTGTTTAACATATAACGCCGGTTAGTGAATAACGATTAGTCAATAATAATTTATTAGTTAATTATAACTTATTTAAAATTATATAACTTATATAAACTTATTCTACATAGCTATCTAACTTCTCATAATTCTTGAATCTACTAGAACTTATAACCAAGAAATAATTTGCGATTAAAAAATTTTTCGACATTTAAAATTTCCAAAATTCTACAATTTTAAAAGTGATAAAGACCCAGTAATTTGTAATTGCCTAAATTTAAAACTAAATTTTCGAAATTTGATAATCTTGAAATTCCCGACATTATAAATATAAAACTCCGGAAATGTAAAATTCCCGAAATTATGAAACTATAATAGAATATTCAAATTATCGATATTCTAGAAAAACAGAGAATTTATTTTAAAAAGCATTCATTCATTAGAAAAGAAGAAATTCTGAACCCATAATTATTAACATTTTGAAGGAAAACATTTTTTATGAAACGGATGACAAAAATTTATCACGCGGCCCTGCACAGTTGTAGCTTATATTTTCGATTTTTTTTATACTCCGAGTTAAGTTAGATGCGAGGTTTTGTTAGGAGTTGCGAATGCGTAGGTAGGGGGTTCGAACCCACAGCGAATAAGAATTTTAATAGCGTGGACTGAAAATGACTGAAACAGACGACGCGATTAACCGCCGCGGGTACTGCCTGCTTTTTTCATACACCCCTGCGTTGTTGCGGATGTGATCCGCCGATCACGCAGTGACTTTCTCTCGCCCCCTTGCACTACCTTTCCTGATCGATCGGGAACTGATAAAGTCGGACTGCGGTGTACTTCGAAACTGTTGCAATCAAATTTTTCGATTAGGTCAAAATTCAAAAGGTTAGAGCATTTTTAAAAGCTTAAACAAAATTTTAAAAATACTTTTATTAATTTTAGTCTAAGTTTCTGGCACATGAGAAATATACTTGCAAATTGTCCTCATCGCGTGCTTAATTTCGATGAAAATTCAAAAATTTACATGCTTTTCAACATTTTGAAAATTTAAAAAAAAATAGAAAATTTTTTGTTTATAGATTAAAACAGACATGCCCAGCTCGGGGAAATTCCCTGCGGGAATACATGTTCCGCGTCCACTACTTTTTCTCCTAGAGAGCGGGAGTGGTGGTAAACGCTTGCAGCGGACGTTACAGAGTAGAGATTCTCGCAAGCGTTTACCACCATTCCCGCTCTCTAGGAGAAAGAATGGTGGACGCTGAACATGTGTTCCCGGAGGAAATTTCCCCGAGCTGGGCATGTCTGGATTAAAAAATTTGATTCAAAATTTTTACTAGATATCAAACGTACTTCGAAACTGTTGCAATCAAATTTTTTCGATTAGATTAAAATTCAAAAAGTTAGAGCATTTTTAAAATGTTGAACATTTTTTTTTCAAGGCTTAGAAATTTTAGTCTTAAGCTTCTGGCACATGAGAAATATACTTGAAAATTATCCTTATCGCGTTTTTATTTGCGATGAAAATTCTAAAATTTATATGCTTTTTAACCTTTTGAAAATTTTCAAAAAATAGAAAAAATTTTTTTTATATATTACAAAATTTCAATCTAAATTTTTACTAGATATCAAACATACTTCGAAACTGGTACAATCAAATTTTTCGATTAGATCAAAATTCAAAGTTAAGAGTATTTTCAAAATTTTTGAACATAACTTTTTTAAGACTTTTAGACATTTTAGCCTGAGTTTCCGGCACATGCGGAATATACTTGCAAATTATCCTCATTGCGTTTTTACTTTCGATGAAAATTAAAAAAATTTATATGCTTTTCAACATTTTGAAAATTTTCAAAACATAGAACAAACTTTTTTTTTATAGACTAAAAACTTTTATTCAAAATTTAAACTAGACATCAAACATACTTCGAAATTTTTGCAATAAAATTTTTCGGCTAGATCAAAATTCAAAAAGTTAGAGCATTTTTGATATGTTGAACAAATTTTGTTTAAGCCTTAAAAATGTTAGTCCAAGTTTCTGGCACATGAGAAATATACTTGCAAATTATCCTTATTGCGTGCTTAATTTCGATGAAAATTCAGAAAGTTATATGCTTTTCAACATTTCGAAAATTTTCAAAAAATAGATGGCAGTAATAGGCGAATATAATTAACAAATTACTCGCGATGAAGAGCAACTGCAGAAGCTCCTATTAAAAGTCAATTTTCATCGACAAAATGTACCAGAATCTGATAAAGAATCGCTGAAAAGAATCCAGATGTCTACATATTTCGCCAGACAATGTAATTTTAAATGAAATTCGCAAATGACTTGTGATAAAGAGCAACTGTAGAATCTCTTATAAAATGTAAAATTTCATCGA
The DNA here is from genome assembly GCA_011634705.1 of Andricus grossulariae. Classification (NCBI taxonomy): domain Eukaryota; kingdom Metazoa; phylum Arthropoda; class Insecta; order Hymenoptera; family Cynipidae; genus Andricus; species Andricus grossulariae. The sequence goes on along the minus strand of JAABKJ010075445.1, from coordinate 116,456,147 downwards.
CACAATGTGATAAATGAATGATTGAATGAATGATTAATAAATAATTAAAATTAATTTATAATAAATAATCAATTATACATTAATAATGATTAATTAGTTATTTATTACTTATTAATCATTAATTATTTCTCTAAAATTGTAAATTTCAATTAATTTAATTTTAATTATCATTCTTAATCTTAATTATTTATTAATTGGCTTCCGTTTCCGGTACCGAATGGTAAAGTACGCGTGTTTTTTCTGTGCCATCTTTTTTGGTTTTGGCGACGGGCATGGAGGTGCGATTGAGGTGAAAGGTGGTAAAGGAAGGTGAGTGTAGTGAAGGGTGTGTGTGTGGTAGTGTGGGGGAGCTTTTTTGTAAGGTTGAAAGGGTTCAGAGGGAAGTCAAAAGAACTAATTTCGAGGTTAGTTGCCGAGGAAGGAAAAGAGAGAGGGAAGATAGAGGACAGTAGATCGGTAAGGTAGGCACTAGGCCAGCCGTCCTAACACCAGCCACTGCGGAATGGGCGTCTCCGACTTTAAATATGAGGTGAATATGCGGGCCAAATGTTGGTGATTGATGGACATTCCTTTTCAGATTTTATGAGGTTGTCACAAAATTCCTTGAAGCGGATGATATATATATATATATTTCCATGTTAAAAAAATTCAAGATTTTGATATTGTGTAATGTTTCTGAAATTTATTTTTGCGTGATTTGCATCATTTGGTGGCAAAATTTGAAATAATTATTAAAGTACTTAACTCAAGATATTTATTTTTTCTATAACAATTATTTTTTTAAACTAAAAAGAAGTATTATTAAGTCTGTCACTCTAAATCGCACAGACCATGTCTTTTTTACTCTTCAGTATCCGTCCCTCTACTTTAACTGAGGATTGTCCCTCGGTTTAGTGGTTTTTATTGCAAATTTATAGCAGGATACAATGGAATGACAAGACATTTCATCTACATTTTTGTCATTTTTAAATTATAATGAAATTCACCTAAAGTTTTTAAACCTATACACAATGTAATTAGGCACAGTTGCTATACTCACGTAATCAATAAAATTGTATTACTTAATAGAAATGTAAAATACCATCTGGGCTTTAGCTTCTCAATAATTTGTTAAAGACTTCAATTTGAAATAAAGCGCTTGAAATTACGAATTATAAACTAAATCATCTGGAAATAAACTTTCGTATATTTAAAATCGATAAGTGGGTTTAATAAGTCACTAGTTTTGAAGAATAAATTACTATCTTTTAATTTCATTTGGAAAAAATGAAGCTTTCATGAAAGTTTATTTTTTGCAAATCAATTTTATTTTTTGGAATCATCCGAAACTCACCTTTTTCTTTCCCAAACGGTATTTAAAAGTATGTGAAAAGTATCTGAACATAAATGACTGATTTTGAAATTTTCAAACACTATCTAGATTTTCTAGACAAAAATAACAAATTTTCAAGTATCTAAATAAAATTAAGTATTTCAAAAATAATTTTTATATCAAAACAAACAATTTCTCTCTGTGGTAAATGATTGGGATAACCTATATAAGCCGATTCCTGAAGTTATATACCCCTCGCTACGACATAATTTTGGTTAGATACATATTTAAGTAGTTATAATTTAATCTTATCTTCTGAACCTGTTTATACAATTCATGAATTAATAATAAAAAAGTTTACTTTGGATCTTTTACTAGCTACTTACATAAAAAAGTAGCTTCTTCGAAGGCTTTCCTTTGTAAGTTACTGTTAGTATAACTTTTTTGATATAAGATAATCACTTACAATTTTTAAATAATTATCGGAAGCTTCTTTCATTTTATGCAAAATACAAATTTAGGTCACCGCAGCTTCACTCTATTTTTGATACATATATACTTACCATATGAGCTATATCAGTTTTTCCGGGGTTTTCCTCACAATAATAAATATTTTTCACCGAAACTTTTGGAAAATGGTAAGGAACATAAAAACATACTTTTTTTTTGTCATTATTGGGAAGGAAACCTCCAAGAAACTCATGAAAGGCAACAGCTATATCGTATCTACGGTGCAGCGTACGTCACAGAGGAGAGATTCTCGCACGCGTCTAGCACCACTCTCGCTCTCTATGAGAAAGAGTGGTGGACGCGGAACATGTGTTCCCGAAGGGAATTTCCCCGAGTTGGGCCTGTCTGGACTAGGTAACACCGAAGGATTTTTATGTCCTAAAAACGAATCTGTTATACAAATTTTTCCTGTCCGTCAGGATTTCTAGATATCCTAACCCAAAAGTGAAAAATGTCCTTTTTCAGCCATATTGTTTAGTACTCCGTTTTACCTTTTATTCCCAATTTGGATAATTTCAAAAATGTTTTTTTGTGACACATACATGATTTCAGCCCTTTTCAAAGCCTATGAAGCGGGGCTAAAGCTCTACTTGTTACTCCCTAGGGACTAAAAAGTGACGTCAGAGGCGAAAAATGAAAATTATACGTCTATGAACTCGCATTTGATGATGATCAGCCGACTCACCGTAAAAACTGTGTGGAAATTTTGGTTGCAGATCATAGAATTTTGCGGCTATTTATGGAAAGTTACCATCTATAACTTATAAAATTACAAAAAATTTTCATAAATTTCTGGAAATTATTATATATTCATATAATTATATATTATATATTACATTATATATTATATTATATGACATTTGACAAAAACCGGGGGGGTCAAATTTTACACAAATCTAACACCTTCTCTGGATGAGAATGTAAAAATGTAATGAAAAACGAAATTGACAAACAATGCGGGAAGCAAGAATCGAGCCCAGACTTTCCGCTTGCAAATCTGGAGCATTGCCGCCTGATCTAAACGGCAGCCGAAAGACGTTCGCATCACGGTCCATGTAACGTGCGTGAATTTTTAAAAGCCATTTGTCTCGAGAATGTCAGTGATATTTCACTATGAATCTGCAAAAAATATTTACTGACTTGATTCAGTGATTAATCAGCGAAATTTCGCTGATTCGGATCAGAGAGTACCTTACCTTTAAGAAAAGTTCAGTTACGGTAAATATACATGGTTTTTTTATCTTAAAACTATAAAAATGTATCACAATTTATAGTTGCATGTAACTGCATAAAACTTCTGTTATAATTGACACATAAATTTATGCCTGTTACAAAATACTCTGAAAACAAAGTCGTACTTAAAAACCCAAAATATATTTTAAATTTACGAAATAGTAACTGAATTTTTACCTAAATTTATCTTAATTTTTACAAACATGTAAAGTGAATGAACCTTCCGATACATGTTTCGTAAAATTAACACAGAATTTTTTAACATGGTATAGACGTAGACAGCAGACTTTAGAGTAGAATGTCCTAAAACCCAATGTTTTTTTATCACGCGCCATCTAAACTTGTCACATTTTGTGAAGAAATAAATGCGCAGTTTTTTATTTTTAAAAGAGTTTAAGCCGCGGTCATGGGGCCAAAACCGCCCCAAAATTATTAAACCTATTAATTAACGTTAATTTCCGTAAAATAATAAGTGTTTATCAGGAAAAACAATTGAAGGTACCAGACGCTGAGGAAAAAAAGTGACCCAATAAGACCAAAAATACTAACCCTCATCGTGAAAAAATACCCATAAAAGGGGTTGAATTGTAAAATATCATATTTTTCATTTTCCACTTTCCTATATCGTATCAAGACATTTAAGCACTAAGATATTTGAAGAATTACGTGTACAATTTTTTATGTGCATTATTTGATATTTCAAACCGTATAAAGTGTAGTTTTTCACGCTGAAGGGTAGTGTTTTTCTTGTAATTGAGTCAGATTTTTTTTTAGTCAGCACCTGATACTATCAGTTGTATTTACAGAAAAACACTTATCACTTTTACGGAAATTAACGTTAGTTAATAGTTCTAAACATTTTTGGGCTGTTTAAGGTCCCCGGGACCGTGGTTTAAACTATTTTTTAATGAAACAAAAATACGCATTTATTTTTTCGCAAAATAGAACAAATTGGGGGGGGGGGCATGATAACGTGATAAAAAAACATTCGGATTTTTTAGGACAGTCTAGTAGAGGGCTGTACAACAGGGTGGTCCTTATCTACCTTTATTGGAAATCGTTTGCTTCCACTCCCGATTATGGTGCGGATGCCCAAAAATAGAATGTTCTCCAAACAAAACCCGCACATACAAGTTATTTACTTGAATATTAGTTTGATGAAAAATAAAAACGGAGAATCGTCAAATGGCTTGTGAATTGCATTTTTATAAGTAAGTCAAAAAATTAAATTTATAAATTGAAGTTTAAAAAAAATTTAATTTAATATTCCCTCGCAGAAGTCGCCATATATTTTCCCTATTAGCCATCTGGCCCCGATCGGGCTGGCATGATCTGGCCCGGGTAGGGCTAATTTCATGGCCCAGAGTCGTGCCACACCGGGTTGCTCGTTTTGCAACGCCACCTAGTACATGTTAAGGGAAACGCTGAATTTTGTATCAGAGTAATACTGTTGTCTTCTTTATTGACACGTGAATTTCAGTGTAAACTTTTGATGTTTAATAAATAATAATTAAGAGTCACAAAATTATACGAACGTGTAAAAAGAGCACATTTCGGGTTCGGAAGCACCGTACGATACCCGGATTGACATATGCACGTGACGTGTCGAGTGAAAGTAAGTAAATCAGATAAACTTAACCTCAAAATGAAAATTACATTTTATAATTTAAATGAAATTTAAATGCTATTCAAGCTCTTTACGAAAACTAAAATTTCATTGTATTTTTAGATGTAGCTTGTGCCTAATTCAAGGCCACAGAGGAGGAAGTGCTTTCCCACATAAGCACAATATTTAGCAATGCTAAAGATTGGGACGGCAATTTGGTCGGTAGTGCCATCTGTTGGTGTCAGTAACCTGCGACTTTCTACCTTACCGACCTATGGTAAAATGATAATATCAAAAAAATAGCCAGAAGCAGAGGAGAGAGAGAAGAAGATGGCTGAGTCAAAGGATGATAAAGTACTGAGTGACGTCATCCGTTATTTACACCCGATTGATAAGGTAGGCTCCTGATATAGCGACTGGGGCTCCATCTGTGGCTGGAGATGTGCATTATCGATGGCCCCGGTTTCACCGACCTATGGTAAAATGATAATATAAAAAGTTACCGACCTCCCTGTTTTACATACTGATGGTAACATTGTTCCCTGCCTTACCGACATATAGAAAAGTGATAATATAAAAAGTTACCGACCTATCTGTTGTACCGACTGATTGTAACATTGTTCCCTACCTTACCGACCGATGGTAAAATGATGATATAAAAAGTTACTGACCTCTCTGTTTTACCGACGAATGGTAACATGGTTCCCTACCTTGCCGACATAGAAAAATGATAATATGAAAAGTTACTGACCACTCTGTTTTACTGACTCACGGTAACATTGTTCTCTACTTTACCGACTGATGGTAAAATAATAATAATATAAAAAGTTACTGGCCGTTCTGTTTCACTGACTGATGGTAACATTGTTCCCTAGCTTACCGACCGAGGGTAAAACGATAACATGAAAAGTGACCAACCTCTCTGTTTTACCGACGAATGGTAAAATTGTTCCCTACCTTACCGACATATAGAAAAATGATAATATGAAAAGTTATCGACCTCCCTGTTTTACCGACTGATGGTAGTATTGTTTCCTACCTTATCGACCTATGTTAAAATGATAATACAAAAAATTACCGACTTGCCTGTTTTACAGACTGATGGTACTCAACTGTTTTACCGATCGATGACCACTTAGCACAGAACAGAACCTTAAAATGTTAAATTAGCAGGAATTTCCATTACCAATTTCACTGTCTTACCGACTTAGCATAGAACAGAACCTTCAAATGACCTACCTCTCTGTCTTACCAACTAGTGGTACAATGCTATCACAGCAGGTATCTGCATTACCAGCCTCACTGTCTTACCGACTGTCGGTAACTTAGCACGGAACAGAACCCTCCCTTTGTCGGTGGCGCCATCTGTTGGTGTCGGTATCGTGCCACGGTGGCGCCATTTCTCGGAATTTGAGCTAGCACCCGCCTAGCCCTACTACTAAGAAAGGTTTTAGGTACTGAGGTAGTTGAAACTCGTCACCGTTCCCCTTCCACTGCGTTGTTCCGTACGAAGCCACCATCTGGCTGTTCAGTCTCAGAATCCCGAGACGATCTGAGCGATGTATCGTTTTTTCGATACCAAACCGATACGAGACCAAACCGAGACTGGAGTCTCGGAAACCGATATCGATACGAGAAAAAACCAAGATTTTTCGATACGATATCGAGACAGTTTCGTATCGAACGGCATCACTAAGCTTAACGGTATTTTCACATTAAATTAAGCTTCATTTAACATCTGATAATAATTGATTGCATGCCCGATTATTCTATTCATCTGTTGTGTGAACTATTAAAGGCAAGACACTCAGTAGAAAGGTAAGGGGGTTTTTGTATAAAAATTTCCGTACGAATAGTGAATATGCGGCTAGAGCGCAGAAAGTTGTGAGAATTGTTTCGCTTCTTGTGTTTACTTACGAATCGGAGTGTTGAAGTATCCGATTCTCAATATCGATATTGAAAATCAATACTTGAATCCGGGAATTGAATTTTTTCACTATTGATATCTGCTATCCCCGGAATTGAAATTTTGATATTTTTAATATTAAATACCTTGGAGATTCTCCGTAATCTCTTTGATATTTTTAAATATAAAATTCCCTTTGAGTTTTGCTGACATCAAGCTTTAGAGGTCTCATATTTCATATAATGTTGAACAATTCCTGGTAAACAAAATTCCATTTTGATGAACTCATCCTAGTTCTAGGAATCCTCATCTGTAGGGTTACCATATTTCGTCAATATTGAGACTGCGAGGGTTGTTTGATGAGTCAGGATTTTTTGAATTTCTTCCCGCAGTAACTTTAACTGCACCACTCATCCCGCCAACGCTATCTGTGAATAGACTACTGTTAAATTTTGAGCAAGCTGGGTCATTTATTTTGTGTTTGATAGCCATTGAAAGGAGAGAACCTTATAAACAGAAGTTAGTAAATCATCAGTGACATCAATCATATCAATATAATAATAATATCAGTTAGAATTTATAGGTCAAGCATTTAAAATATTTATATAATTCAAAATATAATTTGTATGAATAAATATTACATTTATATATCAATATAATACCTCCGACACAAGTTGCATAAACATGCAATAAACATTAATTTATAAATAGTGGACTTTTTCGAGACTCGAGTACTGGAGTTTAATTCACAAAAATTATACTACATACTCTTTATACAAAGAAAATTACAAATAATGCAGGTTGTATAAATTATTCAAGAAAATAATATAATATTTATGTTTTATTGACATACATATTCACTTTTACTTTGATACGCTTTAAATTTATATCTTTCCATGGGATATTGGATATAAATGTATATGGGATATTGTCTTAAGGTACACATAAGCATAATTCAAAAAAGTGAGGTTATATTATGCTCTATTCGAGGCCCGAACCCACATAATTACGCCCGCCACCTTTGGTATGTATTATACATAGTTTTCTACAATTTTCTACGCATATAACGTCGTTTATGTATTATACGTAGAAAACCTCGAGTGACATGTCACAACCCATCTCTGCTGATGAATATATGCAGGTAGAGAATTTTTAAGTTTGTTATCCCCACCCCCCTCCTTTTTTTTAAATATTACTATCAAAGTAAGCAAATGAAATCTCATGTGGAGAATTCTCTAATAATTAGACAATTTTACGTAACTATCGGAAGTTTATTTGCGCCTGTGTGGCTCCCATGTGCATCCCGCGTAGTATGAAAGTTGCGCTCATATTTTTCAAAAATGTATACAATTGTACCTTTTGGCGGAGTCAAATTAAATAAAAATGATGTTCCGGATACAAAATTGGGCAAGTGTGCAATAGAACAACGTAATTTTGCTCAATTGAGAAGGTTGTTAAGTTGCCGGAAGCAACCTAATAGTGGTAAAGAAAGCTGAACTTGTAAACAGGTTTGCAGGTAAGTTTTTCATATTATTAAATTTTAATTATGTTATTGTGATTCCAATAAATATTAAAGGTAAAAGATATGATTCAAATATTGTAATTGTTTTAAAATAAAATTGATGGTGTTTTGGGCAGAAAATGGTAACAAATAGTTCTTATATAGTATGGTGTTACATAGCCGAAATTTTCGGAAAAAGACAAATCTGTTAAAAAAGAATATATAATTTGGAAGCCTATTCTTACATTTTTTAATTCCAGTCAAAAACATAAATTACATTAAATTAGAAAATTGATAATATGCAAAAATATTGCAAACAAATAAAGTTCATAATACACTGAAAACGTATTACAAACAAAAATGCACATTTCGTGCTTGCATGCAACATTATTATTGTTACTGTAATTTATTATTATAACTTGTCATAATATAAGTTAATATAATAATAATAAATGAAAAAAAATAAAAATAATAATAAAAGTTAATATAATATAAGTTAAAGTGCTTTGGTACGACTATCACTTTAATATTAGCCGTAAATACAACGCATAAACGGTCCCTGACTTCCTTTTCCATTGAAATTCATTTTCACTTTGATTTTTTTTTTTTTATAACATGTGACAAATCTTTAAAAATTAAATAAATCTGTTCTCACTGTGTTCAACGCGCAAAAATGATCGCAACAATTGGGACAACAGAAAGTACATTGCACATGCGCAGTAAATTTTCCGATAGGATTATGATTAAAAAATCAGGAATTATGATTAAAAATAGGGGTGAGTTTATCTACAAAAATATTCAAAGCAACGATTGATACACTCTATATGTATATATATAATTCAAAACTAAAGGTTAACAACCACCGAAGGGTCCCACTGGGAGCAACTGTCATCTAAAAAATGACATCAGCTCCAAGTAGGACCGCTGTGAATCCCATTCATGGCCACGTCTCACAACCGTGAGTTGGGTGGTCACAGAACACGACGAAATCACAACGACAGGCCGGCGAAGCTCTCGTGTATTTTGAGGACACGAAGCGACCCAAAGATGATAGCTTTCTGCATCCATCTCGCAAGTGCCATTGCATATTTTTGGCACGCGGGTATGGCTTTAAGGTTACGAACCAGTTATAGTTTCGCACTTTCGAGAGCACCTATCACAAGGACAATTACTCGTACCGAATATTTTGGGTACAGTCGTTGCAGCTTTTACATGATGCACTGCTATGCAAATTCTTAACCCTTTTGCAATCCCGCTTTCTACGTTCAGAACTAATACATATTTTAAACAAATCATTAATACATTTCAATAATTACTTTATATGAATAGAGAAATAGATATATAAACGGAAAATGGAATAAGCATGAAATCCAGTCAAGCATTATACGTTATGTTTATGATAAAGTTTACACATTGTACAATATACCTAATTACTTTATTTTTATACCTGTACTTTTCAGATTATTGTGGTATTTATGAATGACAGTATTACTCACCTTCAAAATTTTTACTCCCTTTTAGCCCTATTTGTTCCGCAAAAAACTAAGATTTTTTTCCAGACATAATACGTCATGCACGCGTTCCGAGGATATGCTTTAAATTACTGCACAGATGAATAAAGTAATTAATAATTAATCTTGTCGTCCAGTTTGCTTCCTCCATAATTACTAAATATTCGAAACATGTATTTTCAATAACAATTAATTATTATAAACATTATATTTATTTTTATTATATATTTTTTATTTCAAATTTGCCGCCATTGCAAAGCATTTTCGGACTTTTCCGATTTCGCAAAAAACCTTCGTGTGAACAGGAATTTGGATGGGTTGGCTGGCTGACGACCAGTAGAGAGAGGTGTAAATGAGCAGCTAAAAATTTTTTTGTTTGTGTTTCTAAGAATCTTTCTCAGTCATTTAAAAAAGCCTGTTTAAATTATAACTATGTGTTAATTAGTCTATTAATAAATATGACGCATTTACTACACCATCATTTGTGTAAACCAAAGTTTCTAAATAAGTGATTTATTTCATGATAAAAGAGAACATCTTAATTTGACATGATTTCTCAATATTATATTTATTTTATATTTCAATATAAAGAAATAATGCTGTTATTAACATGTCGCTACTGCAGTATACAATTTGTAAACTTTTTCACATTTTTAGAGAGATCGAAAAATGAAATAATTGCCAAAACTTACAATTACGTATTTTCACTTCCACCACAAGCTAAATTCATCTCATTGAGTGCTAAGGGGAAAACAATGGATCCAATGCATGGGATTCGGTCCATTTTTGTCCTATATTTTGCTAATATCTTCGTAAAAACTCATTTTTTCTGTATAAGTGTATTAAAAAAATATTTTTTATTTTTTAATAACTATTTAATGAAATAATAAAATAATAATTATCATTCATTACGAAGATATTACAAAAATAAAGTTTTGTCCCATGCATTTGATGCATTGTTTTCCCCTCAGCACTCATCGAAGTGAAGTTAGCTGGTTGTTGATATGAAAATACCTAAAAGCTTAATTTATGAAATTTGTAAACTGTCCGTAGCAGTAAAAAAAATAGTTACTGGTTCCGATGATAAGATTTTTGGGAAAGTTTTGAATGATTTAGATTTTACAATGATTTATTTAGAACAGAATCTTGAAGATTTTAGGACAAATAAAAAATGTTGTAGGAAAACTAAATTATTTCAAAAGATATTTCAATGGTTTTAAAATGATGTTAAGACAATAAAAAATTTCAAACAACTTTAAACCAAACGTATATTTTTCAGTAGTTCTTCCTTATTCATAACGTGTCCCCTAAGGGCTTACATAAACTCCGTTTCTTACAAGACCATCTTCAAACTTCATATTATCTTATCCTTAGGATTTAAAAATGTCACTTACAACTATTTACATAAATTCTTATATCTATCTTCTTACTTCTATACTCACATAGTGCAATTTAAGTGTCGGAAGAGTGAGCGATCGAAAGCGAGAGAGCGAGCGAGTGAGAACGTGCGCATCCGCATCTTAACATTCTTATACTATCACATAATAACTATTTACAGATTACAGATCTTTACGCTTCTAATATATGAGACTTCCGTTTTCTTTTTCCTTCACTTTCACATCTCTTTTATTTCATTCTCATTCGCCCCTCTAGCCCGCTCCAACTCCCTCATCCACTCATCAACCATTCCATTCTCCCCTATAATCTTTACCACATTCTCTTGCCAACTTCCTTTATCTTCCATTCCTCTCCTACATCCTTCCCATACATGCTCCCATGGTTCCTCCTCCCATTCACATATTCTGCACTTTCTGTTCTCTTCCTTTTCCCAATACATCCCCTCCCTTACCTTGTTTCCCAATCTAAATCTTGCTATTCTGGTCCATCTTCTCTCTTATCTCGTTTCGGACTTTGTCCATCAGTGTTTTCCCGCATATTGTGCGCAGAGGTTTCATGCCAATCGCGTTAATTGTACTCTTGTCTTTTTCTTGACAGGTCTATGTTCCGCTACCGTATAGTACAGTCGGTACAAATATAGAATTATATATGGCCATTTTAACTCTTTTTGATATGTTTTAATTTCTGAGAATAGACCCTGCTCTACCGATAACCTTCATACCCTCATTTATGCGCTTATCTAACTCCCCATCTATTTTTCCGTCGCTACTGAGTAGGCTACCTAGTTATATGTACTTATCAACTTGTTCTAATCTCTCATCATTTGGGACAATGTTGCACATTGTTTTCCCACTTTTTCCTTCAAACACTATAATTTTTGGTTTATTTACGTTAATTTTGAGGCCAATGTTCTTCATGCTGGTATTAAGTTCATTCAACATTCTGTGCAAGTCTCGAGATCTACACCTTCTTCGTCGAAGAGGGCCATTCTTAGACACTTATCCATAAATATGATAAATAGTTATGAGGACGTAACGCATCCTTGTTTCACGCCTTGCATAATGTCGAACCAGTCACTCAGTTTCCCATTAACCCTTACACTCGCTTTACTACCTGTATATATTGTTTTTATTGCTTGTAGGAGACATCCATTGACTCCGTACTCTTTGAGAACTTCCCAAAGTTTACTTCTATCCAGCTTTTCAAATGCCTTTTCTAGGTCAACAAAAGCACAGAAAACTTTCTTCCCTACTTTCAAACATTTTTCTTTGATCTGTCTTAAGCTAAATATTTGATCCGTACATGATCTTCCTGGCAAAAATTCACTTTGGACTTCCCATATCTTTTCTTCTGTTATTAATATATAGTTGTGCTACTTTAACTTTGTAAAAAATACATGAACAAGTGCATAGAATCTATTATTTCTCATCGCATAATTTCTGATTAGCGAAGTTTTAAAACATTTTTTGAGCAATTTTACTGAAAATTTATTTAACAAATTTTTTCCAGTGCAATATTGTAAGGCTTATTTAAGGTTCTCTTTATATCGTGAACCAAAAGTCGTGCGATCATTTCTTTTTTTTTTTTTTTTGTAATATACAGTACTCTTTCCGAGTAAGACCACTCCGAGTAGTTCCATGCCCCTATATCTCGCTCGAATGCTACCCCCTCCAGTACACAGTCCCATTCGGCGTGAGATATGGAATCACTCCTTCTGAGTAATACCGCTCGAAACACAGACATCGCTGTTCTACCGCGAGCATCAAACTCACGTCAATAATTCCAATTATAAATATAGATAAACCTACGTACCAATGAATTATTCTTAAAATTGTTTTTAACCAAAATTAAACAAGTTTTCTGTGTTGTTCATGAAAAAAAAAGAACTTTTGACTGTTTAAAACTTGATGCAAGCACACCAGTTTTCCGTTGTTTTTTGGGGCACTACTCAGAAGGAGCGAAACAAAAGTCAACGGAGGGAAACGCGGAGCTGGAGTGGGGGCATAGCTCGATATAAAACCTATATATTGTTTCTCGTCGCGAAATTAAAGGTTCATTTAACGCTCTCGAAATGCAATCAGGAACGTTTTTAAAAATAGGGTTGTCCACAAAAATGTTTTTTTGTCCAAAGTCAAGTTTTTAATATTCTTTTACATCCAAAGAATTTAAATGTAAAAATTGAAACTTCATTTTGTTTATTCAATAATTTGTAATAATTAAAATGTGATAAAATATCAACCGGAAACGTCGACTTTTTAAACGAAACATATGATCAACATTTTAAGGCTCATATGTTTTATTTTATGGCATGCCTGGATACGTTGAAGTCAGTTCGGATAATTTTCTAAAAGTGAATACAATATAATGATAAGATATTTTTTCCCGAAATGCTCCAGTTTCCACATTGCTTTTGATTCTCATACAAAATGTAGAATAAGTATTCCAGTGCATATTGTATATTCTAGTTAGAAATTAAGAACATATTTCCGTTTAATATTTTAGTGTACACGACCACAAATTGGGAAAATATCGAATTTTAATACGTTTCACGCAAAATCGTAAGCTGGCATTCTAACCTCAAACAGATGAACTTACTGCCTTGCGGATCATCCAAAAAGCAGCCCCCTGGAACTCTGAGTTGAAAATGTACTATGTGTTGACGGTGGCCGTGTGGTGGCGCCAGCTATGCAGTTGGACTATTATGTCTAATGTATATTATATTTATTTCTGTACCTCGATCTGGTACGGCTTATTCAGATATTGCAAAATAATGTTCAATTTTTTTTTATGATGATTTTAATATTTTCTCCTTACTTTGCACTAATTTTTTTCTCAGCTGCCCTGAAAATGCGCCCAGTTTGAGCGCGCAAATCAACAACGGTGATTCAAACCCCTCATAAACAACAATCATAAAGTGAAATTAAACATGTTTTTTTTTCAATTTAACTTTGAAGAGGGTTCTCAAAGCACCTACGGCCTTGACGACTACATTCTCATTACGATATTCGCGCTTCGCGCTCAACAGCTGGGACCAATTGTTTGACTGAAGTTAAAGCAATGTACTCTATTTGTAACTTTCGATTCTTTTCCGACGGATAGTACTGCGCTGGGTTACATAAAGTAATTTACCACAATTTATTCCATTAAACAAGGCTGACCCCAAAAAGCGCGGTCATTTATTACTTAACAGAAATAAATTACAAGTAGTTAAAATTACTAATCTCGCTGCTAGCAACAGACGAACTGTACTCAATGGTAGCCAAAAATTGGAAATCGACAGCGACAGTATGTAAATCTGTGAGTGTCTGTATGAGTAATTGAAAAAAGATGTGTACGTGTAAATAAGAATATAATGCCCAAAGACCGGCTGAAGAAATCAGTATTCTGACGTCGCAGCTGATTGAAGAAGAATCCAGCAATTATGTTAGTAATACATCAAACAAAACAGAATAAATATAAACAAGTAAAATTACATGTAAATCTTGAACACCTTGAATTCTCTGTATTCTTAGCATTCTGTGAATTCCTTGAATTCTCTGAATTTCTTGAATTCGCTACATTTCCTTCAATTCGACAAATGTCTTGAATTCTGTGAATTCAATAAATTCTCTCAATTCCTTGAATTCTATGAATTTTTCGATTCACGTTGATTCCTCGAATTCTACGGATTCATGAAAACCTACGAATTCATGAAAATCTAGGAATTCCTCAAAAGTGAGTGTGTCTATAGTGACATAGGGTAGGGTCGGCCTAATCGCCCGCGTTTTCGCGTCGGCCTCAGGTTCAAGGGATTTGCAAAATTTTGCACGTGTCCAAACTCTTTCACCAATTTCTTCTTCAGAAATAGAAATTTTCTGCCTATAGTCTAAAAAACATGTATTATCTAACAATCGAACTTTGGGCTGCACAATATTATTATTCAACTAGGAAATATCGATTTGAACAAATTTTAATAGATTTCTGAAACTTACCTTGGGAGTGATGCTTACATTTTTGATGTTCGAAACCAATTATGAATTCATGTGAAATGATAAAAAGAGAGAATTAGTAAGGTTTTAGTTATAGCGGAACTTGCTATTGTTGTTTTTATGCAAAGTAAACTCTGAAATCCGTCGAACTCAGTGTTGGACTAATCATTTAAGTTGAACATGGGACTTGGCCACAAGCAATGCTACAGGCACGCAACGATCCATACATTTTTTACCTATCTTTGACCCATGCTTGAGCAAGGCAACGTTTTTCACGCGGGACATAATATCTCATTTTTGCACTCATGGAGTTTCTTTCAAGAACCTATAAAATTTGTCTTATAGGGGTTGAATTCAAAAAGTATTCAGCAAATAATTTTCAAGAAAAGCATGCCAGATGAAGTAAGATAATCGAACATCAACTATTCTATCGCAAAAACGTATTTTTCCCCAGGGGAAATACACGTAAAACTTTATGGGCGTTCAACAACCCCTAAGAATCAATTGATTTCAGAATAAAAAAATACGTGCTCACTTTTTTTGGTATTCAATAAATTTGGGGGGGGGCAAGGAAATTTAAAAAAAGTTTGTACCACCCGAATAAATAAACCTTGAGATTTCACTAACCAATGACAAAGACAAATATACATCATTAGACGGAAGAAGCCTCGGTGGCTCAGACGATAGCGCGTCAGACTTCTGGGTTCGATGCCTGAGTCGGGTACCAATGGACATTTTTTTTCTATGTACTTCTACCGGGCTTTCGGTGGTACGGAACCCACCTTAAACTGTAGGGGTCCCCTCGGAAAAAGCTGGTGACTTACCAAGGATGAATGGGCTCTTTCGAGGGCCTAACCTTGGGGGTCGAAGCCGATTTTGAGAAGACTCGAAAATGAGGCAGCGATCTCTTTGCGCTTGAGGCTCGTAATGAGGCTTTACATTATCCACGTACAAATTTGCAGAAGATTTTATTAAAAATTGCTAAAGGTACAGCACGTCAAAGTATGTATATTCTAAAATACGCATTAACTTGTTAAATATAAACATTAGAATAAAATATTCTTTATGAAAGTGAAGTGGACCCAAAAAGGAGTATGTTTTATCTCTTGAAATTTCTTGATAAAATTGTTTCCTACAAAGAAAACCAGCTTTCATGTTGGCTCTAGATTTTTTTACTTCTTTAATCGATGTTTTCTCGAAATTGATCACTTTTATCAAAAAATGTTATCTTAGAAAAAAATGCTCCTCTGAGAGTAGTCCAACTTTTGTGAGAAACTTTTTGCAGTGCGATCAATATTTAAACAAAATGAGTACAATTTCATTTTTCCTCACTTTTCCACGTAATTGTTAATTTTCTATGTTAAAAATTGATTGAATCAAAAAATAATAGAGGAAATTTATCTTCGTAAGTCGGTTTTCTAGCCGACCATATATTTGAACTTTCGAAAAACTTCAATTTACGACAGGACTATTGCATTAATTAAAAAATAATCAAAATGCGAATATCTCGAAACCTCCCCATTTTTCGAGGGGGGGGCACCCTACTTTTTTGTAATCAGCACAACATTTTGCACAATATTCAGTAAAATAATCCGAAGGACCTAGAACGGCACACAGGATTACACCCAGCTCCTAGAGTAGTAGGCATTTTCACTTCTTTGTTGTACATTTTCAGAACCCACTACTCTTCTCCACTTATATTAACGATGTGATATGAATATAGCATACTTCCATCATTAACTTTTGACGGAAGAAACTGTTTGAAATCATTATTTTGCACCCAATGCAGGTAGAGGTCAATTGACCCCTCGTGGTAACCAAAGGTGGCAACAAATGCCGGTACGCAGGGCCGGCGCGTAATAGGGTGCAACGTGTTGCGAGGCAGGCGGGCGGCCAAGCTTGGCTCTCGATGGGGGGCGGCCAAACTGCACTGAATATAAACGGCACCAACAAGGGTTTGGTCTTTAACAGGCCACTAATATCTTTAGTCTTAACGCAATAAAGTTTCAAAGTGGGCCTTTGTTCGTGTCTTCGTCTTTTGGGATTTCCCTGCATTTTCATCTGAAGCTTATTTCTTTCCAGTAATAAATTATTTCTAGGTTCAGGAATATTTGAATGTAGACTTTATGATGGTCGTTACACACCACCTCAACACTCCGGTGCATTGACGCGTTTTTATGCGGCAGCGTGGAGTATCGTAATGTTGTACATTACGATACAGCGGAGTGTAATGTGAAGAGTGTATCGCTTTATCGTAATGGACAACATTACGATACTCTACTTGTCACAACAAAACTTGTAATGCACCGTCGTCAAACAAAATAGTATATACGTCAGTGCGCACTATTCGGTTCTTCACGCGACTAGCTTACAATGCCCGTCGCGTACACGGAGAAAAATGGAAGGTCAGTTCGTTCATCTGGATGTGCGGACAGACTATATTGCAGGATCAACTATAGGACAGCCCTTGAAGATGGCTAAAGCAACTATCTCTAGAAGGTTTAAACTTCAAATCGATCATCTCAGAGTGTCGACTTGGTCATCTCGAACGGTCGACTCAAGCGTCATAGAGAGTCGAATCGCTCATCATAGAGGGTCTATTTCGTCATATCAGATAGTCGACCTGACATCCTCGGACAGGTGACCTGGCAATTTTAGGGGGTCGATTTGATTATCCTAAATTTTCTATATTTATTGTCCTTTTCCTACTTATTCCAGTCTCTCTCTTATAAGAGACTGGAAATTATAAAATTAAGTGGAAGCTATAAAACCTGAAAATTTATATGAAATACATGAATTCTGAAAGCATTTTTTATTCTTTGTAGAGAGAGACGTGTATGAGACATAATTTGATATGCAAAAACAGTGCACATTGATAATATATTTTTTGGAGCACGATAATAGGCTAAGGACACGGCACGGTGTCACACTGAATTGTAAGATTTCAAACATTGAAGTGAATTCAGAGACCAATATCTTACATCTCGTTACTTTCTGCAACATCAATGAATGCTGACATTTTTAGCACGTTTTCAGTTTGAAGCGACACGGTGACAATAAATTGATAGCTGAACGTCCAGTTACGCCTTTATCCTAAATCCCTTGGAAGCATCTTTGACGTTGAAAAACTATGTGTCATATGGCGAAGCATCCTATAGGGGTAGATTTTTTTAATTATCATACTCTAGGGGGTAAGTATTTTAAAAACTCAAGATAATATTATAATATAGAATCAATTAGAATAATTTCGTGCAAAAAAAAAGAAAGAAAAAACAATGATACCTTTTAAAACAGTAAAAGTATCAAAAATATAGAAGGGGTTATTTCCACCCCTAAATATGAACGATTGCCCGAAAAAAAATTTTTTTTTCATAGTCTGGGATCCTCTTTTCATCTACAAAGTTACAAAAAAATCGGCGTCGGACACCAACCTAACCCCCCTTGTTAGATATATTTCAGGGACGCATGGTACTCGTTTCGGGAAACCTTGGAATTTTCATTGTGATCCCTCAATAAACCGTTTTAGCAAAAAAACGGGCATTACCAATAGGAAGGTACGATAAGAGAAAAAACACAAAAGCATAGTGATTTTCGGAAATTTCAATTCAAGATAGAAAATTCACTGCTGAATGACGTCGTATACGGCGAGGTTCATGAGGATGATCAAGTTTCTCAATCTCATAATTTGTTTTACTGCAGTAAAAAGTCTATGTTCAGCTGCCCGGGAGATCTGTGCTCGATTCCCGTCAGCGCTGCTGTCTTCTAACCTGATTTTCTCTGTTGCAGCTTCAAATGTAAAATTAATATCTGCTTGTATTTTCAGTATTAAACATTCACAAGGTCTGAAAATGTAACACATTAAGTATACATAGCTTTTCCAAGCATAGCATATTTTCCTATTTTCTATAGAAAAAATTATAAATTCGTAGAAAAAACACAGGAATAATTTATTTGGTATTGTGTATTGGAAACTTCACAGTTTTATTTTAAAAATAAATATTATAATATCACATTTTACAGCCAAAAGTTCCTCCATGCTAAAAGCCCAAAAAATGTCGAGCCAAATCGGGTTTTCCAAGTCATTCGCATCGGTACTTACCGCCAGTAGCGAAAAATTGAATTACCGCAGGCTGCGGCTTGCTTTTTTCGGTAATTTTCTTCTCGTCAGAATTAGGCCAATAAATTATTACCGGCTCTTCCTTCCTAATAATTTCTTCTAATTCTTGATCGGAATAATTTACTTCTAACCATTATATGGGACGTAATACCAAAGTGGAGAAGGAAATGCTTATATAGTATCGCACTGCACGGATAAGAATCGTTGACTGTGGGTAGAAAGAAATCTTAGAATACAGGAAGTTAATATGAACAAAAAATATGTGCGGCTCCTGTAAAAAATGAAGTTTCATCTGTAGTATGGTGGAAGATAACATTGTGCTCCAGTACTAGCATCTAATCATTGATAAACGGTAAGTATAAGTTCACTCTAAATATATAATTACGTGTGTGTGTTGTTGAAGGTGTTTCTGTACACCCTTGGTGAAAAGGCTCTAATTCATAAAATTTTAAATTGTAACGCAAATGTGCAGTGATGACAGAACGCGGACATCTCTGGTATGAGGTTCATGATCCAAAACTGATCTAGGTGGCAGTACCGAATCGAGTATTAGACCCTCTATCAATGACACACGAATTTCAAGAAATTGAATTTTTTAAATAAGCATAAAGTGTCATTTATATCTTGTACATATCACGAAATATAGTTTTCAAACAATTTTATCAATATTTATCATAGCCCTGCTGAAAATGGACGATTTAAATTTATTGAAAATAATAGAAGGGTCAATAATTTTTAATTAAACATTTTAATCACAATATTTTCAATAAAAAATTATTCCAAATTATTCTTATGAAGATTGAGATATAAATAATTATTGCGCTATCCAATATTTATTGAAAATATTTAAAAACAATAGGACTTTCATTATTTTCAATAAATTTTAACTTTTATTTTAATTTTATTATCTTAATCATCTTCAAATGGATAATTGTACAAAGGCTTTTGCAAAACCTTTTACAACTGCCATAGCATTTGTAGAAGGTTGGTAAATCCTTTTCTGACTATCCCTTGCAAAGTGAGGTTATGTTTACCATAGTACCACTATACATATATTTGAAAATTATTTATCCTTGTATCCCAGCGGACGCGTTCTGTAAATGTTACATAACGAAAAGATAACATTTATACATAACATTGTTACAATCGTGTGCCATAACAATTACAAAACATAAAGGTCACACTGTTCTGTAACGCAGTTACTGTAAATTGCAAAAAGTTAGGCCATCCCTACTTTAAATGTCCTGAGGAAAAGCGAAAGTATTGTTATGGGTGCGGGGCAGAAGGGACATTTAAAAGCGATTGCCCAAAATTCCAAGCGAAGGGAAACGAACAGGGGAGGGAAAACTACGGCCCCTTATTCCTCCCGTAAGAAATACCGGAGCCCAATTATCAGAGAATAAATTTGGTCGCTTTCAGGAGTCGACCATTACTATTTTGGCTCCGTCAATTTCAAGGACGGTTAATAATGTGATAGTCGGCAAGGGGCAATATATCCAAAGAACGGAGACCTCCCGTCCAGACAGAATATGGGGGAGCAGTTCTAAAGATGAAGAACCGGTTGAGATCTTCCGAGTTGAGGATCCAGATAGAATCCATCCTGGGTGCAGAAATTCTGATCCCTTGGCTGTATTTCAGGGGGAGGGGGGTGCCGTGGTTAGTACTAGGACGGCTGATCCTCTCGAAGTAGAAGACATAGCGCTGCGTACGGAAATACTACGGGAGACTCGTAGCATGAGCTCAGGGGACGCTAGGGTAGTTCAGGACGAACAAAAAGCGATCCAGACGGGCAACAGGGCAACTAAACAATTACCGGAAGTTACAGGAGAAATACCGTCTTGTGGGGAGATCGTGACAAAAGATAAGGACATGAGGCTATTCGCGAAAATCAGGGTTGGTAGGCGAATGATTGACGCTCTTATCGATGGTGGGTCTTCGCGTTCACTTCTGGCTGATTAATATGAGAAAACAAACGTAAAATGGTGGATGCTAAAGCACATAGGATGAGAGTGGCTAATGGGGCTACTTCTCAGATTCCTGGGAGGGTATTCCTGCCGGTGGAATATGACAGTGTGGAGCATGAAGTACTTTTTTGCGTAACGGACGCGTTATCACCAGATTGTATTTTGGGCTGGGACTTCAGGTAAAAATTTGGTCTCATCCAAAATGGGTATAAAAACGCGTGGTATTTATTTAAACCTTCCGGGGAGGAATATATTGTCCATTATAGAGGTGGTAATACAACATCTATGAACAAAGATGAGATAAGGGAGCAGGATATCTTGAATACGTTACGGTCGGCCCATTATATTTCAAATATCGACTTGACCTTAGCTTATCACCAGGTCCCTTTAGAGGAAAGTTGCCGAGCGGTAACGGCATTCTCGGTACCAGGGCGCGCGCTGCTGTTTAAATAACTACTTATAACTTTTGAATTGAGCGGGGCACCTGCCACCTTCCAGAGATTAATTGACAAATTAATCGGCCCAGAAATGCGTCCTGACTGTTTCGCATATCTCGATGATATTATCATAGTGGCAAAAACCTTTGGGGAACATTTAGAGTGGCTAAGGAAGGTGTTGAACAACATCTATGGTGCCGGGCTAACCATTAGCCTTGAGAAGAGCGTGTTTTGCCGTTCAGAGGTACGGTATATAGGCTATCGGGTTAATGAATAAGGTTTGCAACCGGATGCGGAACGGGTGTCACCCGTTTTAAATTGCCCTGCACCGCGCAATATACAGCAGCTTAGAAGATTTTTCGGTATGGCTAGCTGGTATAGGCGCTTTATAAAAAGTGTTGCTTCACTTTTAGAACCCCTTATCCGCCTATTGCGGAAAAATAGCCGTTGGAATTGGGCGGAGGAACAAGAAACTGCGTTTGAGGCGATTAAAAAAGCACTCTCGTCGGCCCAAACTTTATCATGTCCGAATTTTGAACTCCCCTTTGTGTTACAAGCTGACGCAAGCAGTTTTGGCTTAGGCGCGGTTCGGACACTAGTAATTGAGGGGGAGGAACAAGTGATTGCCTTCGCAAGCCGTACTTTATTGAACGCCGAACGTCGATATTCTACTACAGAACAAGATTTTTTGGCGGTAATTTGGGCTATCCGTGGCTTAAGACGATGTCAGGGTACCGTGCCATACCTGACGGCTCACCTGAACCTTTAAGAATATTTAGGAATTTATAATATCTGAGAAGCTACTTTGATACATAGTCGATTGCGAACAATTTTCTTCTTGAAAAAAAGTATAAAAATGGTTACACATTTTTTAAATTAAAAAACAGAAAAAACGCATGTTTCCATGACAAGTAAGAAGGCCGTTTCCATTTTCAACAGTTGAAATACTCAACAGTTGGACATTCAACGGTCGTAAATTAAAGAAAATTGTAAATTGAATTTTCATCGATTCAACAAATCCTTCAAAAGTTAGCGTGGCTACAACATTCAGGTAACCATACATACAGACATACAGACAGACATACACACAGACAGACACCGACAAAATTTTATGATTTTCGGAATCTGCGAGTGCCGAAACGTAAAGATCCGATAAAAAACAGAGATCGAAAATTTGGACTATTACATTACACTCTCATGAATGAGAATGTAAAAATAAACTTTATTAACTAACAAAGAATAGGTAATAGAACCTTAAAAATGAAGCTACTTTATTATTTAACTGTTATGAAAATTATGCAGCATAATAAAATTATAAGTCTGCTATTAATAAAAACTAAACACGAGACTTTGTTTATCAATGCTTATGGCGCAAAGAATTAGCATTATATCTAAAATATATTCAACAATTAACAATTACAAGTGTTCAAATCCACATTTCAACCTATCCGAACTAAAAATTAACGTTTGAAATGGTATGTTATTAAATTTTTAATGTTCTGAATGAAAAAATGAGAGATTTGAAAAATTAAAATGGTCAAATTCAAGACTTCCAAATTAAATGATTTAACAATAATCAATCTTTAAAATTCAACAATTACCAATTGTAAGTATTTAAGTCTGCATAAGACTTCCCTCTTGGAGTCCTGATTAAATTGGTTCTTCTACTAAAACTATAAAAATTAAAAAAATGCATTACCAGTACATAAATTCACTGCCATTTAAAGAATTTTTTAAAGTAAAAAATTTATAATAATACATTATCATTCAAAATGGTAATTATTAGAGAACGAAAAATTGAAAACATTAAATACATATCAAATAATATTATTTTAATAATATTCTTTTAGTTTTATATTATTATTTTAATAATATTGGGTTAGTTAATGTTTTCCTTTTTTTATTTATCAATATTTACCACTATGAACAATAATGTGTTATAATAAATTTTTTACGCAAAGATAACTTTTTGTTTCAGTAAAACTCAGCGAATTTTCCTCCCGGAACTAAATTATTTAGCTCCGGTACGAAATAGTGACAAATAATTTCAACTCTGGTACGATATGAAATTCTATACCAGAAAATAAGTTCAACTCCAACCCTAAATTCTCCTCACTAAAACGTATTTTAAAAAGATCGCGATAAAACAAATTTCTTTAGTTCCAAACACCCTCTGATGTAAAACAATGTACTATAGTAACAGGTACACTCATAAACCAAACCCTAGGCGAAAATTGGTATTTGAATACCATCTGAAATTTCTTGGCCAGGTACAATGAAGGCCCAACTCGGTTTAAAAATATTCAAACAATCATTTAAAGCCGTACCTGAGTTTGAAAAACTCCACTGTTCCTAGTTCCGTAAGTAGGAGGAGAAAAATATAACCGGAGGAAAACCTCCGTACCGAATCCCTGCATTTTACATAATGCATTGCTATGCAAATTCTTAACCCTTTTGCAATCCCGCTTTCTACGTTCAGAACTAATACATATTAAGAAAATCATTAATACATTTCAATCATTACTTTATATGATTAAAGAAATAGATATATAAACGGGAAAATTTGTTAGCGCCAAACGGCCGACTGCGTATTACGCCCTTTGTACCTACTGGGACAAAGTGGGGAGGTATGTGCGCGTGAGTGGAACGAGCGTCAGTCCGGTCAGCGTAACTCGTGCGAGCACATGTTCCGTGCTAGAGCGAAATTTAAGAGCGACTATTATTCTAATGTATAACGTTTCGATTGAACCAATTGTGCGCGACGAATTGTCGAACTATATTTAACTATCAGTATGTTTAATAAGCCAACTCTATTATTTAAATGTCGGTCTTCTGATTATTTTAATCCACTACGTAAAAGGACGCGTACCGGAGTTTTCTCCAATACTCGAGTAACCAATTACTACTCTCGTTCAGAAAATATTAATATAAAGGTTAACATTTTAGAAGTGGGATTTTAATTATCCCTTGTTGGATATTTTTACGCGTGATTCGCGAGTGTTCGAGTACCGTGAGTCGTGAAATTAATTTCTCAGAGTGAAGGGCCTGCCACGAGGCAAAGATGGCGGATCCTTTGTTCGCGAGTTGAGTTATTCTTTGTTTCCGCTGCTTCATGCGTTTGTGGGACGATAGTACAAAATGGCCGAAGGTACGAATACTGGCATTCCGCTAGACCGATTTGAGCGAATGTTCCAACATTATTCAAAGAAAATCATGCCTTAGCCACCGAGTTACTGAAAGCCAGATTTGACAAAGCTGTTACGATACCAGGTACATTACAGCACTACACTTTTATTCCTACTCAAGATGGAAAACTTCAACTTAAGAGGTTTTCGTCCTCTGAGAAACACGACATCTTCTCGAATCTTCTCAAAAAACAGAATCCGCAAAAGAGGTCTGCAAAGAAAACAACTGTTGAAACTATAGCCAAAAAATCGAATAGAAAGACACATAATATTACCATATAATATTACTAAACTTAAAAAACTGGCACTAGAGCGTTGCACAAAGATCCCCGCCGTGAGCGCACTAGGGGAGATCGCGCACCACCCGCCCTATCATGGCATCTTATTTACGTATCGTTCTATTACTCAAAGACAAATAAATTTGCTACTCTGATAGTAATACAATTGGGCTTATTTTTAACCCGATCGGACAACTTGCATTTTTGAAGTGGGTACACTTGAGAAATTAGGCCCCACGTGCGAGAGTGACTATTCTTCGTGGAATACATCAACCTAGAAACTCACGCATACTTTGTTTTGCCTTGCAAATATATATGAAAGGAAAGAGCCATTTGCTATAGCACGCATACTAGAAAGCGTCAACCTCACTGTGGCGCCTCGATGATGTATCCCAGAGCCATGCGTTCACCAGCCCTCTCGTTCCCCTTTCAATCCCTTTCGTTCGAGCCACCCCATACCAAACAACCCCTGCACTAGGCAGGTTTCTAAAAGGTTTCCCTTTAGAAGATATAGTCCGATATTGATGTAACTAAAACTGGACATAGCATGCCAAAATCCACACATGTCCGAAACTTGAAGCTTCTCAGCAAAATTCCAAGCTATTGGTAAACATTCTTTTTATTTATAAAAAGATAATGAAGAAATTCTTGCCGCAATCATTTTGACAACAATTGCGAAAACCAAGGTGACTTACTCGACTGAGGCCACCCGCATTTTTGTCGTCATTACAAAAAAATCTACATGGTAACATTCGCTACAAAAATCATGCTCTTTGTCTGTCCAATCAAAGCCTTTCACCTGAAATTCTTTCCCACCATTTTCACCCTGCGATGCATCATCGAGGCGCATTGACCAGAAATCAATTTGGCACTTTGGCGGAGTCTTTACACGATTAGGATCGCCCTGGGGGTTTTACCTTTTCTCACCGGGAACATTCTAATCCTCCGTCCGCAGTTTAGAACATTTGATACTCACACGGAATTATCCCCAGATTACCTCTCTACGTCCATCTATTAAAATTTCATTCGTTTGTTTGTGTTAGCTGTCACAAGACGTATTGAGCCAGGTTTAGTTTTTTTTTACATTCTTCAATCATGGGAAGACATCGAAAATATAAAAAACATGACAGTGACGACATTCGAGAATTGATGCGAGAAGTAAAAATACTCAAAAGAGAAGTGAGAGGTCGTAAACAATCGAGACACACATCCTCCGATTCGTCTCGTTCTTCTAGTTCGTCGCGAACGCGCTCCTCTTCACGAATTTCATCCCGGAGGACCCGAAGCCTTTCAAGGAGACGTCGAGTTCGTTCTCATTCTCGACGTTCGCACCCCAGACGATCGCGCTCTCGTTCACGGCGATCTCCTTCAAGGCATTCTTTTTCGCGAAGTGCATCACGTGAATCGTCAAGGTCAGCCTCCAGGTGCTCTTCATGTCCGAAAACTGGTAAGTTTCTCCTTGAATGTTTGAGACGGCGAAGATCATTCTTAAGGTGATATAAGAGCAGATCTACTGGTAGAGCCTATACTTAGGTATAGGACTAACCCAGTTTTTTTTTTGGCAGAAGCCTCATCTAAAGAGGGGACAGTCAAAGACAAAAATTCAAACGAAGGAGCCGACAAATCTGGAGAAGCAAGTGGGCAGATTAGCAAAAGTGTCGAGGGAAAGATTGTGTCTGAAGGCAGCACTCTGTTGGGTTTGGATGAAAAGAGGTTAGGTGTGCTAGGAAAAGATGCAGCATTTTCTGACACAGGAGAGGTTAAGTTGAATCCGGATTTAATCTCAAGATGGGACGTTTGGCTCAGAAATGGTCTCCCAACAGAGAATAAGGAGGAATTACTCAAAAAATATCCTCGAAAGGGTAACATTTTACTGGAGGCCCCGGAAGTGAACCCGGTCATGCTGTTATCGATGGGCGAGTCATCTGTTAAGAGAGATGTTCCGTGGCAATATTTCAAAAGTTCCAAGGGAATATTCCTGTAATATTGAAGGAATATAGCGTGCTATGGGGGCACCAGTGTTAAAAATTCAGTTAGTCTTTGAATTTTTGAAAGAATCGTAAAAACTTTACAACGATGATGTAAAACTAGCATGTGAGCAGTACGAAGCCTGACAAAATTAAAAAAAAAATTAATTTACCTCCAACTTTGCCAAAACTCACCCCTTATGACACTAAAAAATAATTTATAAGTGTTTTTTCTGAATTTTATTAAAGTAAAACGAAAATTTAAGTGGCGAATTGTATAGAAAATTTTTAAATACATATATGAAAAATATTGCCCATAAAATAAACATTTTTGCCCATCTCACCCTTAATAATTCATGAAAAATTACATTTTCTTTCTTTAGAACTTCTTTTTCCAATATATATAATATATACTGAACATATGAATATATGTAATATATATATATTGAATGAAAAAGTATTAATGAAAGAAAGTGTAATTTTTGGTGAATTATTAGGGGAGAAAAAGGGAAAAATGTTTATTTTAAGGGGACTTTTTCATATTTGTATAATAAATATTTTTATATAATTGGCCACTCAAGGCCATGTGACGAGTGGGTCACGTGACATTTAGGACCAGAGCTGCGTTTCTTAGTGCTTCTTATTCATTATCGCAAATTTTCAACATGATGTGGCTATTCGAGTGAAAATAAATTTACAAATGAAAAAAGTTTCGGTAAGGAAGGCAGCCGGTCACGTGATCCACTCGTCACATGGCCTTGAATTTTAATTTTACTCCTGAAAAATTCAGAAAAGATACTTAAATATTACTTTTTAGTGTCTTAAAAGGTGAGCTTTGTCAAAGTTCGGGTTAAATTATATTTTTAACATTTTTTTCAGGCTTTGTACTACTGACATGATAGTTTCACATCATCGTTGTAAAGTTTTTACGACTCTTCTTAAGATTCAAGCACTTACTGAATTTTTAACACTTTGGGGTCCTTTAAAGATCGTGTCTTACCTCGAAACATTTTTTTTAAATCTCAAAAAGTTAGGAAAATTTTTTTTTACCAAAAGACACGAAATGAGGGGGTGAGACTTTTAAAAATCAAAAATGATTTGTTCGGACCACCCTAATATATATATGCCTGTGCAGAAATTGCCTTGGTAGGCCCTACTACAACAAGGTTTCTGATCGGATCTCGGCCGGGCTACCTCTAGTTGGATTTCATGGTCGAGAGCCGCCCGGTTACCGGCCGGGCCAACTCTGGTTATATTTCATGGTCAGGAGCCGGCCAGGTACTGGTCAGGATACTTTTTTTTGTAGAAATTACACATTTTTCAAGAGCCCTGATATTATCAAAGACGTACTTACGGATGCTAGATGAATTATTATTTGAAAAGTATAATTGAAAGATTTATTAGATCAGTAAAACAGAATTTAGCTTTTTCAAATTCTTAAAAAAAAAAAAAAACATTCAATTCTTCCCAATGTTTCAACTTATTATTTAAAACTGTTGTCGATTCTTCAATTTGTAATAGCAGAATTTTTACAATTTTTACAATTTTCTCTATCTTCAGAAAATTTTTTACTCTGTACACTTTCAAATTTACCGCCAAGTCTGACGCTTTCTGCGCTTCGCGTAGGCGTAGACACTTGCAAGTTTCAGTTTCTCACCTCGTACGAGAATGCGCCTTGAACTCATGTCGCGTCGTCTCCTCTAAGTTAACAAATAAAACCCGATATTAAAATCAACCTTCTTTCAGTAATCAGTTTAAAAATCCCTCTTAATGCGCAAATAATTATTATTTTGCAATTAAGTATAGTGTTGTGTATTTATTTTTATTTTCCTACTTCCGAACCACAAATCAGTACGTGGTTTCTAAATTAAAACAATGGCTACGAGATTCTAGCATTAGTGATTGAAACTCTGCTATAATTTCCTCGCAAGAGTTTGATAACTTGATTTTACATTTAAATTTCATCGTATTTTGTACGATGAGTCTTAAAAGACAATCCAAGTTACCAATTTTTCGCCTGAAGCAAAATTTTTTAACCTAAAAAATGACATCGGCTCACAGTAGGACCGCGGTAAATCCCATTCATGGCCACGTCTCACAACCGTGAGATGGGTGGTCACAGGACACGACGAAATTACAACGACAGGTCGGCGAAACTTTCGTGTGTTTTGACCTCGTCGTTGTTCCTGGGTAGCGCTAGTAGCAGCAATATATTTGGACAAGTTGTAGTTGTTTGAATTCATCATTTTCCCCTGAGTTTGAAACATTTAGATTAACAGTTTAGGTTAAGCTATCATACATCCACTGGTTGCACTTCATAACATGCATTTTCTGTTATTTTGACCTGAAGATGACCTTTAAATGCCCTTAAACTGACCTTCAGGGATCAAACGAACAACGGATTCGGATTCAGTAACCCCAAAAACGTTGTTGAAGTTTATTGCACGGCTTTTCCTGTGTTCGACCTTGAAATGACCTTGAACCTGAAGCGCTCGAGATAAATGGACCTCGGATTTCGATTCAGCGACCCCAAAAACATATGTAAAAGTTTTTTGAAGTTTGTTGAACGGCTTTTCCTGTGTTTGACCTTGAAATGACCTTGAAGCTGAAGCGTTGGAGGTAAATGGACCTCGGATTTCGATTCAGCGACCCATAAAACATATGTAAACGGTTTTTGAAGTTTATTGCACGGCTTTTCCTGTATTTTACCTTAAAATGACCTTGAACCTCACGTGATGGAGGTGACCTCGGATTCGTATTCAGCGCCTCAAAAAACATAAGGATAAAGTGGTCTTGTCAAATAGTCTTCACCTTTTTTTTTTGTAAACCAGTGTAATTTGCGCTATGTATTTAGTTTTGCAAATCATACAATAGTTTCTTCTCAATGGAAAAAAGCAGAAACAACATTTTACAAAACGTTCGGTATTTTATCTGGGGAGTGATTACCAAAATAATAATTTATTTATAATAATTAATGTTGCCATATCACGAACGTTTTGCAAATTTAATACAGGATAGTGACTTTGTCTATAATTACTCACTAAAGTTTGCAAAATGTTTAGAATTTTCGTGGAGTTATGGGGGGGGGGGGTGAAAATTTGGCAAATTAATTTTTGAAAAAAAAATTGCCGACCCGATCACGTTTTGCAAAATTTTATTTTAGGTTCAACATATAAAAAAACAACTATACAATTTTTTGAAGACCTTCGGAATTTTTGGTAATTGACTCGATTTTTATGTCTGATTCCACAGTTTCACTTTATATGTACCACCCCAGTGCATACGGAAGAGATAGGGGCAACTGGATTACAAATAAATAAATTGCATTTTATTCAAGTGGAGAAAAATCCAAGAGCTGAGACTAAGTCGGGATTACAAAGATCGGGATTCATTAACTGGAAAGTGGCTGCATTATGTCTTCGGACTTAAGTATTTGGATTCAGAAGAAATAGGATATGAATTCATGGACCTAGTAGCCATTCGAACAGAAGATTTGCGACTAGAAAATTTCACCATATACTATTTGGTGGAAAATTATGTCAGCACCAATGTCCTGTTTCCTCCTCATGTTTGGCGGACTACAAATGGATGCGAATCATTCCACTCAAAACTCAATGCCTGTCGAAACGACGACTTTGCATCGAGGCTGTGCTTCACTGAATGCATATCCTTCTACGCTAGTCACCGGCCGCATTAAGAAGTCAGTGATTGAATTATTATTAAATTTATTTTATTATTGAACTTAAAAAGTTTTAAAATGCGTTATCGGCAAAGTAAAGTAACTTTTGTGTTCTGGTAATTTTTCAATTTCTACTGAGATAACATTTTTTTTAATTATTTTTTTTATTCCTTATATTCGTCGTACACTTGACTTTAAAAATTTGCACAGTATCTTTCCTACCTTATAATAATGGTAAATACGGTATAGGTTGGAGCCAACGTATTTCAGACAAAATAATTTGAAATATTGTTAATGATAATTTAAAGCTTTTTCATGTTTCAATCGTGTGCAAAACTACGAATATTGCCGACGTTTCGTGAACATTGCTGTTCACTTTTTCAGGGCTGACCTGAAGTTTCAGGTTATGTTGTTCTTATATAGATTCTCTACTATGCCTATGATTGGCCAGAGCGCTCCATGGTGGGGACTGCTCGAACTTGATTGGCTAATCAAGTCTTTTTTAAAAAACCTGGGAGGACGGAAAGCCAAATAGGATTGATATTATCCATTGTCCCTATTGATGTTATCAGGGTGTTTTAAGATTTCGATTGCCTCTCTATGTTCTCTTGGAAGAATATTGTACGTTTTTGCGATGACGGTTGTTTTCTCAAATAAAATGCTATGTCCTGTTTCAATATGATGCTCAGCTATCAAGAAAAGGACAAGAGTAAAATTAACGCGATTGGCATGAAACCTCTGCGCACAATATGCGGGAAAACACTGATGAGCAAAGTCCGAAACGAGATAATCCTCAAAGAATGTGATACAGAGGAGACACTAGTTGACACATGGGAATGAAATCAGTTAAGATGGTTTGGACATGTTGAAAGAACGAAAGATGAACGACTGACGAAACAAGTGTATAAAGGAAAAGTAAATAGCAGTGTGCCAAGAGGCAGGTCGCGAAAAGAATGGTCAGAATGTGTGAATGATACCGCATTCCGAAAAGACATAAGAAGCCATAGAAACAGAAGAGCTTGCATGAAAAAATGTATAGACGTGAAGGAAGTTAGAGAAGTATGCCAGGACAGAAAAATGTAGCGACAAATAATTTATAAAAAGAATGTGAGTATAGTGAATGACAACTGAAACAAAAGACCTTGGATACCAATGGGCCCGAGTGAGGAACCTTGCATAACAACCTTGTGAAGCTCTTCACTTGGGATGATCGAAAAAGAGATTGATCAGCAACCTGGATCGGAGCAGTATTGCGGAACGAACGTGTTATTTAAATAAGTACCACGAAAATTCTAGATCAATCTAAAAAAATCTATACCTCCTTCCCAACACTACTACTTTCCAACCGAGCGAGTCACGCCTACCCCGAAAGGGAAATGGCTTAATATTATAATAAGAAGAATAATAATGAATCATCAATTCCAATGAAGAGTATTTTGAAAATTTTAAAACGCTTGTCGCTTCCCGAGGATCGTCGGGGTGCCCCTGGGGCCACAGCTGTGGGCCACAGTATGCGGGACGGTGGTGATGGTGAGTTGCGAGATCGTCAGGCAGATCTCACTAATCAAACAGCTGGCCAGCAAGAACATCTGCGACTACGGTAAGCAGTAAAACATTACCTGTGCCTGTTGAGGATGCTTTGGCTAGCGTTAAATATTTACAGCCAGCGACTTTAACAGAAATACCGTGGGAGAGCATCAAGTGGGATACCACAATGAATGAGGAATTGGTGCGTCTCTATTATGAAAGTGCGAAGTTTGAAACCCCACGCGAAAAAGGATACAATTTTAGAACGAAATTTGCTGCGAAGTATCCTCAAATAGAGAAAGTCGCACAAAGAGATATTATCGCTAAGGTGCAGGACATCCGGACAAATCTACACATTTCAGAATATCGAGCAATGGAGATTAAACAACAGGTTAATTTGGCGTGGAAAAACGACGGCAATGAACATCAGTTAGAGGAAGCTGCGTTACACGAACAAGCAACGGCAATTGATGTTCTCCCTCAACCTGTTGATGATCCAGCACCACCACATCCTCTAGAGTTAGATGGCCTAGTACAACCAGAGCCAGAAGCAGAGGTTCAACAACCAAGAAGGTGATTAAAATGAACATACCATATGAACAGAGATGTAATGCGCTTTTATTTTTTGGCGAAGAAAAGCGCGCAAAGTGTAAGAAGAGAACATTATCGACTCTTCTTACTTAAGTACCCAGAACTAGCCACAAGAATAAAAGAGCAGAATCCAGCAGATCGAAAACGCTCAATATCTGTAAACAGATTGCTTTCGGCTATTGAAATAGCTGCCATCGGAATGGAGGTGGAACAGCAGCTTCCTATTGATGAACATCACTTGGAAGATGTGGCCAACGAAGACCTGATTGAAGCTGAAGGCATATGCGCTAGGGATAATGAACATCCAGTACCGGATCCACGAGAACCACATCCGGACGTTAATAACGATGACTTGAACAGCGAATCCCAGAAAAACTACGGCACCTTGAAAGGAATTTTGTTCACGCGTTACTAGAATTCAGACATGTAGAACCAACACAAAGGCCTTCTCTGCCCTAGATGAACATAAAAAATGATCAGCGTGAACTAATAGAACACCTGAACAGAAAGCTTTTACCTATGCATTTGAAAGCAACACAAACTGCGTTAAAGGTACAAACCCTTATATACTGTGCAGCTCTGGCAACCGTTAGAACGTTGGGCCGCAAAACTAGGCCTACAAATGCAGTATTTGCCCCAGAAAGGGAGCGGGATCCACCATGGAAGATCAGGTTGTATATGGATGTCAGCAAAGTGAGGTGCAAATTGGGTCGACTGACTCAATATAAAAAAGGAAATAGAACCAGAAAGCTGATACACCATGTTACTCAAATGATGGCAAAGGAAGCCTCAATTTTGTTTCGAAATTCTACGGCATAATTGTGCACGGAAATTATCTCGCAGAAAACAACATTCTAATTCTCTTTTCCTTTCATGCCCCAAAATGTTGTAAAAAGTTGTTTTATGAAAACGTATTTTTAATAAGGAATAAGGTGTGATGAATCCGGGTTAGTACCTGCATTCGTCGTTGTGCACGAGCGCCCGCGCGTTAATTCAAATTAGTTAAAAATATTCTCCTCTACAATCCAGTTTCCTGCCTCCATGACTCAGAAAAGTTTTAGTGGCGTTTTTCAAGAGCTGTTCAAAATTCCAGACCATGGTCCAA
The DNA here is from genome assembly GCA_011634705.1 of Andricus grossulariae. NCBI lineage: Eukaryota > Metazoa > Arthropoda > Insecta > Hymenoptera > Cynipidae > Andricus > Andricus grossulariae. The sequence continues at coordinate 116,422,352 of JAABKJ010075445.1, read as the reverse complement.
ACAAAATATTAAGTGCCCACTCTTCACAATGTTACGAGTTTGGTCCTTTGAAGTATTCGGTTCAGGGAAATAAAGCACATCCTGGGGGGTCCGTTCCACAAGAGACTTTCCAGATACTTGAGACCCAACCCTCTCGAGAAAAACTTTTTCAATAGATTACAAACCAAATCAAAGGCCCTTTTTTGTATCGACTAAGCTAGTTTTTCGTATCCAAACTCTTGGGAAGCGTGGGAAAAGTTGTTTCTAAAAATTCCTGAATATCAACGAGCTTGAGCAGAAATGGTTGGGAGGTCTTTTTAATTAAATTTTAGGAAACAGGAAATGACTCTGAGACTCGAGAAAGAGATGCACTGCGACGGGAAATTACCCCCATTACGAAAGCGATCACCTCTATCACACTGTATATATATCGCACCTACTAATTGATATGATTTAATTCAGAACTTTAAATTGTAATTTAATTATTTACAGTTAGATTTCTCGTACATTGGGGATTATTTCAGGATCGACATGTACTTAAACTTTCTCATCGTCATTATTATTATTACTATTGTTATTATTACTGATCAATTAATTTACTTAAGCACTTGTTTCGATAGGATATAAGAGTTTAGGTTATAATCAATTGAAATTAAAATACTATTACCCTTTTGTATTTGATCATAAAATTATCTATCTTTATTAATTATTCTGCTAAACAATTAATGTTTGCTAAATTACACTATTATAAAATTATGTTTGATGAATTAGAGTTAGATATTGTTAAAAACTTAGGAATTAATTTAGAAAAGGCAAACATATATTTTTAGAGATTTAGAGTATCAGGAGTTTATGGTAAAATAGAAGTAAGAGCGAGTTAGAGTTCGAACGTAATTATTAAGCTATGAAATAATTAAGAAGGGCAAATGCATGTATTTCGATTATTAGGAGTTTAGGAAAAAACAGAAATACGCGTTGGAGCAGAAGCGAACGAAACGAAGAAAAGGCCCAACCCCAATGCCCAACCCCCTTTTCGTGGAGGGGCGTGGACCCACAGAAGCCCCTGCGTGGGCGAGGATCAACAGTCGATCTCTGAGCTTAAAACCGTACGATTGTTCTCCTCTGTTTACAAACGTCGAGTCTCTGAATAAAAATTTCATCTTTATTTTGAACACTTAAAATTCGCTTTTCTCTTCTTGTTGATTCGAAATTAAATTATAGTAATCTTTAATAAGACTTTCAGCACAACGCGAGGCGAACTCCAGCTCCTCACAGCAAGGATTCTAACTCCTTGCGGCGGCGAAGTCCGATGGACATTGATGGTTTGAATTCCCATTTTTCAATTTCGCACGCGAATCAATATCCGGGCATTACAGACATGTAACGATCCGGGATAGTTTTGGCGCGAAAATTCCTAAATTTTGAACTTTTAATTAATAATAATTGTTCATCAGCGAGTTCGTTCCACAACCAGAGTGATAACTTTCCTCGTCCGGCCTCTGACTTGACGAAACCAACGATGAAATAAATTGTCCGGGTCCAAATATTATTTCATTAATTTTAATTAAAGGAACACTATAGTTATTAAAAGTTAACATAATTAACATAAATTTGGAGAGAACAAAACATAGTTTCCGCGTCGCGAGTTAGCCAAAATCTGATCTCGAAAATCGATGTTGCTCGCGGGCTCCCGATCCCGGATCGCGCAGCGATCCGTGGATCTCCCGCGCTATCCTACTCTCAATCATACTCATACTTCCAACCACGTAGGAATAGTAAGGAGTGGTATCCCTGTAAGTGGGGAGTGGGATGAACAACGTCCAAGAATTCCTTAATGCTTGCCACGGCTGAAAACTTGGTCTCTGTATCGCGCACATGCGCACTGGCGTTGCAAAGATGACAAAACTGCGGCAAGTCTCTCCAGCGGCATCTCTCACTCAAGAAAGTTTTCTAAGCAGTTCCAAATATGATACAACTGCGGCACGGCTCTCCAGCGGCTTCTCTCACCCAAGAAAGTTTTCTAAGCAGTTGCAATGATGACAAAACTGCGGCAAGTCTGTCCAGCAGCATCTCTGACCCAAGACAATTCTCAATGCCGTAGCGAAGATGGAAAAACTGCGGCAAGTCTCTCGAGCGGCGTCTCTCACCCAAGAAAGTTTTCGAAGCAGTTGCAAAGATGGTAGAAATGCGGGAAGACTCATCAGCGGCATCTCTCACCCAAGAAAGCTTTCTGAGCTGTTGCAAAGATGGCAAAACTGCGGCAAGTCTTCCCAGTGGCATCTCTCGCATAAGAAAGTTCTCTAAGCAGTTGTAAAGACGGCAAAACTGCGGAAAGTCTCTCCAGCGGCATCTCTCACTCAAGAAAATTTTCCAAGTAGTTGCAAAGATGACAAAACCGCGGCAAGTCTCCCCAGCGGCACCTATCATCCAAGAAAGTTTTCTAGGCATTTGCAAAGATGGCAAATTTGCGGCAAGTCTCTTCAGCGGCATCTCGCACCCAAGAAAGATTTCTAAGCAGTTGCAAAGATGTTAGAAATGCGGGAAGACTCGTCAGCGGCATCTCTCACCCAAGAAAGTTTTCTGAGCAGTTGCAAAGATGGCAAAACTGCGGCAAGTCTTCCCAGCGGCATCTCTCACATAAGAAAGTTCTCTAAGCAGTTGCAAAGATGGCAAAACTGCGGCAAGTCTCTCCAGCTGCATCTCTCACCCAAGAAATTTTCAAAGTAGTAGCAAAGATGGCAAAACTGATGCAAGTCTCCCCAGCGGCATCTCTCACATGAGAAAGTTCTCTAAGCAGTTGCAAAGATTGCAAAACTGCGGCAAGTCCCTCCAGCTGCATCTCTCACGCCAGCAAAATTCCTCAGTAGTTGCAATGATGGCAAAACTGCAGGAAGTCTCCCTAGCGGCATCTATCGCCCACAAAAATTTTCTAAGTAGTCCTAGAGATGGCAAAACTGCGGCAAGTCTCTCCAGTGGCATCTCTCACCCAAGAAAGCTTTCTAAGCAGTTGCAAAGATGACAAAACTGCTGCAAGTCTCTTCAGCGACATCTCTCACTCAAGAAAGTTTTCTAAGCAGTTGCAAAGATTGCAGAACTGCGGCAAGTCTCTCCAGCTGCATCTCTTACGCTAGCAAAATTCCTAAGTAGTTGCAATGATGGCAAAACTGCAGCAAGTCTCCCTAGCGGCATCTATCGCCCACAAAAATTTTCTAAGTAGTCCTAGAGATGGCAAAACTGCGGCAAGTATCTCCAGTGGCATTTCTCACCCAAGAAAGCTTTCCAAGCAGTTGCAAAGATGACAAAACTGCTGCAAGTCTCTCCAGCGACATCTCTCACTCAAGAAAGATTTCTAAGCAGTTGCAAAGATGGCAGAACTGCGGGAAGACTCTTCAGCGGCGTCTCTCACCCAAGAAATCTTTCTGAGCAGTTGCAAAGATGGCAAAACTGCGGCAAGTCTCCCCAGCGGAATCTCTGAACCAAGACAATTCTCTATGCCGTAGCGAGAATTGCAAAACTGCGGCAATTCTCTCCAGCTGCATCTCTCACCCAAGAAGATTTTCAAAGTAGTAGCAAAGATGGAAAAACTGATGCAAGTCTTCCTAGCGGCATCTATCGCCCACAAAAATTTCCGGAGTAGTTGTGAAGGTGGCAAAACTGCGGCAAGTCTCCCCAGCGGCATCTCTCACCCAAGAAATTTTCAAAGTAGTAGCAAAGGTGGCAAAACTGATGCAAGTCTCCCCAGCGGCATCTCTCACATAAGAAAGTTCTCTCAGCAGTTACAAAGATGGCAAAACTGCGGCAAGTCTCTCCAGCGGCATCTCGCACCCAAGAAAGATTTCTAAGCAGTTGCAAAGATGGCAAAACTGCGGCAAGACCCTCCAGCGGCATCTCTCACTCAAGAAAGTTTTCTAAGCAGTTGCAAAGATGGCAGAACTGCGGCAAGTCCCTCCAGCTGCATCTCTTACGCCAGCAAAATTCCTAAGTAGTTGCAATGATGGCCAAACTGCAGAAAGTCTCCCTAGCGGCATCTATCGCCCACAAAAATTTTCTAAGTAGTCCTAGAGATGGCAAAACTGCGGCAAGTATCGTATATATATATATATATATATATATATATATTATAGTGAACTGCAAGAATTATACACACAAGTTTGTACTACCACATTTAAAAGGTATTTTTTACAATTATTAAATTCACTCTAAATTACTTAATTATATTGATGATAAAAAGTTCAATTATATTTATATCCGCCGTTTATATCCTGCTACTCTGAAAATATTGTATTATATTTAGTAACTTACATTTTATTTCTCAGTGGTATTTAGAAAGAAATCCTCAGTCCACTGCGAAATTGATTAAGCACAGGATGACCAGATAGATTGATCGGAAAATCATAACATTATCCCACTTCTCACTACCTTCAAACCCTAATATCACTTAACCTAGGCGCGTTATTGAAAAAACAAGGTTGCTACAAAATACCAATTTCAGAATTCCCTGACTTTTCCCTGGCCAATTTTTCATTTTCCCTGACCTGTATACATTTTTATTTTAGGTTAAATTTTTATTCAAAGAAATTAATGTTCAACAAAAAGATCAATTTTCAACCAATAAGATTAATTTTTGGTCGAAAAAGATACATTTTTGAGAAAATACATAAATTTTCAACAAAGTAGTTAAAATTTTAACCCAAGAAATGAATTTTCAACGAAAATTAGGAATCTTAAAAAAAAAAAAGAATTTTTAACCAAGAACATTCATTTTCTACCAAAAACGACAAATTTGTTCAACAAAATACATGAATTTTCATCTAAAACAGATCAATTTTCAACCCAAAATAGAAGTTATAGTACAGTTTAAGAAATTCATTTTCATACATTATTTTGCAAGGAACAATGTTCAACTTATTTACAGTGTTATGTGTAACCCAATAAACCCATCTTCACGCAATCAAAACATAATAAAATTGTTTGAATTTGGAAATCAATAATTATAGTATTTATTATTTGAAGAAAAAATTTAACTCCTGAATTTACTGAAAAAATATTGAAAACAATTGAATTTGTTTGAATAAATAATGGAATGTTGAAAAAAATAATTTTATTATTTAAACAATGGAAATTATTTGTAAATATGAATAATGTGACTTCAAAATAACAGCTGGCCAGTTCGATCTCAAAAAACAGAATTTTAGGCGAATTGAGCAAAAATTTGTTTAAACAAATTAAATTTGTTTAAACAATTTAGGATTTATTAGATAATGTAGAGAAGATACCTTGAAATTAAAATATATATGTTTATTACAAAAAACCAGAATTTCAGGCGAATTGAAGAAAAAAAAATTGTTTAAACAAATTAAATTTGTTTAAACAATTCAGGCTTTATTAGATAATGTATAGAGGATACCTTGAAATTAAAATATATAGGTTTATCACAAGAAAAGCTTTAAAAGGATTTGAAATATTTTAGGTTATTTAAAAGATTACAAATAAATTTTTAATGGATTTCAGTAATTTAATCGGATTTCGAAGGTTTGAAATATTTGAGGGTATTGTAAAAGATTCGCAGGCACTTTCAAGAGCTTTAAAAAGTTTTAAGGGATTTCATACGATATCAAAGGATTTGAAATATTTTAGGAAATTTTAAAAGATTCATAGAACTTTTTTTATTCATTTCAATAATTTATATGAATTTCAAAGACTGTTAATTATTGTAGGGTATTTTAAGAGATTCCAATGCATTTTCAAGAGACTTAAACAATTTCAAGAGATTTCGACGGTTTTAATAATTTTAAGGAATTCAAAAATTGTGTATGCTGTTTTAAAGAATTTTGGAAGATACAGAAGGATTTTACAGGACCTGTAAGGTTATAGTATATTTTCAAAGATTCCAAGGGTTTTTGTAAGGTTGATACATAATTTCTAATAATTATATTATTATATTTACAAAGCAAAGCAATTTTATTTCTACCTAATTTTTAGTCTTTAAAATATAAACAAAAATTGTTCAATTTTAATTTTAAAAAATTAGTTGAAATCTTTTTTATTCAATAAATAAAAAATAAAAATTTCTTTTTTTTACATCTAGTATATATTTTCTATTATCAGGGTGGCCACTCACCCGGGAGAAAGCCGGGAGAAAACCGGGATAAAAATACCACACCGGGAAATTTCCCGTATTTCATAATTCGCGCGTTTTGTAAGTTTTGAGTAAAAATGATTTTTTTTCCGAGAGAGAGTGAAATCACATTTTTTAGTAAAAAAATCTATGCAGTCTTTTTGAATGATATTGTTGAAAATTCTGTTTGTTTCAAAACTAATTTTTTTAACTAGAAATGTTATTATTCCATTTTTGATAACAAATTTATATTTTTTAGTTGAAAATTCAACTATTTTGTTCAAAATTGAACTTTTTTCTTCAGAAATCCTTGTTTTTTCGTTTAAAATTGATTTTTGAAGTACAATTTAACTATTAGAGTTGAAAAGTTCATCTCTTTGGTTGAAATTTTAACTAGTTTCTAAAAACTATGTGGTTAAAAATTGATCTATTTTATTAAAAATTTGTCTTGTTTGATAGAAAATTAATCTTCTTGGTTGAAAGTTGCTAATTTTTAGGTAAAACATTAATTCTTTAAATTAAAAATGTAACTGTTCCATTTTTTATTGAAAATTTATATTTTTTAGTTGATAATTAAACTGTTTGGTTGAAAATTCAACTATTTGTATAAAAATTCTTCATTTTCGTTGAAAATTCAGTTATTTTATGGAAAAATAGTTGTTTTTGGTCGAAAATTTATTTTTTAACTTAATTTTAACTCTTGAAGTTGATTCATAATTTTAGTCGAAAATTCATCTTTTTGGTTGAAAATTTTACATTTTTGTTGATAGTTCATTTTTCTGTGTAAGAAATTAATTTTTTAAATTAAAAATGTAACTATTACCATTTCTGGTTGAAAATTGCCCGTATTTAGTCGAAAATTCTACTATTTGGTTGAAAATTCATGTATTTTGTGGAAGATTCGTCTTTTTCGGTAGAAAATTAATCTTCTGGGTTAAAAGTTCATGTTTTTGGTTGAAAATTCAACTATTTGTTTGAAAATTCTTCATTTTAGTTGAAAATTCATCTGTTGCGTAGAAAATTAAACTATTTTTTTGAAAAAGCGTTGTTTTTGGTCAAAATTTTTTTTTTAACTTAAATTCAACTATTTAAGTTGAAGATTCATAATTTTAGTTGAAAATTCTTTATTTTTGAGTAGAAATTTTTTTCATTTTGAATTAAAATTATAACTATTTCATTTTTGGTTGCAAATTCAACAGTTTTGTTGAAAGTTTATTTTTTTGGATAAAAAATAATTGGAACATTTCCATTTTGGGTTGAAAATTGCCCTTTTTTAGTTGGAAATTCTACTATTTGGTTGAAAATTCAATTATTTGGTTTAAAATTCATGTATTTTGTTAAAGATTAGTCTTTTTCGATAGAAAACTAATCTTATTGGTTACAAATTCATCTTTTTGGTTGAAAATTCTACTATTTGTTTGAAAATTCTTTATTTCAGTTGAAAATTCATCTCTTTGGTTGAAAATTGAACTATTTTTTTGTTTAAATCGTTGTTTTTGGTCGAAAATTTATTTTTTAACTTAAAGTAAATCAGTCAAGTTGAAGATTCATAATCTTAGATTAAAATTCGTTATTTTTGAGTAAAAATGATATATTTTTAAAATTAAAAATGTAAAATTTCCATTTTTGGTTCCAAATTGCCATTTTTTAGTTGAAAATTCAACTATTTGGTAGAAAATTAAACTATTTTCTTAAAGAATCGTTATTTTTGGTCGAGAATTTATTTTTCAACTTAAATTTAATTATTCAAGTTGAGAATTCTTCATCTTAGTTGAAAATTCATCTCTTTGGTTGAAAATTGAACTATTTTGTTGAAAAATTGTTATTATTGGTCAAAAAATTTATTTTTTAACTTAAAGTTAATTATTCAACTTGAAGATTCTTTATTTTAGTTGCAAACTTATCTCCTTGGTTGAAAATTTAACTATTTTGTTAAAAATTTCGTTTTTTTGGTCGAAAATTGATTTTTTTAACTTAATTTTTGCTATTTAAGTTGATTCTTCATTTTAGTTGAAAATTCATCCCATTTGGTTGAAAATTAAACTATTTTGTTTAAAATTCGTTTTTTTGTGAAAAAATTAATTTTTCAAAAATTAAAAATGTAACTATTCCGTTATTGACTGAAAATTTAACATTTATTTTAGAAGTTCAATTTTATGGGTAAAAATTAATTTTCCAAGTTGAAATGTAACAATTTCCATTTTTGGCTGAAAATTACGCTTTTTTAGTTGAAAATTCAACTATTTGGTAGAAAATTTAACTATTTTGTTGAAAAATCGTTATTTTTTGTCAAACATTTTTTTTCAACTTAAATTTAATTATTCAAGTTGAGAATTCTTCATCTTAGTTGAAAATTCATCTCTTTGGTATTTCACATAATATTATTATTTTATTAGAGATCAATTGTTAACTGCAAATATTAATTTTTAACTTATAGCGATATTTCAAAGAATTCTAAAGAATTTTAAAGATTTCTAAATAATTCCAAAGAATTCTAAAGAAATTTTAAGAATTCTAACATTTTTTTAAGAATTCTAAAGAAATTTTAAGAATTCTAAATTTTTTTGAAGAATTCTAAAGAAATTTGAAGAATTCTAATATTTTTCGAAGAATTCTCGGAAAATTCCAAAGAATTCTAATTAATTCCAAATAATTCTAAAGAAACTTGAAGAATTCTAAAATTTTTTTAAGAATTCTGAGAAAATTCCAAAGAATTTTAATTATTTCTTAAAAATTCCACATAATTTTAAAGAATTTCACATAATAATATTAGTCCATAAAAGTTTTATTGTGAACCAAAAATATGAATTTTCAACTTTCAATGTAATGTCAAAGAATTCTAAGGAATTTCAGAGCATTCCAAATAATTTCAAAGAATTCCAAAGAATTCTAAAGCATTCCAAAAAATTTCATAGATTTTCAAAGATTTTCATAAAATTCTAAATAATATTAAAGAATTGAAAAAAAAAATTAATTCCGAAGAATTTCAGAGCATCGCAAAGTATCTCAAAGAATTCCAAAGATTTTCAAAGAATTCTAAAGAATTTCAGAGAATTATGAAGAATTTCCGAAAATTCTCTAGAATTGCAAAGAATTTTGAAGAATTTCAAAAAAGTCTATAGATTTTCAAAGAATTATAAATAATTTCAAAGAGCTCTGAATAATTCCAAATAATTCTGAAAAATTCAAAGAATTCTGAAGCATTCTGAAAGATTCCAATGAATTTTAAAGCATTCTTAAGATTTTCAAAGAATTCTAAAGACTTTAAAAGAATTCTAAATAATTCCAAAGAATTCTAAAGAAAGTTGAAGAATTTTGAATAATTCCCAGAAAATTCCAGAGAATTCTGATGAATCCAAAACATTCCACATAATTCTAAAGAATTCAATTGGACAAGAGTTCATGAGAGTTCAATTGTTAACCGAAAAGGTGAATTTTGAACTTTTAATGTTATTTAAAAAAATTCTAAGGAATATCAAAGAATTTCGAAGAATTCTATAGATTTTTAAAGAATTATCAATAATTTCAAAGAATTATAAATATTTTCAAAGAATTTTGAAAACGTCAAAGACTTTTGAAGAAATCCGAAGAATTCTGAAAAATTACAAAAAAATTCTAAGAATTCTCAAGATTTTCAAAGCATTTCAAAGATTTCTAAATAATTCCGAAGAATTCTAAATAAAGTTTATAAATTCTAAATTTTTTTAAAGAATTCTAAGAGAATTCCAAAGAATTTTAATTATTTCTAAAAAATTGCACATAATTTTAAAGAATTCCACATAATAATATTAGTTCACAAGAGTTTAATTGCTAACCAAAAATATGAATGTTCAACTTTCAATGTAATTTCAAAGAATTCTAAGGAATGTCAAAGCATTCTAAATAATTTCAAAGAATTCTAAACAATTTTAAAGAATTATGAAGCATTTCAAAAAATTTCATAGATTTTTAAAGATTTTCATAGAATTCTAAATAATATTGAAGAATTCCAAAGAATTCCAGAAAAAATTTAATTCCGAAGAATTGCAAAGCATTTCAAAGCATTTCAATGAATTCTAAAGATTTTCAAAGAATTCTAAAGAATTTTGAAGATTTCTAAATAATTCCAAAGAATTTTAAAGAAAGTTAAGGAATTCTAAATTTTTTAAAAGAATTTTCAGAAAATTCCAGAGAATTCTAATTATTTCTAAAAAAAATTCCACATAATTTTAAAGAATTCCACATAATAATATTAGTTCATAAGAGTTTAATCGCTAACCAAAAATATGAATTTTCAACATTCAATGTAATTTCAAAGAATTCTAAGGAATGTCAAAGAATTGTAAAGAATTTCAAAGAATTCTAAAGAATTTAAAAGAATTATGAAGCATTCCACAAAATTTCAAAGATTTTTAAAGATTTTCATAGAATTCTAAATAATATTGAAGAATTTCAAATAATTCCAAAGAATTGAAAAAAAAATTTAATTTCGAAGAATTCCAGAGTATTCTCAAGAATTTCAAAGAATTCTAAAGATTTTCGAAGAATATAAAAGATTTCTTAATAATTACAAAGAATTCTAAAGAAAGGATTAATTTTCAACCAAAAATGGAACAGTTAAATTTTCTGTTGAAAAAATTAATTTTTCACGAAACTGGTGAATTTACAACTAAAATGATGAATCTTCAACTGAAATAGTTGAATCTTAAACAAAAAAGATGAATTTTCAATTAAAATGATAAATATTTAACTCGAATACTTGAATTTTGAACAACAAAAATTAATTTATAAACATGAAGATTAATTTTCTACCAAAACATACGATTTTTTAACAAAATACATGAACTTTTCAACGAAATAGTTGAATTTTCAACTAAAAAAAAAAATAATTATTAACTAAATAGTTGATTTTGAACCAAAAAAAGATCAATTTTCAGTCAAAATTGGAATACTTGAATTTTCAACAAAAAAAAATTAATTTTCAAACAGGAAGATTATTTTTCAAACAAGAAGATTAATTTTTTTACCAGAAATACGATTTTTTAACAAAATACATGAATTTTCAACTAAATAAGACAAATTTTCAACCAAAAATGAAATAGATCAATTTTCACTTTAAAAGATTAATTTTCAGCCAAACTGATGAATTTTTAAATAAAATGATGAATCTTCAACTGGAATAGTTAAATTTTCAACAAAAAAATTAATTTTCAACCAAAAGGGCGAATTTTCAAAGAAAAATTTTAATTGTAGACCAAAAACTATGAATGTCATAATAGTTGAATTTTCAACGAAATAATTAAATTTTTAACAAAATAGTAGAATTTTTAACCAAATAGTTAAATTTTGAATAAAAAATGACGATTTTTTCAGAAGCCAGTTGAATTTTCAACCAAGGAAGATGCTTTTTCGGCCATAAAAGACGAATTGTTAATAAATTTTCAATGAAACAATTTTTAACAAAATAATTAAACCTTGAACAAAATAGTTGAATTTCTTGCCAAAGAGTGAATTTTCAACTAAAAAGATAAATTTTCAAGGAAAAATGGAATATTTACATTTTCAGATAAAAAAATTAATTTTAACTAAAAAAAAATATATAATTTTCAACAAAATATTTAAATTTTCAACCAAAGAAATGAATTTGTAACTAAAATTATGAATTTTCAATTATTTGAATTTTCAACCAACAAAATTAATTTTTGAAAGGTAGTTTATCCCAAAAAATTAATTTTTTACCGGAAAAACGAATTTTCAAGAATATACATGAATTTTCAACCAATTATATAAATAGTCCACGAAAAAAAAAAAAAAATTTCAATTTAAAAAATCGATATTTATGTACAAATGGAATAATTAATGTAACAGTTAAACAAATTATTTTTCAACAAAAAAAAATGTTTCAACCAGAAAAAGAATGGTTGAAAAAAATTGAATTTTAACCACAAAAAAATTAATTTTTAAAAGAATAGTTAAATTTGCAACCAAAGAGGTGAATCTTCAAACCAAAATTGTTGTTTAATAAAGTAGTTCAAATTTCAACCAAGGAGTTAAATTTTCCACCAAAAAAGATGAATTTTAAACCAAAAATTTTATTTTTAAACAAAGTAATTATTTTTTCAATCAAAACGGATGAATTTTTAACCAAAAAGATTAATTTTCTACCAAAAAAAAAAGACTAATTTTCAACAAAAAACAGATATCATGAATTGAAAATGATCAATTTTGAATGAAAAATATCAATTTTCAACCACAAATGTAAAAGTTAGATTTTGAAATAAATGGAATAGTTTTTTAAATAATTTGTTATATAATAACATTTTTCAAATAATAATTAATAATTAATAATTCCTAACTGGAAACGTTAAAAATTGAATATTTTAAGTTTCGAATTTTGGAAAATAGATAATTTAAAATTCAGAGGAACTGAAATTGTATTATTTATAATTGAAAGCGCTCAAAATTAAAAAATTAAAAACTTTTGGATTTAAATCATTTTAAATTCATAGCAATTAAAATTTGACAATATGAAATTTAAATTTAATCTTTCATCAAAGCTTCTGAAATTCTAGAATTTTAAATTGTTATTACATAACAAAATTATAATTCAACATTAAAGCTAATGAGAGAAATTTGTCTAAAATCAAAAAATGAATTGAATTATGAAAAAAAACGATAAAAATAAATATTAATTTTAAACGGGAAACGAAAAAAATTTTAATTATCAACAAATTGTGATATTAAAGCTGTTTTATACTCAAACCTTTAAAAATTTTAATTATTTTAAGTTATAGAAAATTGAAATTCAATTTTAGCACATTAAAATTTAATTCTAGCAATTCAAAATTTAATTGCAGCAAATTAAAATTTGATTCTAGCAAATTAAAATTCAATTAGAAAATACAAATTCAATTCTAGCAAACTGGAATCGAATTCTGTCAAGCGAAAAATTAACTCTAACAAATTCAAACTGAATTCTAGCAACTTCAGATTATACTCTAATACAATCAAGTTCAATTATATAGAAAATTCATATTGAATTTTAGAAAATTTCAATTTCAATTATAGAACAGTCATATTCTTGCTCATAGCAAATTTAAATTGAATTCTAGTAAATTCAGAGTAAATTCTGGGGAAATCAAGTTTAAATATAGCAAATTAAAATTCAATGATATAGAAAATTCATATTGAATTCTAGTAAATTTCAAGTTCAATTTTAGAACAATCATATTGTTGCTTATAGCAAATCCAAATTGAATTCTAGCAAGCTAAAAGTCAATTCTAGCAAATTAAAATTCAATTCTAGCAAATTAAAATTCAATTTTAGCAAATTCGAATCGAATTCTGTCGAGCAAAAATTTAACTCTAACAAATTAAAACTGAATTCTATCAACTTTAGATCATACCCTAGTAAAATCAAGTTCAATTTTAGTAAATTCATATTCTTGCTCATAGAAATTTAAATTGAATTCTAGAAAATTCAGAGTAAATTTTAGGGAATTCAAGTTTAATTGCGGCAAATTAAAATTCAATTGTAGAAAATGAAAATTCTATTCTAGAAAATTAAAATTTAATTCTAACAAATTAAAATTCTGTTCTAGCATATTAAAGTTCCATTCTAGCAAATTAAAATTCAATTCGAGAAAACCGGAATCGAATTCTGTCAAGCAAAAATTTAACTCTAACAAATTTGACCTGAATTCTAGTAGCTTCAGATTATATCCTAGCAAATTCCAGTTCAATTATAGGAAATTCAAATTGAATTCTAGCAAATTCCAATTTTAGTAAATTCATATTCTTGCCTATAGTAAATTTAAATTGAATTCTAGAAAATTCAAAGAAAATTGTAGAGAAATCAAGTTTAATTATAGCAAATTAAAATTCAATTCTAACAAAATGAAACTGATTTCTAGCGGAAGGGACTTGAATTCTAGTAAATCGAAATTAAGTTTTAGAAAATGGGAATTGGTTGCTGGAAAACTCGAATTGAATTCCAGCAAATTCAAATCCAATTCTAACAAATTCAAGTTGAATTCTAGAAAATTTATATTTTATCCTAGTAAATTCAATTCAATCATAATAAATTCATATTGGACTTTAGTCAATTTCCAATGCAATTCTAGTAAATTAATATTCGTCCTTATAGAAAATTTAAATTGAACTATAACAAAATTCAGAGTAGATTATAAAGAAATCAAGTTCAATTATAGCAAATTCTAATGGAATTCTAGTAGGTTCACATTAAATTTTAGCCGAATGGAATTGAATTCTAGCAAATTAAAATTCAATTGTAGCAAACTGGAATTGAATTCTAGCAAATTAACATTGAATTCTAGCAAACTGAAATTGAATTCTAGCAAATTAAAATTAAACTCTAGCAAACTGGAATTGAATTCTAGCAAATTTATAATTCAATTCTAGTAAATTCATATTCTTCCTTATAGCGAATTTATACTGAATTATAGCAAATTCAAGGCAAACTCTAGCAAAATAAAGTTCAATTGAAGCAAATTAAAATTGAATTCTATTTAATTTAATCGGAATTCTATAAAAATTGAATTAAATTCTAGCAGATTATAATTCAATTCTAGGAAATTGGAATTAAATTCCAGAAAATTGGAATCTAATTCCAGCAAATTCAAATTTAATATTAACAAATTCAAGTTGAATTCGAATAAATTTAGATAATATCTATTTTGTTGAAAAATCCTTATTTTTGGTTCGAAGATCAACGATTTGGTTGAAAATGGATATTTTTTAGTTGAAAATTCAATTACTTCTTTGAAAAATCATCTTTTTCGCTAGAAAATAAATCTTCTTCGGCCTAAAAAGGTGATCAAAATAGAGGATGTGACGTTTTAAAGAGGAGGAGGAAGAGGAGGTGGAGAAGGAGGAGGGGGAAGATGAAGAAGAGGAAAAAGAAGAGGAGGAAGAGGAGGAGGAGGAGTAAGAGGTGGAAGTGGGCAAGGAGGAGGAGAAAAAAGAAGAGCTATTTGCTTAGAAATTTACTTTTTTGTTGAAAATTTAACTGTTTTGTTAGAAATTAGAAATTTTTTGTTGTTGAAAATGATAGAAAATTCAACTATTTGGTTTAAAATTAACTTTTTTGATGAAAATTAATATTTTTGGTATAAAAATTCAACCACTTGGTTAAAAATTCATGTATTTTGTTAAAACTTTAACTATTTCGGTGAAAAGTCAAAATTTGGTGGAAAATTAACTTTTTGGTCAGGGATTTAACTCTTTAGTAGAAAATTCGTCTTTTTGGTATGAAAATGCTAGAAAATTCATCTATTTGGTTAAAAATTTACTTTTTTAAAATATTTAACTGTTTCTTTGAAAATTACTATTATTATTATTATTATTATTATTATTATTTTAATTGTAGAAAATTCAACTATTTGGTTGAAAATGAACTTTTTTGATGAAAATTAATATTTTTGGTATGAAAATGCAACCACTTGGTTTAAAATTCACTTATTTTCTTAAAAATTTAAGTATTTTGGTAAAAGGTTGAAATTTGGTTGAAAAGTAACTTTTTTGTTGAAAATTCGTCCGTTTGGCTTGAACATTTATTTTCTCCCGCAAAATAAAATTTATATTTTTTGGGTAAAACCGTAAGAGTTTTGTTAAAAAACGTGACGGAAAAATATCACTTTAACTAATGCCTATTTCTTTTTTTAATTAAGTAATTAATTAAGTTTAAATTTAAAATTTTAAATTAATTAATTAAAATTAATTTTTAATTAAGTAAAGATAAAAATTATCATCTTAGTTATTTTTATTTTTAAACTATAAAATTAAGAAAGTAAAAAAAGTAACTTTTTAGGTAACTTGAAGCAGTTCAAATTTCAACCAAGTAGTTATTTTTTTACCAAAAAATACAAATTCTCCACAAAAAATGTAAAAATTAATATTTCAACAAAAAAAGATTTTAATTTGAAATCAGAAACAGTTGAATTCAACCAATTAAGATTAATTTTAAAGAAAATTGTTGAATTTTCAACCAAAAATGAAATAGTTAAATTTTCAATTGAAATCTTTTTTAGTTTCAATATCAACTATTATATTTTTCATTGAGGATTCATCTTTTTTAGTTCAAAATTCATATTTTTCGTTGTAAATGAAAGATGATGATGAAAATTCTATAAACAGAGGTGATATTTCAAACCGAAAAAATGAATTTTTAAACTAAAAGAGATAAATGTTCGAACCAAAAAGACGAATTTTCTGCAAACGTTGAATATTGTAGCCATAAAGATGAATTTTCTACAAGTCGAATTTTCAACCAAAAAATATGAATTCTGACGAATGAAGTTAAGTTTCAACCAAGTAGTTGAATTTTTCACCCAAATAGTTCAATTTTAAATTGAAATATTTTTTAATTTCAATATCAACTATTACATTTTTGAAAATTCATCATTTAGTTCAAAATTCATCTTCTTGGTTGAAAATTTATATTTTTAATTACGGAGAATTTCTCTTTTTTTTGAAAATGCAACTACTTGGTTAGAAGTTGAACTACTTTCTTAAAAAGTCATTTTTTTGGTTTTCGATTCATCATTTTAGTTGAAAATTAACTTTTTTGCTGAAAATTCATCTCTTTTAGTCGAAATTTAATCTTTTTTTAAAATTAAAATTGCAGCTTTTTGGTGTAAAATAAAAATCTCTTTTGGTTTAGAATTCATCTATTTTGTTGAAAATTCGTTTTTTTATGTATGAAATTGTTTTTGATTTAAAATAAAATTTTTTTGGATTGAAATATGAACTGTTACATTTTTCGTTGAGAATTTATCTTTTTTGTTCGAAAATTCAACTACTCGGTTAGTAGTTGAATTACTTTGCTAAAAAGTCAGTTTTTTGTCGACGATTCATCATTTTAGATGAAAATTAACTTTTTTTATTAAAATTACAATTGTTTGGTGTAAAATAAAAATCTTTTTTGGTTTCAGATTCAGCTATTTTGTTCAAAATTCTTTTTTTTATGAATTAAATTATTTTTAATTTAAAATTGAAATCTTTTTTAGTTTTAATATCAAATATTATATTTTTCATTGAGAATTCATATTTTTTTGTTGAAAATTCAACTTCTTGGTTAAAAGTTAAACTACTTTGTTAAAATTTCACTGGTTTGGTTTAAATTCACCATTTTAGTTGAAAATTAATTTTTTTTGTGACAATTCATATTTATTTGAAATTTCAATTATTTGGTTGAAAAATTAATTATTTTGTTTGAAATTCAACCATTTTGTTCAAAAGTCATTCTTTTTGGTTGAAAATTCAACGGTTTTGTAAAAAATTCGTTTTTTGGCTTGAAAATTCAAATTTTTGAATCAAATTTTGTTTATTTATTGGCTGAAAAATCTTCCTTGGTTGAAAATTTAACTTTTTTGTTGAAAATTTGTCTTTTTAGTTTAAAAATTCATCTTTTTGTATTCAAAAAACAACTGTTTGATTGAAAATTAATGTGTTTTGTTGAGAATTCATCTTTTTTGGTTGAAAATCAATTTTCTAACTAAATATATAATTATCCTATTTTTGCTTAAACATTTATCTTTTTTAGTTGAAAATTCAATTTTTGCATTAAAAATTTAGTTATTTTGTTAAAAAAAGTTTTGTTGTTGAAAATTAATCTTTTTGATTAAAAATATACCTGTTTGGTTGTAAATTAATCTATTTTGGTTGAATTCAACGGTTTTTGATTTAAAATTTAAATATTTCTTAGTGAAATATTAACTAACAAATTTTTGGTTGAAAATTCATCTTTTTTGATTAAAAATTAATTTTTTGATTCTATTTTCGGGTAAATATTTATCTTTTTGAGTTGAAAATTCAAATTTATCATTGAAAATGTAGTTATTTTGTTAAAAATTCATTTTTTTGTTGAAAATTAATCTTTTTGGTTAATAATTAAACTGTTTAGCTGTAAATTAATTTTTTTGGTCAAAAATAAAACTGTTTGGTTATGAATTATTCTATTTTGGCTGAATTCAACTGTTTTTGATTGAAAATTAAAATCTCTTTTAGTGAAGTACTAACTATTACATTTTTGGTTGAAAATTCATTTTTTTTTTTGGTTGAAAATTCATTTTTTGACTCATGGTTAAATTATTCTATTTTTGGTTAAATATTTATCTATTTGAGTTGCAAATTCAACTTCTTCATTGAAAATGTAGTTATTTTGTTAAAAATTCTTTTTTTGGTTGAAAATTAATCTTTTTGGTTAATAATAAAACTGTTTAGTCGTAAATTAATTTTTTTGGTTAAAAATAAAACTTTTTGGTTGTAAATTAATCTATTTTGGTTGAATTCAACTGTTTTTTATTAAAATTAAAATATGTTTTGGTGAAACATTAAATATTACATTTTTGGTTAAAAATTTCTTTTCTTTTTGTTGAAAATTAATTTTTTAACTGATAATTTTACTATGCTATTTTTGGGTAAAAGAAACTTTTTAGTTGTAAATTAATCTTTCTGGTTAAAAATAAAACTGTTCAGTTGTAAATTAATTTTTTTGATTAAAAATAAAACTGTTTGGTTGTAAATATTATATTTTGGTTGAATTCAACTGTTTTTGATTTAAAATTAAAATCTGTTTCAGTAAAATATTAACTATTACATTTTTGGTTGAAAATTAATTTTTTAACTGATAATTTAACTATTCTATTTTTGGTTTAAAAAAACTTTTTAGTTGTAAATTTATCTTTGTGGTTAAAAATAAAACTGTTTGGAAATTAATCTATTTTGGTTGAATTCAACTGTTTTTTAATTAAAATTAAAATCTGTTTTAGTGAAATATTAACTATTAGATTTTTGGCTGAAATTTTTTTTTCTTTTTTTTTGAAAATTAATTTTTTAACTCATAATTTAACTATTCTATTTTTGGGTAAATATTTATCTTTTTTAGTTGAAAATTCAACTTTTTCATTGAAAATGTAGTTATTTTGTTACAAATTCTTTTTTTAGTTGAAAATTAATCTTTTTGGTTGAAAATAAAAGTGTTTAGTTGTAAATTAATCAGTTTTGGTTGAATTCAACTTTCTTTAATATAAAATTAAAATATTTTTTGGTCAAAATATCAATTATTACATTTTTTGTAGAGAATTTATCTGTTTTAGTTGAAAATTCAGCTTTTTGATTGAAAATTTAATTATTTTGTTGAAAATTTGTCTTTTGGTTGGAAATTTCCCTTTTGGTAGACAATCAATTTTTTTTTATTAAAAATGCAACTCTTTGGTTGAAAATTCTAAAAATAATTTATTTTTTTTTGTTAAATTAAACTATTTTCGATTTAAAACAAAAATATTTTCTAGTGAAATATTAACTATTAAATTTTTTTGCTGAATTTAAAATTTTCTTCTGTTTTGATTAAATTAAACTGTTTTTAATAAAAAGATTAATATTTTTATAAAAAGAAGGCTTTCAACAAAATGAATGACTTTTCAAGAAAGAAGTTGAATTTTCAACTAAAAAAAATCAATTTTCAACCAAAAATGGAAAAGTTAAATTTTCCGGTGAAAAAATTAATTTCTCCACGAAACTGGTGAATTTTAAACTAAAATGATGAATCTTTAACTGGAATGGTTGAATTTTAAACAAAAAAGATGAATTTTCAACTAGAGTGATGAATCTTCAACTGGAATAGTTGAAATTTCAATAAAAAATTGAATTTTCTTCCAAAAAAGACGATTTTAAACAAAATAAATTAATCTTTAACCAAACAGTTCAATTTTGAACTAAAAAAGATAAACTTCCGACCACAAATAAAATAGTTCAATTTTCAATTACAAAAAATTAATTTTCCACTAAACTGATGAATTTTCAAACAAAAATGGAATAGTTTAAATTTCGAAATTTTTTTATTATTGTTTACGAGTAAAAGCTGTAAATATAACAAATTCGTCATTATTTTCTGAAACAATAGGAAAAATTCATGAGTAACTTATTTAAGTACTTACTGATTTCATAGAATTTTTTGAAGAATTTGAAAAGGATGCAAAATGCTCATTCAAACGAATAAAAGATGGGTAGTTCAAAATTCAACTATTTGGGTGATAATTTGTCTTTCTTACTCGAAAATTCCACTATTTTGTTGAAAATTTACGTACTTTGCTAACAAATCGATTTTCTTTGTAGAAAATTATCTTTTTCTTCGAAAATTAATTTTCTTGTTTGAAATTTCTTCTTTTCTGTTGAAGATTAAAGTATCCCAATTAAGTATTTATCATCTTAGTTAAAAATTCATCTTTTAGGTAGAAAATGAAATTATTTGGTTAAAAGTAAAACTCTTTTCCTGAAAACTATTTTTTTTTTTAAGATTCATCGTTTCAATTCAAAATTTATTTCTTTGGTTGAAAAGTGAGCTGTTTGATTGAAAACTTGTTTTTTCTTCGGATATTTTTTGGTTAAAAATTATTCTTTCTTTAAACTGAAAATGTAATTATTATTCCAGTTTAATATTCCATCGTTTTAGTTAAAAATTCATCTCCTTTTTTGAACATTAATTTTTTTCCTAAAAATTTATTTCAATTTTTGGTTGAAAAATTGTATGTTTCAGTTGAAAGTTCGTCTGTAGGTAGAAATTCATCCTCGTGGTTGAAAATT